>CAWUFW010001363.1:0-1200000 GCA_963921515.1 Calotriton arnoldi | reverse complement strand
AACACCACCCCCTGCACGACCCCCTACACTGCCCGAACACCACTGCACTGCCCTAAACCCTGAAACACCACCCCTCAGCACAACACCCTACACTGCCCGAACACCACTGCACTGCCCTAAACCCTGAAACACCACCCCCAGCACGACCCCCTACACTGCCCGAACACCACTGCACTAAAGCCTGAAACACCACCCCCTGCACGACCTCCTACACTGCCGGAACACCACTGCACTGCCCTAAACCCTGAAACACCACCCCCAGCACGACCCCCTACATTGCCCGAACACCACTGCACTGCCCTAAACCCTGAAACACCACCCCCAGCAAGACCCCTACACTGCCTGAACACCACTGCCCTAAACCCTGAAACACCACCCCCTACACTGCACGAACACCACTGCACTGCCCTAAACCCTGAAACACCACCTCCAGCAAAACCCCCTACACTGCCTGAACACCATTGCTCTGCCCTAAATCCTGAAACACTAGCCCCAGCATGACCCCCTACACTGCCCAAACACCACTGCACTGCCCTAAACCCTGAAACACCAGCCCCAGCACGACCCCCTACACTGCCCGAACACCACTGCACTGCCCTTAACCCTGAAACACCAGCCCCAGCAAGACCCCCTACACTGCCCGAACACCACTGCACTGCCCTAGACTCTGAAACACCAGCCCCAGCAAGACCCCCTACACTGCCCGAACACCACTGCACTGCCCTAAACCATGAAACACCAGCCCCAGCATGACCCCCAACACTGCCCGAACACCACTGCACTGCCCTAAACCCTGAAACACCACCCCCTGCATGACCCCCTACACTGCCCGAACACCACTGCACTGCCCTAAACCCTCTAACACCACCCCCAGCACGACCACCCTACACTGCCCGAACACCACTGCCCTAAACCCTGAAACACCACCCCCTGCACGACCCCCTATACTGCCCGAACACCACTGCACTGCCCTAAACCCTGAAAACCACCCCCAGCACGACCCCTACACTGCCCGAACACCACTGCACTGCCCTAAACCCTAAAACACCACCCCCAGCATTACCCCCTACACTGCCCAAACACCACTGCCCAAACACCACTGCACTGCCCTAAACCCTAGAACACTACCCCAGCACGATCCCCTACACTACCCGAACACCACTGCACTACCCTAAATCCTAAAATACTACCCCCAGCACAACTCCCTACACTACCCGAACACGACTGCACTGCCCTAAACCCTCAAACACTCCCCCCAGCATGACCCCTACACTACCCGAACACCACTGCACTGCCCTAAACCCTAAAACACTCCCCCCCAGCACGACCCCCTACACTACCCAAACACCACTGCACTGCCCTAAACCCTAAAACACTACCCCCATGACCCCCTACACTACCCAAACACCAATGCACTACCCAAATCCCTAAAACACTACCCCCCGCATGACCCCCTACACTACCCTAAACCCTAAAACACTACCCCCGCACGACTCCCTACACTACCCAAAGACCACTGCACTACCCTAAACCCTAAAACACGACCTCCTACACTACACAAACACCACTGCACTACCCTAAACCCTAAAACACTACCCCCTACACTACACAAACACCACTGCACTACCCTAAACCCTAAAACACTACCCCCAGTAGTACCCCTACACTACCCAAACACCACTGCACTAACCTAAACCCTAAAACACTACCCCCAGCAGTACCCCGACACTACCCAAACACCACTGCACTACCCTAAATCACTACCCCCAGCACGACCCCCTACACTACCCAAACACCACTGCACTACCCTAAACCCTAAAACACTACACCCAGCACGACCCCCTACACTATCCAAACACCACTGCACTACCCTAAACCCTAAAACACTCCCCCCAGCACGACTCCCTACACTACCCAAACACCACTGCACT
Organism: Calotriton arnoldi; assembly: GCA_963921515.1. Lineage (NCBI taxonomy): Eukaryota > Metazoa > Chordata > Amphibia > Caudata > Salamandridae > Calotriton > Calotriton arnoldi. The sequence continues at coordinate 1,198,069 of CAWUFW010001363.1, read as the reverse complement.
ACCCTAAACCCTAAATCTACCCCCAGCATGACCCCCTACACTACACAAACACCACTGCACTACCCTAAACCCTAAAACACTACCCCCAGCACGACCCTCTTCACTACCTAAACACAACTGCACAATTTGTTACAGGCGTTGCAACGCAGGCCTGTGGTGCTTACTGGAAGTACCTAGTGGGCTAGTTGGGCCCCAGGGACCCTCAGGATTCAAGGTGACCTAATCCCCCAACTTAAAACGCACCACGGGGCGCGTTTGCACAGTGGTGAAGGGAGGGGCGGGGCCTCAGGTGACATGTGCGCAAACACGCCCTGTGGTGCGTTTTAAGTTGGGGAATTAATTCCCTTTGAATCCTGAGGGACCCTGGGGGCCAACTAGCCCACCAGGTACCTTCAGTAAGCACAACAGAGTTGCGTTGCAGAGAGGTGAAAAAGGTGCGTTGCCTCGGAACGCCTCTCTGCAACTCAGCTCTGTGGTCCTAACTGTAGGTGCCTGGGGGCTAGTTGGGCCCCAGGGACCCTCAGAATTCAAGGGGACTTAATCTCGCAACTTAAAACGCGCCACGGGGTGCGTTTGCACACATGTCACCTCAGGCCCCCTCCCTTCACAACTGTGCAAACGCGCCCTGTAGCGTTTTAAGAGGTAGTTTTAATCCCCTGCCCTATTATGTACTAGGGACTTGCAGAGGAGGTCATGCTAATCACAGGGGTACCCCAACGCATAGTGTTCCCTAGTGTATGTAGGTGTTTTCACTGTATTCTAAGTGTCTTTTAGCATAGCACTGGCTCTGGTTAGTCAGAGTCAGTTACCACCAGTACACGTCTGAAAAAGTTGTGGGCACAGGATGATTTTGCAACAAGGCCTCTTTCTGCTCCTCTGTTGGTTCTTTCTGCACATCTTTTGCTTCTTTCTGTGCGTTTTTTCTTCTTTCTTCACATGTCCTACCTCTGTAGGCATAGTTAGAAACTAGCATTTAAAAAACCTTTGAAATTCACTTAAAAAAATCATAGGTTTCAGGCACGTTATAGTTAGAAATTAGCATTTAAAAAACCTTTGAAATTCACTGAAAAAACCATAGGTTTCAGACATGTTATAGTTAGAAATTAGCATTTAAAAAACCTTTGAAATTCACTGAAAAAACCATAGGTTTTAGGGACAGTTATAGTTAGTTGGACATTTCACTCGTACAAAACCATAGAAATTCCCCCGTTATAGTTAGTTCAGCTAACTATAACTCGCGCCCCACAATGCACTGCTGATGACGTCACATATTACATCACTCATGACATGGTCAGTGGCATCACTGATGACATCACTGATGACATCTCAAATGACATCACTGATGACATCATCCATGTGATAATTTCATGCATCTTCTCACACCCTAATATAACTTTTGATACACACACTAAATTACAGACTGCCATTCTCAAAACCATAGACACTCCAACACCAAAAACTACATACCCACTCACTGATTCTTAGGTCTACACACACATCCACTCACTCACCCGTACAGTCACTCATACTTAGTCACTCAGTACAGGACTATCATATGCACTCATACACCTATATAAACACTCACACACCGTCACTCATCCATAGAGGTACTCACACACCTAGTCAGTCATGCAAAAAACTTAATCACACACCCATTTACTCACCTATACAGTTATACACACACCAGCTCACTTACTCATACAAATACTAGCACATTCTTACGCTCTTATACAATCACTGATACAAGTACACACTCATCCATACAGCCACTCTCACAATCACACACTCTCACTTATAGCCATTTATATACTCCAACACACATATATACTGCCTTTCACATATGTAGTTACTCACACATGTACCACTGAGATATACATTCAATCACTAACACACCCATACACACACACGCTCACCCACCCATACAGTCCATCACAGATGCACTCTTGAAACCATGCACCCAGTGAATCACCAACTCACACATCTATGCACAGAGTCACACACACCCCACCCACACAAACACTCAGGCACCCATACAGATACTCAGACAATCAATCAATAACCCATGTAGACACTCATGTAGCTATTCAGAAAGCCATGCAGCCGCTTACAAACCAACAGACAGACGGATACAGACATTCACACAGTTAAGTCACTAACCCATGCATTCAGTAAGATACATTTAATCACTCACTTGTAGAGTCAGTCACTCACGCACTAAATCATCCATTCAGACACTTATACACCCACTCATTCTTCAATACGCCTTTCCCTATATATATTAAACATATTTAAACTTTACAGAAACACACAGTCACTGGATGATGTCATCAGTGATGTCATCAGTGATGTCATTTGAGATGTCATGAGTGATGTCATCAGTGATGTCACTGACCATGTCATGAGTGATGTAATATGTGACGTCATCAGCAGTGCATTGCGGGGCGTGAGTTATAGTTAGCTGAACTAACTATAACGGGGAATTTCTATGGTTTTGTACGAGTGAAATGTCCAACTAACTATAACTGTCCCTAAAACCTATGGTTTTTTCAGTGAATATATATATATATATATATATATATACACACACACACACACACACACACACACACACACACACACACATACATACACTTAAGCTAGGTGTTGAATTGAAATAAAAACCAACATTCAACAAACCCATAAAATTCACTAGGAATAGTATACTGAGCTAACTATAACTTGTGCCTCTTCCATGCACTAATTATGACCTCACATATTACATAACTCATGACATATTAAATGTGATCATTGATGATATCATAGATGAAATCATTCAGTCATTGTGACAGTGTCCTATCGAGTTTGTACACTTTAAGTAATTAAGCATACTGCACCTGTGGAAAATTTTATATTCACCTTAAATTTTTCAAGGTTCTGCAGTACTCTTGCAGTATCCACGGTTCAGGCTTCATCCCCTTGTCAAGTGGTACCGTGCAAGCTTCACTGAATAAGCTTGCTTGGTACTGTGGTACCATGGAGGTGAAGCTTGAGCAGCAGCTCCCACAGGAGTATTGTGGTATCTCATGGGACAGCTGAAATGAGTACAGCAGTACATGTGACACAAATGTTTATTTGATCATTTTGGTCTCTGAGGGTCTCTTTGGATCCTCCTCCTACAAGTGCCTGGAGGTCAGGCTATTCCTATACTGCATAACACACAAAACAGAAGGGGGAGAGGTTGTATTCCCACCGACCTCCCCAGTCACAATCTATATCACACAACAAAGAGGTAGGAAAACTAATTCCGGTGGTGGCAATTGCTCAGTGAGTTAAAACTGCTCTCACTCACAAATTTGTGACATGCTTCATCATCGCGCTTGCTAACTGACACCCCTGTGCAGACCAACGCAAGGGGTGGAGCAAAAGGGAGGGGAAGACAATGCAAACAAAGTTGTGGGATCACCAAAGTGAAGTGCCGCTTGTGAAAGTTAAAAAATGTTTGTCTCCGTGTAGTGTGTGACTACAGGGAGCCGCTTCCACTTCCTCGCTCGTTCAAGCATAACGTTTAATGGAACTCGGTGAATGCAATAGTTTTGTTCCCTGCCTGAAAAGATGCGTGTTATTCATTCACTTTAGGTATGAACGTGATGGACACCTGCGGTTGAATGTAATGGAAATTATTCCCTAATTGAATATTCCGATATGGATAACAAGAGCTCATGAGTTAAATAACATGGGGCTCTACACGGTGGTATTACACGCCTGTTGAGTGAGATATACTGAGACGCACTACCAATTAAAGGTTCTTGCTCTTAAATATTTACCTTTTAGAGCAAGTGGATCTGATGGAAGTTCTCCTCTCTTCACAGATTTTGAACGAGAGTGTGAATTACAAAAAACCTGATTTTGGAGGGATCCTAACTAGGGATCAGAGGGTACTGCGTTTTAGGATCCTGAGGTCCTGATGAATGTCAGAGTGACCCAACATTGTGGGCCCAATTGAAAAAGCAGAAACATGTCGACACCTTCGCAGTAAGGAGGAGTGAAGGGATCCTTATTTGTTCCTATCACCACCATCCTTTACGTTTTTAACCCTGGCCGGGTGGCCCAGGAATAAATTTAGAATTAGGGACACACTTGAGCTAGTTTTAACTTTTAGAAGCTGCACTTCCCTTTGGTGATCCCACAACTTTATGTTTGTATTGTCTCCCCTCCCTTTTGCTCCACACCAGGCGTTGGTCTGCGCAGGGGTGTCAGTTAGCAAGCCCGATGATGAAGCATGTCACAAATTTGTTAGTGAGGGCAGTTTTAACTCACTGAGCATGTGCCACCACCGTAATTAGTGTTCCTACCTCTTAGTTGTGTGATATATATTCCTATACTGCACCCTAATACCATTTTTGAAAAACGATTTCAAGTCACAGGGGCAGAGTCCCAGATCACTGTACTGGCTGCTGCTTTATTTTCTGCGTAGTTGGAGCTAGCCTCTCTGGTTGCTCAGACCTGTGGGACCAGCCCAGCAGTACTGAAATGCCCAACATGAGGAAAAAATTCCCTCGTCCAATTAAATGGCCCCACTTTTGTTTTTTTATTATTTATGGTACTCTGGGACTCCTGCAAGATCAATCATCTACATATAACTAACATTTTAACCCCATCATGCCCACTCCAAACCCCTCTTTATGCACTAACTTCTTGAAAACAGCTGAATGGATTTACACCAAATCACAAAAAGGCTGCTTTCAGAGTAAAGCAGAAACTTTTTTACCAAGTTTAGGGCAATTCAATTCAGTCTTTTCTGTGTCAGAGAGCAAAGATTCCTATGGGAAATAACATGGGATGTCAATATTTTAGAGCACCCATTTTTTCATGCCCCCTGCTTGATAGATCAGCAGAAAACTTTCCATGAAGGAACCGGAGTGGACAAACTTTTTGTTGGAAAGTTTTATGTGCAGTTTTCAATCACTTGTCAGTGTGGCATACAACAGATAGTCTTAACATTAGGATAATTTAGCGCAAAGAGCACACAAAAAAGTAAAGCACCAATCAGAAGCCACTGCTCAGTTGACCAGGACTTGGATGCAATTAATTCAAGCACAAATGGATATGCCAGCTTGGTTGTCCTGGTCAATATTTTGACTTTTTACCCTATCTTTGAAATGTGAGTCAAACTTCACCAGTGAGGCAAGGTTGCAGATGGTACTCAGAAAAGTCCTCACAAATTAGGACAGCAATTGGTAGAGGTCCCCCCATAGGCCATAGGTTTTGGGGAGTAAAGCTCTGGCATTAAAATTCCTCTCATCAGCTAGATACATTTTGCCTGGTCAAAATCTCTTAATTGCATTTTTTTGGTACTTAAAATCCTTCAGCAAAGCAAGCCTGAAGCTACATCCATTAAAGTCCTCTCAAAATCGGACACCTTTGCCGCATGGCCCTGCTGAAGCTCCACAGGTCTTGGAGGTCCAAATAATTTTGAATCTCAACTTTGAATGCTTTGTAGAGCATTTCCCACATGGTCATATAAGGCTCCCAGGACAACAAGGACAGCTGTAGTAGCCACCAATAGCATCCAGCCGAGCCCCAGCTACAAGTGTTCAGCTGCTCCCTCCAGGAAAAAGACCTCTTGCAGTATTTCGTGTCACTGTAGCCATTTTACTCTTGAGGTCCAATCCCTTCCTGGGTACAAGTGGGAGCAGGTACAGCCACCGCCCCCCAGGTCACACAGGTCACACAGACAGCAGGTCCATTCCCCTTTTTTTCTACCACAGACCGAGATGTGAACAGTTGAGTTGAATGTTAGGTGTCACTTTGTAGGATTTTCTAGCTTGTGGGTGAGGGAGTCTCCTGAACACACTCAAACCAATGAGGAAAAAAAGGGGCAAACCTTCTCAATTTTGCAGTACATCCTGTTTCCCTTACTACAAACTATCACACAGTGCAATAATCTAAGTTAAATTGAACATGGCAGAACCCTTCTGCCTTTGAGGCAGCTGGTATTGCAGGAAGAAATATGTCTAGGGACATGAGCAATGCCCTCCTCCTCAACTACAGCAAACTGGTGCTGGGACTAGCTCCCCTCCCACTGAACTATTACCGAGCTGTCCACACTGTACCTAGAGATCAAAGGATTCTCTTTCTCCAGGTATGTCTTTACACTTACTTGTGAAAGGACAGGCCTCACCCAATTGCCATTCAAATGAATTAAGTTCCTGAGCCCTCGCCCACTGCCCTTACCGACTTGAGAGGAATCAATATATTCATATAAATTGATAAAAGAAAGCGGAATGCTTGAAGACTTCTTTTTTTTTCTGAAGTCCCTGCAATGCCGAGAAATTATCTTGAGCAACATTGCCACCGCTGGTCATTCAGTATATTCTCGGTTGTGCCTTGAGAGGGCAGCTCAGGCTCACTGACTGCCGATAACACGTAAAGCAAACACTCGCTGAACTATTTCACCTGGGTCCCAGGTACCTCTCAGCTGTGAGATTTGCTTGCTGCAGCTGCATCATACTTCGGTCGGAAAGCGTAATCACGTAATCCCATCGAGGTTGAAGTCCCAGAAGTTGCTCCCCAGGTATGACGTCAGTTGCTCCAGTGCAGGGATCACATGCATCAAACCCAGGCTTTCCTGCTAAAATACCTAAGCCGTTATTTCTCACCGGAAGCATTTACACACATCATTATGGAGAAGCACAGACATGAGCAGCTGCTGGTAGGATAATGCTAATGAGGTAACTGGAGGTTGAAGTAGACAGAGTCTAATGTTTTAGAAGTTACTTTTTTTCGGGGGAGAGGCGTGCAGCAGTGAGACAAGATGGCTGACTGGTAATCGTTCCCCCCGAGGTGCCGAGGATTTATCCACTCAGTGGAATGCTTTTTAGTAGTAGGTAAGTATTTAGACCTTGATATGGTCTTTTAGTGATTTTACAAGCTTTGCACCCACAACTCCTGCTGTGTACATAATTACGGCCGCCATTTAAAAAAAAAAAAAACAAACCTCATGACCCGTTTTCCTCAAACTGGAGTGTGCCTCTACTAAACAACATTGCATAAAAGGCATGTATTTGATAGTTATATTGGACATGCCTTCTCTAATTTTACTCTCACAATAATCTTAAATACATATTAGTGTTTTTTCTATTTTTCTCAAAGGCGCAAGAATTTTACTAAGCAGTTTCATGAATACTTGGCTTTGTTCATTGGTCATCAAGGTTATACATTTTTATGCACACTAGTTATCATTAAGTTGCCTCTCCTGCTTGAATAAAAGCTATTTTCAGTCACTCCTGAATTTCTTCATGCAGATTTTCTCTTAATATAGGAACACTCTTCTTTCATTGCATGCCTCCCCTTTTTCGCAGCACGTTCTACATACTTCAGTGTGTGATATTCTTGGTAACTCTTAACAGCAATTTTAAAATGGCAGGTTTTTTCCTGTTGCCTATCAAAATGGGGGGCAGCGCATTCTTCCAAATCACATGCTTCAATTACTTCTAATGCTAATGGGCACAAAGATTCTGGTGGAAACGCTAACAAGAGCGCTAAGAAGAATCGCTCTTCTCCAAATAAATCAACATTGCCTCTGACATTGGATGATATTATGGACGAACTCAGAAACATGACTCATTTATGGTGGAGACAAGCGCGGTACTCCAACGAATTGAGAAGTGGTCTCATCTTGATTCACGACTTACGGAGGTCAAACAGCGAGTTAGTGACACGCAAGATGTCATTGCTAAAGACAATTTTCTGACTAAGGAGGTAACCCAATTGAAAAAGTTAACAGAAGACTTAAAAAATCATAATTGGCGTAATAATTTGTTCATTTTATACCGGAGGTTCTGAAGGGCCTGACATTATCAACTTCTTGAAGCTTCATTGTCCAAAAATAGTAGACCTACAAACCTCCACTGACCTTAATATTCAAAGAGTACATCAGCTTGATACTATACGAGCCTCAAATTCTAACAGACGGAGAGGAATTATCGCTCTTTTTCTTCAATATTCTGATCTAATGACTGTTCTTACAGCAGCTAAATAACGTAAGCAAAGTCTCTGGTCTGGTCAAAAGGTTTTCTTTAGTCAGGATGTTTCTATGGCCACCGCTGGTCGTCGGAAGGAATTCTTGGAACTCAGACCAATGCTTCGATCCATGAAGGCTCGTTATGGTGTCATTCATCCTTGCTTCTTCAGGGTTATACATAAAGACAAGTCGGCAGCTTTTGAAGATCTGCCAGGGCTTAAGAAATTCATACACTCTCACAAGGGAGAAGATATGGAACTCCGTAAATCTTAAAATCGTTTCTGTATAATTCGTAACCTTGAATTTTCTTTTTCCTTACAGGTCCCCAGTCCCCCTTTGTTGAACTGATCAAGAAATTGTTTTTCCTAGTGTCTTTTTCTTCCAGTATTGACGTTATATCCACCAAGTGACGTTCCTTTTCGTGTTTGAAAGTCCTCTTTTATACTTTGTTGTAATGGTCTTTTTATACATTTTTTCTTTTTAGTTATCTCATTTTGTTTGGTCTCTTTTTTCTATTTTCATTGTTCCTCTATTGCATGTTCTTATCATTTATTATTTACTCCTCTGTGCTTCCCATCCGGAATGGCTTATGCAGCCTCACTCCCCTCCTTTCCATTAATATTATCTTTCTTGTTCTTTTTTCATATGACTAAAGTATTTTGGCATTTTGGCATCTTAATTCTTTATTTATCAGTTGGGAGATTTTCAATATTCTTTCAATGAATAGTTTGCGCATTGTTTCATGGAATGTTAAAGGCTTTCACAATCCAGTTAAGAAACAAAGGGGGCTATCACACCTATCGAAAACGTAATTATCATATTGCTCTATTACAAGAAACGCATCTTAAAGAACAAGATATTGTCAGTTTACATAGACAATGGAATGAGAATGTTTTTAGTTCTCCCGCTATAATCAAAAAAATGGTCTTTTATTACTGTTCCATTAAATTGCTGTATAAAGTTAAAGACAATGTGGGAAGATAGTATTTACTAAATATTAAGATTAACGATTCCAGTTCTCTTTGTAATGTTTACGATCCCAACAGAGTAGATCCGTTATTTTGGAAACACTTTTCTTCCCTATTATCTTCATGTGCGTCAGAAAATCGTATAGCAAGGGGTGACTGCAATCAATTTATGGGTCCCTTTCTCAATCGTCACTCTATGGTAAAGTTAATTCCCAATAAAATGAATAAAATCTTTCAGAAAGCCATTTCCTCCAGAGGGTTAGTTGATGCATGTAGAACCTTCCATTCTGAGTTAGAATTTACTTTTTTCTCCCCTATTCATAGTTCACACTTCAGAATAGATTATATATTTCTCACTCAGACTGTCCTCCAATTTATGACTCACACCGAGATAGGCTCAATCCTCATTTCATATCAAGCTCTCATTATTGTGGATCTGGATACTTCTACTGATACACCTGAGACTTGTAGGTGGAGATTTAATATTGCCCTATGGCTTGATAAACAATTCAGTGAATAATTTAAAACTTTTTTATGAATTCTTCACTATTAATCTCTCTTCTGATACAAAGATGAATTCATGTTTGGGATGCCTTCAAGGCTACTGCAAGAGGTTTCATACGAGATTACGATGCCAAAAGAAAAAAATAGCCCTCAAACAATCTACACAGCTCTTAAAACACATTAAAATTTTAGAACATGAATATTTCTCTTCTAATAAAGTGGATACCTTGTCCAAACTCATTAATGCTAAAATGCAATATAGCAAACAATCCTGGGACAATGCATGTGGCAGCTTACTCAAGTTTAATGCTAAAATGTTGGATGGCCGCAACAAGGCAGGCAAGACTTTGGCTAACTACGTTAAAATAAAGAAACAAAAGTATAAGATAGTGGCCATAACTTGCAATACTGGGGTCAGACACATTAGTGTTTCCAAAATATAAGAGTGTTTTCCAGAATACTATACCAAATTACCACAGAGTCTACTCCTAGTACTGAAAATTCAGATGCTTTTTTTCCATCAATCCCTATATCTTCTGACCGTTTAGTAGATTTATCCTCCCTTGACACTGCAATTTCTGAACAAGAAATGATTACCGCCATCACTCACCTTCCTAAGGATCAGTGCTTAATTAGTGCCAGTGGTTTACAGTGCTTAGCACCGGCACTTATTTAACAGGGCCAGGGCTATTGAATTTTGCTTCCCTGTGCGATGGGCCCAGCAATTATTAAAAATAAATGTACCTACCTGTCCTGCTTCGGTTGCATGTCTGCCTGGTAGGTCCAGAGAGTGTACCACCCAGGTCCAGGCACAACCTAGGGTGTGAGACTAGATTGTGTCATGCGCAGTCTGCATGTGTGTTGTGCAGGAGGATACTACCAATAAGCCAGCGCTGTCACACGAGGTGAGATCAGCCACCCCGCCGGAGATAGTTTTTTGTCATAGCGCTGCTATGCTTTGAAAGGGCTGGGGTCATCTAGTGGGCAAGATCGTGCATGCCTGCTGCAGAGAGAGGGAGAGGATCGCTCGATGACATCACGGTCCATAGAAAGATGTTAGCACAGAACATGGAGCTGTCTTCACTTTCGCTCTGTGAATCCTGGAGTTCAGCAGGTCTTTCTGAAGTCTTGCAGCACAGCGTCCTTCTGCACCAATGCTGCAATCTGTGCGAAAAATGGTCACGCTTTTCATCAAAATTTGCTTTCTTGTTCTGCTGCAGCCCTCATCAGTATAGCTGAAAGGGTAGGAAGATATCTTTTTTTGCAGATTTATATAGAGCAAACTTGACCTGAAGGTTACATTTATATAAGGACGCATTAATTTTTTGGTAGGCACGGGGAGATTAAGTGATTTGCCCTGAAACACAGGATATTGAGCTAACGCTAAGACTCGCACCTGGTTCCCCAGCAGAAAGGTCGGCAGCGCTGGCCGTTAGACTGCATCCTCTCACCAGTTATATAATGCGATCGACCCAGGCGTACCTAAAATGAAGCTATTATCGCAAAAATTAAGGTAAAACGAGAATGTCACTTCTTCCACAACATACACCTATTGTGAAAATTTTTACCGTTCACATACTTTTTCAGAAGGCTCAGAATGCCTTAATTCTTTCTTGAATTTAATCTGCATGTGGCCACGACCTACCACTGATTTGTAAAAGGCAGTACATATTATGTCTTTTTAATGAATGGTGCATTTTAATGTCAAAACAGTTTTTATTTTTGACGTTACATTCCTAAGCATTTCATCGGTGTATTTAATCAGTTTAACAGACATGTGTATTTTAGTGCAGTTCCATGGTTGCAAGGAAATGCTGTTTTATGGCGTCCCAGTTACCTAAGTGACAAAAGTGAGTGATTGAACGTGTCGGACAAAACACCGAGCCTCCCAGCTGCATTCAACTTGACACTCACACATAATACTTATACAAATGATGGGAGAAGGCTCGAGTTTTAGGAAGGACAGATCAGGAACATTATATAAGGATTTTGCGGTCTCTAGGCCAAACTAATTTTGTGGGACCCTGTTCAGAACAGGTTTGTATTTATGATCCAGTTTCAGCTCTTTCATGCCCTCCTCAGACAAGTCACTTACAGTGCACAGGCATACTCTCCAAATTCTAAATGTGTTTTCATCTAATATTCAGGGATAATGAGGTGTGTTTTCAATATTGTAATACAGAAGCTGACTAATATTGTAAATAATTTTGGTGACCCTTTCCTGTTTTGTTTATGTGAGGTCTTGTTACACTCTAAAAAAAAAGTTAATGGATGCTACATGGTGTGTATGATCAAAGTCCCGCAGGGCCAAGGGCCACGTGATGAAGCCCTTCGGTAAAGGTCTTGTTTAAGACATGCATATGTGAAAAAAGCTGACAAATGCCAGTGTGGTAAAGTTGCTAGTGGAAGTATTAAAGTTCTGTCCGTGTGGTAAAGAGCCTGATGTGTGGCAAATGTACATGTTGTAAAGTAAGTCACTCAGTTAAGATGATCCTGCTTTGCGATTGTGTGTTAAACGGCCTAGAACCGTGTATTAAAAATGTCTTGTGGAATGCATGGTTCCTTACATGTGATAAATGTTCATGTGGATAAACGGTCCCCCTTGTGCTGTAGGATCCCACTTGGTAAAAGTGTGCATCAAGTGTTGTGAAGTGGTACTTATTGTCCATCAGACAGACTGGCATCGGAGCACTACATGCACCTATCTGTTCGGTGATATTAAATCTGGCTTTTAGTAGTGCCAATTGAGGATGTGTGTGGAGCCTATAGAGTAAGTCGGTGGAGCCAATGGAGGAAGTGGGTGGATTCGAGGGAAGTGGGTGTGGCTTCCTAAAAATATTTGAGCACCTGGACTTAATATTTTAAAAATTAAGCACTGCTAAGGATAAAGCTTCCAGGCCTGATAGCTTCTCTGTTCAATTCCACGTTCACTTTAAGCATCTTTTAACCCCCAAGTTATTACTCCTAATTACCCATTTTTTAATGATAGGACAGACACAAGGTACATTTTCTCAGGCTATGCTTTGTTTGCTCCCCAAGAAAGATGAAGATTTACCACAATGCGATAATTATAACCCTATCTCCCTCATTAACACTGATTGTAAGATTCTAGCTAAAATATTGACCATACGTATTAATCAAGTAATTTCTGATCTAGCTGTCATACATCAATCAGGGTTTGTTAAAGGTCGCTGTATTTCAGATAATTCCAGAACTTTCCTTAATAGTATACATTTGGCCTCCAAATTTAAATCTCCCTTAGCTGCCATCACTCTTGATGCCACAAAAGCTTTTGATAGGGTTAATTGGGAATTCATGTTTGGAGATTTGAAGTGGCATGGTTTCAGCCCCCATATCCTTCAATATATTTGTTTATTATTCACTAAGCCCTCTACCTCCATATGGGTCAATGGCAATCAGTCTCATTATTTTCCTCTTCATTGGGAGGGGGGGCAGGCAGGGATGCCTTTTATCTCCTGATTTATTTATTTTATCCATATAACCCTTTTTTGGAAAAAAATCATAGATCAGCAACTTTTTCAGGTTTTCAATTTAAGCATATGGAGATAAAATTCATGGCTTACGCTGATGATATTTTGTTATATGTATCTAATCCAACCACTACATTTACTGAATTTTTCTCATTATTAGCTAAATATTCCACAGTTTCAGGTTGCAAACTTAATATAGGAAAATCAGAAGTTTTGCCATTGAATACATAATGTCTTCCTGACTTGTTCAAATATGCTATCTTCACTTGGAACTCAAAGAAGATTAAATTCTAGGTATTTTATATTCTAGCAATATCAAAGAAACCATTAAAGTGTAGTTAATTCAAAAATGTCCTTTTTGGCTGATGGTTGGTCTCCTCTCTATTTGTCCTGGTACGTCAGATTGGCTAAGATTAAGATCATGATATTACCAACAATCAATTTTTATTTGTCCCTGCTCCCATTTACACATTAACTTGCTTTTTTTTAAACTATCAATCGTTCCTTGATCAGCTTTCTATGGAACAAGCGTAAGCTGCAAATTTCACTTAAAATCCTTCAGCAATTTAAGGATGATGGGGGGATCAATTTTCCTAATCTTAGACAATACCACTCTGCTTTCACTCTTAAGCAAATTTGGACCTCCCTTTCGGCTACCCTGCACGACTCCTCGACAGTCTGGGGCCAACTAGAACATGCTCAGTTTACACGATTTCCATTAAAGGAAGCAGTCTATATTTCTCAACTTCCAAAGTCTTTTTTCTCTTCCATACTTACATATTCTATTCCCACTGCTGCACCTCTAATTATTGATGCTATTTCTCATTCTGAAGCTCTTGCACAAACTCCCATATGGTACAATACACACATTTAAATTAAAAATAGAGTTATTTCATGGAACGAATGGATACATAAATGCATTACTACCATAGGTCATATAATTTTCAATGGTAACCCCCCTAGAATTTCATGAACTTCAACAAAAACATGGAATTTCTTCTTATTACACCACTTAAGAATTATCTATTCAATTTCTCTCTCATTCCTCCACCTCCATATCCCATGCACACCTTTCCTCGTTCTCTTTGGGCTTTTCTTCACAAACAAAAGCATCTTACATACACACTACTATGAATTCTTTTTGTATACAAAGAGTTAAATCCACTATAGAAATACAGTGCGAAATTGACTTTCACCATTCATTTTCTCTATAAACATGGTCATCTGTGTGGGCCAAGGTACAAAATGCTTCTTGTTCAGCAAGTACGGCTCAAACATTATTTTATTTTTACAACAGATTGTACTTAACTCCTAGGTGTCTTCATAAATGTAAACTTTCTAATGCTGGTCATGTACACATCATAACAGTGATCTTTTACACATGTTTTTTGAATGTCCATTGGTTAAAACATTTTGGTTACTTATATGGGATAAAATGAATGATGTTTTGCCTTCGAATATACCTTTCAATATTTTGCATGTCTTTTTAGGAAGATCCTCTCTAGTATGGCACTCCCAAGGTATGGTTGGGAAGTTCATTGATCTGCTAATTGCAATTGATTTACAAATAATTACATCAAATTAGAAAGACACCACAAAAATTACTTTGCTTGGCTGGTGGAATTTGCTCTGTCAACACCATAGACTGGATGGAGCACATGCTACTTCTTTACCTTTAATGATTAAAAAAGATTTTTTATGGTTGCCACTCACATCCTATTTATCCTGACATTCTGTTCCTTCCACACCTAATCTAACCATGCTTCATCCTCCATGAGGTTTATAATGTTAATTAGGTTGCAATAGTTCTCAGCATACTAATGTCAATTGCTGCTTAAGTATCATCTTTTCTAATACAATTCATTGTTCTATTCACCCCTTTTTTCGTCTTCTTCCTTCTTTGCCTTTCCTATTCTTTCTATTTATAAAATATACAAAACAAAAACTTAAAATGCTCTTGGTTTTTCAATAGTGTATATTCTTTAATTCAAGCATTTTGGTTTACGCTTATATATTTATATTCTTTTAATTTCACTTTCTTTCTTTACCATTGTAAAGTTTACCATCATATTACAAATTCATATTAATAATGTTTTCATTATTTTATAATGTTTCTTACATTATGTCATTTTTTCTTAATTATTTTGTAATAAAGCATTACTGAACAAAAAAAAGTTACTTTTTCAATATATTGATAGAATACCCAACTCCACCATGGAATATTAAACCAGTGGGTTAATAATTTCTGTATCTTATCCCAAACCGGAGCTCGCAAAAATAATATTTTAATTGCATTTTAGTTTTTCTCATAGGATCAGAAACAGCCCTTTTACAGTAAAGATAGTTTTGGGGGGCTATTCACTGCAGGTACATGCCAGCACAACATTCTTGCATGTACCACTTTTAAATATTATTCACCCTACCATGTGGGCTGTAGGCCTACATAGGAGTGACCTATTTAATAGTTAAAGTAGGGCCCCTTCCTGTTTAAAGAAAAAGCTATTTTTACAGGTATGCACGCAGGTTTGCAAGCAGGTTTGAAGGCTGCAACAGTCCGCCACACATGTTTTTCTATGCATGTTTATTTTCTGACAATGTATTTATATCGTTTTTAACATAGTTCCTACTTTTATTTCAATTGTATTTATTTTAAGATTTAATTTGTTGTGATCTATTTTATATGCTCTTTACTTTTCCCCAGGATATTCTATGTGGATAAGTTTAACAATCTAAATGTTTTTAATTAGCTAAAACTTATCAATAAAATGTCCCTTATCATGTAATAACTCATGAAATTATCATACATTACTTTTGAGGCTGTGACTCACAATGTAGTGTCTGTGGTGTAATGACTACTAATGTAAAGCTTTGTAGTTGGCGTATGCCCATAAAAATTTCAAAGCAGTGATTAAACATTCCATGGAAAATAATGTGATGTTTGATGAATGACGACAACTAACTCATTGATGAATGACGACAACTAACTGATGCATCTAAACCCAGTGCATTGACAATGTACTCATTCTGCCTTAAGTATTCCCCTTGGATATAAGATCTGAAAAATAAGAAAATCTAAGATGGGTGGAGGTACAATATTCGCAGAGAAATACCCATGCAATAAACTCTCTATCCCTGTTTGCAAACATTTTTAATATGTGGCTGCCATACCCTACTAAACTAAAACACCTATTTGACTAGAGCAGTTATATGTTATACCCAGGATTTGACAGAAAATGTTCTCAATCTACATCAGCCAGTAAGTAGAGAAGAATTTAATTTATGGGAAAAGTTAACGTTTGGGTTGATACTCTTTGAAATAAATGAGTGTCAATATATTGACATAGCAAACACAATAGGATGATGGATGAAGTGCTGAAACTTTTCAGACACTCAC
The DNA here is from genome assembly GCA_963921515.1 of Calotriton arnoldi. Lineage (NCBI taxonomy): Eukaryota > Metazoa > Chordata > Amphibia > Caudata > Salamandridae > Calotriton > Calotriton arnoldi. The sequence goes on along the minus strand of CAWUFW010001363.1, from coordinate 1,181,710 downwards.
TCCCAGATCTGGGTTTAATCCATCATCGTTCTTCTGCTCACTAAGCCATCAGTCTTGACCCTGTTACTCATGGGAACAGTCCAGCCTGAACTGTCAGGCCAGGTCCCCCTGGACAGGAAACAAGCATTCTGGGACCGGTTTCAGGGAGTCACCCTTCATCAGCCAGGCTAGCTTGAATCCAGTGGGAAAGTGAGCAAGGAACCCACGTCTGGGCATACCCTGGCCACTTAGGGCGAACATAGCAAACACAATAAGATGATGGACAGAATGCTGAAACTTTTCAGACACTCACCCCCAGTCACAGATCTGGGTTTAATCCATCATCGTTCTTCTGCTCACTAAGGCAATCCAGTTTGGATCCAGCCATATGAAAATCAGTCTTGACCCTCTTCCTCATGGTAACTGTCCAGCCTGAACTGCCAGGCCAGGTCCTCCCAGTCCCAGAAACAAGCATCCTGGGTCCGGTTTTGGGGTTTCACCCTTCATCATCCAGACTCGCTTGAAGTTGGCAGGGTATGCCCAGACGTGGGTCCCTTGCTCACTTTACCACTGGATTCAAGCTAGCCTGGCTGATGAGGGGTGTTACCCCGAAACCGGTCCCAGGATGCTTGTTTCTGTTCCAGGGAAGACCTGGCTTGACAGTTTGTGTCAGGCACTGACCGGGTGCGCCTACTCTGCGTTACATGTTTCAGGAAATTTACTCATGGACTACAAGTCCCAGGAGGCCATCCAGCTATGGGAGGGGCCAAGGAGTATTTCAAACACGAACGCACGCTGTGTAGCGTGCGTAATTCTTATTGTTTGGGAGGAAGGTAGCTGTGCAGCTGCACTGTTGCATGCGGAGTCTCCCGTCGGAGCCTCGGATATCAATCTCTGGAGTTCTGTGCTGGAGTGGGATTCCTTGCGGAACCAAGGGGATGTTTTGCTTCCGCTATGGGTTCTTGTCTGCAGACGGAGGTCTGTACGCTCTCATGAAGAGAGCCGGATTCTGCCCGTACGCTGTTCCGAGGACTCAGCGGATTCCAGAGTCTTCGGTGTTCCCCGTCAGACATTTACCGGCTGTTCCGCTTTTGCTGGAAGGGCACTCTGGTTCTTGAGTGTCTTCTGGACTGGCGGATTGGAGGAAAGGACCGGTTGTTGAGTGCTTCCTGGTGTTGCTCGGGCTCGAGTAACACGTACTGCTTGGAGCGGAGTTGGGGATCCAAGGAAAACGAGGTACTGTTGGTAAAGGAGACAGGTAGTTTCCTTTCCGGATATCTTTCTTTGGTTTTGTTTCTCGCCCAGTATAACCAGAGAGGTTATTTGGATATTTTGTTAATTGTCTACATGAGTAGAAATTTGGGTTCAGCGTGGAAGCCTCGTTGAACCCAGGAAAAGGTGATTCAGTACCTGAACTGTTACTACGTCAAACCTCAAACTAAAGAAGAGGCTCTTCTTTTTCACTCTGTTTTCTTTTTCTTGTTTTGCTTGGGAAAGCGGAAGGAGGGTATGTATGAGTAAGCTTGGTTCCATAACATATAAGGAACAGGTGTGAAAGGAGTGGTAATCTCTATATGTTTATTTGTTGTTATAGGTATGTTCTTGTACATTAGAGAGCGGTATCTTTACTTATGATAGAGAGGAACACAACGGCCACGTCAAGTTGTATTCAGGTAATACTCTTCTTAAGTGAGACTATATGAGAATAGTCATTGATAGAAAAGTACTAACCTTGTGTTCCTGATTTACAGGTATCCCATTCCCCACTGTTCCTACCCTATACCTTTCCCTCGCTTGATCGCCTCAATACTCTGTGTGTTCTAATCAGAGTTGGGGATGTCAAGAGATGGACCCATTTGTGCATCGCCCGGATTCTGAGGAGTACCTGTGGACATTACAGTTTGGGCTGGACTGTTCCCATGAGGAAAAAGGGTCAAGACTGATTTACATATGGCTGGGTCTGAACTGGGGTGGCGAAGTGAGCTAAAGAACGTTGATGATGGATTCAATCCAGATCTGTGGCTGGGGGTGAGTGTCTGAAACGTTTCAGCGCTCCGTCGATCATCTCCTTGTGTTTGCTCAATGTATAGACATGTCAGCCATTAGGTTAATCCACTTACTAAGAGAGATCCCCTTCCAACATTGCTGGTTACAGTTTTAAGCTAGTACTGATAACATCAAAAGAGAATGTCTCAGTAAAACCTCATGTCTGGACAAGTCATAGCCTGATCTCCTAATTCATAAATTCACACCAACCTACTCAATCTGAGAGCAATTCAGATTTCAGCTCTAAAGCTAAAATAGTTTTTAAAACAAACATCTGAAAATGTTACACCTTTTCTAATGAAACTGAACTTTAAGTTTTATATCGGGCATTACAACTGCAAACCTTCCAAAAATTACTAACATCCTCAACATGTTGGCACTTTCATCATTGAAAGTCAATATATAAATGGTTAAATTAGAGCTAGACTCCATAGAAAAATACTGTAACCTCAAACAAAAATATTACTTTTATCGTAAATCTGTCTAAATGCATTGGAAATTCACAATAGATGGCACCATAAGGTCACCAAAAGATTAACAAGGGATTTCTATGATGTTTGTAGAAGAAGTTCCATAACAATCAAGACAGTTTCAGTATCCACAAATTAACGAACCAAGAACCATTCAAAACAGTTTGAACAACTACAATTATTTGTATCAGGATTGAAGTTAACAATATGAAATATTTGGCAAAATAGTCAACAACCTCACACTCATTGCCAACTAATTTGCCACCTACAGTTATTTTTCTCATTGCCCTCATTTAATCCTGTAACATCAGAAGACCTGATCAAGTGATGAACCATACAAATTGTTTGTACCTGCTTAGTAAACCATGCTCAACATCTATAAGAAAGAAATAAATGTTATCAGCAATGGCCACTGATGGAACTGAAATCCTGAACATCTATTTCCATGAAATAAAATGCCTCAGTTGAGCCTGCAATCTTAGTGAGATGTTGAAAATGGTGACAACAGGATAGGTATAAGCATATGTTTAGGAAAAACTCTCTCAACCTTAACCAAACAGACTTTCACCCTTCTTAATGCTAGACAATCAGGATTTTGGCCTAAAAGGTACCCACTCAGCAGTGCAAAGATTAGTGAGTACCTTCTCACAGCTTTTACCAAACAGAATAAAACAATCCTTACCTGGCTCCACATCTCTGCAGTGTATGATACATGAGGTTTGTCTTTTCTGAGTAACATGCTAGGGGAAGCTGCCCCGTGTTACAGAGAACGCTATGAATAAGTGAACCCAAAAGATAAGTATTGCGTTTCAATTTTCATTTATCAGAATATACATAGAGACCCACAAGAATGACCCTTGTCCCTTTTCAACTTATAGCTGCGACCCTAGCCCATGCAACTGACCAACATCAACTGGAGTTCCAGATGCATGCAAATGGTACTCAAAGTTAACTATGTCTGTTAAATCCACAATCAAATTGATTCTCAATCAACAACCGTCAACACCACGGAAAAGCTGCACTGAAATTATTGGGAAAAAGGATCTGGCAATCTGTAGAAATCAACATTATATTACAATCCAGGTACAGTCTCTACCATATTCTTTTACATCTTATCAGCCTACAGAAGTAATAATGTAGGAAACATGTGGGCAAAACTGAGAGATCTTGTTCTCAACCCAATACTTAGCTCACAACCAAACCTTATCTACAGCAATGATCTGAAAATTTGACTTTTTAAGGAAGCTTTTCATTAATCAATGACGAGACTGTGTTATATATACGTAAAGTCACTGGACTACTCAACTACCTCCACTCATACCATCGTGTTCCTAACTACTATCTTAACTCTTCACAAAATTTATTTTCAAGGGCATTATAGACTTTGTTGTCAGTTTTTCCACTTGGACCTTCAACATTTCCTCCCTATACACCATTTCATTCTGTATTCATATATGTCTCTCTGTGTGTTCAATGTAGTGTTTCATATCGTTCCAGTAAAGTGCTCTGAAGTTACCATTAGGAAACATTAAACCACATAGAGAGCACTTTAGATTGTAAAATAAATGAATATGGTTGCATTGCACTGAACATTCAAGTTAATAGTCCGACACATATTTAGTGTTTTCAAGCAATCATATGCTTTCCGATTTCAGATGTTTCTTAGAGTTAGCAGCTTAAGGCATGTTTGCAGATATAGCTTTGGTTCAGATCAATTGACCCAGTTGAGCACGTTACCCATTGTGTCCATGAGCCGCCTACTTAAACTAGCATTTCCTCACATAATTAACCTCGCCCTTCAAACTATCTACACCACTTAATCTATCTTTGTAACCAGAGCAGTAAAGAACTGTTGATATTACCACCTAGTCATGCTGTCCCTAGTGGAGAAGATTGTATTTGCTTCCATTATGGAGCAGTGCCTGTAGAGTAATCATACTCCTGTTCCCTTAAATGACCACTATCTATGCAGTGCTTAATGAAGGGATTAATATCTGCTTATCATAAATGTTAGATGTAGGGAAATCAGCCATATGCCCAGATCCTGCTTGCAATGCATTTTATGAATGTTTGAACAAATCTTTTATAAAAGCAGTTTGGTTTATCTTAACATTTCTCATTCTAAAGAGAAATTAATCTCATGGGTCTAATGTACAGAAACCTGTCGGCAGGAAGAAATACAGGTAATTCTAGCACTGTGTTTCTGCTGTTAAACGAAATGTGATTTTTTTCCAGCAATCCAGACCTGAACAGAATATAATCTGCATTCCCAATAAAAGACAGTTTAGCCAGGTGCAGCAGTGACACCAAGGTGCAGGAAATAATACAATACACGAGAAATGCAAATTCGTGCATCAAGAACTCTTATCTGGTCCCAAATCCCCCATCACATCTGCAGCATGCTTATCGAGGAATGAAAAACACCCCAAGCTCACCGTGGAGAAAACACACCTGCCAAAGCAGCTCTATGGCTGAAAGATGATTGCCCTTGTGTGGCCCATGTTAGCAATCCAGCCTGGTAGAGTCAGTGATTCAGCTTTATGTTACAGGGGGAAAACTTCAATATAGGAAAGTTACCTGTGATGTAGTGAAATGTCTGATACGCCACAAACGTTTTACTCTTTGAATCCTTATTTTCTCAAAACGTTTGTGGCAGATTCCTCCAGTTAATGACCCCTTGTTTAACTTAGTGACATTTTTCATATTAAAACAGACTTAATAAAGCTGTTTATTAGCATTACCTCATCATTCACTTTCCTCGTCCTTTCAATTGGATTTTGAAGTGTATATCACCTCCTCAGATACACACTATCTCTAGAAAACAACAAACAAATACATTTTGTGACACCTGAAACTTCCACACAAAGACAAAGACCACACAAAGAGAAGGGTCAACTCACAATGACTTTTTCCCTGCTTTTGATACATGTCACAGATCTTGAGCATGGCTAGTTCCTGCATTTCTCTATGCATTTGATGCTGGGGATACAGAACCTTCTTGGTGCTGTGGCTCACTCCCTTTTCCCGGCTGGTGGATGCTTTTGTTGGTTCCTGGCATGGCTTGGTGATCTGATTGCTAGTTCAGGTGACTGATATGCCTCTCCTCAGCCCCTTCTTGAGCGTGTTGCTGGAGAAGCTCGATAGACAGGAGTTCCTCCATAATGGCACTGGGTGTGGCTGGGTCTGTGGGTCCAAGGGGGTAGGGCCCTGCTTGTATTTGTTGGTACAGGCTGTGGTTGGTTTATGGCTCCAGCTCCTCAGTCTTCCTGTGTGTGGACCCATGGACTGCTGAGCCTGGGCTTAGCGTGGGTAGCAGTCCTGACGGACCTTGTTCTGGTTATGTTCTGTAGTAAGGATGCAACTTTATCCCTCAGGCCGATGCTCCTAGGTCTTGGACTTCTGCAGGCCAGGGCCCCTGGATGTCTTCTTTCATGCTACAGGGGGTGTTGTGGCTCTACCCAATGTGTACTCGTGCAGACAGATTTGCTCCCTGGGTCCCTTCATCCACTTTTGTGGGTTGATCTGAGAGGATGCCGGCACTTAGCCAAGGGCTCCAGCAGGCAGAAGCTCTACAGTCTTCTTCCTGGCGGTACCCCTGCATCTCCTAGGCTGAATGATGTTCTCCTTTGAGGACAAGCATGCTGCTCGGGTAGAGGCCTCAGATCTCATTGCCCGGGACACCTACTGTAGTGGGCTATAGTTCTGGCCCCAAGGGCCTGTGCGGTTCCAAGACTCCTCTGGAGTGGATGGTGGCTTTCTTTCATGTATTTCGCTCTTCTTATTAGACTCTTTTGGCTTGAGATTCAGTAGGGCCTTGTTGGCCCCACCCTTCATTCTTCTAAGAGGTCTCATTTGTTGAGTGCATTTCTTTTTCCTTCCCATGACATTCCCTGCATTTGCTTGCTGTTGTTGGAATGATTGGTTCCTATCCTAGGTATGGGATTTGGATGAACCTCCAATTATATTGCACTTACCTTGTGCTCCAGGTTGGTCTGGGGCTTTGGTTGTGACTGTCCTTCTTGAGGTTATGTGAAATCTATTGCATTTTCTGTGGATTCACAGCTCGTGAAAATAGGTGTTATAAATCTGCCATGTACTCTTGTATAGGCTATGAACTGGGGTGCTCCTGCTGTCCATAGCTGTCCAGTGCTGGTGGCTCTTTTCATTAATAGTGAGCTGAACTGGCACTTTTCCTTCTAGAGGCGTGAGCTGGTTTTAGCCATCCATCTATGGTCCATGTTGGAAGGTTGCCCTTAGTCATTCCAAAACCCTACCTACTTAATTTTCTTGTTAAGGCCAGCTTGGTGCTGTTCTCTAGTTGAGGCCATCCTCCTATAGAGTTATGGGTTTGGGTCGGTAAGGGGTTTACTCTCCTTGTGGATGATGTGGTTGGGTTTCAGTTCTCCGTGGGCCTGCACCCCCCCATATGTGCTCCCACCTGGTATTGGTGCAAGGGTATACCTGCTCTGTGGAGAAAAAATGGACCTTAATTGGTGGTCACGTATTTGCCATACCCTTATATCTGGGGTGTGACAAGGATGCAGACCTCTCTTGTGTACCCTCTTCGATTGGAGGATTGTGGCATTTCTGTCCTGTCTTTCTAGTCCTGAGGTCAGTGCCCTGCCTCACTGTACTCATGTCAGATTTCTGCTGCTGGCTCCATTGTTGTACAACCTTTCACTGGCTTTGCTGGCATTGGGAATGGGGAGTGGCTACTCTGTGAATGGCAGCGGAGACCCTGTACTTGAAAATGGGTGTACCCTTCCCTATTTTGTGGGTGTAGAGCCTAGTCTTGGATTCTTTCCTGCCTGTCTTCCCTGCTTGACTTGGGATCTATGTACATTGTCCCTTCTCTCCCATACTCTTGTTCCTTTCTTTGTTTCTGCCTCCTTACTGGGCTTGTTGAAAACTATTAGGTGCTGCTTCTGTTTGAAAAACCCTTCCTTACTTCGTTGCTGGGCTTGGGGCTGTGGTTAGGTGTTGTATTCAAAGATGGTCCGGACTCCAAGCGTAGATTAGATAAGTTCTTTTATTAAGATGTTACATGAAGAAACGAAGAAAACCCCACCAGGAGCAGCCGCCCTGCTGCTCAGCCCATACCCAACTGACACTCACAGACATCCAACATTCCATCCATCCAACATTCCACGCCACACTCATTCTGGCTGAGCAGCAGGTAAACATAAGTTACAAAATATCTCCCTTCTTTAGGGGAAACAAATGCATTGTGAAATAGATTAGATGAAACAATTAAAAAATAATGACAATATGGCAAATAACATATAGACATATCATCAAGAAATTGGATACAATGCATAAATTAAATTGAAAAGAACGTGCAAGTGTAAATACTTAAAACAACATCACATCACATCACATCTCTTACTCATATAAACCACCATCCAAAGAACATCACATCACATCTCCTACTCATATAAACCACCATCCAAACAACATCACATCACAAAACAACATCACATCACATCTCCTACTCATATAAACCACCATCCATCCAACAAACCAAACCCCACATGCCACGGATCATGTCAGTTGGCCAGACCGGCATGAAGAGCAACACACAGGGAACAAACCTGAATGCGGTACGTAAGGGAACAACACAACATAAAAGCGCACTACACATCAGCGCACTACACATCAGCAATCCAACACCCTCATAACACTGCTACACGCACAACTTGAAAACAGTGCATAAAGGAACACAACGTAAAGGCGCACCACACATCAGCAAACAAACACCCTCATAACACTGCTATACGCACTCAACAACATGGCGCATCACACTGCTATACGCACTCAACAACATGGTGCATCACATATTCGCTAGCTAACATACCAATCAAAACAATACTACACTAACGTACACACAAAAAGGAAACTCGAACACAGATACAAATGAGACAATGGGTGACTTATTCACACATCATCATTCCGGCAACAAGTATCTTGTAATGAGTGACTTAGCAGTATACAGCCATCTCTTACACGACAATAAAGCAATGAGTGGCCTAACACTTCACAGCCACCTCATACACAATATCAATAGTGGTTCAAATTCTGGGACCTTTGTCCCCTCCCAATTTTAATTATGGAACTAGGCTCTCTGTCGTGGTTCAAATTCTAGGACCTTTGTCCCCTACCAATCCTGACTCAATGGCCAGCTTCTGGGTTCGCTATCCCAAATCCAGGCTCACTCTGGACTCTCTGACCCTCATTTCAGGGATCATAGTCTCGGTTCTGGGCTCTCTGCCCCTTTCTCTCTCGTAATTGTTTTGTTTTTTATGCTCACTGTTGCCATACAGGTTTCTTGGACTCTCAACCCACTGCCGATATTTACGCAGCGGTATTCAATGCTATCATCAGCTTTTAATCAACACTGTTGCCATAAGAGTAATACGGTTGGCAGGCGTCGGCAAGTAATATGGTTGGCAGGCGCCGGCAAGAAGAAACTGCACTGAAAATATCTACACATTTCTCAATCCCCTCGTAGCGACATTCACAGTAATATGGAGATTTCTGTTAGCTTCATTGACAGTACCTGGTATAACAGTTTATCCATTAAGTTCTGAGTAACTCATGGATGCCACAAGACAGTTCCAGGAAAGTACTACGGAGATCTGGACTCACTGTGTCTCTAACAAGTCAGCTTTTCTTTCCTTGTCCTGGTACAGTGGTGCTAGATAACCACCAGATGACACTGTTGTATTACTTTAAAATCCATTTGAAGAGGGTGCAAAAGTACGATCACACAATACGACATTCCATAAGCACCGGAAAGCAGTGCACCGTGAGAATGAGAAACACGCATCTGTAAGGAAACTCTCTTGCACGGAGGAGGAACATGCGCCTCATAAGTACAATATAAACACGGTGCTTGTGGCTAGATGCAACCACAAGATGGCGGCACGTACGTGACGTTGAGCCGGATGGCTTACGGCACGTCTTTTCAGGCAGCACATATTGTAATTGGCAGGGCACTGCGCGAGAAGAAACAGAGCTTGCGCTGATGATTGCGAACGAAGGAAAGAAGACCGTTGAAGGTAGGTGACAGTTTGCAATTGAAATTTTAGTCTAGTGTGGCACCAAACACTGCATAGCAATGTCCCAAACACTGCACAATAGAGTCGGCGCCCAAACGTAAGCAGCACCCACAACATTCTTCCCATGGGCTGCTGAGGATCTATCCAGCACAAAAGTAGAGATGTGCCCATTTCCATTTCCAATACCATACAGCGGGCATGGTCTCCGCCCATATCTGTCACTCCATCGGCAATCGTGTAGCCAGCACCTTTACACTGGGACCAGAACCTTGTCCCCGATCACTACACTTCAAGGTGTGAATCGCTACAGTGTCAACACCATCACGTGGCCATCTCTTCACACCGGGGCCCGATCCTTGCCCCCGTTCAACATATTCAAAGTACAAGTCCAAAGAGTGCTGAACACCCTCTCATTGAGGCCCAGTCCTTGCCCCCAGAGTGCTGAACAACCTCTCACTAAGGCTCGATCCTTGCCCCCGATTTAAGGTGTGAATTATCACATTGCTCAACCACCTCACACCGCATCGTCAACACTTCACACCGGGGCCCGATCTTTGCCCCTGATCAAATTTACACTATGCCCTTGATTGGATCTGGCACACTTGGGTTTTAGGGCGACCGATGGCAGGGTCCCTGGTGGGGTTCGTGCGCCAGACAGCCTTACATACATGTTTTTAATTTCCATTTACCTTGTGACATCAAAGGGCTTCATTTTTCTGTTTCCATAAAGTTTCTGTTAGGTTATTTTGAGTTTCATTCAAGTTGCACACGTGGATTCTTCTTCAAAATCATCGCCAATATTGTATTTAAAGATGGTCCGGACTCCAAGCGTAGATTAGATAAGTTCTTTTATTAAGATGTTACATGAGGCCATCACTTCACACCGGGGATCTTCGTGGCAAGACAGTAACGGAATGACGTGGGAAGCATAACGACGTACTTGGCGGCCATATTGAACTTCCAGAGTTTGTTACCAAGGAAACGAATCATACGCTACACTTAAGTTTTTTTTTGTGTGAAGTGTGAAGTGCGCATTTGATATCGAGAGCAGAAGAGGAAAAGATACGGTGAAAATCGACACATGGTTATCTGAACTCCTGTTAGTAAGTTACATATATCGGAGCACATTTTAGGAGATATACTGTCGTGAACATTGACTTCTCAGCAGCGTTTGGAGCACATTTTAACGATTATACTTTGGAAGATATATTGACTATGCAGTAATTGTTAACTTTATAATTCTGTCTAGCTTATTTGTGACCTCTATTTTATTTTTAGTGTTTGTTATTCATTCTTGTCACAACAGGTACACCTAGGGATTGCAATTATGGAAGCTACTGCTGTGTTACCACCACCTCTGTTTTTACAGCAACCTGGTGACCCTCCCATTGAATGGGATGAATGGATAGAGATATTTGAGAATTATATAGAGGCGTTAGATGGTAAAGAATTTAGTGCTGCAAGGAAAAAAGCTTTATTGTTAAGTACCCTGGGGAAGGAAGGTCAACATGCGTTTAGATATTTACCTGTCGGCACAGATGCTGAGGGAAGAGCAATTGCTGATGTTTATGTTGAAGCGAAAGTTAGGTTGAGAAGACCGTATGCTAAAGAAATTAATATTGTTATGTGTAGACATAAATTTTACACACAACATCAGAGGAGTGATGAAACTATAGACCAGTTTGTGACACGTTTACGTGAACTATCTCTTAAATGCCAATTTGGTGGGAGGAGATGATCAGGGATCAACTCATAGTACAGTGTCGCAATAAGAAGATGCAGGAAAGGTTATGGGCTGCAAAGAACCCTACGTTAGGAAATGCCATCAACATAGCTAAGGTAGTTGAACAGTCGGATGCATGCATGAGAGAGATGGAGAAGAAAGAAAATACAACAGGTGTAACGTGTGTAGGACAAGATGAGGTTGCTGCAGTGATTTTTAACAAAAATGGTGAGATGAGTGAAAAGAAGGGAGTATCTGTTAAGAAGTACAATATGAATCATGTGGTGAGTTCAGAACATAACAAGGCACATGAAAAAACGTGTACTAGATGCGGTAGCACGTATCACACTGCTGAATATAAAAAATGCTATGCTATGGACAAGGAATGCAAGAGATGCTGCCGCAAAGGGCATTTTTACAAAATGTGTAAGACTTACAATAGACCTAAGGTAGCTGTAGTGCAAAGTGATGTAGGGAATCTAACATCAGTATGTGGTGTAGAGGGTGCAAACAAAATCTTGTGTGGATGAAAAGGACATAACAAGGACACAACCAGGAAGAAGAATGAGACCTAAAGCAATGTTTTTGATACAAGGAAAAGAAACAGAATTAATGGTGGATTCAGGCTCATTTTGGACAATTATTCCACAAGTGATATTTAAACAGAATTGGGCAAATGTGAAGTTACTTCCCAAAGATATCAATCCAGGAGGATACCAAGGGGAAAAAATAGATATCATAGGATACATGCTAACAGACATTTCTTTTCAGGATAGATGTGTGAAGGGGAAAGTGTATGTGGCTCGTAGCGGACCACCAATTTTAGGGTGGGCACATCAGTATGATTTGCACATAATTATAAATCCTAGGGCAACCCACCAAGTGATGGTTGTTAATGAAGTTACGACAGAAACGATTGTTGAAGGAATGAGTAGTTTGTTCTCGGAAGAAATTGGTGAGCTCAAGGGGTATGTCCACAAAATAATACTTAAGTCTGATGCAGTTCCTATGCAACACAAGGTACGTAAGGTTCCCCTCATTGCCAGGCAAGAAGTAAAACGTATGCTTGGTGAGATGGTTGAACAGGGCATTATAGAACAAATTGAGACCTCCAGTTGGATTTCAACAGTTATCACGAGCAAACCTGACGGGACTTACAGGTTCTGTGTGGACTTGCGCACTCTTAATCAAAATATTGTTGTGGATAATATTCCATTGCCGAATATAAATGAATTAATTTTGTCCTTGAAAGGGGGGAGATTCTTCTCAAAATTGGACCTGCGCAGCGCATATCACCAGATCAAATTGCATGTTGATTCCAAACCCTTAACGGCATTCATCACCACAGAAGGAATATTCCAGTTCACTAGAATGCCATTTGGTTTGGCGTCTGCTGCTGGGGTTTTTCAAAGGATGATGGGTTCAGTTTTAAAAGGTATTAAGAATGTTGTTTATTTTCAAGATGATGTATTGGTATTTGGGGACACAAAGGAATATCATGACATTGTTTTGAAAGAAGTTCTGAGTAAAATGGATAATGCTGGTTTAACCCTCAAAAAAGAAAAATGCAGATTTGCTGTGGAAGAAGTAGAATATCTAGGCTATACTCTATCTGCTGGTGGGATTAAGCCAAAACGTGATCTTCTAGAAGCCATAAGGAAAGCTCCTGCACCTTTAGATAAAGACCAACTCAGGTCTTTCCTAGGTCTTATAGAATACTATGCCAAATTTGTATATAATTTTGCAGAGAAGACAGAAAAAATTTAAATGCTTCTCAGAAAAGGGTGTAAGTTTGTATGGTCTGATGAGCAGCAGGATGCCTTTAATAAGATCAAGAGTGAAATTTGTGAAGCAAAAATTCTGACTCCATATGACACCAAATTGAGATCAATTCTCACTGTGGATGCTAGTGCGGTGGGGATAGGGGCTGTCTTAGCACAAGTACATACTTCAGGAACAAGAACTGTGGCTTTTGCTTCAAGATCCCTTACGAATTCCGAAAGGAATTACTCTGTAATAGAGGGGGAAGCTTTGGCGGCAGCATGGGGAACGGAGTATTTTCGCATGTACTTATGGGGTTTTCAATTTACATTACAAACAGACCATAAGCCTCTCATTAAGATTTTATCTCTGGGTGGTGCAGGTAAGGGGTCAGCAAGATTGGCTAGGCTAGGTGCCCGCCTGCAAGAATTTCTATACAAAATTGAATACATTGCAGGATGGAAGAATTGTCAAGCAGACGGGTTGTCTAGGTTGCCTCTACCGTGGTATGAGGTGGACAAGTTGAAAGTTGAGTCTTTTCAATGTGAAGGTGCGGTGGCTGCAATTGACGAACTAGTAGAATTGTGTAGTGGAGCTGTTGATAAAAGTCAGTGGAATGAAAGTATGTCTAAGGATGAAGTTTTACGAGTGGTTAAAGACCTAATTGTCAAAGGAGGCAGACGTGAGAGTACCCTTTCCCATTGCTGTGAGGCCTTTTGTGAAGGTTCTAGAGGATTTATCTATATTTGATAAAGAAGGGAATGTTATCATGAAAGAGGATACATTTGTTCCACCACAAGATTTGAGATTTGTTTTGTTCAAACTGGCCCATGAAGGTCATATGGGTCAATCTCTTACGAAGAAAAGGTTAAGGGAACATTTCTGGTGGCCCGCCATGGATCAACAAGTCTCTGATTGGGTTGAGAGGTGTATGGAGAGTGAAAAAAGGTTGAAAGTGGGTAGCCAGTTGGAATTGGGCAGAATTGAAGATCCGGGGTTACCTTGGCACACAGTGTGTTTGGATTTTATTGGTCCATTTAATGGTCTGAACATGGATTTGAAATTTGGTGTGGTCATGGTGGATGTCACGTCAAAATGGTTAATTGTGAAGTTTGTGAAGGAAATTACCACGAAAAATACTATTATTGTCTTATCTGAAATCTTCAGGGAAGAGGGTTATCCAATTAAATTAATCACTGATAATGGCACTCAACTAATTTCTACAGAAATGACAACGTTTTTAAAATCTTGTGGAATCATACATACCAGAACATCCTTGTACAACCCACAGGGAAATGGTGTTGTGGAAAGGGCCAATCGCATGGTGAAGGGAGTAATTCAAATGGCAGTAGCAAACAGAGGCGATGTTAAAGGTATGGTCAATGATTTGGTAAGGGCCTACCGCACAACTGAAAACATGGTTACTGGGAAAGTTCCTTTTGTTGTTATGAGGGGGCGTCCTGCCAGCACGAAACTTATTCCAGCATGGATGAAAGATTGTCTGGGTTTGGCAAATCTTAATCATGATAATGCGAGGGATAACAAAGTTTCAATGCATGATGGGAACATAAAACCCAATGATTGGGTAAAAGTCAAACCTGGCCGTGTCGTTGCTGGATTTACTAAATTTCGTGGTCCATATAAAGTAAAAATGGTTCACAGTAGGTATGTAACTTTGTATAATGGTGAAAACTGGAATTAGAGAAGAGTTGCTCTTTACAAGAAGGGTAAGGGCCAGGAGGTGAATGGAGAGAGTGAGTTGGATGATAAGTTTAATACGCATTTTCTCATGAGTGATGATGAAGCTTGTGGGAGATCACCCACTGTGGTGCCAACCGATAGTTGTGATAATATCACTAATAGAGTCTTGTCTCAAAGATCAAGATGTCCTCCCAGATATCTGCAAGATTATGTATGTTGGGATTTTTGAAATATTCTTTTTGTTTAAATGTGGTTGTGACATATTGCTTCGCACTTCACCTGTTGATGACATCTTATCTTGAATTTCATATCCCATTCAGTTATTTTGTAAATTGTAATTCTTGTTATTGCAATATATGTTTTTGTTATTTAAAGGAGATAAAGGGGAGAGGATGTGTTGTATTCTTAATTTGGTACAATGTACAATATGTTATTCTGGTGCTTTAAATATAATGTTCCATGGATAGTTCTAGCGTTGCTATGCACTATGACGTAGCTGTGGTCACCTGCGGTCAGTTGTTTGCTGGCTGCAGTGGGAACACCAACGTTATCTGTGGCGCTTCCAATAATGTATTTATCTTACTTCACTAAACCACTTGTGGGAGAGTACTTCAATTACAACAGTTGCGCTTCCTCCCCTGAAACTGGTGTTCCCCCCTATGCTTCCTCTTGGGTTTCAGACTTGTTGGGTGTGTGCCCTATTTCCTTTCATCTGCCATGTCTGTCTTTTCCCTTCCTCCTGCTGTAAATGCATTTTATGATTCCCCTAGTATCCTTTAAACCCTTTCAGGCTTGGCCTTGCCTGGGGTCTGTGCTTGATCATATGGCCTGATTCTTATGCACCAGATTCTTTGGCTCCCTGCCCTGGCATATGGCTCATGTTAATCTCACCTTTGTTTGCTTTAGTGGTGTCTAGGAGTCTGTTACTTGGACTCCTTGTATGCTGGGGACTGTGATGAACCTGCTCAGTGTTGTCATTTTTATCTTTTTGTGTTCCCCTATTTTGTTGTTGGTATCTGGGGTTAGACTTACCCACTGGCAATATGTGATGGCTTGGTTTTATGGGGCTAGATTTTTGCCTCCTTGTTCAGGCAGGTATCTTTAGCCTTCTCCTGTGCTCCTTGTTGATCTTCTGGAGCCATGGATGATTGTTGCGTATTCCGCTACCCCGTCAGCTATTGCTATTCACAAGTCAAAGAATTAATAGTTATCAAACCGAAATATTTCAAGCAAGTAACTGTATCTATTTATGCTTTTCAATGTTTTGTAATATTACATTGATGGTTTTTACTATGCTTCACACATTTAGGCTTCTCTTGGTCATGTTCTAGTGCAGTGAAGC
This sequence comes from Calotriton arnoldi, assembly GCA_963921515.1. NCBI lineage: Eukaryota > Metazoa > Chordata > Amphibia > Caudata > Salamandridae > Calotriton > Calotriton arnoldi. Next base: position 1,165,630 of record CAWUFW010001363.1, on the reverse strand, counting down.
TAGAAGTGTTTTAGGGGCTGTGTTACACTGAAGCAGCATAATGGAAACATCATTTACAAAAATGTATCTTGATGATTCAGGAACAGGAGCTGAATGCAAGGATAAAACATTTATGTTTGAAATGTATGCAGTATTGAAGGTGGTTTATGTAAGATGGACTCAGAGCTAGGAGAACATGTCTGGCATAGAGCTCGGTCTGAGAATGTTTGCCTGCACCAGTTATGTTGAAATTTGAGGACAGACAGCTTATTGTAGAGGCTTGTCCCAAAATGATGAGTTTTTCTATTGACTATGATGGCATTTTATTTGCACCTAATGGAGGAGTACACAATATTTTAAGTTTGAGAAGGCTTTAACGGCAAACAGCGAAGCCACCAAAGTGATGACATTTGTTTCCATTTCAAAGCCACAGCCATCAGTACTTGAGCTCAAACTCACTGTATGGTTGAGAACCCTCAACATTTTGCTAAACTGTTGAAGCAGGATACAAGCCACCTCTCCCACATTCAGAGCATGCAGCATAGCCATTTGAAATTTACTCCAACTCTTGCGATCCTTTACGAAGATTTTTTTTATTCTCACTATTAATGACCACTTACATTCTCTAGCAGTGAGCTCACAATAAAAGATGTTTTTCTTTACAAAGCGTTACTTACACTTTTTGTGTCCACGACACTGGCAGCCATACACGTGCAGCCTGCTCCCAGGGGTCAATTGTACTAAGGTACTGACTTGAAGGAGGAGAAAGAGGTGAAGAGGAATGCATGGCAAGGAATTAAAGGATGGGTGGAAACTGGAGGATGGGAGATTTTAAAGAGTGAATTGTAGAAAAAAAGATACCAAAGGACAGTTGTGATGAGCCCTAACTAAGGCTAAACTAGTCTAGGGTTGCTTGTCTTCCGGTTCTGAGCGGCCTGGCAGTTTGGGCTTGACTGTTCCCATTGGAGCAGGGTCAAGAGAGAAAATTTTGCATACCTACCTTAAACACACAGGAGATTGACATAAGTTTCCAGGAGCACTATGGCGTTTCTTTTTCAATGCAAAACTTGATAGAAATGATGCGCAGAATTTGGGATAGTGGTTAATTTGTACAGGTTGTGGGCACGGAAATTCATCTTTTGGGTACTGGGACATGTGTGTCTTCTTCAGCAGAGTGCCAGGAAACGTGGGGTGGTGGATGAAACTAGACAAGAGGTGGAAGCAAGACTAAGCCGCCTTGGAAACAGGCATCGCCTGTATTCGGCTGCATCAGAGGCGGGTGATTAAGAAATATTCGAGGCAAACACAATTGAATTATTTTATAATACAAATTAAGCACAGTTTAAGAGTAGCTTTAAAGGATTAAACTTCATAGTTAATCAAAGTTATTTTTTGATTTGGGTTCGTGTATCGATTACTGCGCCCTTTCAATTAACCGTTGTAACTTGCGTTTTTTTTTTGTTTGTTTTTTTTTAAACAAATTTTATTTGGTTTTCCTGATGGAATATGGCCCACAGCCCTACAAGTACCTGTAAGAAGCAAAATGAGTCAGGAGTACCATAATATTTCAACAATTGTAACTCCTGCAGGAACTGCAGGTCAAACAATATAAGTTTTTTTTTAAATGCAGATTTCACAAACATCGCTCACTGGTTGTGTCTGTCTGTTCGAAACATGCTTTGCTGCTTCTCTTCCCGATAGCCCTGTACCTTTATCACTCTACATTTACCAATAAACTGGCATAATTGACTTTGGTTTCCATTTTGCTAGTCCATTGGATTACACGATATTACTTAAGGGACTTTGCTATCTCTGCGAGGAGCTTTATCAGGGCACTTTTCCAATCAATTTGAATATAATATTCCCCGGCACATTTGCGCAGGGAAGAGTTTGGATTCCCCCGAACAGCTTTTTCTTTGTCATTGTCCGTGTCCTTGCATCCGTTGCAAGTAAAGAGATCATCTCTCTATTTATATTCTCAGGATGCCGCGAGACGCCTGCTTTGCAACTGGCCTTCTGCCTAAATGTTAAATCTATAAATGTGTAATTCAATCAGAGGGGAGATGGTTAACTGGATTCAAATGTGTTCTATTCGTTCTGTTGGCAGAGGCAGCGCCGACAGGTTTGCAAGTGATATTAACTGCCTTTTGTAGTAAATTACATTCTGCAATCAGCGGTGTTCCCTGCACAGGGCAGAGCGGTTATCAGCCACCCCGAATGAAATTCTTTGGAGTATGTCCTATCGGTTTCCTCTCGGAATAGCACAAGTTCTGCATAAACAGGATTGTGTTAAACCCGGGGTCACCTCTTCAAAGCGGCAATAAAGTAAAGAAAAAACAATGCACGGTGCATAGCTGCTAGCAGACCGTGTGGAGGGTTTGGAAATGTTCACACAGCTAACTCGAAATGTGGATAAACCTTTTTAGAGAGTCTATTTACAGACAATTCTGTCATGTCCAGGGCCGGACTGCGAGCCAAAAGCAGACCCGGCAAATTTTTGTCGGACAAGCCCCCTCACTTCATAGTAAGAAGCAGGCAGCTCCGTTTGGCTGAGCTGAGGCTTTTGTTTTCATTGTACTTCAGTGCAGGAATTACCGTGACCAGCGCAAGCCTTTAGTGGGAGCGACCAAACAGGTGAAAATCGCCCCCTGTCCTCCAGCCCACAGGGGAAACGCCCGATGCCCGGTATGGCCAGTACGACCCTGGTCATGTCCCCCAGCCCTTCAATAGTACACACATTTTCCAAATATACTACGGGAGAACTTAGCACCAACACGTTAATCTGCAGACTTTAATTTAGACAAGTGAAAAATATTTGCTAATTGCCTCTTAAAAAAGCATTGTAGTGCAAGGATACCTGAAAGGCCCCCCCCTGCCAAGTAGGGTTAGAGGAGTCCTATCACTGTCATTGGGACTGCTAGGGAACGGGGCAGGGGCGTGGGGGTGTTAGTAAAAAAGAAAAAAAAAAGAAAGATGACTTACATGCCGAACGCCAGCTGCCGCCTCTCCTCCATCCTCCCTCTGTTCCTGGCTCGACGGCAGCACCCAGGCTCCCAGAATTTCCTAGCCAATCACATTGCTGCTGTCACCAGCATGGCCGCAGCGATGTGATCGCGGCCTGGTTCAGAGCTCAGACGGAGAGTGGGAGCCTGTGCATGTTATCCACCCAGGCTGCGCAATACAGCATGACTGTTTTGGCCGCCCAAGACGGCCGGCCAAACTGTCATGTGCACTTAAGTGCACCAACCACTCCTCCCTCTTATGACTGTGTCAAGAGCCCAGCTCGCCCCATAAAACTGCCTCATTATGGAAAAATAAACTGATAATAACATTGTGCTATTATCAGTTTCTTTTTTCTTTTTGCACTGCTCAAAGAGCAGAGAGGCAGCACTCCTCCCCTTTAGCACAGGAGCCACTGCTGATCAATTCACTGCCCTCCTATTACACTGAAAGCGCTGCTGTGCCATCTCCATATACCCTTCACCCCACTGCCCAATCTCTAGAATATATGGACTATTTTAAAACATCCCTTAAAGAGTTTATCAATGTAATGACATCCTGGATTTTTAGAAAAACCTTTCCTTCTAAGTCAGTCTTGCATTTTGCATAATCTGATCATGTAACCTTGTACTGCTTCAGAGATCTAGCTAACCAGAGATGGGATGTATCCCAAGCATCACCGCCAAGATTTGCATGGGTGTACCCATATAACGACTGGGTAGAAACTACATTACACTGAGAGGTGGATAGTTTTACCCCAACCAAGCCGTGGGGGGTAAAGTTAAATTATCATCACAGAATAAGTCTATAAATGTAATTTATCCTTCTTCAGTACATGTAGTTATACCAGGATCATCATTGGGCTAGGGGGTGAGGACTCCCAAGCCTACTGACAATAGAAGTTAATGACTCCAAAAAAATTAAGAGACTACCTGCCGTGATGTTTTGATTTCGTACAGGCTTTTTGTAGAACCAGAGGACCTCTTACTTTTTTTTTGGACTGAGTGGATGGTGTTGGCTCTCCTTCCATAAAACATTCCTCCAAGATGTGCACATCATCTTGTGAGTTACAGTGCACTGTACAATTTGTTTGGCTTTTGAAAAAAATTTCACTATTTGGACTAGCCACATATGATGCGGGGAATAACTCGAAGAGGGAGTAGACAGAGGGAGGAGTAGATTTGGAAGGCGATGTCAATGCAGCATGTAGAACTTATTTTTAATGCATGGACAATTAAAAACTGCTTTTGTAATAAATTCAAGGTGGCACAAATCTAAATAATTGTACGTATGTATAAAATGCCACATACTGATGCTGCACCTATTCTCCAGTACTCTTTGAGGTGGGAAAATACTAATACTTGCTTTTTATGATGCTCAGGAGCTACATTATGGTAGCATTGAAGTAAGTAGATGCAAAAACAACAAGGTGATGAACGGAATGCTTGAATTAATCTCAGCCACTGGTAATCGCTCGGACCGCATCCCAATCCATTGATTTTTTGCCCACCATGCCACCCCAGTTTGGACTCAACCATATGCAAATCTGTCTTCACCTTGCTCCCCATGGAAACAGTCCAGCACGAGCTGCCAGGCCAGGTCCCCTCTGGACCAGAAACAAGTATCCTGGGACTGGTTTCAGAGTATCACCCCTCAGCAGCCAGGCCAGCTTGAATCCAGAGGCACAGTAGGGCCGGGACCCACGTCTTGGCATACCCAGTACACTTAGGGCGGCAAAGGTGATGGATGGAATGCTTGAATTAAACTCAACCATTGGCAATCGCAAACCTATTTAAGCAGGCCTAACAAAAAAAAAACTTTTACCCCAAGAGTTTGTCAGAGGGAGTTACCAATACCAAAACCCTTGCTTACTATGTTATATAGGATATTCCATGCAACAGAATCTTTCTCAAGGTCTTAGTGCAGTGTAATAGCAATCCTCTTGCACATATGCCAGGGCCATTTTCCTTTGTTGTTACTTCAAAAAAAAATACATCAGGCCTATAACCATTATCATTGAACTGACATCATACTGGAATCATTTTTCAGTATTAGTTGAGGGGGTAACTACCCACCTCAAGTAATAATCACAATCCACATCAGGATGAACCACTATAGACACTAAATTAACCTGAGTGCAATACCCTGAAATCTATAGCACAGAGCAGACAGGCTTAACATAGAGGCAATGTGTAAAGTAGCTATGTGGTGCCAAAACAGTTATAGAGTCAAAACACAACACAAGAAAAATGCCATCTAGAAAATTAGAGTTAATTTAAATAACTAAAATGACATTGAAACGGAAATCCAATAATGAGAAACAGAGATATGAATTTTTAATGTTTAAGGTTGAAATAGCACCAAAAAGTGACAACCAAGGCCAACTGCTCATGGTAGACTAACTCTTACATGCTATTTGAGGATGATCGTGATGGTGTTAGCGTAAACTACAGAAACCAGGTTCAATCCAGTCAGAGATTTTACCTTTGAACTTGTTCTCTGAAGAGGTACTCCAAAATCTTCAGTGGAGCAAGAAAGCAGGCTGTAGCCAAAGAGGGCTCCACAAGTTTGGCTCATGACTCAAATTTGCTGCTGCAGAAAATCTCACAGTGGGGCAACCCTGAGTCTTCAGTCTAGCAGCAACACAGCTTCGTCGGATCAGATTGACAGGTTTGTCTTGGTGCTCCAGAAGTCTTTGGACCCAAAAAGTTCTCAGGATGTTAGGAGGAGTACACCTTGACACAGCCTGGGATTCCAGGGCATAAGGAACATGACCTGGAGGTCAAGACTCACTCCAGCAGAACCCCTAGCAGGGTAGGCTCAGTTGGAATTGATCAGGTGCAGGAAAGGCCTCTTGTAGCTTATTGTGTTCCTTTAAATTGAACAGGCAGTCAGTTTTTATGACCATTGGAGTCCATGTCATTGTCCTGGGTACAAGAGGGACAGCAGGTTCAGTCCTTCAGGGCTCTTCTCAGGTAGCAGACAGCAGACTTATTCCTCTCCACAGGTCCAGTAGCGTTCTGAGGAGCATATTCGAGATGCGACATTTATGCCTGGCACCAGCTTGTGGGCGACTCCTGCCCTCTCCTTAGCCAATAGGGTAAATGTTCCCAGGGGTAATGCTACTCACTTTTGCATCATTTCCTGTGTGCCCTACAGCAACCAATCCCACATGACCCCTTTCTCTACCTAAATCCAAGATGGTGAAACCCTTTTCTCTTTGTGGAGAGCCTTTGTGCCCACACCAGATGTGTCGACAGGGAAATGAGCAGTCCTTCCTTTGTGGTAATTTTAAACCAGTTCTGGGGGCAGCTCTCCTCCCGCTGTGATTGGAACCTGCCTGGCTGAGGGAACAAAGAAAGGCCCTGCCCAGCTGTCAGCTAACATTTGACTCTGACAGGGTCAGCCTTCTTTGAAGGTAATCAAGTTCCCATGAGCAGCCCAAAAGGTAATCCTGTCAGAGTAACAGAAACAACTGCCCACATACAAGCCTTTGAATTAAGTGTGACAACAGCTCCCATAGGGCTACAGCTGGAGGCTAATGCATCATCCTCCAGAGACTTTTGAGCAGGATAAAGGTAACTTTCTAAAAGTACCTTTTCCATGTTATATTAAAAATTCCACTCCACCAGTGAACCTCGGTTTTAATCTATATTACAAAGAGTCCAAGAATTACATTTCTAGTTTTTTCCTAGCAGGAGACATTATTAAATGTAATATTGCATCTCAATGCTTGCCTATGGACGGCCAGCCTTGCTGCAGTGAAAATAGTGTTTTGAGTCTTTTTCACTGTAAGGACATGTAACCTTAACTTTAAGCATGTCCTACTTTTAAATACCATGTGCCTCTGTTCTTACGGGTAAGTAAGGCCTACTTTGAGATGACTTATTATTGTTTAAAAGGAAGTTTTAGATCAGTAAAAAGGGCTTATTTTGACAGGCTGAATTGCAATTTAAAGGCTACAGCAGTTGTACTTGAGCTACGTTTTACACTTTCACTTTAGATGTTGGGACAATGGGTGTTTCAGTTCTCTATTGACATTTAAATTACTGGCCCTGGGTAATCTTTGCACAATATATTAGCGACTTATAGTTAAGTTAAATATGCAATTAGGGGTATGTTCCAATTTTATCACGATGAAAGGAACAGGCCCTTTACCCCTTGTTAGCAGGGGTAAATTGCACACAGTTTTACAGGAAGCAAAACAGTTAAGACAAAAATCTGGGTGTACATCGGTCAAAAGATGGTCATTTGCTACACACACCAACTCTTTCCTGCTGTAGTAAGCATAAGCTTTTATACAAGGCAAAACATGCAATATAAGATGTCCTTTCAGTGGAAACATACAACATATGCCCAATCAAATACAGTACTCAAGGGAATCAACATGTGGGAGAAGTCAAAGCCCCACTCTCAGTAGTGCTGCTGAATGCTGTTTCTGTTGAATACATATGGTCAAGCTACTGCTACTCTGTCAAGCCAGATCTAAAAAAGACACAGTTATGCTATCATGTTACCAATTTCAGATTATAAAAAAGTTGTGCTTGCTGTGCCTGTGCTTCTTCTCACTAAGAAAACAGTTTCTGCATCCAGCAGAAAACCTAAAATACATCCTTGCCCTCTGCAAAATCACCTTTATAGGAGGCTTAATAAATACTATTTGAAGAAAAGGTAGAAATACTTATTCTAGGAATTGATTAAGTCATTTGAAGAATACAATCCAATTGAGAGCTCTGCTGATGTCCCACTACAGTGATAACAGGGTATGGTGTTTCTGAGGAAACATTTGCATTGCAGGAATATACTGATCTGCCAGGACTGAGGCATTAATTGACTGTACAAGGAGGTAAAGAGGAAATCTGAGAGCTTTGTGTATGTTTCATTACTTTGATAATGGTGTATGCTGCAGGTCAGTAGGGAGGTGTACTGTAAGAGCCTGTTTAATAGCTGAGGTCTAGGATCATGATGTGTCAGATGTGTGTCAATAGGACAATTTATGAGTTCTTGCGCTGGTTGCAATTCAGGATAGGGATGCACAGTAAGAGATCAGTGGAAGTCTCAGAACCGAGACAAAAGTAGATACTACTCTATCACTTTGCGACAACACCCATACTTATGTGCAGCAACATTATGCACTGTGTCCCCACTCCACCATCGAACCATACACACTACAATCACCATATTTCATTTAGGATGATCCATAAATACGCATTCAACCATGCACTCTAATAGCTGAGCAACCCTATGGAAGCTGGAAGGCTTTACAACCTCACCAGGGCAGTAAAAGTTATATAAATAATGCAACTGGATCACCTAGAAAAGGCCATAAGGCTTCAAGGGATATGGAAAGCACTGCACACATAGAAACAGAATACATAAGCAATTCTAAAAGTAAAGATAAAGGTAGACCATTGGATCTCACTGAAAGTTTGAGAACTTGGAGTCAATTTCATAAGATAAGAGCACTATTAAAGTTGAATGCTTGCACAAGATGACAATTTACAGTTCACTAAATCTGACAGAATGTGAAAGCAAGCTTGTGAGAATTCAGCAGGCTACAAAATTGCAAAGACCTCAATAGAGCTTTTACACTTTATCTTGCTTGGCATGTGCCGAGCTCGCGCAATGGTCATACATTATTAGTTCAGAACCAAGAAGTGCGCAGAGCTCTAAAAACGATCCCCTCTGAGTTTTCCATCTCCCACCACATTTGGTTTACCACGCCGCCACCTGGGAGCCACATTGACAAACGAAGTTGGCAAACTACCGCTTGGTGTTGTTTCTAAGTAATGAAGAAATGGAAAAACATCAGAATTTATGCGAAAACAAAAGAGAAAACAGGATGGTTTAAGAACCTCTTTCTGTCGGTGCTTGAGCCTCATCCTGCGTCAGAGCTTTCTACTTCAACAGACACCATACTGACCTGCATATTCAAGTTCTATTTCATGTGCATCTGGGCAGTAGGATTATTTCATCCATTATTAAACAAGTCTCATGCAAGAGGCAGAACACTCATCCAGCCTTGCTCACAGGAACTGCTGTGATTGTTCTTATTTTTAGTAGCAGGCCTGCCTGGGCCGCATCCCTCCCCCCCCCCCCAAACTGTGGCATGTAGGCCCCCACACTGTTTGAGCTGTAAAGCCCTATGTTATGTCAATACTGGCAAATCAAGGAAACGTCTCCAAAACAATCCTTTTCTTCTTTAAAAAGTCAGTATTGTAGTCTAAACTAGGGGTGGGCAGAACTCGTGGCGTTCTATACTGCAAATTCCGCGGAGTTATCTAAAAAGAATCAGTGAGATTTTGCGGAGTTCCGCCACTGGCAGAATGCCAGTATGCCACCTGGTCCTAGATGTTTGCAGGTCAATGCAGCCTTCTCCGGCCGGGATGGGCCTCAGATGGAGTGTACTGTAGAGTGTAGCACGCAAGACAACCTTTATACTGCAATGGGTCATCACAGCGATGACCCCTTACTTAGGGCACTCTCAAAACTGAAGTGTGCTAGTGGGTCACCCCATTATGCTTCACTTCATGGCCCATTGCTGTCTCCTCATGGTGGACCATCTTTATACTGAATTGAATGACCCCTGTGCTGCCATTAGTCGGGACACAATTAAAAACGCAAAGCGGCTCCAAATATCCCAGGAAGCGCCACCCTTGCACATGTCTAAATTCATTCACTGCATGCTGCCTGGCATCAGCAAAAATGGCTCCAATGCCCCAGGATGCGTCACATCGCGCTGCTCTGATTCCCCCTTTTTACGGCTGCATTTAGAAAGTCCGACTTCCTGCTTTGTTGACAAGGCTACCGCTACAATCGTTCTGGACGCGCTCACATTCTAGTCTGTTTTTTAAGAAATGCCTCGAATAGTTCAGCATGGGGTAGTCGTCAGCATGCATGTACCTCACCCGCGCTATGTAGTATGTTCTGCAGATGTGCCGGCAGACGTCATACATGGAATTCCTGGTACACAGAATTCCTATAAAAAGTTAGGGAATTGCAAAATGCAATTTCTACTGGGTAGAAAACACATTTTGTGATTCCCTATCTGCCTTTGTACATTAGACAGGGCTGTTTTGCATTTCATAACAGGCCGAAATTGCAAATCAGCCCGTTAAGAAATGCAATTTCCATTCATACATCTGGCCCAAAGTTCTTTCATTAAAAAAACACTATTCCTCTCCCTGCAGAACATTCCAGATAGAAAAAATAAGCTCAGCGACAGTCTGCCCTTCACTAGAAAGCTTTAATATCACCAAAATAGGCCATATGGCACTTCAAAGCCTGCCTTTACAATCAGAGTTTACAATTTTAAATATTAGGCAAACCTGTTCCAACTTTGGCAGGTACATAGAGCCTCCACAATGTATGTGGTTTGAAGTTTCCGGACTGCAGTGTTCACCTGCGACTATTCTTTGCAAACCCAATCCAAGCTCAAAGAATGTTTGACAAAGCACATTAATCTGTGTGCTTTTTTTGAGGGAAGAGTTGGGTAATAGTTGATTGCCTTTATGTTTGTTGGCCCTTAGATTTCCTAGAAAGAAAATCCCATAATAAAGAAAAACCTTGGGCTAAAACAATAAGGAAGCCGAGTTTAGGGTTCCTTTCCTGGACAAACTGGATTAGCAGAGTTAAGCTTTACCCTCAAAGAAGAGCGTTATGACAGAGTTAGATAAGTAAGTTTGTATTGTAAGTGGTGGACTTAAGAGCATACACAGCAATATATTGTGTAGCTGATATTTTGACACAGGGCCAGTGCGTTTACTGCATCTTTAAGAACATATATGTGCACTCATCTTTACTCAGAAAGCAAAAAACATTTACATTCAAGGATATGTTATCACAGCAGCAAATTAAATATTAATGTTCAGGGGCTTTAAATGCATAGAAGATTTTCTTTAAAACATGATAGTTCATTCAAACAACAAGCTATCACTACTTAAACGAAAAGCTGTAACCCAGGAATTGAAATGTTGTATCAGTGAACTACTTCAAACAATTCATATTGGCTCAAAGGAAACAAAGGACTACTTGAGCCCAATCAATAAAACCAAATGGGAGCAGAAATAGGACAATGTATCCATTCCTCAAAATGTTCTGGTATTACTAGACAGCCCACCCAAGCAGAGGGAAACCAAGACGAAACATAAAAATCAATGTAGGAAGGAGGATGTTTTTATGGGTATTTGTAGAGTGCACAACTCACCCCGGATGGTATCCTGGGCACTGAAAAACCGGAGCGGCAAGGGCAGAGACTAGATCAAGAGTTATGTTTTCAGTTTCTTGCAAAATACAAGAACTGAGGAGGAGACTCATATGTGCAGAGGTAGGTGCTTGCAGGATTTAGGAGCGAGGTAGGAGAAGGCACAGCTGCCCAATCTGGTACTGCATATGCAGGGTATATTTGTGAGGAGTCCGGCTGGGCTGTGTCAGTGAACTAGCAGGGTGATATGTGGGGGAACTAGCTGGGTGAGACAGAGACAAGACTGGATAACTGGGTTTGTGTGTGGTCTCTGAAGGGAATACAAGCAAGGATACCTGAAGGCTGGAAGGGAAGGACAACGGAAGCGGAGGACTGAAGCTGGTTGGAACAGGCTGTGACTAGGGTAGTGGAAGTCTGGAGGGAAAACATGTACAAACAGGAAGGTAAAGCAGAGAAACAAAATACAAACTATCATACATTATAGTTTGTCTGCTCCTTGAAAATGATCTCTCTGTGAAGTGAAAAGTTCTTATACCTAGGCACGGAGCAGATTCATCTCTCAGAGTTCTGAGAGACACCCAGCAGCTCCAATTTAGAAGGTGCACTAGGTGGTTTTCTGTGCCAAAGGCACAAGAATTGAAATCTAACTGGCACCCTTCAAAGCAATGAAAATCAGGATAACAATACAAGACAGAACAGGGTTGGAATAATAAACACAAATCAAGAACTGGGCTCAGGTAAAAGCAGGACTGGATTCAGGGTCAGAAACAGGACTGAAATACTGGAAACAATGCAAGGAAAGATCTGCACTCAAACAAGGCAAGACAGAAGTATGCAATCAGTAACACCCAACAGAAGGCAAGGAGTCTTCATATAACAGGGCAGATCAAGAAGAGTGCAGAAAGCAGACTATGACCAATGGCTAACAAAGGAACAGAGATGCAGGAAAACAAGGGACAGAAAACTATATTACAAATAGTTAAAAACAGGAAAATGGGTACAGGGAAAAAGGAGAATCAAAGGACAAGCCAGTAACAGCAGCAGGAACACAACAGAGCACAAGGAGCCTCCACAGAAGTCAGTTGAAGCCGCTTCACTCTGCACTCTCAGGGCTGAAATAGTTGTAGGCTTAGGAGAGAAGCACAGGTGTAGGGAGAAAGCCAGGTTCTAGAAGTTAGGCAACCACCAATGAAGGGAAGGCTAAACTGTGACCTAGAGAAGGGAAGACCCGGGGAGCCAGGAGACACCAGAAAAGGAATAGGAAAACCTGGAGTGGAGTCAGTGGCGTAGCAAAGGGGGTGGGGCGGTCTGCCATGGGCAGCATGAGTTTTGGTGATGGCGGCCTCCCCCCTGATCTTACCTGCGGTAGTCGCAGGATTTGCCAGCACCCCCCCTTACATGCAAACGCAGGGACTGCCACAGGTGGCACAAGGAGTAGCTACACCACTGAGTGGAGTTCAGAGCAAACATAGAGAAGGGTCCAGAATGCAAATATAAAGATGCCAGAATAACGTTATTGAACAGGAAACCACCACCAGAATGTTATTTAGTGGAGCAGCGTAATTTTGACTCCACTCGTATAATTGATTAGCCCACATATATGTTTATTAAGGGCCTCATGTACTCCTGTGGTATGGTGTGACTAATGAAGTGAAGGGCACTTAAAGCCATATAACAAGTGCATTTACCATGTAACCTCGATATTTATACATGTGTGTGTACACTAATGCTTCTTTTACAGTAACAACGAATTGCAGTTCTCAAACATATTTACAAGTGTGTTTTAGTAACATTGATTAATCTTCATATATTTGCTTAAATACATCTTGCATTTACTGAATAATGGAACATATAACAATCAGAAATTGCATTTTACAAGTATAACGTGGCTATCTATGTATCTGTATTCACACAATTACAACGTGTACTTTAATCTTAGCTTTTGCTAACTTAACCAAAGGCCTTAAGCATTTGGATTTCGCAACGTTTAACCTTCAACGTGAATGTTTTCTTTGGGTGCTGTGTTTTTCTGTCCTCTGCAGGTGCCTGGTGCATCATCTAATGAATGGAGAAAGGCACATTGTGTGAACAAGATATGGAAGCATGAGGGGAGTTGAGGATGATAAAAATGAATGAGCAGAAGGGAGGACTACTGTTTGTGTGGAATGAGGATATGGAATCCAAGGTCGCTTGGAATATGTGGATCAAAGAAGAAGAATTACAAATGTGCCTGCCAAAAGTATTGTTTGAAGGTGGGCACTAATTGGACCTTTTATTCTGTCCTAGAAGGGTCTTTTGTGGGTATAACTAGGGAATACTCTTTAGCTTTATTCAGATTCCTTTCAGACTAGGAGAGGTACAAACCTCTATGCGGTTTTCTAGCTGCGTGGCTTCATGCTATGCGGTACTCTTGCTTTAGAGAACTTATACAGAAGTTCCCCTATGCTGACATCTTTCTAATTCAATGGATCTAATTTGAGCTTCCTACAGCATTTTTTATTGTAGGTTAGTTTAGAGAAATTAGAATCTCTCCTGCTTTATAGGGTGGGCCGCAACTCTGTCTTTCTTATACTTTGCACGATTGCTACTGAAGTCTTCATCTGTTACTTGCTATTGAGGAAAAACTTTGTTCGCCGATTTGGCTTTCCTTTGATAATTTTGTACAGCTAGACTATGTTTCTGAGACTAATTTATATTACTCTGGCTTTGAATTTGTAATAAATCCTTACTTAACCTTACTTCCCGACTCAGAATCATTGTGCGACCAAATGGGTTGCACTGTAATCGTGAATTGAAACTGAACCTAACTCTTTTATTCCTCAAGCACCCTAAAAAGGTGAGTCACAGGGAGGCAAGAAGGGGGGGCCCGACTCCTCTGCATTAGCACTAGGCAGGGTCTGCGAACAGAGAGAGCTACAAGGAACATAATCCATCAGGGACATGGAATAGAAACCTGGACAAAAATGTGAAGCAAAACTAAGTATGGTAAGTATTAATGCATATATTGACCTGTAAGGATGTAAACGCAGGTTCGTAACGGGCCCTCATGAGTGACATCTAATGGCAGGATGGCAGAATCCTGCCAGATGGAGGTGTCAGGTAGGTATGTGAACGCCATTGTTGAGGTAGCTCGGGCAGGTGTTGTGCAAGGCTTTGCCTGTGTGCATGAGGAGTTTGAAGAGTGCCTATATGCAGAAGGGGAACCACTGGAGGTCTCCAAGGTGCAGTGTGATGTGTGTGGAAGGGGAATGTTTTAGTGTGAGTCTCGCAGCTAAGTTCTATATGGCCTGGAGACTTCTGGTCTGTTGCATATTGATTCCTATATAGACTGAGTTGACGTAGCTCAACTTGTTGGTGACGGAGATAGTTCCACAGGTGTTGAAAGGAAGCCACTTGAAAATCTTCTTGAGGATCTGAGTGTTGAATGAGGCGACTGTGTTCAATAGGCCAATCATAGTGAACTGGTTGTCAACTACATTTCTGAGGTTCTTTGCATGGGTGATTCGGTTGGGTGTGGGTCCAAGATGGGAAGGCAACCAGGTGGAGTCACATAGTGAGGTGTCTTTGCTGAAGAGAGTACTTCCATTTTGTGTATGTTGAGCTTCAGGCAGTTGGATGTCATCCATCTGGTGACTTCCGACCTGCAGGCGGAGAAGGTGGTCGATGTTTGTTGGAAAGGGAAAGGATGACCGAGCGTCCTCTGCATACATCACATTGATTCCATGGGCATAAATGATGCAGGTGGGTGGGGTCATGTAGGTGTTGAACACTCTGGGACTGATTCTTTGGGGTAACCCAACGCCCACTCACTCCATGAACTTCTAATTGCACTTTTTCAGAGAACTGATGAAATGAAGTTGATATATAACGCTAGAATGCCTCTCATAAAGACACCTCAGCGCATTTGTACTGGAAAAATAGCTTTCTTTGTTTTAGGTAAAATCCTTGGCACTACATGGTTGATCTAAATGGTACCATCTGTTCACTGTGTTTCAAGGTAGGAAGCCACAGTATGGTTTCAAAACATTGTATGGTAATATTTGACTAATAAACAGATTGGAAATCTTCGGGAAACTGAATAAATATAAAATACATTAACATGTGAGCCTCACGTTTCCTGGCAACAGAAGCACCAATACTTTCTGTACTCATTTACACTTAGAGTGTTCTTGAAGCTTACATGTTGGATACTACCACATCTAATACTGAAAAGTTTTTTCTACAGAAAGTGTTTGAAGTAAAACTCTGATCCATTTTAAAATATTAAATTTTGTAATTAGTGAAAACTGTTCATAGGGTTTTCTATCAAAAAGTATATTTTAAGAAAACGTACCTGAAGATTTTGAGGCAATTCACATTGATGAAGACTGTACAATATATATGAAGTTAGGACTTATGGAGTGTTGTGAATAGAAGTATCATGGATTATCTCATTGATGCCATGATGTTATTTGCAATGTCATCAGTGACATCATCAATGGTGTCGGGTAACTAATGTAATACATGAAGTCACAAGCAGTGCGTGACAGGGGTGCAAGTTATGTATACTCCAGACCCTGCTCCCAACCTCCTGGGGAGCAGCCAAGCCCTGCACCCAATTCCATCGAGGAGCAGCTAACCCCCACTGAGCACAGGTTAAGTGGGGGTGTCCAACACCTTTTTTTGGGTAATTTTTGTAACTTTCTGAAGGCATCGTATTATGTGTTACTCAGTTTGCAAATGCTTTGATGTTTTTAATAATAAGCTGATTTGTATATGTTTGTGTTTTACTACATTTCAAGCATTATAGCATTTGCCAGAAAAGGACAATTGAGCATTCAGCTATGCAACAGATGGGAAAACAAACGAAAGGGAATGTACAAAAAGTGCAGCATAATAGAGCAGAAACAAACAAGTAGATCATCAAATAAATCATGATTATCCTAGTGCAGTTAAATCTGCTCTCTCTTTCAGAAAATAGGATGTCCAAAGAACATTTAAAGAAAGGAGTGAGATAGTCTCCTAATCAGACTAGCTGTCTAAAAGTCCACTGTTCCTGTTGGACCTGATAATCATCAGGCAGCAGTTCGGAGAACTTTTTTGATTTTTCTACCTGGGCTTTACTGATTCTCTTATGTGGCCTTCGGGCTTTGTGCCCCTTTCCCACCCAACTACGGTGTGAATGTGCGCCTGCCCTTCCTATCCATGTTGGGAAATGGCGCTGATTCCATGTTCTGAAACATGGGCCAATCTGTACTTGGAAACTGGTGGGTGCATACTAGTACCTATTGTGGGTAAACTCATGCACAGCTTGCCAGTGTAAGCCGCTGTGAGTGTGCACCCACACCTATGGTGCCCGCGTTTGAGTGTACCGTCTGCCAATGAGGGTTAGTGTGTTCGCACCAACACACATATTGGTTAAACCCATGTCCAATCTGCTGTGCAGACTCAGCAGGGGTGCACTATCACCACTGGTGCTGGGAACTAGGTGTTCCTCATGCCATCGCATGTCGGGTTGCACAATAGTGCACGTGCGCCCAGGTAGTGAGGAATACCTATGCATGTTTTCACTACCTACGAGGCCTGCTCTGCCCATAAGTTAATATAGGGAACTAGTTAACAACACTTCGCACTGCAATAGTGGATTGCAGTGGAGCAGTCTCATGATGTTTCATATCAATGAATTTGCAGTGCCAAATCCTTTCCATTGGTAAAGAGGGTTTTGGCATAACTCGCTTAGAAATGCCACTTATAGAATATGGACATTTTTATGCTCCAAGAGTCTTGGGTACAGTCGTGTCCGGCTCCAGTGGACACCAGGGGTCAAGGGGAGCACATCTGTGCATTCCACAATTGACAGCCATAAAACATGGGCATCCTACAGGAATGGCAGGCCTCTGCCATTTTTGGGGTGAATGGGATAGATTGAAGATAGAAGTTGTGACACTTAGCCTCTAGGGGCCGGATCATGGCCCCATTAAAGATTAAGATCTGCATTCCAAGGCCCCAGGGCAGAGAATTTAGGGGAGACATCTGTGGTTTAAAGGAAAACCCCTAAACCACCCCGACTTCAAAGACACACAACAGTATAACTACAGGTGGGGAAGCGGGACCAGAAAACCCGGACTGCATGGTCCACATTGTCAGAGGTTTCTGTTGTGCACATGGAAGATAACTGCCCAAATAGAGACTGGCCTGGGTCGAAGACCTGCTAAAGTTTGGCACCCTGAAGTGTGCTCTCCAAGGGCCCAGCGGCGGGCCTTGTGTTCTCCCAGAGATCTCAGGGACATCAAAGATCTCCCCCGAGGGACCTACACCATTTACCTGGGACATCTGGAGAGCGGTGCCCTCTCAAGTGCCTACCTTGGCTACTAAATCCAAACTGGTAGCGTGGTGTGAGCGTGGACTTAAGACTTGTGCCTGGAGAGTGGATTGACTTGTGCGGAGCCCCAGAAATCTTGCCCGCGTCTGAGGCGTGTGGTTTCTCTACTGCCGGGAACATGACACTCATAAGTGTCCAGTGGTGGTGAGCAGATTCTCTGATTGCGGGACCCCGCATAGCCCGTTTTGTCACTCGTGCCACATTTTTCTCGTTTGACATGCCAACTGCATGCTCATTGAGTACGATGTCTGATTCACAGTGTGCTATCCTCTGAGGTTGTGGTGTACGCAGAGTAGTGCCTCATTCTACCTCATGTGGCTTTGCTGAACATGCACCTGTGTGGTGTGACCGGACTGGTCTGGTGCAACCTGTATCATCGTGCACTGGGCGTTGTGCCTAATTTCCAGAGAGGTATAGAATTGCAACTCTTTGCTGTGTGTGTAACTGGAATTGCCTGGTGCAACCCAACTCAATGTGCATTGGTCATTGTGCCTTCCTACCAGGGGGGTGTGGAATTTTGCAACTCATCATGTTTGATATCTGAAGTGCTGGGTGTGACTCAATCCTAAGCGCACCAGTCACTGTGCCCGGTTTGCCTGGGGAGTACTCGGATCATCGTGTACCAATAGGGTGTCTCATCCTATGGAGAGCCTCCCCTGTGTTAATCCCCATTCATTTGTTGTTCCCTTGTTGAACCTCATCATGGCGGACCAATTGCCCTCTCCACACCTGGCCCCTCCCGAAGACATCTTGGTGCCAGGTAGCAGCAATAGAGATTGCCTGGGTTGAGGAAACGCTTCAGAGACGGACCAGAAGCGGGTCAAGAGACTGCGTGACTTGTGTGTGTTTTGAGACTGTGGGTGAACTTCCTGAGTGTCTACTAACCTGTCTCTTGTTTACGTCTACGTCCTAAATAAAGCTGTTACATATTCCTATCTGCTTACTGAGGTCCCAGACTAAGTGTGACTTCGGCCGCATGCGGCCTAGGGTTCGGAAGGTGAGGCTGAATATCTTCCACCTGAGGGTATAGGACAATAGGGGTAAACTTGAGGGTTGAGGTAGGCTTGGGCCACGGTCTCTGCAGAGGGTGAACCACATACCTGCTGGGTACCAGTGGCACAGCATTAGGGTGCTGAGTGCGTATGTGTATGTAAGAGCATGTCGTATGGGGGGCATGTCCTAGGAGGCCAAGATGGCGGTCAAGCTTTCGTGAAGCTCCCTTCAAATGGGCCCAATGCCCACTCATCTGTCTTGACAGCTGCCTGTAAATTATCTACTGGGCCTTCTGATTGAGGGCCTGACTTACCTGCCGACCAACAGACCCATATGAAGCAGCCTGAGACTCTCAGCTCCCAAGCCGGCCACCTTGCTGAGGCCCATCTACCGACAAAGGGACGGTTGCGTGGATGTGGTCCGGCTCGCCCTTGTGCTCACTGGGCTTGGCATGCCCTGGCATGGGGCGAGTCGTGCTGCCTTGCTGGTGCCTGTTGTTGTACTGGCAGTGGGAGCTCGCCCCCTCCTGTGGAGTTTCTTTGGGTGTGTGGCAGCCCGGGATGCCTGAAGGTTGGGCCACAGTGACAGCAAAGTACTCACCTCTGTGCGAGTCTCACTGAGAACCGCCCGGTCGGCCGCTGATTGCCCTGCGGCATCCACCTGGTACCCGGTGTGCGTGTGGCTGCACCCCCTGCTGAAGAGATGTGGCCCCTCCCCTTTCAGCTGACCTAGAGCTGCGGGAGCCCAGTGCAGATGGCAGCGGACGGTTGCAGCATACCCCTCCCTTCCTGCTGGTGAGTGCTGCGGGATCCTGACTGGGGGCTTTGCCGGGACCGGTCTCCCTAACCCCTCTGCCCCCGGGAGGTGCTTGGGCCCTGTATGTTGATCGGACCCAGGGCACTGTGAACTGCTGGACTTGTGGCCCTCAGTGGACTCCATGGAATGCACCAGTGGCAGCAGCAGAGCTGATTTGTTGGAACCTTGTTCTGTCCTTGGTGCTTGGGGACCAAACCGGCTATTGCCACTCTAAGTGCAACATTTGTGTTTGGGGGGGCTATGTGCCACCCACCTCTCTTGCTATTCTTCAACCCCCCCTTATTCCTCCTTGCACCTAGGAAAACTAATACTGATGACCAGCTAACCATGAGGTGTGGGCTGAGGCCTGCTCTCTGGGAGGTGACCACTGTTGATCCAGGGCTCTACTGGGATGGATAGACTACTGGGGGCCTGGTTGCATTTGAACTACGCTGGTGTGCCATGCCGGGGTCTCCTGGGCCACTTTGGATGTCAGATCTCGTCCCACCCCCTGCCTGACCGGTCTCCTGCTTCACAAACCACTACTGGGCTTGGTCTTACGACACCGTTGTATTGATGAATGGCTGAGTGGTGAGACCTGCAGCTGCTGCCTTCGGGGTGGGTCCATTCTTGGAGGCGCTCTGCGCCTGCTGAGGGCTGGCTGCTTGTGCTACCTGTGTGGTGAGTGGGCCTGCTACACCTGGCCCGCTCTTCTGGTTGCGGCTGGGCTATTGGACTCCAATGATGGGTCGGGGGAACCCTCCCCCATCGAAACCTGCCTAGAACAAAATGGATCAGTATACAGTCCCCCCACCCAATGCTAAAAAGAATGCTGGGAGCCCTTAAGTCACATCTGAACAGCCCGCTGCAGCAGACTTAGGCATGATCTTTACTTAGGCATGATCTTTAAGGCCATTCAGAAATTGAGAGAGGCTGTGGATTCCAAGGTTGATGGCCTCAGAGTGGACTTCTCCCTGCTGCGCCAAGACCTATGTAAGTTAGCAGATAGAGTGACCGAAGCTGAGACGCGCATATCCACGACTGAGGACAAAGTTGCTACTCTGAAGCATCAAAATTATTCACCTCAGTGGGGGCCCTCACCGAAAGGGCAGAAGATGCAGAAAACCGCTTGAGGAATAACAACCTCCGACTTGTAGGTCTTCCTGAGTAATTGGAGCCCTTGAGCATGGCTGAGAAGATAAAGGAATGGTTCCGCTCCTGGGTCCCTGAAGGTAAGCTTTTCCAGCTGTTCATCATTGAAAGGGCACACCATTTGCTGGCTCCCAAACTGCCGGTTGGGGCACCGCCTCAGCCTGCGATATTGCGACTGCTTAACTTTAGAGACCGCTGCACTATGTTGAATGAGGCCCACTCTCAACCAGAGCTACAGCATTCCAATTCCAGGATCTTCATATTCCGGTATTTTTACATCAAGGCAGCGCAGCAGCCCTGCCTCTCTTTCAAGGAGGCGAAGCAGAAGCTCCGCGCTCTCAATCTTCGCTATATGCTTCTCTTTCCGGTCAGCCTGAAGGTCATTTTCAATATAATACTTTTTTCTTCAATGCCCCGGAGCAGGCATGGTAGTGGCCCACGGAACAGAGTTCTCTGAGACGACCTTCACCTGATGCACAGCATATTGGTGACTCTCGGGGACACAGTTGGACAACCTAGCTTCGACGGAACAAGGGAGGTCGCTCTCTTTCCACTAAGTCATGGGCAGACCAGCTGGAGGTCACCACCTCACCAGATCTGGTGCTGGCAGAGGGTACGCAGCGGGGACCCTCAACTCTGGACGACAATGCGTCAGACACTCCACTGATTTTTGGTCCTTTGACGAGGTCCCGAGCTCCATTCCTCACCCTCCCTCCCCTCCTGGATTATTGTTATTTTATCTCTCTGTTTTACGTCTCATTTGCTTTACATTGCTGGCAGAAATGGCAGGGGCACCTGGATGGGTTGTTCATATCTCCATTTGCTTACTGGGATGTACGTCTGCCCGATGCTTGTTTCTCACCTTAGCTCATGTGGCCCTATGCCGGGACCAGACACCACCGCCCAAGCACAGATGTTTGCTACCAACATTGATATTCACCTGTATGCTGTTAGGAACATTCTCCTACTTAATGGGCATTTAGGCACCACAGATGGATCTCCCTGTTTTTTTATGATGTAGCTGTCGTTTGTTTCAGGGCGACAGATGCTTCCTGGTAAGAAGTGTGGGATGGGGGGAATTAGGGGATGGAGTTCAGTTGGCCCCATGGGCTGGGTTTGTTGTTCTAACCATGTCTTTTCCTTTTCAGGGTGTTTCACAGGAGACATTTCCAAAATTTCTCATGTCTCTCTTAGACTGTGTCAATCACACCTTAAACAGATATTCATGGCCCTTGGCGGGACCTATAGTGCCTTTCCTCATTTACCATGACTGACTAACTTGACGGTCCTCTCCTGGAGTACCAATGATCTCTTAGACCGGATCAAGAGCTCTGCGGTACTGCGCTGTGTTAAGAGATATAGGCCAGCAGTTGTCTTATTACAGGAAACTCAGCTCTTGGGCTCGGGTTGCTTTGGGTATGACAGGGTTTATCACTTTGGATTTGCGAGGGGTTCCTGGGGGTAGCTATGTTGTTATATAAATCCCTCTCTTTGACGGTGACTAAGGTCCATGAGGATCTCCAGGGGCGATATGTGGGAGTTGTGGGTCGTCTTGCAGCCAAACATTATAACTTAATTTCCTGCTATGTTCCCCCACAGCTGCTGCAACCCACTCTCCAGATGTTACAATCTTTTGTCTTGACCCTACCTTTGGGCACTACAGTGATTGGAGGGGACTTTAACGTGGTCCCTGACCCTAATCTTGATGCCTCTACTGCTTCATACCCAACCTGGTGTACTCATTCTGCCTGTTTAACTTCCTGGGTGAACTCTATGAAGCTATGCAATGCTCGTCACTCATGGCACCCTGCAATGTGAGCCTGTAGATCACCAATCGGTGGCCCGTGATATGGAATCTCGAAATTACCTGCTATGGCTACCAGCTGCCGACCTTCTCTAGGTCTAATCGGTACGCATTTTTCCACGTTACATCTCTGACGATGCCCCCCTCTTAATTGAGTGGGGTACACAGCCCGCCACCCTTCGCTCTGCCTAAAGATTCAGTGCCTGGTATCAGCAGACCCCTGACTGTGTCACATTTGTGGAGGAGGAGCTACAGGCCTTCTTTCAACTTAATGTGCGCTTAGAAACCTCCACAGTTACACTGTGGGCATCCTGCAACCCTCCATGAGGGGCCACATGAAGGGCTGTGTGTGAAGTTGTGAAGCCCACCGGCTGGTGCGAATAGGGGAACTGGAAGGCCAGATACTTCAGCTAGAGACCGACCGGTGCTGCCATGATGCAGAGGAGATCTGTCGTCTCCTTGCCGTTGCCTGAGCTGACCTGCGACAGGTCTCCCTTGAGGAGGTGAAACAGTGTTGGAGGGTCTCAAACCAGACAGTGTATGAAGCAAGTGATAAGTCCAGCAAGTTGCTTTACTGGTTGGCAACCCATGGCATCTACGACAGGGTGGTGCCTGTGGTTTGGGACTCATCTAGTCGCTTCCGGGAGGAGCCACTCAAGATTGCATGGGCCTTCGCGGATTTCTACCTGGCTTTGTATGCCCATCGCCCAAAGTATTCGTCGCAGAGAGACCGTCCCATTCTCTTTGATATTCCGCTACCATCCATTCCTGACTCCATGTCCCGGGATCTAGATCGGGCCTCATGGTAGAGGAGATAGGCGACACCATGACGGCTTTGCAATCTGGGAAAACGGCGGCCCCAGATGGTTATCCCATTGAGTATTACAAGCAGTTTCAAGAGACTCTGACCCCATCTGCTCAATTTCAATACCACTGTGATACAGCAGAGCTCTTTCCCGCCAGATCTGGACTGCAGCATCATTATAGTTCTTCCTAAAGAAGGCCTTCCCAGGGATCAGAGCTCATCCTGTCATCCCATCTCTCTCAAACTCCGATATTAAGATATATGCCAAGGCTTTGGCAACTCACCTGACCCGGGCTCTTCCTTATCTTATTCATCCAGATCAATGTGGGTTTATGCCGGGTCAGAGCTCTCGCCACTGCAGTCGTAGAGTGCAGGTGGCCCTTTCTCGAACACAAGACTTGGATGACACACTGGCCCTCCTGCCTATAGATTGCTCGAAGGCCTTTGACAAGGTATCCTGTGACTTTTTGGACACAGTTCTCCTGCGGGCGGGCTTGGGAAGTACATTTCATCGGATGATTCATCTTCTTTACTGTAACCCGACTGCCCAGATCTGGGTGGACAAGACACCGTTCACATCCGACGGGGTACGCACCAGGGCTGCCCGCTTTCTCCCCTATTGTTTGCTCTTGCGATAGAGCCTCTGACGCGTCTTATACGGTGCGACGCCTGGGTACGGGAATGGAGGTGGGCAGTTGGGTTTGAAGACCCCATAGCCCTCTGGACATCATTGCCTGGAAATCCTTAGTCTATATGGAGAGGCGTCGGCCTTCATATTAACGCGGGCAAGCTCACCCTGGTCGAGGTGAAAGGGGATGCAGGGGGGGAGCCTTGGTGCCCAGACATTATCATCCAGCGCAATTCCTTCAAATATCTAGGGATTCACATATCCCAGCATTCTGATCCAGCATGGGCACTTAATTTTACGGGACTTGCTCAAACTCTTGATTGGGATCTACACCGCTGGGTCACTTTACCGCTTAATCCCCTATGGCGCATTGGGCTATTCAAGATGATGTGTCTCCCCCCTCTATTTATATATCTTGGGGAACTATCCAAGTCTCATTCCTTGCAAGTGGTTCCACTCCCTGACATCCAAGCTTACATACTTTGTATGGGCAGAGGGCCGTCATAAGGTGGCTTTTCAATCAGCATGCAAGACCCCCTTGGATGGTGGCCTTGGAATGTCTGACCCATTTCTCTACTTTTTGGCAGCGCACTTAGTACCAAGTCAATGACTCATTCCCCGGTGCCTGGGACAACCCTGCCTACTGTTTGGAGCTCCATCTTGTGGGCTTTGATGGTTTAATAGATCTCCTCTATGGAGCACAGTTGCCCCTGACATCACCTCCTAGTATGCAAATCTCCCTTGCTTGCTGGCGGGCGGCCTTACGTCTTATTCAGTGGGATTGCCATCTGACTGGTATGTGGCTCCATCACCTTTCTGCTCTGGAAGGTTTTACTCAGTGGGACCGGATTGGCATTTCCTACTTAGGGGACGTGTATAAAGGGGAAAGCTTAATATCTTTTCAAGATCTGAAAGATCGATAAACTCTAGCTAATTCACAATTTTTTTCGCTTCCTTCAGCTGCAACATGCCATACGAGCAAATGTGTCCCAGACACCTTGTTCCCTGAATATAGTCCACTTGAAGCCAAGATCTTCCTAGGGCACTTGGGAAAGGTGCCATCTTCTTGATTTACCGTTATTTGGTAATATAGGCTCCAAATGGCTAAGCTCTGCTCTGGGAAAAATGAAAACATTGGGTGGAGGACCTAAACAAAGATGACTGGAGGGAGGCCTGTCTTGTGACATGCAAATCTCTTCCCTTATGCGCATGATCCAAGTAAACTATTTTCAATTGACTTATCTTTCCCCACGCTGCCTACACCGAATGCCACCCAGTGCATCAAGTGCTTGCATGTGATGTGCACGCCCAATGGCAGATATTTTTCATGCGGCAGGTCTGCTTGGCGTTGCACCCCTTCTGGGACGGAGTGGGTCGGGAACTCTCGGTGGTTCTTGGGTGCCCCTTAAATTTGAGTCCATGCGTTGTGCTGCTGGGGCTGCTAAAGGAGATGGGAGTACACAGGCTGAACACATTTTTACTGGGGTGGCCTGATTGATGGCCAAGAGAGATGCGGCCCGCACATGGAACCAGCCGGCGCTCCCCCTTGATTTTGTGTTGGCATCGGGGGATGGATTGGTGTGCGCAGCTGGAAAAACATATTTATGTTGCATGTGCGTTTCCTCGCAAACATGAATGGATGTGGGGGAAATGGTGCTCCTTTAATGGGCTATTACTGTAATGTGTTTTCTCTTACCCACCGAAATGCTACTATGTCTTGATGTTATTCTATGCACAGTCTTTTTCTGTACGTACTAATGCCTATCCTTTCCATAAAATTGTAATAAAGTTGGTTATTAAAACAAAGAGCGTGCTGTATGGACTGGCTGATACCTATTGCACCGCATAATGGTGCGGAATGAGTGTGTGTGTGAGTGGGAGTGATCCTGTGCGGACTGCCTGTGACTTACGGCACTGGCCGGCGGTGCTGCCTTATACATTGATTGGTGCCAAAAGCACAACACAATTTGACAGTGGGTTTCTCCCATGTGGCTTCAGCCCGTGGCGCTGCTAAAAGGCATTCTATGTTTTGTGTATGTGCATAATCTTGATATTGTGCACCGCATTAGGGCGCTCTCTCTCATTCGGGGGGTTAGATTAGAATCTGTCCCTAGTGTGCATACTAGTAAAAGCATAACCATACAAGTGGGCCTAGTACTGTTAGTTATATTTCTGATTGTGTTTTATGCCCAAAAGTCTATGACGGTCATGTTATAATGATTTAATATATGTGTTAAATATAAACGTTTTTACATACATCTTGTGTGAAGTATCTTTTGTGATGCTCAGTGCATTTATCGCTAGTGGCTGCTGTGCCTTTGCTTTACACATTGCCTTTGCAGTGAGCCTGTCTGCTCAGTGTGAAGCTACCCAAGGGTGAGCACGAGTTATGCATTGAGTGTAAGCACCAGCCCTTGATGGGAGCAGCAGTTCTGCCTGGCTGGGGGCAGCCCTTCAGCCAACCAGACACTGCTGGTTCCAACAGTTCCCTTCAAATATTTTCCATAAATTGAAATGCTCACATATTTCGGCCCACTTGGGCCTGTCTGGGTTCTCTAAATGGCAGATTTTCCAACATCCTCTGCTGACATGGGCCTGATAGATTCAGTTCTAAAGAAGCAGTTTCCAAACAATCAAAAGTCAGGTATGGACTGCAGAAGTTTTTTGATACCCTTCTGACTAGGGGAGTGGTAAAGGCAAGGCAAAACATTATTTATGAAAATATTCAGCAGAGAAAACTAGGAATTAGAAAGGGGAAAACTTTGGGCATTGACTGTTCAAGGTAAAGGGACAATACAGACGTTATATGGAGCACATGCATTTGTCACAGCTTCAGGACTAATGTACAAAATTATCAAAATCAAGTGAAGAAGTGGCCATCACTATGGAAACCATGGAGGGAGGCCAAAGGTGTATGTGTTCAATAGTCAGAATAGGCTAAATTGTCTGTATGTTCTCTTTCTTGAGGGAGAAAACAAAGCAGGCGCTTGGGGTTCTAAAAGCATGAGTTTCATATCCACAATAATTTTGGAGTACATATTGGAACACATCTTAAATTGTCTCTTTAAATTCATTAGACCTCATAAACTGACCTTGACTAACACCCTCTTTGAGTCATTGAAACCAGCTCACCATGATGCTGATGGGCTCTGGGTCAGAAATCTTATATAAGGATATTAATGTGGTCTTATGTGCCTTTTTTGCCAGAGACCTTTCTGACCTTTGGACATGCTACTTTTTAGAATCAGTTTCTAGCCCCATCTTAAGTTGGTAATATGCACTCCAGAGTGAACTATAGTGCAGGAGTGATATGTTATACTGTGATATCCGCATACCAAACTATCCAAGGGAGAAGGGCCATATGTAGGGACGGAGCAGAGGGGGGATGCCTCAAGACAAATTCCATCATAGTCAAACTCCACACACCACCTTGTGTCCCGTTGTTGGAAATGGGTCTCTAGTTGGCAGTGGTTTGCACCCTGTCCAAGTAAGGACCCTTACTTTAGTCAGAGTAAGGGATTCACACAGCTAAGATAACCCCTGCTCACCCCCTTGGTAGCTTGGAATGAGCAGTCAGGCCTATCTCAGAGGCAATATGTAAAGTATTTGCAAACTCACACACAGTAACACAGTGAAAACACTACAAAAGGAGTGCCCACCAGTTTAGAAAAATAGCCAATATTTCTCTGAATAAAAACAAGACCAACATGACAAAAATCCAACATACACAAGTCAAAATATCACTTTTAAAAGATTAAGCAAGTTTAGTCCATAGAAATCAATGGATGCGTTTGCTTTAGCACAAAGTACCTTAGATGCATCAAAAATCAACGACGGTGCAAGGCGCAGGTGAGATGAGGCGCCCAAAAAGCAAAGCAATGCGTTGGTTCCTTACTACACAGGGGATGTGATGTGCCGGGTTCCTTCCTGGCAGAGGAGGTGATGTGTCGGTTCCTTACTGCTAGCCAGGGGAGGTGATGGGTTGGTTCCTTACTGGCAGGGGAGGTGATGCATTGATTTCCAGACATGCAGCCTCGGTTCCTTACTGCGGTTCCCTAGAACCACCAACTTCATCAGGGAACAAGTATATCTTGGTGGTAGTGGACCATGCCATCAGATACCCTGAAGCAATATCCCTTAGGACAGTCACTGCTCCTTCAGTGGCTAGGGCCCTACTTGGTGTGTTCACTAGAGTGGTTTTCCCAAAGGAGGTGGTTTCAGATAGTAGAACAAACTTTATGTCCAGCTATCTGAAGGCAATGCGGGATGAATGTGGTGTTACCTACAAGTTCACCATCCCATATCCTCCTTAGACTAATGGTCTGGTGGAGAGGTCCAATAAGACCCTGAAGGGTATGATATATGGTTTGTATGACACACTCAGGAGAAGATGGGATGTTCTACTTCCATGCCTACTGTTTGACTACAGGGAGGTTCCCAGAAAAAGGGGTTGGCTTTAGCCCCTTTGAGTTGTTGCAGGGCACCTTGTCAAAGGGCCATTGTGACTGCTTACAAGTGTTTTGGGAGAAGCCTCTCAAAGAAGCCAAGGGCAATGTGATTGTTATGTGCTAGGCCTGCCCCCAACACATGGCAGAGTACATGTACAAGGCAAGCAGGAAACTGGAGGCCAGAAAGGAGCTCATGAAGCACTTGTATGAGTAAAAGGCTGTGATGCCTGAATATACTCCAAGACAATTGATGTGGGTATTGGAGCCTGTAACTCCTAGGGCCCTCCATGACAAGTGGACAGGGCCCTTTCAAATTCTTGAAAAGAAGGGTGAGGTTACCTACCTGGTAGATCTTAATACCCCCAGGAACCCTCACAGGGTCCTGCATGTCAATAGATTGAAATCCCAAAATGACAGAGCAGATATGACCATGCTGATGGTCACAGATGAGGGAGGAAAAGAGAAGATTGAACCATTGCGAGACCTCCTCTCCAACAGAGTGCAATATGGGTCAGTGGAGGGAGTTGCATTCTCTCCCACATTAACAGACCAGCAGCACACAGACTGCAAGCAGGTGATGGGGCAGTTTACTGATCTGTTCTCTATGACCCTCGGTATCACCATTTAGTGTACTCATGACATTGACACTGGTGACAGCCTACTCGTCAAAAGAAACTGTACAGGTTGTCTGACCATGTTAGAGACAGCATCAAAGCTGAGGTAGCTAAGATGTTGGAATTGGGGGTAACTGACCCCCTCGGACAGTCCATGGGCTAGCCCAGTAGTGCTGGTGCGCAAACCTAATCTCCAGGGGTGAAAGAAGGAGTTATGGTTCTGTGTGGACTACAGAGGACTGAATGCAGTCACTAAGACTGATGCACACCCTATACCTAGAGCTGAAGAGCTCATTGATAGGTTAGGGGCTGGCTGCTAAGTACCTGAATACATTTGATTTAACCTCAGGTTATTGGCAGATTGTCCTCACTGTAGGAGCCAAGCAGAGGTCGGCATTCTCCACACCAGAGGGACATTACCAAATCAAATGAATGCCTTTTGGACTAACGAATGCCCCTTCCACCTTCCAAAGGTTGGTGAACAGTGTCCTGTCTGGGTTGGAGCGGTTCAACACAGCTTATCTGGGTGATATAGCGGTGTACAGTTCAACCTCGGGAGGATCACCTGTGCCACCTGAAGAAAGTGCTTCAGGCCCTGCTGCAGGCAGGCCCAACTATTAAGGCCAGTAAGTGCCAAATAGAGCAGAATTCAGTGGTGTACCTGGATCACCTTATAGGTGGAGGCCATGTAGAACCTCTCTAGCCCAAGATACAAACTATTGTTGATTGGGTAGCTTCTACAACCCTGACATAGGTCAGGGCATTCCTTGGCCTGACTTGGACTGATGGTTTGTTCAGAACTAGGGGACCCTTCTGACTCTGACAGAACTCACCTCTAAGAAGATGCTCAACAAAGTCATTTGGACCCGATTGTCAGAAGGCCTTTGACACTTTGAAAGAGGCTTTATGTTCGGCACCAGTGCTACGTGCCCGACTACACAAAGGAATCTGTGGTTCAGACAGATGCTTCAGAACAAGGGATTGGGGCAGTTTTGGCACAAGTAAATGAAGAGGGCCTTGATCATCCAGTTGCCTTCATCAGTAGGCGACTTCTCCCCATAGGACAAATATGAAGTGTCATTTAGAGGGAAGCCTTTGCTGTGGTCTGGTCCCTGAAGAAGCAAAGTCCATACCTGTTTGACACTCACTTCCATGTTCAGACTGCCCACAGACCTCTCAAATGGCTCATGCAGGTGAGGGGGGAAAATCCTAAACTATTGAGGTGATCCATTTCCCTAAAGAGGATGGACTTCACAGTAGAACACAGACCTGGGACTGCTCATGCCAATACAGAAGGACTTTCAAGGTTTTTCCACTTAGCCGACGAGGTCTACCAGGGTGTAGGTTAGTTACCCATCACCTTAGGTATGGGGGGCTGTGTGAGAAAGTCAGCCTTTTTGCCCTGATCACCCCCATTTTTGCTTGGTACTGGTGGTAGCTCTGCTTACCAGGCCCAGTGTTCTGATTATAAGGATATGCAAATTAGGTGTAATTATAATTGGTACTGACAGCCTAGCTGTAAGTCCCTAGTATATAATAGGGAATGTAAGTTTATAGGCCCAGTAGACTGAATGTACTTAAGTGTGCACTACTGTGGTGCCTGCTATCATTTTAAAGGCAGCACTGTCTTTCAGGCTGCCATTACCTTAAATGTATATGCAAGTTCGCCTTTGGATTTAAAGGTACTTCCAACATCTCAAACTACCCTATTTTTACATGCAAGTCACTCCTAAGGACTGCCCTAGGTGCCCCAGGGGTAGGGTGCCTTGTCATTATAAGCAGGGACATTATAAAAGTTATTTTTTAAGCCCTGGTGAGGGAAAAACCGCCAATTCAACTTTTCTCCATTATAGTGAATGGCTTTATAGGCTAACATTGAGATATTTTATTTAAGTATAAATATTGATAGGAGCCACATAAAAATATACTTCAAGGTATCAAATGAATACTTAAGATAAATCCAACAACTTGCCACTGTTAGATTTATAACAACTATGACAGAATAGTTATTAGACTTTCTTACCAGTGAGCCGAAATCTAGCCTTTTAGCTGCTCTCTCCTGATTGGCCAGCCTCTGGCCAGGCTGCTTTAATGAGGGGTGAAAAGCCCTGCTAGAGCGACAATGGGTTTCTTGTGGGCGTAGAAGTACAAGTGCAGAGCAGATGGCAGGAAGGGGGTGAGGGATAGCCAAACTGGTCTTAAGGGGGAGAATGGCACTTTAGAAAACCACAGCTGACCCCCACATCCTGCCACCCCAGCCACACAGGAGCCCCTATAATTAGATTAGGGAGAGGGTTAGAAGGGGAGTGTTTAGGAAAATTAGCCACACCAATAGGTTTGGTTAGCCTGATCCGGCTCCTCTGGAAAAACTTTCTCCATTTTGGATTTTGAGAGAATAATGCTTTCTGGGACAAGAATATGCCACACTTTGGAGGAAGAGGTTATACATTTGGGTGGCACCCTGCAACCCATTGGTCAGGGGTGCCCCCTGATTGACAGCCGGAGCACTGGATAAATATGGAAGAGCTGAATAGCTCCTCAGATCTGCTGCCTGAAACTACAAGGAGAAGAAGGACTGCCATGCTGGCATCTGGATCCTCACCCAAAGGACTGCACTCTGAAGGACTGCACCTGGTGCAGAACATGGTACTACAGCCCTAAGGACTTTGCCTTGCTTCAAGAAGGATTAAGGAGTGGACACCCTGCAAGCTACAGGTTATCAGAGCCCACCTGCATCATCTCCACCAAGAGTACTCATCCTAGAGTGTGCCCAGTGGACCTTTAAGAATTTGGCCTGGTGCATTGTGGGAATTGTAGTCCAGACATCCGCAGGACCATCTAGGAGATTCTAGACCCTTGGATTCGTGTTTTGGACACTTTGAACCCCCAAGAGGAACTTCAGGAAGAAGTTCCAGAAGTTTGGAGCAACTTTTGGAAAAAGCTCCATAAGGTGACCGACTCGACGTTGAGAGTCAAGCTGACTACCTTCAACCGTGACTCGGCCTGGATTTTAGGTTAGTCCCAATGAAAGCTCCTGAGCTCCAGAATTTCCAGGATTTAACCGTGGCCTCACGGAAAAGCAATCCGGCAACGTTGCATTGAAATCAGCCTGCTGGAGGGGACCACTCGCAGTTGAGAGAAAATCCTCCAGAAACGCGTCTAAGTCCGAAGGTAAAATTTTGACCGAGGCCTCCCGCTTAGTGAAAATGACCAGGGCTCCATCACGGTCAGCCCCAAACCTTGACCTTTTCCTGGTCAAGTGTGACCAGATGTCCCAAAGTGGCACTACATGTTTTTGAGAACTATAAAGTGTTTATTCTTTAAAAATTCATATCTCTGATTACCTACATTGTATTTTTGTTGTTTTGGTAACTATATGTTCATAAAAATATAATCTATTTTTATAAATTGGAGTTGTATTTTTATTGTGTGTTGTGTCTTACTTATTTAATGTATTTATGTTTTGAAATGCTTTGCACACCTGTTTCCGAAGATACGCCTGCCTGCTTGTTGCTAGCTACCAAGGGTTGAGCAAGGGAATATATTATATTGAGATCTAGACTGACCCTTCTATTGTGTTTATGGCCTTATTACTAGTGGTAAGTCACTACTTATAACTACTTATAATCCACTTTCCAACACCCATCCTCACTGATAGCCACTCAGCACTGCCTAGGCCATCAAAGAGGTGGGGGATTATGGCTCCATTTTGTTCTGCACTATTAGCCTCTCTCTAGTCTGCCTTCAGAAGTGCAAGATGAAAGCATGTTAGCTGATCTTAGGTGAGCCAGGCTATGTTGAAATAGGTAAGTCAACTGAGGGGCAAAATGAGAGGAGTTGAGTGCATTATGCTTATGGATAACCAGGTCAAACAAGTTAAGAGTGATCATCTGGTGCAGTTATGGCAAATAAAGAAAAGGAGAAGAAGCCACTATGCGTTATTTGCCTGACCGATTCATGTGTGAGCTGCCATGCTTTGAGAGTGGGGGACTACATCTCCCTCAACTTCACTGCACTACAGACTCCATCTAGCTCCTGCTTCCAAGCTTACCAGCTATGCTAATGCCACAACCTGGCCTGGGCCCCCAAAATATTCCACTCTCTACCATTGACTTCGGGATCCTCAGTCTACCCACATTGGGAATAGAAATGGGAAAAAATGTAAAGTTGGAATCTAGCTAAGATATTTCCATGCAAAAGTTAGCTATGCAGACCTGTTGTCCTACTGTCACTATAGGCGGTGCTGGTATGCCTTAGCTTTCCAGTGGTGCACACTTGACGCACCAGAAGGGGTGAGCAGATGGGTCATTCTTCCCCAGGTTCTGAGTTTAAGGGGCCCTGGACTCATGAGGCAAACATTTGTATTTAGTTTTAGAAAACAAAGCTGCAGTCTGTATTAATGTCAGGCAGCTAACACTGCTAATCCATCTACATGACAGATGCTGTTTTCCTGTGTTTTCTCTTTCCCTACAAGGCATATTTGTTCACTTTGAAACAGGTTCTCCTCCTGTGAAAAGGTCTGATTCAATTTGACAGCCCTGGCCACACAATAGCTTCTGAAATGGCTTGCGCAAACTCAGGTGGTTATGGCGACTCCACCATCACCCTGAGGCATGGGATGGTCGAATCTGTGATGCCACTCCACCCCCAGTACCTTGAATGGTTAATACCTGATGGGTCATAACTCAGTAGGACCATGCTGAAGAGTACTAAAAAAACACCCTGGAAAAATGACCGAGAGACCTGTCTGAATATCCTTAGGAAGTAGATTTGCTTAAACTCATTCACACAGGCCCATGTGAGTAAACATGAGGTTGGAGTCGTTATAGGCAGAGGCACTGTCCCTGTACTTTGGGGGAAGGAGTATTACACCTGTAAGTGTCAATCTGAAATCATTTATCACATGGAGGAAAAGATGGCCGAGTAACACAGTACTAAAACTCAGCCATGTGGCCCATTAAATCTCAACTAGATGTAAACAAACGTTTGTTGGATGTACAGGGCCCTATATTAAGGAACCAGCCAACTGGATTTAAGCTACATTAGCTATTATCAGGTATAAAACCTCTGATGTGCAAGTAAAACAGTGTTACAAAACAAATACTCTGATGCTACAATAGTTTACGGACAGTAATTGTTTGTTTTATTTCTACTTTATAATAAATTTTGCAAGAATAGTTTTGCTATTTATCAAGTGCTAGCAACTTCTGGTTTGAGCAAGAATGACAGGCTTTTGAGAATGCAAAGTAACCCTGTTGTCTGCAGTCGCGGCCGGCATGACTCGTGGGTGGAGGGGAGGGGGTTGTGAGGGGGGGGGGGGAATTTTAAATTAAAAATAAAAATGTATCTTCGCCAGCCCGGTCTGGTCCCGCGTTGCGTCGTCTCTACTCCGAGTCCTCGCAGGAAGCAGGCAGCCTCCCTCCCCTCTCCTAACCTAATCACAACGCTGCAATGGCAGCGTTGTGATTGGCTGAGACGCCGTCCACACAGGTGTCTATGGGGAGGCCATTTTCTCCATGTAGGCTGCATGCAGCCTACATGGAGAAAAGGGAGAGTGCATATGACTGGTTTGGTCGGCCCTGAGGACGACCCAACAGTCAGCGCCCACAACAGTGGAGAAGCCACTCCTCCCCTGCCCTGGAGCAGGACCGCCCACCCGCCCGCCCCCAACCAAACGCTTCTGCTTTCTCACAGTGTGAGAAGCAGAAACATAAACTGGTATTTATAATACCATTTTATGTTTCTGCTTCTCGCACTGCGAGAAAGCAGTGGGGCAACGCTCCTCCACCCACATGGAGGAGCCGCCCCTGGTCGTGTGCATACTGATGACTCCACAGGACAGCAGCTTGGTGCAGCTTTTGCTAAGTAACTTTTAGAGTTTTTGCAAGCAGGAAGTTAAAGATTCAAGAGCAGGTGGCTCCCGAAAAATCGTGATCCATTAATTATTGCGATATGTCGCACTATTTCATAGTCATATGCACCCTTAACTAGCTAGAATTCCAATGGATGATTCAGATCCTATGTGGATTCTCAAAGTTTGGATTAGGCTTGTCTTCATCTAGGCTGTTGATACTGGCAAATTCTCAAGGGTTATTGCACATACATCGTTAATTAATTGTTAAGCATTGCTTGAGCAACGCATGCCAAAGAAAAATCTCGTTATTTACAGCCCAATCCTGATTGGAAGTCATTAATTCTAATACTAAGTCAAACAAGCTCTTGTGCAGAAATAAGAGTACCAAGTTTTGAGGTAAAGACCAACAGGCACATGCATCAACCATTTTTGTAAGCGCAAACGGTGCGATTCGCAAAAATCGGCCGTTTGCACCCGCAAAAAGGGCATTTGCGATGCATCAAGGTTCAAGGCGCTCGCAATTTGATAATTCGCAATTAATTGTGATTTCTCAAATTGCACAGACCTTCCCCTTCCAAACCTTCCCCTTCCTTAAAGAAAGGGGAAGGTTGCTTAAACCTTCCTATAGTACCAGTGATTGAAAATGGGATCGTTTTGAAATGGGAGAAAGTTGATGCAGAGAAACTTTTGGTTAAAATAGTTACGAAGTGTGCCTTAGAGATAAGGCTATGCCTAGATCCCTCAATCATTGATGGAATGATCAGTGCTTTTGAACTGATACTGAGGGAAGTCAAATCTAACCTTATGCGCTCCATACATAATAGATCCCCTAAGAATTGTACTTGGTTTGATGAAGACTGTCGAACTTCACTGGGTAATTTACATGCGGCCCTTAAAGTAAAACAACGTAATCAACATTTGATCATATCTTTACGTCAGGTCTACAAAAAAGCTAGAAGGATAAGACAAAACGTTCTAAAAGAAGAATGGTGGGACAGCTTACAAAAAGCTGTTCTAACAAAAAGTTCACAGGCATTTTGGTCCGTAATAAACGCACAATTCTTAAAAGACGATTCGATTATGTCTTTAGATAGCCATGTTCCTGAGGAGGCCTGGGTCACACATTTTGAAGGCTTGTTTGGGATCTTGGAGGAGGTATTCACCCAGCCTCCACTTCCTAGACCTGATAACGTAGGAATAGGTGCCTGGTTTACAGTAGAAGCAACTAAACATGCTCTCAGTCAATGTAAACGTGGGAAGGCACCAGGGCCGGACGGTGTCCCGATCGACCTTTTTTTTTAAGGGCCCCGCTTTTAACTAATGTTTTTAACAATATTTCCTAAATTGGAGCACCCCAGTCGTGGAAAACAACTGTAATTGTCCCAATTTATAAAAAGGGAGATAGGACCTTGCCAAACAATTACAGGCCGATATCTTTGATAGATTCCACAGCAAAACTAATGGGACGGCTCCTTTTAAATAGACTTGAGGTCTGGGCAATGGAGAAGAATAATATTATCCCTACCCAATATGGCTTTAGGAAAGGGAAAGGAACGGTTGACCAGTGCCTCAACCTGAACTTGATAATAGCAAAATACACGGCTGGTAAAAATGGCCATTTGTACCTTGCCTTCATGGATCTGTCCGCAGCCTTTGACTGCGTGGCACAGCATAGGCTGTGGCAGATCATGGAGGCAATGGGGGTTGAAACCCAGATCATACGTATTATCCAGGATCTGTATAGCGGGGCCTCGGCCTCTGTTCATTTTGGGAAAAATGGTGAGTGTACGAGACATTTTAAAATTGCAAGAGGTGTACGTCAGGGGTGCGTCCTTGCCCCCTTTTTATTTTCATTGTATACCAATGCTGTCGAATCTGCCCTAATTGGTACTACGCCAGATGTCCCCTACATTAAGTCTATGCAGGTACCACTACTCCTCTATGCGGATGACGCAGTGATTTTAGCTCGCACTGGTAATGCACTGCGTCGGATAGTAAGGGAGTATATTAAATTTATGAACGATTTGGACATGAGAATTAATTATTCCAAGTCTTTTGTTTTAGTGGCAGGCGCTAAACAGAGGAAACAGCCTAAAATTCACATTGAAGGGGGTAAGATGGAAGTGGTAGACTCTTTTAATTATTTAGGGATTATGTTGGATGGACAATGTAACTGGAAATGCATGATTGAAAATAGGTGTCTGCAGATGGAGAAGACTATTGGGGCCCTTACTAAATTTGTAAAAAAGATTGGATCGAAACCGATTGAAACTATAAAGAAAATCTACCAGGCTAAAAGCGTATCTGCTGCAACGTATGGAGCAGCAGTGTGGGGCATTGCAGACTGTTCGAAATTACAAATGATTGAGGATATTTTCTTAAAGAAGCTAGTCTCCTTACCTAAATCTTGCTCTAACTTTATTTGTCACACTGAACTAGATGCCCTTACATCTGTGACAAAATCTCTATCTCACCTATCTTAAAGTGGCATTCGATTTGGCGTAAGGAAACTCTCGCGCTGACTAGAGACATAATAAATGATGTCCAGAAGTTAGATGGGGCCAGTAGGATCAGTTGGATATGTTAGGTAGAATCCACACTTAAGGCAGTTGGGTTACATGATCTTTATACAAACCCTGTGTCATGTTGTTCTATTTCAAAGAAAGAGTTAAAATACCAATTACTGTCTAGAGTACAAGTAAGGAGGCAGAATGCTAATCTCAGGTTGATAACTGTTAGAACATTTTCTGCTGTCCCAAGTATTACGTCACTGGATGCGAACACAACCTATTTGTCATTTGTGACTAACCAGCAATATAGATTTATATTAGCGAGATTTTGGTTAAATTATATGCCTCTGATGTTAGGTTTTCCTTCTAAAATGTATGCACTCTCTGAATTGCCTCTTTGCACATGTGATGATCTATCCGCTCAGAATAATCTTCACTTATTATTTTTTTGTAAATTTTATCAGGAACAAAGAAAAAGGTTTATTATCCCTCTTATACGCAAGATGAATTTTAGACAGTGTCGTGTGGCCCTTTTTTACTTACAGTTACTGCCTGACCCTTTTACATGTTTTTCACTGGGGTCCTTTTTCTTGTCAGCCTGAAGAGGAGAAGATTAACTTCTTAATTTGTTATCTGATATACTTACTCAAGGTTGGACTTATGCACAAGATCATGAGATTAATTGGTTTTTATATCATTGTGTTTGTTATGCAAAAATTGTAATTTTATGATTGTGTGATATTGCAATTGTTT
The DNA here is from genome assembly GCA_963921515.1 of Calotriton arnoldi. Lineage (NCBI taxonomy): Eukaryota > Metazoa > Chordata > Amphibia > Caudata > Salamandridae > Calotriton > Calotriton arnoldi. The sequence goes on along the minus strand of CAWUFW010001363.1, from coordinate 1,127,731 downwards.
TTAGCATACTTTTTATGCCACCATTTTGGTAGGCGAAATAAAGTTATTTGACTTGACTTGAGTCCCCAGAATACTAGTGCTATGTGCGAATCCAACACAGAGACCCACAGTCACCAGTGCAAAACTGGCCGATTAACCGTCTGGTGCAATAAACCTATTACGACCTCTGTCACTTACTCAAAGTCTATTTTTGCTCTATCTACTGTGCCTAAACATTTCATGTTCAACCAATTGAAGATTTCTTTCTTCACAGCAATGTTTTATCACTGGGCTCTCATCACAGATTCTAAAATATCTACAAGAAGAAAGTACACAATATCTGAAAATTGTAAATTGTTTATAAATGTGTTTTACACATATTCAAAGATAATCTATATTCAACAATCTATATTCAATTACCAATGGTTGATTCTACATAGGTATATAAAATATATAAAATATTGACATGTTTGATGGCTCAAAAAATGAGGATACCTTTTCCTAGGCACATCACGTATGTTTTAAATTGCAGGTTTTACATTATGCAGTTTAGCAAAATCCATGCTCAAATTGTTAGGTGATTGCATGGTCATTCTTTTATCTGTGCCATGATCACTGAAGGGTTCTAGTTGGAGCTCACGGAGGGAGGCGGCTTAAAGGGCAGCGATATGAAGATGGCTCTACCAGCCTGGTGCTCCTGGATCCTTGGTGCATGACTGTGGACATGCAAATGGCGTAGCCACCATTTTGGCAATGTTAGAGTCAGTGCTGACTTTGTAAAAGAATGAGTGTCCGTGCCAAAAGCTCTGTTCAGAAGCCTGCGGCTGGTGCTATTAAATGTTGGTGCACCGAATACCAAGGCTGCCTGGTCTTGGATTCATCCCATGCCTCATTAATCCACTAACAGACAGAACCTGCCCCCTTTCACTCTCGCAGGTGTCTGCTTTCTTCCTGTGTAACAGTTTTTCGTCTTTATCTTTCTCCTGCTGTCCCCTGTGTTGGTTTTTCCCTTTCTTGCTCTCAGTCATTGTCTGATGAATCAAAATAAGTGCTGGTCCCCAAAAATGAGTGCAGGTGGCCCCCACCGGTTCAAATTAACCACTGGTTAAAATAAAGAATGAGGATGTGATATTGAGTATTGATGTTTGTTTAGAAAGGCTAAGTTCAATGTTAACCATTGCTGCATATGGAGGTGGTGATATGTTTCATCATGTTGCTCAAAATGTATGTTCCGCTTTTCAATCAATCACTAAACTTTATTTGATCTATCGAGATAGACCATAAAAGTACAAGAAGAAAAAAAGAAGTTACAGTACAATGCAAAAAGATGAAGTGGTTACCAGTACATTCTAAAAATGGTTAATAGTTTTACATATACAATTAAAATCAGCGAGAAGGGGAGTAAGGCAAAAACCTCAGTTGGCGATCCGCTGTGCATTTCATTCTACCCAAATTTCTTTTAAAATCGTCAAGCTTCATTTAAAACTATGGACAGTAGTTACGACAATAAATAAGACAAAAGTATATATAGTTAAAAACCCCACAATGCGCCTTTAACAAATCAGTTCATAAACACATGCCCACTAAATTACAAAAAAAACGGGCTGAGGCATAGACCGGGGCGATCATGTAAATAGCGCTCAAAAAATGTTCTTTAAGGACACATGTTCCGCTTTTACCATTCCCACAATAAGTGATGAGCTGGGGCAAAAGAGATTTATGTTACTCTGTGTGGCGAAAAAAATGGTAATTATTCTTCTAAGGACTACATATGGTATGATCTTAGAAACAATATTTTGGGATACAATTTAAGTCGCAAAACTACTGAGCTCTTAAGTTGGCATGCTAAGTAGTCCACCTCACCTCTCAGAAACCAGCACACCCACCTAGATACACTTTCTGGTTGTATGCTTACCTTCAACCAGGTTAAGCGTTAAGCTATCTTGCAGCTATATGTTCAAGCTGCAGGACTACCACATACAGAAATACAAGCATACATGAAACACAAGTAGTGCGCACCATTACTGGTTATATCAACTTCGCACCTGTCAGGTTTCTCAGTGGTCACAAGGGCAAACTTGACTGCAGATGGCCAACCGTACCTACTGTCTGCCCCCACTCACAACCAGAGGACACAAATCTGTTATCATAATGAACACGAAAATGATACATCCGTTCCCTTCTTTCTACGTTAACATGAACATACAAAATATGAACAAATAAGTTATTAAAACTTCCATGATGTAAACGAACAAGTCCTCCACATATACTAATACACGATAAACTATATGTCATATAAGAACATTGGAAAACACAGTGCTCTACAGCCCTGTGCTTCTGGCCTTCCCCATCACACACACTCTGAAGAGATGCTAGACCAGGGGCACTTCAGAAGGTGGTAATTGCGGATGACGTTTGCCCTGGCAACAGAGGCAGCCATCTACCACTAGGTACTTGGCAATGTAAGCACACTGTACAAAGCATACCTGCACACAACACAAATAACATAACGTGTATTTTTAAAAGCGCACGTTCACCCTGGGCATCATGGCGCTGAATAACAGATGTGTATTGTTACCTAATTCAATATTACTCAGTCTCATACGTGACAGAGACAAATATAATCGTCAGGCACTGATAACCTATCAGGTATTAACTACTCTTAGGTACCAGAAAACAAGCCTCTGAATATTCCCCATCTGCCTTCGATCAACTCTTTCAGGGCTTGCTTGAGTCTCATGTTTGCAAGTGCAGGCTAGGCAAAGCACTGAACATTGGAATACTGCCTTGGGAGTGCTTCCGCCCTAACTCAGATTCCTTGCCTACAGCTTGGCCTTTGAACATTATCATTTGGAGTGGGATCAAATCACAATTCCATGTATCAATAGTCGCAGAACTTTAATCTGAGTCTGAATATTCCTTGTTACAATTCTCCACACGTTTTCTATGCCCCAGATCATGTGTGCGGCTGTTGGGTTGAGGATTTTATCGCATCTGGTATAGACACAGTGGTGTAAGAAATACTTCCGATTCTGAGTTTTCACTCAGAAAATGGGACACATACGCGGTATTTGGGGCTCAAACCAAATTGCCCATGTACAAGAATTTTATGGGCTTTTACCCAAGTACATTTCAGTACTTTTGAGTTGACCTGATGAAATTTACATGGGTATCGTTGCAGGGGATATGGCAATGACTGGAATTCCAATATGTGAGGTAACAGGAGTAGAGGAACAGGATTTCATGTTTTTTCTATAGCCTTCTAGAAAATTAGTCTCTCCCGTTATTTCCAGTCATGAGTGAAAATTTGATTTATAGCTGGGTGGAACGCTGGGGTCTGTACGCTAGAGATTTCTTTCCATAAATGTCCCTATCAACCACTTTTCCTCAAGCCAACATGTCAATTTGAGCCACTACTACTGCCTACTATTGATAGAAGAGCATTAATGAGTTCTATGGGTCTAATACTGTGCCATCCTAATCCCAGGTCGAATTCAAATCCTTACAATACCGGGGATGGTATAATTGTACTAGCATCCGTTAGGGTAACAGAAGGTTAATACTCACAGTAGCCAGAGACAGGGACAATTACCACCAGCACCAAATCCAACGACCAGTTGCTCACAAATTGTCCAAAATCCAATCACTGTAAGAGATGACAAAATACCATCAAGGCACAAAGGACAATGGACATTAGACTTACCAGAAAGATGTGGTCAATTTAAGAAAACAAAAGGTGTATACAGACCCAATGACTAATTTGAAACTAATACAGATTTTTAATCCCATTGTCAAAGTTGCTGATAACAATATATATGTGGCAGAAGAGAGGCTGCAAAAGTGTGCCAGTCAGTGGGAAATTAAAAAAACAGTCAGCAACTCTGCAACATATGCATTTATTTATTAAGAGGTAGCTTTCTAATGTAAGTGCTGTATATAGGCACAACCAATCATACTTAGCTGTTCACAGAGAGATTAACAGCATACAGATGGGCTGGTGATGGTTGCAAAATGAATGATGACATTTAAATGCAAAAGATCAAATTACAGATAAAGGCAGCAGAACAAACAGTGTAAAAAATAATGAGGAAAAATAGTCGGAAGCTAAAACATTAAGGGCCCCTACCATGCAAGTAATTCAAATGGGTTTATGAATGTGCCCACAACTCGGTGGCAAATATTGCACACATGGTCTGTTTGCACACCGGAATGTTGAGTAACCTGCTATTTGAGGGGTATTAATCATTCTTAATTGAAACGGAGTAAGAATTCCCTCTGTTGATTTCAGCACCCTGTGCGAATGAAAATTAGCAAGCACACACATTTACACTCACATTTTGCTGCTCCACTATGACAATCCAAATGTAGTAGCACACAGTACGAAGTGAAAAAGGAAGCAACCTACAAGTCCACCTCAAATAGCAAAGACATTTGGGCACAAACAAGGGTGCCTATGAAACACAAAGGAATCTAAGCAAGACATATCAGACACAAGTTCAGGAAAAGGTTGGTTTGATTCAGGCATCAGATGAGTGAACACATTTCACCAAGCAAGAAAAAGTTCATGTAGGACTTATTAGGGGGGGCCACCATTTGTTTGACCCATTCGGAGGGTTATTAAATATGTGACTTTAAATGATTGGGCACTTTAGCATCCAGAACCTTATGCCATTTTGCTCATTTGGCTGCATCATAAACTTCAAAGGATATCACAGATAGCAATAAGGGAAAACAAAGTAATCCTTTTCAGTTTTACCACATATATTACCTTCACTTCACTGGTGAATGTTAATGGATAATATGTATGGGCTGTGATAGACAGAGTTTACATTTTGGGCGACATTAATGACTACACAAGGTTTATTTTAAAGATGGAGAAAGTCATACCAAGTGCTTTCTTTTGTCTCCAATAATGTGCCTAATTCACTTGCTAAAAATAAATACTGCTATTGGTGGCTATTGGTTTAGTAGTCTTTGCATGAGCAAGGAGAATTTGAAAATGTAAATCAAATAGGTATGTCTGAAACAATATTAATTTCTAAAAAATTATTAAGGGACATAGGATAAACAGGAACTGAAAATACAATTGAGAAAATGATAACACATCAATCAATCAAGTTTTTGTAAAGCTCGGCAAATCACCCATGAGGGTCTCAAGGGGCTGGAGTTGCTGCTTGTATTGAGGTGATCTGTTCATTCGAACAGCCAGGTCTTGAGGGCTTTCCTGAATTGCTGGAGCAATGGGGCAGTCCTGAGGTGCAAGGTGGGGTCATTCCAAGCTTTGGCTGCCAGGTGAGAGAAGAAGCATCCTCCACTATTGCTTCAGTGAAACTGGGGGGTGTTTGCGAGATAGAGGGAGGCGGATTGTAGTTGTCTGGTTGGTGGAAGGTCAAACATTCTCTGATGTAGGCTGGTCCTTTATTGTGCAGCACTTTGTATGCATGGGTCAATATTGAATTGGCATATCTTCTGGATCAGGAGCCAGTGTAGCTTCCTGAGGTGGAGGGTGATGTGGATACGTCTGGGGAGATTGAGGATGAGTCTGGCTGCTGAGTTTTGTATTATCTGTAATCTATTTAGGAGGCATGCGGTGATTCCTAAGTACAATGCATTCCTGTGGTCTAGCCTGCTGGTGACGAAGGCCTGCATGACGGTCCTTCTAGTGTTGACTGAGAGCCACCTGAAGATCTTCCGGAGCATGCATAGGGTATGGAAGCAGGCGGATGAGACTGCGTTTGCCTGTTTCTTCATGGAAAGCTTGCTCTCTGAGATGATGCTGAGGTTGCGGACGTGGTCAATCGGGATGAGGATGGGCAGAGTTCAGCAGGCCACCAAGCGTTGTTCCATGGAGAGGTGTTGTTCCCATAGATGAGGACTTCTGTCTTGTCCATGTTGAGCATGAGACAGTTGTCCTTCATCCAGTCGGCGACGTTCATCATACATCTATGGAAGTTAGCTCTGGTGGTGGAGAGGTCTTCTGACAGCGAGATGATAAGCTGGGTGTCATCTGCGATGCTGAGTCCGTGGGATCTGATGGTGCTGGGCAGGGGATCATGTACGTGTTGAAGAGGGTGGTGAGTGAAGGACGATCCTTGGAGGATGCCAGAGATTATCTTTTTGGGTTCTGAGGTGAACGGTGCAAGACAGATTCTCTGGGTTCTTCCGGTGAGACATGAGCCAATCCATTTGAGGGCGTCTCCTTGAATTCTGATGTGGTGGAGTCTGCTGATCAAGATGTGATGGGAGACAGTGTCAAAGGAAGCTGATAGGTCCAGGAGGATGAGGGCTGCCATTTCGCTGCAGCCCAGGATAGCAATGATGTTATCGATGGATTTGATCAGGGCTGTCTCGGTACTGTAGTTGGCTCAGGAACCGGATTGAGAGAGATCCAGGAGACGGTTGCGTTCCAGGTGTTCAGTGACTTGCTGGTCGATTGGTTTCTTGAGAACCTTTGTTGGGAAAGGGAGCAGGGAGATGGCCCGGTAGTTCTTTGGTTCTGCTGGGTCAGTGGATGGTTTCTTCAGGAGGGGCCTCACTTCAGCATGTTTCCAGTTGTTAGGGAAGGAGGTCCAGGTGATGGAGGTGTTCAGAACTTTCTTGACCTCATTGGCAATTGTCTTTCTCCCGAGGTTGAAGACGTGGTGGGTACAGGGGTCTGTGGGTTTGCCTGAGTGCATAGAGTTCATGATGGAGATTGTGGCTTAAGATGTGAGAGGGTTATAGTGAGTGATCAGGTGTTCAGGGTTTGTGCTTATGGGTGTGAGCAGGCTGATGCTGTCAGCGGCAGTGGGTTGGTGTTTGAAGTTTTCATTGATGACAGAGATCTTGTTGTGGAAGAAGTCCGCTAGGGTTCCACACAGTTCTTGGGATGGGATGATGCTGTTCTCGGTGGCTGAGGTGGTTGGAGAACTTCTTCAGGATGGCAAAGAGCTCCTTGCTGTGTTTGGTGCTGGCTTCTATGCGGTCTGCTAGGACGCTCTTCTTTGTTTACTTCAGACTGTGGTGATACTGTTTGAGTGCTGTTTTGAAGGTGGTGTGGTCTTCTGTGTCTTTTCTGGTGTGCCACTTCCTCTCTGGTTTCCGGCAGTTGCATTTGGTGGGATTCAGCTCCATGGCGAACCAGCTGGCTCTTCGGACCAGTCCTTTGGATTTGACTGGCTTAGCGGAGCGATTGTGTTGATGCATTCAGTGATCCACTGGCAGAAGCTCTTCACAGCCTGATCTAGGTTGGATGTTGTGTCTGGGGGGTGCGAGTTGAGAGCCTTGTTCCATTGGTCTTCTGATATCTTTTTTAGAGTTTTTGTGCATGGAGCAGGGGGGCAAGGTGCCAGTTTTGGTAGGTCCTGAGATGATGAAGGGGATGCTGCAGTGGTCAGTCCAGGTGAGCTAGGAGACATGGTTGTACTTGACTCTGTCACTGGACATTAAAATGGGGTAGAACGTGTGTCCTGCTATGTGGGTGGGGACTGTGACGAGTTGCTTGAGGCCTATGTTGCTTATGCTTTCCAGGAGGTCAGTTGTGTTGGTGTCACTGGGTTGTCGAGGTGTAAGTTAAGATCTGCGAGGAAGATGTAGTGCTCTGAGTCGATGATAGGGGCCATGAATTCAGGGACGTGGTGAGGATGCCTCTGATGGTGCTTTTTGCATCGGTGTAGTGATGCAAGTTGATATGCTCCATTGTGGGGGTGGATTTGTCTTAGGAGGTCATGCAGTGGATGGTGTCCTTGAAGATGATGGCAATTCCACCTCCGTGTTTGTTGGTTCTGTCCCGGTGCATTATCTTGTAGCCTTCGAGGGTGGCGGTGGTGATGTCTGGCATGGAGGCAGGGTTTAGCCAGGTCTCTGCTGGCATCCAGAGTGAGGAAGGGATGAGATCGTGTCCCAGATCTCCATGGCATGTTTGCCGAGTGAGGGTGCTTTGAGTAGGATGCACTGGAGTTCTGCTTTGGAGGTCTCGTCCAGCGAGGTGGATGCAGTCGTTTTTGTGGTGTCTCAAACGTTGTTAGTTGCTCTGGTGTTGCAGGAGAAGAGGCAGCAGTGACATGTGAAAGGTCTTACTGATGATCATGGAGATGCCATGCAGCAGTTGTTGCAGCATCTGTGGTCCAGGGCTTGGAGCTGTGCGCAGGAATCACTGGGGGTTGGAGAAGGGACAAGGTTCCCGATGATGGGCATGGTCCAGGCACAGGCGGGTGCAGATGGGCTTGCCTCTTGGTGCACCAGCGCTCCTTTGCGTCACAGTCATGCTTCGACCCCCATTAAGTAGGTCCTGGGAGGTGGGAGCATCGCTGGGCGGCGGTGGGCTGGGCTGGCGGGAGGGAGGGAGAAAAAGAATCATTGGGAAGCGAGTGGGCAGAGGGTGGTGGGGGAGCAAAAAATGAATATTCCAAGGGGCAAGCAATCCCAAAACGAACACTAAGTGGCAGCAATCACAGGCTGTAAGAAGAGCGGACAAGAGGACCTGCTAATTGGGGTAGCGCTGCGACCTACATTAAGTAGATCCTGGGTGGATCGCTGTGAGGTGGTAGGCTGGGCTGGTGGGAGGCAAAAAATGAATCAGCGAGAAGCGAGCGGGCGGACAGTGGTGGGGGGAACAAAAAAAAGGAATTCCAAGGGGCAATCAGTCTCAAAACTAGCAAAATGAGGCATAAATCTCAGGCAGTAAGGGGAGCGGAAACAAGGTCCTGATCCAATACAGCCAAAAGTTACTGCTTCAATTGGTCTAGAAACATTTACCCCTCTCTTTCCCAATTTTAGGGCACATACCTTTTTCCTTTGATTGACAAATATTGGCAAAATGGTATACTTATAATTCCATGAGAAACCTAAACTAAACACAATGTTCTGATATTGCACTGTTACATTGCCTTAGCATTTCTATCAAAATATCTCAGAGATCATTGAGAAGTATTCCGCCATTAGAGAACTGTAGAAGGTCAGACCTTTCTTTAATTCTTTGCATCACTGGTCATAATGGTATCAGCCAAAGACAATGGCCCCATTATGAAGTTACCGTTAAGTACACCAGTAACTCTCCCTTCTGGAGATACTGATACTGGATAGTGATCCCACTAGGCGCGTAGAGTTAGCAGGGGTTACAAATGGGTCCTTCTGGATCAGGTTGAAATTCGAAATTACCAAAGCAATTTTTAAATCTGGTCCCAATTCCCCCCAGTAGTTCTGCAGTTTGGCAGATTTACTGAAGAGCCTGTAATCATAATTCGGTTGCTTAATCCTATTACCAGCCTATTCAGGAAAACTGGAACCCTCATATGGTGGCTCCTGGCGAGATTAAGCATATTGTACAATCAATTAAGACTCCAAGGTGCACAGGCACCATCATTACGTGAAAGTTCCAACTTGTTGATTTTATAAGGAAGTTAAGAAAGCCTCTTTTACACCAGACTTCGTCTATAGGAGGTAGGGGAGCATTTGACTTTGAAGAAATCTCAGCTTGACTATTTGGAAAATAAACTGTGTGGTATTGTAAGTATGACACTTGGAGAGATTTAATTGCAATTAGTTACTTCCCTACTACGTGACCTACATCAAACTGCAGGAAAGTAGGAGTGCAAAGTGTGGGATCTGGTGTCGCTATTAATGGTATGGCAACGCTTTTGAGTAAGGTTTCCTGCTCAGTCACATTGTTTTAGGTAAACATCAGGAACTAGAAAAAAAGGATGACTTTAATGGGTATTGAAAATACCTGTCTTCATACAGAGGAATGTTTTATTGTAACCATTAACATAGCACTGTTGGCAGCCTTACCAAAGGCGCACACTCGTGAAAAGTTGTAAGCTGATCTGTTTGAGCGGTACAGCAAGCTGTGCTTATTACTTTGAGGCGTAAAGTTTCTGGAGCCAGCCCAAAGGACAAGTGTTTGCTCCCTTACTGGAGCAGGGACTCGGTATTTGAATACTGCAATCCCATTCAAATATTAAAAGTCGCCCCCACAAAGGTTATGTTTATGTGAACAGCTTTAACGAAACTAAAACTTTAAGGTATCAGAAGATCATGGCACTGGAAATTAAACCGTACCAACTGTTTAAACGAACGCAGAGTTCCTTATTGAAAATTGATCAGTCTTTTAGTGCTAAAGGCTACAAGTGCTACATCTAACAGAATGCCAAGAAGTCCTACTGAAGACAGCATAACTGATGGCACACGCATGTGTATGCTCATATGTATGTTTAGTAAGTTGGAGGCTTTTAACATTATTTAATTATTTCTTTCTGTGGAAAATTGTTTTCTAAAATTTATTTTTCTATATTTCCAACTCTAAAAGTGAGGAATAAATGTGCATTTCACTGCACATACCACACCACTTATCTCTGGATGATTGAGGGAAAATATTAAAGTGCATAAGTGTAGGAAAGGCTTTGCTAATGTTGTTGAAACCCGTCTTAATTGCAATTGCCTGTCCAATCCCTAACCCGCCACTGGAAATGTCCATATTTACTCCAATATTTTCCGCATTTGAATGCGGAAAAACTACAAGTGTAGCTGAATTACTGCATTAATAAGTGCCACCTCCGAAGGCAAAACAGACTTTGTGAATCACCTGTTCATTTCTCATGTGGAGTGTCAAAGTGTTCAATGCATACGTTTGATTTGTGCCTGAACATATCTTTTTCTATCACTCTTTTAATGTGCACAAAGAGTGAGCTTTCCGTTATAGGTATGTTCAATGATACAAGCCAGCAGACTGGTTGATTGGGAGAAGTGTTAGATGCTGAGATAGGCAACGATTGTGGGTCACATGTTTAAACCTAGCTATGCTATCTTAGCCTGCCATATCGAAGGTTGATAAACTGTGCACCATCGAAATGAACAAAATTTAGACCACTCAGAAACAGAGGCATGGTATGAGGAGCTTTATGAAAAAGGAGATTTTGTTAGTACTTCTAGCTTGCAAACATGAGCACTGGAGTTGAAATTTCAATAACTACCTGTGGCATATTGCTTTTGCCAAAGTAACAGACACCACTATTTTATATGCACAACTAAATTTTACTCTTGCCATTTCCAAACTGAATGTAATAACTTATGCAAGGCATAATGGAAACATACAACCACATTATTCCTTTCCAGATGGTCCAAGCATTCTTAAGAAATGTCCCAACATGGCCCAAATCAATAAAAAAGACTGATAAATAACACATACACCAGTCAACAATTTAATTTTTTACAACTGTTTTACGTTGTTGGCCTTAACATGATATTACATTTTGGAAATTGATTTACTGGTTGAGGGTGGTGAAATACTACTAAAGTAGCAACCACAATCTGTCAGGGTGTAACACGAGCAAACCCTAAATTAATCTATGCCTAACCCTCTAGTAGCTTGGCACAAAGCAGTCAGACTTAACTTAGAGGAAATGTGTAAAGTATTTAAGCAGCACTCAAACAGTAATAAAGTGAAAACATCACACAAGGAAAATTCCATACCAATTTAGGAAAAAAAAGAGTACATTTAATAACTTATTTTGACCGAAACAACAAAAATCCTATCAGTAGAACTAGAGCTATGCCATTTTAAAGATTTCTGCTAAATATAGCGCCTAAAATCGCCTAAAAGCACAAAGGGCCACTCACGGTTATCTGATTGCTCGAAACCGGGTGAAAGTCACAAGTTCAGGCCGACCGCAATGGAGTGCAGGCCAGATACAGGGACCAAGTTAGTCCCGCTGAAAGTGTTACCTTCAAAAGTCCAGCTTAAAGAGTTCTGTTTGCTGTGGAGGGGGCCATGAGGAGCAGGGGGAGCTTTGCAAATGGTTATCGAGGTAGCGCAAAGATCTTGTCGGGCATTGCGGACGGTCGTTGCTGGAGCTTTGCACTTGTGTTCACTGTCAATGCTGTAGCTCAAAGTGCAGATCTTGCTCTGCTGGGTGTCGTTGGCAGTCGCTGTGGAGCGAAGAGCCAGGTTCAACATAACTTAGCGCTGGCAGTCACCACGGGCGGCAGGATTCTGGAATGAACAGGTCACTTCGTGGTTGCAGAGAGCACGAAACTTCAAGATTTCTCCTTTTCTTAGGGAGAGAGCTCAACAAGGCCTCACCAAGGTTCCATAACCTGAGGGGCACCTCTTGGGACACAGGAATTCACTTAAGCAGAGGTCAGCAGAGCTTAGACAGGTCGGGCGAGCAGGTCAGCTGGGCAGTTGCAGGAAGCCTCTGGAGCTTGTCGTGTCTCTGTAGCTCAGAACAGGAGGTCAGTCAGCTGACCCTTGGAGTTACTTCAGCTTGAGATGAAGAGTGCAAGTCCAGTCTTCCTTCTCAGCAAGCAGGACACCAGGCAGCAGAGTGATAGGGCAGCAGTCCTTCTTGCAGCAGAGCAGCACAGCAGTCCATCTGTAGTATCCACAGGTTCAGGAGTGTATTGACAAGTTGGGTTTGACGATCTATTATATATACCTGGTGCCCACTGTGAAGTATGAGAAGGTTCTGGAGGTCTCCACCCTCAGAGGTGTTTGAAATTTCCTGCCTCCCTGCCCTGACCCCAGCTTGACTGGGGACACACAAGCCCAGTGTCAAAACCTACTGTGAGTGTGCTGGGAAGCCTTTGTGATGTGCAAGTGCGATAGCTGACACCTCCTCCCCTCATCATCAGATATATCCCATCCTGCCAACACCTATTCTCCTTTGTCTCTCTGTCTGGGAGCAATTCACAAAGACCAAGTGCCAGCTACATCTAGTCACGTGAGCCAGGAACAGGCTACCGACACCAAATGGTAGGACAAGAAAAAGCCAGCATTCAAAAAGTGGCATTTTTAGAATTGCGACTTAAAATCATACATTACCATTAAAGAGGGTTTTAAATTTCTTTCTGCTCTCAATTGAAAGATATCACTTATTAAATGTAATAAATGAACCCAATGTTATCCTATGGGAGAGGCAGGCATTGCAGTAGTGTAAAATCAAATTGAGCAGTTGTTCACTAGCAGGACATGTAAAACGTATACGTACATGTTCATCTTTTTACATATACACTGCACCCTGCCCTATGGGTTCTTTAAGGCCTACCTTACGGGTGACATATGCATCAAAAAGGAAGGTTTAACCCTGGCAGAAGATAATTTTTGCCAGGTCGAAATGGCAGTGTAAAAACTGCACCTACAGGCAGGAATGGTAGTCCTGAGACATGTTTAAAAGGCTACTTAAGTGGTTGGCACTATCAGTGCTACAGGCCCACTAGTAGCATTTAATGTACAGACCCTGGGTACATGTAGTATCACTTTACTATGGACCAACATGTAAATTAAATGTGCCAATTGAGTGCAAGCCAATATTACCATGTTTTAGGTAGTGAGCACAAGCACTTTAGCACTGGCTAGCAATGGTAAAGTGCACAGATTCCTAAAAGCCAACAAAAATGGGTTCAGATAAAAGGAGGGTGAAGTCAAAAGGTTTGGGGCTAACCCTGCAGAAAGGGCCAAGTCCAACAGCAAAATATTACAGTACTTCATAAATACCCCATGAGATAAAGTTCCATAAGTGCACAATCGGCCCTCCTGGTGAATCAACATGTGTTACCCTGTGTCATATTTAATCAGGATCCATCAATTGGGTTGTATAATGGAACAATGCATGCCTGAACAAGGCATGCCTGAACCACGCGGTCTTAACCATGACTGCGTCTTCACCATGCATGCCTTTACCACGCATGCCTTTACCACTTAATTTCATGGTTAAGACATGATTGGTAACTGGACAGGTGTGCAAAATATCATACCCCTGCCCCCAGCCCTGAATAATGTCCTTTTCTCCCGCCCCAATGCCAAAAAATTAACCCCATGCCCTAAAAACTACACCAACCACAGCTCCCCCATCCTGAGCCCTAAAAACTGTCCCCTACATCCGTAAAGTACCCTGTATCCAGTCCCTCCACCCTTAGGCCTAAAACTGCCCCATCCCTTAAAATTATCCCTTCCCCCACCCCGCCCTGATCCCAACAGACTGACCCCATGCCCTAAAACCTACCCGGACCCCAGCCCTCAGTCCTACAAACTGGCCCCTAAACCTGTAAAGTACCCTGAGCCCTAAATCTGCTCCCTGCCCTATAAACAAACAGCCAGAGCCCTAAAAACTACCCCACCCCAAAAAACTAAAAAGACCCAGCCCCACTTACTTAACAGCATCCTCTACCTGTCTTCCTATGCCCACCCTTTCACTCTGCATCTAGACTGTGCATTGCCTTAACCACGCATATGCATTGTTTAGGCATATGCATGGTTAAGGCAAGCATGGCTCGGCTTGCGGGGAAATGGCGCGCGTGGCTGAGCCTTCGTTGTTAAGGCCGTTACCCATCAATTGTGATGGAGATCATTAATGATAAACAGACCCTCTTTTCTGGATGAAACCCTCACAATGACAGCATTGCACCACATTCTATAAATTAACAATCAAAAAAGCTGATTAACATTTTCTAAGAGGTATCATACAAATCTAGTAACACAATTGAGACTTCTGTGCTAATCTCCATGCCTCAGACATGTCTTTGAAATGTGGTAAGACTCCTTTGAGGTCATACCTCACTTCGCAACTGGTGTGATGGAGCTCAAAACTGTTTAAAATCACACAAGGCACTGAAAATGCTTGATGTGCGCCATTGTTCATATCAATGGTGGAAGAATGATGAGATGCAAAATCTTAGTAATTGGCTTTGTGCACACAGTAAATTGTAAGTAGTGCTTTACTTTGAACTAGTCCTGGGCGACATTTTAATTATGTACGTGAAATTTATTAAATTACAAAATTTCATGATAGAAGAAAAGTACAAAACCTATTAAAAAAATTAGCATTATGAAATTTTGCATAATTTTAGCAGGAAACTGTTTTGTACAGAAAACATCTCATTAAGAGACATTCTGCTGGAACCAGTCCCTTGCTTCCATCTTTTATGACTTTTTTGTACAAAGTACACCTTCATGTGAAAAATGTAAAGTGAGACACCCGCAAAACACTATACAAAAAAATAATTTCACCAATCATCATGAAATTGTGCAAAATTCCCAAAATGTATATGAAATTGTGTACACCCTTACTTAGTTAACCTTTGGATATTTTAACAAAGCATTATAAGACCAGGAAAAGTTAATTTGTAGTGTTATTATCTGAGCCACAAAGGAGAACAACAAATTTAAAAATACATAATTTACAGAAGTAAATATGACAACTGCAAAAAATTAATGACTGAAAAAACATTGAGCAGAACAAAGCTATCTAAAATTTACTAAAATGCAATCTATTTGTGACCAATTAAGTAAACCAGGTTCATCTTTACTATCACATTTTCTTCAGTTGCCAAGTTCTTTGTAAGCAGATAAGGTCACACTGAATGACTCTGTTCCTCATAACTCTGCCTCTCATGACTCTGCCTCCTTGACCCATCTCCTACTCTGCCTTCCACATCCAATTTGTGTATTCTCTGAACGTTTTGTTTTTGAATCTTAAGCTCAGAGTTCTTACAGTTGCTTCTCATAGCTCAAGTCCATATTGGTTAATTCCTGCTTCTAGAAAAGAAAAAAATTAATTGGTGGCCATACTTTTTCCATGCTAGCAGCAAAACTTTGAAATTACCTACCTGAAAAGACCAGAGCAACTGAGAATCATTTGGAGTGAAGGATGTTTAAGACATTGTTGGAGCACATTGGGAATAACAAAGACTCCACACATTCTCATTTCCTACCCACAGACCGGTACCTTCCAGGAACCTCAAAGATCAAGGAAATTCTAAATCAGCAGAATCCCATAACAACCACTAATGTCAGTCGGAACCATATGCACAAGAAATTCAACCCTGATGGCTCGCTCTCATAAAGACAACTAACAGTATCATCAGTGCAAAGGCATTTATTGTCCAATTCTCAAATTCTCAACCGACATATCAACAAATCACTGTCCAGGCATATCCCATATTAAAAAGAGAAAACAAAACACAAGAACAAATTCTGACAGTTTCAGTGATATTCAAAAGCCATGCTTAAGGGAGCAGACAGACTCTGCACCACTGAGGGTCAAGTGGTGGATCAACCTAAGAGAACAACTACTATCACCTCCCCAGAGGTAATCCGCTTTCAACCTTTCTTTCTACTCTTTCTACTTCCTCAATTTGAATCCTACCACAACATTCCAAAAACCCTGGATGAAAATATCATGATTTATAGCTATGGATTCTTTCTTCCTATTTGAATGATACTCTCCCTAAACTTTAGCCTCTGCATGCCTTAGTGCCTCTGAGTTTCCTTACTCTTGCAAATGCTTTCCTCCTCATTAACTATATTTCAGTAAAATAATTATACCCCCCTTACAAAGTATAAACCTTCCTTTGGAGTAACTGATCAAAACCCATCTAAACTCTCTACACATCCTGTTCCATACATCACAGTGTTAACCTTTCCTTGCCATCTCAAAATATTTACCTTCCATCACCCTATTATCGTCAATCCTTCTTTTCCTCTTCCATTAACTCACTCTAAAATTACACATAACAATTAATGCAATACATAACTACTTCAAAATTGAGGAAATTATTCAGTTTGTTTTAGAGCTAAAGTCCAACCTAATAACCAACAAATCTACAACAATAATAAATAACCACTGGTATAAGGACTAACATAGGGCAACAAGTAGCATGCTTCCTGCCTTAAAGCACTTCAGCACCTCGTCAGGGGTATCAAGTACTATATAAATTTAATCACAATAGGTGATGGCTGAAAAGTAGTTTGGCGAGACACGGTGGCCTGTGTGGCTTAATCAAGTCATTAATAGGGGTCAATTTAGTGCTATCAACTTTCTTTTCCATGGTGTGAAGCAAAAACCCTAAAAATACACATTTTACCACACAAACCACACATCAAAACATTGGAATGGAAATGTCTGTTCTAAGATTGTGATTGTTGTACTAGCGTCAAAGGTTTCAATCGGTTAGGCATGTGTTTACATTACAAAACAAAGGGGATGATGGACAGAGTGTTGAACATTGCAAGCACTCACCCCCAGTCAACTGATCTGGGTTTAATCCATCATCATTCTTTAGCTCACTCTGCCACCCCAGTTCTGACATGGCCATATGCAAATCAGTCTGACCCTGTGCCTCATGGGAACAGTCCAGCCCGAACTGCCAAGCCATGTCTTCCCTGGACCGGAAACAAGCATCCTGGGACCGGTTTCTGGCTTACAGCCGTCATCAGCCAGGCTATCTTGAATCCAGTGGCAAAGTGAGCAAGGGACCCACGTCTGGGCATACCCTGCCAACTTAGGGCGAACATAGCAAAACCAAAGGGGATGATGGACGGAGTGTTGAACATTGCAAGCACTCACCCCCAGTCAACTGATCTGGGTTTAATCCATCATCATTCTTTAGCTCACTCCGCCACCCCAGTTCAGACATGGCTTGGCAGTTCGGGCTGGACTGTTCCCATGAAGCACAGGGTCAGACTGATTTGCATATGGCCATGTCTGAACTGGGGTGGCGGAGTGAGCTAAAGAATGATGATGGATTAAATCCAGATCAGTTGACTGAGGTGAGTGCTTGCAATGTTCAACACTCCGTCCATCATCCCTTTGGTTTTGCATTGTTTGCCCTAGAGTTGGCAGGGTATGCCCAGACGTGGGTCCCTTGCTCACTTTGCCACTGGATTCAAGAATAGCTTGGCTGATGAGGGCTGTGAGCCCGAAGCCGGTCCCAGGATGCTCGTTTCCGGTCCAGGAAGACATGGCTTGGCAGTTCGGGCTGGACTGTTCCCATGAGGCACAGAGTCAGACTGATTTGCATATGGCCATGTCTAAACTGGGGTGGCGGAGTGAGCTAAAGAATGATGATGGATTAAACCCAGATCAGTTGACTGGGGGTGAGTGCTTGCAATTTTCAACACTCCGTCCATCATCCCCTTTGGTTTTGCATGTGTTTACATTACTTCAGTTTAATATAACCTACCGGAAGTATAGTGAGCAGGAAGCTTTTGGGATAACAAGACGATTTGAATCATGGGTCAAAGATTTAAGGTTTATTTTCAAAATACTGATGAGTTCTGAATGACATTATAAGGTTAAGGTGGTAAATAACAGGACAAAAACAAAATCTATGAAAGCTTATAAAGAACTTGAAAAAGAAACCACACTAGCAATATATGCATTAGCTGTAGAATTGAAAATAGTTATTACTAATAGAGTGAATAGTAAGGAAGTAAATGAATTTAATGTTATAGAACTTCTCCAACCAGCTGTATCAACAGGAAACGCCACAATTGTACCCGCAGAAAATTGCCCTATCTGTGGACCATATGGATATACTTAAACTGAACTACGAATTTAAGGCTACTTGTTTTTAACTCTGCAAAACAAACCACTAATTCAATCTGCACTTGTGTCAGTCTCTTGGAAAGGGTCTGTTGAGCTTACAAATCCAGTTTCATACTGATAGAAGAATTCAGATGAAACTAAGTACACAGAGCTGCTACCTAATCTGCAGAAATGCCTGCATATTAAGCTGCGTTGCTATTTAGGTTATACAGTGCAGACCTATGAGAGCTGAATGTGTCCACCAAAACTGGAAGGACTATTTATTACCTAATTGAAAGATGCAGGTGAAGCTATTACTTGATCAAACCAGTAATTGGCCTTAAAAGGCGCTTTATAGCTTTCAGGTTTATAATCTAAAAATGAGTCTGGTTTACCGTGAACCTCGACTATGAAATTTAACATCAATGTTCCATTTTCTCAAAGTCGAAATTAGATCAGTGCCTTTTGCCATAAAGAAACTTTACAAATTGATTCCAGATCCCGCCGTTGGACATATCAATTTGCTCTAGAAAACCTAAATCCAATTAAACTGTATGGAAGTGTGTTAACATATGAACCAATTAATGAACAATATTGCACCATACTGGGCAATGCCCAGCGAGATTAACTTGACCAGGAGAGATCAACTGGCAAATTATATTCAGAGTTCGAGTTTGGAGTGCCCAGAATACCTTTCTGACAATTGGAATGATATACTTTAAATTGTAAAAAAATGTGTGCTCTGAAAAAGTAGGATCTAAACCTATCCCCCAAAAAATAGATACATAAAAAAAAATAAGAAAAATCCAGCATATGGATAACAAAATCACTGCTTACCATCAATTTTAACAAAATTTGGCTAGGATATTACTACGCCATTTTATTAATATTCATTCATATTGAGCACTAAACAAATTTGCAAGGCATTACCTGAACATTTCTTCACCTGAAAAGCCCATCTACTTGCCCCAGCTCCTTGCCATCTCAAATGGACTAAAATCTACAAATCCGCACCATCCTAAAGTTCAAAGTTCCTCACTTCAAAACCTCTCATGCACAGAATGAGACAGTCTCTGGTGCAGTGGGTTCTGTATATAACTCTACCATAAGAGATCAGAAATATATCCACTCTTCTCACAATTATGAAGCCCCTAAAGCATATTTTTTCAAACTACTTTTGAAATTGAGAGCCAGCTGGATACAGGGACCGAGTTAGGCCCACTAAACAAACTACCTTAAATCCTGATTTGCAGAGTGTTGCAAGGCTCCGTGAAGATACACTGCACAACAGAAGCGGTGTGTTGGTTCAAAGATGCTGCAGTGTGAGGGCCTGTGTCAACGTCAAAGATCTCATCAACCAGGGCTTGCGATGTGAAGTCCGGAGTAGAGGATGCACAGAGCAGTGGGGGCGCTGCTTCGGTTCAGAGGAGCTGCAAAGTGGAGTTTGGCATTGTCGCCTAGGCTGCCGTCAACTAGTGATGCGAGGTCCTGTGCAGAGGATGCATTGTGCAGTGGCAGTTCTAATGTGGTGGCAGGCTACGATGTGGGTCTTTGTGGTAGTTCCAATTCATGCAGTAGCGGCAATGCGTCGGTTCTGCCCGGGGTGGCACTGCACAGCAGAGGAGAAGCATTGGTTCCGCAGGATCCACAGAGGCTGCCAGAGCACTTTAAGCCCACTTTCAAGGGCCCAGGACTGGGGTGACCCCACTTGGCAAGGTAAACTCAAAGACGACAGAGTCCAGGTGCAGGGTCAAGGTTTTTGGAGCTTTTTTTCTCTGAGGCTCAATTCAAAAGGCCAGCCAGCAAGCCCTTGGAGTCACTTTGGGGTTCTGGGTTCAAGCAATGCAGGTTCAGTCCTTCTCACCCAGGCAAAAGCGCAGCAGGTAGCAGAGCAGCACCGCAAGGCAGCAGTCCAGCAGGGCAATAGTCTGGCAGACTGGCAGTCCTTCAGCTCCTCAGCAGTCCTTCGTGGCAGAGTTTCCACAAGTGCAGAAGTTTACTTAAGTGGTGGTGTTTGAGGTCCAGTATGTATACCCATTTGTGCCTTTGAAGTGGAGGAGAAGCTTTTAGAAGTTTCCCTTTCAAATCTCTAGATATCCTGCTTTCCCGACCCTGACTCCAGACTAACGACAGAGGGTATGCACAACTTTGTGTGGAGCCAGGAAACAGCCTATTCAGGTATAAATGGGTTGTGCCCAGCTCCTCCCTCCCATCCTGCCAGTGATGGCCCATCCAGACACACCTACGCTCCCTATTTTGTGTGGCTGTCTTGGAGAAATACGCAAAGCTAAACTGTCAGGTACACCAAGTCATGTGACCCAGGTACAAGCACTAAATGGCTAAGGCAGGAAAATGCCAACCTTTTAAAGGTGGCATTTAGCATTTTTCATTACAATTCCCCAGACATCAAACCTGACGGTTACCTTCTCCCAATTGGAAATTAAAGCTTAACAAATGTGATAAGGTAACCCAATGTTATCCATTAGGAGATGTAGGCCTTGCAGTAGTGAAACTACCAGGACATGTAAAACCTTAATGTACATTTCCTACTTTTTGAGTGCACCGCACCCTGTCCTCTGGGCTGTGCAGGGCCTACTCTAGGGGTGCCTTGTATGCATTAAAAAGGAAGGTTTGAACAGGGCAAAAGGATTTTTTTGCCAGGTAGAAATGGAAGTTGATGGAGGTTGGTTTATTAGTAGGTGTAGGTAGGGCACTACCACTAATAATTAGGCCACAATTACAATATAATGTCCAGTCAAAGTCTCAATAAATTATTCCCTTGCTTAACTCTTGGTAGCTGGCAACGAGCAGGCAGGTTTAACTTAGGAGACAAGTGTATAAAGCATTTAAAAACACCAATACATTAAATAAGTAAGACACAACACACAATATAAATCCAACACCAATTTATAACAATAGGAAATATTTGTATCTTTAAAATGACACCAACACAACAAAAATCCAATGTAGGGAACCGGGGATATGAATTTATAAAGAATAAATACTTTCTAGTACCAAAACACCAAACGCACCAACTTGGGACATCTGGTCGTGCTTGACCGAGACAAAATCAAAGTTTGAGGCTGACCGCAATGGACTAATACAAGGAACGGGGGGCCATCATCAGGTTTTTACCTTCGCACTTCTGGTTTTGCTGGAGCTTATTCTCTCGACGTGAGCGAGACTCCTCATCAGGCCGGGTTATGTGTCGACGACGGAGGCTTGGTTTAGCGCAAGGAGTCGGTGAAATCCTGGAAGTCCTGAGCTCCAGAGCTTTCAGTGGGACAAACCAGAAATCCTGGCCAGGCTACAGTTCGACATCGGCGGCTTGACTCTCATCGACAGGTCGTTCACCTTTTGGAGCTTTTTACCAAAAATTCTCCAATCTTCTAAAAAATTCTGGACATTCTTCCAGAAGGTCATTTTGGGATTCTAACGGATCCATAACACAAATCCAAGGGTCTAGAAGCTCTGAGATGGTCCTTGGGATGTTGGGACTGCATTTCCCAGAATGGACCTGGCCAATTCTATAAATGCCCCCCGGACGCATTCCGACTGGGTTCTTCTTGGTGGAGCTGATGCAGGTGTAGCTCTTTTAACCTGTTTCTTTCAGGAAGTCCACTCCTTCACTTCTAGAAACAAGGCAAAGTCCTTAGGGCTGTAGTTCCAAGTGTGCAGCAGGTGCAGTCATTCAGTGTGCAATCCTTTGACCCAGAAAGCACTATTCTTCCAAAATCCAAAATGGAGAAACTCTCTCCTGGAGGTTAAGATCTGGTGAAGCCATCCTACTGGCATGGATCAGTCCCTAAGACTCTCCTTCCAGCCTCTCTGCTAATCTAATTACAGAGGTTCCTGCCTGGCTGGGGGGTGCAGGATGTGGGGGTGAGCCTGTGCTGCCCTAAACTGTCATTCCCTCTTTGAAGACCAGTTTGCTACTCCACCCCCATCCTGCCTTTTGCTCTGCAGCTGCAGTTCTCCATCCACCGGATGTACTTTGTCTCTAGTCAGGCCATTTCACACCTCATCAAGGCAGCTTGGCTCAGCCTGGCAGAGGCTAGCCAATCAGAGAAGGGCTGCTGGAAGATTGGATTTTGGCGCATCAGAAAAGCAAGGTCTATAACTTATTTTCTGTGATAGTTATAATACATCCAACAGTGGCAAGTTGTTGGATTGAATCTATCTACCATTTTAATACTCTGAAGTATCCTTTCTTTCAATAGTTATACTTATTTAAGTATTCCCATATTAGCCTATAGAACCATTGTGCTACAGTAAGAAAAAACAAAATTGGCTGTTTTTCTCTCACAGGGCTTATAAAACATATTTTATAATGTCCCTGCTTATAGTTACAAGGCACCATATCCCTGGGGCACCTAAGGAAGACGTTAGGGGTGACGTATATGTAAAAATAAGGTAGTTTGAGACTTTGGAAGTACCTCTAATACCAAAGTCAAATTTGCATATGCTTTTGGTCCTAATTTAGATTTCGTTGTATGGGTTACTCCGTCACAACGGTGATGGATATCCCGTCCACCAAAATATACATTCCTTAATATTCTATGGGATTTATATTTCGGAGGACGGGTTATCGTTCACTGTTGTGACAGAGTAACCTGTCTGTCGAAATCTAAATCAGGCCCTAAATTTTAAGAGCGGCCTGCTAGACAGGGCTGGCTTTTAAAATGACAGCAGGCACCACAGTAGTGCACACTTGATTGCATTAAATCTACTGGGCCTCTAAACCTACATGCCCACCATAAACTAGGGACTTACAGGTAGGTTGTCATGCCAATGTTAATTACACCTGATTACCATATACATTTTAAACCGAGCACTGCCCCCCAGGTCTGGTTAGCAGAGTCCAGGACACAGTCAGAGTCATTAACCATCAGTTTCAGCCAAGAAATGTGGGTGATCAGGGCAAAATGGATTACTTTCTCACAGCAGTTTAAAACTGCACACACAGGCTGCAATGGCAGGCCTGAGACATGTTTAACAGCTTACTTAAGTGTATGGCACAATCAGAGCTGCAGGCCCAGTAGTAGCATTTAATTTACAGTTAAGCCCAGGTGGGTAACTACGCTCCGCCAGTGGAGTTTACGTAGTTTTGCATACTCCGTGTTCCGTTGTGAACACGGAGTTTAGGCAAAACAACGACTCCGTGGCGGAGCATAGTTAGCCGGCCCCTCCCAAAGTAATTATAAAGTAAGAAAAAAGGGACTTACCTGCCGTGGCTGCCTCCTCACCGTGGTCGCTCTCCTTCCTCGTCCTCGCCGTCCTTCTTTG
This sequence comes from Calotriton arnoldi, assembly GCA_963921515.1. Lineage (NCBI taxonomy): Eukaryota > Metazoa > Chordata > Amphibia > Caudata > Salamandridae > Calotriton > Calotriton arnoldi. The sequence continues at coordinate 1,104,185 of CAWUFW010001363.1, read as the reverse complement.
AGAACCCCTACATTGTACATCTGGCAAGTGCGCATGTGCAAGACGTACATCGTAGGGGTTATCATAGAAGAAGGACGGCGAGGACGAGGAAGGAGAGTGGCCATGGCAAGGAGGAGGCAGCCACGACAGGTAAGGACCTTTTTTCTTACTTTATAATTACTTTTGGAGGGGGGAGGGAGGAGAGCGGAGTTTTTTTCCAACTCCGTGGAACTCCGCATAGAGGAACTATGCCTGCTCCGCCCGGGGTTATTTACAAGTAATGAGGAGAACAAGGGTACCCCAATATGCGAACCTGGGGTGGTAAGCTGTTTTGGGAAACAATGGTTCTGGTGTGGCCTAAAGGTCCATTCAGAAGTGACCCTGTAGGGGGCACTATGATTGAGAGTAGGAAATTAATTCTTAAAGGGAGCAGTAAGTAATATAAAGAGGGACATGTAGGTCAGTGTATGACAGATGTTTATTCCAAAACAATAGTATTCAGGTGCTCACACAATAAGTGACAATAAGCGTGACGTGAAAAGTGAGGGTGATATTAAAATAAAGACATCGCATTGACAACAATAGTATGAACTCCTTTAGAAGATTTTTACAGAGTAAAAGGAGTTCATGTTGTAGGGAGTCGACGGCGTTTCGAACTCAATTATTTGAGTTCATCTTCAGGACATATATAGGTGAGCAAGCTGAATCTAAAAATGATGGAAGGGAGGGGGGAAGGGAAAAATAATAATAATAAATAGGACAGTCTGATCCCTGGATATATATACAACATGGTCAAGTCACTGTTTAATATTTTAAGCTCCCTATTGGGCAGTTAAACATGGTCAAGTTATGCACACAGATTCTATTTCAGAGTATTAAACATTAGGATTTAAAAATAACACAGAGCGTGGTAAACAGTTAAGGAAAAGGAGGTGCCAGAGAGTTAAATTAAACAGAAGGGGCACCAGAGGAATACAGATCTAACGGATATGAACAAGCTACACGATGGGCGGCATTCTGAGTATCCAATTTAATTCAATTAAGTCTGGGAACTGCAGAAATATGCTTGCGCAGCCACGTTGTAGTAAAAAATCAAGTAACTATAAGCGGAGCGGCGATGTAATGGATTGAAGTCCGGAATCTAAAGAACTGAGAACAAGGGAGAGGCGCGAGGACAGACGCGCGAATCCCAGTAAGGTGCAGACACTAACTGTGCTTGAATGCTTGTTAATTAAATGCCTGGGATGGCAAGTGCCTGAGAACCACTGCGGGTCCCTTTAAGAATTAATTTCCTACTCTCAATCATAGTGCCCCCTACAGGGTCACTTCTGAATGGACCTTTAGGCCACACCAGAACCATTGTTTCCCAACACACACGGGGTTATTTACAGGCACTGGACACATGTAATGCCACTTTACTAAGGACTTACAAGTAAATTAAATAGGCCAATTGGGGATTAGCCAATGTTTCCATGGTTTAAGGAGTGAGCACATGCACCTTAGTTCTGGTTAGCTGTGGTAAATTGCACAGAGAACTAAGGCCAGCAAAAACGAGATCAGCAAAAAATAGAGGAGGAAGGCAAAAGGTTTGGGGGAAGACCACCCTAAGGCCGACAGGTGTAACACTTGCCATTTACTATGGTAAGTACCATTATTACTAATTTACTGTCATTTTTTGCCTTTCAAATATTTTCTTTTTAAAGGCCGCTAATGCTCCTCCTGTGCAAGTGCCCTAAATAAATCTGATAAATAAAAAAAACTGTTCAATTCCACTGCAATACCTACTAAGTCTGCTTATCATGTACACAAGATAGTTTATCTTTATATTGATCTCCAATAGAGATTTTAGCGGTTCCTGGGATCATGTGGAGTCTTCACTGTAGACCTGCATATTATGAAGTAACATAACCGGTCTCTCCGCTCTGTATATGCCTCTGGCCGGGTCTGCTCTATGAGTGAAAACTACTTCTGAAGCCCCTCTTTATTTAACCTAAGCAATAGTCGATCAACATACCAAGCTGTCAAATTGTATGACAGGATTGATGAATATGTTATTCTCCAGGGCAAAGAAATTCAGTTAAATCAGAGACATTCAAGTAGACAATAAATGATTGTGTATCAGTAAAGTTTAGCAATTTATCGATATGAAAATTAGCCGATCGCAAGTTAGTTTGGATACTAACATACTCCATCAACTCATGTGAACATTTATGTTACATTTTAGTTCCGATGTTATTTTGTACATTCTCTTGATTTACCAATTTTTTAGTTTGTTATTTTGTACATTCTCTTGATCTACCAATTTTTTTAGTTTGCCAGTTCTCACAAATTGTGATAAATTTTTTTTTTTAAAGTTACTTTAAATCATCTGATTTTACCTTTGCTTTCTTTGTGTCATTCGCTTCTCTGTAAATGTTTTTAGAAATAAAAAAAAACATTTTCCTGCTACAGCACAGTGTTTAAAATGTTCCTTGCCAAAGTATCCATAGTTTAAAGTCTTCCTTTCACTAATCAGTCTGCTTTCCTGCTGGGTCTGTAGGTAGCCGTGGTCTTTGTATGCTCCCCTGGTCACACTGTACCCATCTTTTTGTGTAACAGGATTAGATCCCGTTTGATAAAGTTCTAAGCCACTGAAAGTCTGTTCTCAGCATCAAACACTGGTTAAACCAAGAAATAATAAAAGGAGGGGTGAACCTCAAGATATAGCAGCAATCTAACCACGGGACAAGAATAGGATGTGACCTCAGAGTCAGAGGAACAACTGCCTTTGCAAAAAGCTGAGATTATGAACGCTCCAGTTTACAATGTCTTCCACAGCTTGACACGAGAAAAATAGAGCTTACATTCAAAGAGGACTCAGAATTGGCAGATAACATGCTGAGAGCTAACGCTGGCATCAATCTGTTCATTTTCTTTGAGCAAAATTAATATCTATCTGAAGAGGGACTTTATATAAACTACCAGAATGTAGCATCAAGTTAGAAAAGCAGAACAAAGGCACTCAAGCCTGGCACATATGGTGGATGCAAAGCAAAACAAAGTAAGCAGAGATAATTTTAAGAATGTTGTTTTAATGGAATTAATATAGCTTTGGCAGCCATGGAACAGCCTGATGGACAAGGTCTTCGTTGGACATAGACGACATATGTGGTTACCAGTATGATGCCACCAGTAGCACAGTGCAAAGGTGCTTCTGATGTCTAGCATGCGTTTTGTGCTGGAAGAATACCTTCCAATATAAAATCTTATGCTTAAACACTTATTTGCATTTTATACATGGGATACATTTATCCAACATTACACTCTTCTATCTTTATCATTGTATTAATGTGTCTAAGCCAAAGCATAGGCTTTCTTGTAAAAGATCAGGCCTATCAATATATCTTCCAGCTATTAAATATGTTCAGGTCATTTACCAGTCACACTGCCCTAATGAAAGTAGCGGTACTCGTTTCTGTTCTCCCTCATCAGTCGAAGGAACTCTGTATTACATAACTTTCCTCCCAAGCATCTAGCTAGGATTTCCAATATAGAGGGCCCCTGTAATAACCAATCAGATGGGTACATTCTAAAGAATACAACCAATCCTCTCAACATTGAAAAACTACATTGATTGCAGACAAGACTTCTACAGTACATTTCATATGAGCCTCCAATCAAATCTGTCTCATGTATACCGGAAAGACTAACACAATGCAAATGCACAAAAACACTAACAAATCCCTCCACAATCACCCTGCCATAGCCCACTTGTAACGTAAGATGCAGAGCTGTAGGCACTTCTGTCTATACAGCCTGCTTGACAGAGCTCCAGTCATACACCACAACAACAAGAACTGCACTTTAGGAGTACTCTTATAACGCTGATTTCAAATTCTTTTTGAAGGAAAGCAACAGACATTGGGAAGTAGGGCTAGCAGTCACATCTCCAATTTAGAACAAGTCAATGTATCTTGCTTCTGAATGTGCCTTTTGTATAATTCGTGGGTTCAGGCACTCAAGTGATCGTTCATGAATTCTGTCACTCATCCTTGCACTCATGTAACCATACATGCATCCATCCACTGACTAATGTCTGCATTCACCCTCTGACACAACTGTAATAAAACACATAAAAACTCAACAATATGTGTAAGATAAAATAAAAGAATACAAGTAGAAAACAACAAACTATGTTGTAGTCTAAACACAGTTGGCATATGCTTGCAATATTAAAATGTAACATAGCAGTGGGTGTTATTCTTGCAAAGGTATAGTAAATAGTCTATTGCTGTTTTTGCAAATTCCAGCATGGCCACCACATTTAGAACGAATATGTTAGCCATCTTGGAATGCTACAACAATGATACACTATGGACAAAAGCATTCTATAATGATCTCCTGGTTTAGAGAAATTACCATGTGGTTTTTGGCCACTGCAGAAGAAATGAGTGGCAAGCGAGTGCCCTGTTAGCACTGGCTGCCGGAGAGCTGTGGTATCCTCTTAAGAAACAAATAAAAAGAGGAGAAGCCAATAAATGAAAGGGGAAGTATAAGAGGAGATAATTGAATACCAAAGTACTGGCAAACCAGCCCAACACTGAAGCATGCTTATATTTTGGTGGATGTACATGTCTGATCGGACAATGCCAACATTCACAGGACAAAAGAGTCAATGACTGAGTGAGCTGAACAACTACCCCATGGACTACGCTGTCATGGATGAAAGAATCATTTAACTGACAGATAGACCAATGGCAGGACAGAGTTGACAAAAAGGCTCTGTATGTGTGCGTGTGTGTATATATATATATTTTTTTTTTTAGAGCTCCGTACAAAAATCACCAGCACTCATGGGGGTATAATATCCTCCTTCGGATTTGACACAAAAATCAAACAACAAACAAACGTGTTTCAGCGGTACGCCTTCCTCAGTATTAGCGGCCGCCGCGTTTCTGCCTCATTAAGTACATCGTCATCCCACGGTAATTGGAAGACAGGCAAAGCCATACTTGAAAGGTCAGGCAAAGGAAACCTTACATCCCGCCATCGTTCAGTGATGCAATTCAACATACCAAAAGGAAAATTCCAAAGTGGGCCCTACAAAGAGAGCAAAAAATACCTCCTACTGCCACAAATCTCCGTGAAAGACATTATACAAATGTATTTTATCTCGGCACTCGCTTTTCAGGATTAACACCCATTATCAACTTGTCATGCAAATTTACAATGAGGTGATGCAGCGGGAAATTGCACTGCACTTGCAACAAAAATAATGATAAAAATAATGCCCTTTATGGGCCTGCTCCCAAGGGTGCCCCAGCTCGCAACCTCTGCACGTTGCAACTGTGCTTAAATCAGAATAGAGCCCTGGATTGGCTGTCTGGCGCTACCACTGATCAAAGAAATCTAACAACATACACCCTGAATCTATGCTCTGCCTGCTTCTAACTATAAATTTCCATATTTACAAATGTACCCCAAGCTCCTCTCCCATGTTCAAGACTGCCGGTGACCTAGTCACCATATCCAGAATATAGCGCGATTCCAATCTGCGCAATCGCTTCTCCCTATCTCCCCCTCTTACATCACGTACTATATGATCAATGCAAAAGTACTTCACTAGAAGCCTGTTGCTATTATGGTGTGTCTGAAAATGCCTTGCGACAGGGTAACTGGGATCCCTGTTCTGGATCGCCCGCTGATGCTCTAAAATGCAGATTTTAGCTGGATGAATTGTGCTGCCCACATACTTATACACAGGCAAATTAGGCAGTATACCACGTACGATGAGCTACAATTCATACATTTTGTAATACGAACTGGATCTTTAAGACCTACTACTTTGTATGTGGTCACCTTGGTACTGCCTGCACAGGCCTTGCACCTGCCACATGGAAAAAAGCCTGTTACGCCTTTAATATCCCACTGCACTCTGGGTTGTGACAGGTCGCTCTCTACCAGCTGGTCTCTGATGGATCGTGTTCTTCTAAAAGTCAGCGAGGGGTGAGAAGGCAGGTTCTGTTCTATCACTGTATCAGACTTCAATGTACGCCAGTTGGCCTGCATTATTTTAATCACGCTGCTTGCCGCACTAGTGTAACTGGTTATCAGCCTGAAACTGTTCTTCACCTCGATCTCACCTTTTTAGGTTCCTCCTTCAATAAGTCAATCCTGGACTTGCCTGCCACTCTCTTAGTCGCTTCATTCAGGATGCCCTTCCTGTACCCTCTCACATCAAATCTTCTGATACTCTCAGATGCATCCCTCTGGAAATCAACCTCTCTACTGCTGTTCCTTTTAATACGTAGTAGTTCCCCATATGGGATTCTGTTGTTTAGAATAATGGGATGACTGCTTCTGGCATGCAACACCAAGTTCCCTGCCATGGACTTTCTAAACAGTGCTGTTTGAATTCTCTCATCTGCTACAAATATCTCAGGTCCAGGAAAGTAACCTCAGTCGAGCTTATCTCGCTCGTGAATCTGAGGTTAAAGTCATTGGAATTGAGGTAGTCAATATATTCTAGGGCTGACTCTTTTGTGCCCCACCAAATCAGAAAGAGATCGTCTATATAACGTTTCCAACTGACAGTAATTTCTACCCATCTATCACAGGTGTCGGACCATGTCACCTGCTTCTCCCACCAGCCCACAAACAAGTTCGCGTAGCTTGGGGCAAAGCAGGCTCCCATGGCCGCCCCTTTCAACTGCTTATAAATCTGGTCCTGGAAGATAAATATATTATGATGCAAGCAGAAATGTAAAAACTCAAGCAGCATCTCACTGTGTTCTACATACTTCAAGGGACGATTCTTCCAAAAATATCTAATGGCCTTTATTCCATCCTTGTGTGCTATGCTCGTGTACAAGCTAGCTACATCTAGCGTGATCATGAGGAAATCAGACTCCCACACAGTACCCTCAATGTGTTTCAGGAAGCCTTTTGTGTCCCTAGTATAAGAGGATAGTTCTGACACAAAAGGGAACAAAAAATAGTCAATAAATTTAGACATATTTTCCAAAAGGCCACCAATAGAAGATATTATCGGTCGTCCCGGAGGGTTCAGCTTGTTTTTATGAACCTTTGGCAGGTGGTAGAATGTCGGCAGGCGGGGATGCGGCGTCGATAGAAAGCCAAATTCCTCAGTTGAGAGCATCCCTCTTGCTTGCCATTTCGAGATCAGCTGTTCGTAGTCTCTTATGCTGTTCATGTATTCACTAGTCATAATCGGTGAGTAGTTTTCTGGATTATTCAATTGGTGGCATGCTTCCTTACAATAATTCTCACAGGTTTGCAACACCACATTGCCACCTTTGTCCGAGGGCTTGATCACAATTTCCTCGTCCGCTTCAAGATTCTTTAGCGCCCTTCTTTGCGCATATGTGATATTCCAAGAATTCTTAGATTTGTCCATTTCTTCCCTCAGTTTAAGGAGATCTTTATTAACTCCCTCTGAGAAAATGTCAATGGCATCAACTGACGTTTGGGAATAAAACTTCGAAGTAGGTCTGAATGGACTTGATGGTCTTGATTGCGTGATCCCCAAATTGACAATGCGATCCATATTGTCTAGACGTGAAGAATCCAAGAGTGATCCACTACTGCCCTGTTCCTTCAAGACAGCTAGCATGTCTAGATCATTCCCAATCAGGAAATCCGTTACTGCTGGTGATGCCTCCGTGATCCCCAATCTGGAGTCTAAGCCCTTCATTTTAAAGAATTTAAATAATTTCAGCTACTTTACGAATTTGTAAATGTCTATCCTGGTTTGTGAATATTAAAAATTGCTGGTAGGGCAGAACGAAAGTCCTAGTTTGAGGACTGTTTCCTCCACTGGTGTCAGCTCCTTGGGTATCAAATTAACGATAGTGAGATTTTCTTCTTGTTCAACAGCGGTATTCATTGCCTGAATTTCGCGTTCCTTTTTGGGCGGGTGTTGGACTGAAAATGCGTCTGGCTGACTCTCCTCTAGCATTGTGCGAGTTAAGTTAGCATTTGCTCCACCATTTTGTAATCAGCCGCCATTTTGTACCATGATCGAAATGAAGCCTCTCTGTCTCATGCCATCTGCCTCAGCAGAAAGCAGCCTCAATTGTTTCTCTTGATCATTCAATGTTGAGCTTCGCTGCACAAATGAATAGATATTTCTGTAACTGCATGCCTTTCCCCGTAGGTAGGTCTGCTCCCACTCTCAGGAAGACGAGCATGGGCAGACTAAGATAGCGTGTACTCAGTCTCAGGATGGCAGCTCATCTTTCTGTACCTCCTTTGTTCATCAGTGCCCAGGCTGGAAAATTCCAGTCTGGGCGGGTCTTAGGGGTGTTGGAAATGTATATCTGACTTGTGGACGGGGGTCAGTCCCTCGGCAGCTATCTAAGGAGGCTGGTCAGACTGGACTCCGCTTGAGCGCATACTAATAAATAACTTTGGTTTGTATTCTCTACTGTCTGACCGACTCTTCATTTGTATGAAAGGCTGAGAGGTGGTTGCGAGTGACCCTGGTGGCCCTAAACGGGTCACTTTCTTCAGTTGGCACCAGAACAGGGACCCCATCGGGTGAGTGACCCTTCCTTGCCTGCGGACGGGTGAGGGGGACGGGGTCACATCGGGTCGGCCGGGTGGACCGGGGATCCCTGCATGAGAGAGTCCAGTACTCGCAGCTGGCCCGTCTGTCTGACCGGGCGGTGCCTCGACCAGTGGTCATCCCGGCTGGGGTCCTGAACGGCGAAACCCTTTGATCTGACCGTTTGGTCTGAAGTGTCGGCAGTGGAAAATAACTTCGTTTGACCTGTGTGCACCAGGTGAGTTTGCTTTGGTTTTGTTCTGTGGCTATGGCGCCTCTTTGGTTTGTGTTTGATACGGTCTGAGGATCGTTTTTGGGCAAGCGCTTGTCATGAATTACCTGATGTCCCGGGTGAACGCAGTCTTCCTCGGTCCGGTATCGGCTTTGCAGGAGGCATGGAGTGTTCCGGACTACAGTTCCCATGAGTCTGTGAGTTACTTCCTGTTTCCTGTTCCAAGCCTGCTGGGAGGGATTCCGGCCGGAATCCTCAAAAGACAGCAACACAGAAGACTCGAGGCAAATTATTCGATCCTGCCGGTTGACTGTTGCCGGAGCCGTGAAGCAGTTCCAGTTACCCGCGTATTCTGTTCTGGAAGGGTAAAGTATTGTTAGTGCGCATGTGGCTATACGCGTGCTTCTGGTGTTTGTATTGCTATCAAGAGTTGTCTGCCCCTGTGCTTTATCACTCTTAGTCTCTCATGTCTGGTGGCTTAATGAGAGTGTCATCGTTGTTGGTGCTACGGGGAGATTGACTTCCATGAGTTGAAGGAGAAGTCTTAGCCTCTCGTTTTAGACTCGGAGGAGTTTGGATATTGCTCAGTATATTTTCCTACTCTTTGGAATTCCCTGCAACCGTTCCTTCGTGTGTCTTTTGGAGATTTCTGCAGGTGGTACATTCATCTATCCTTGGATTACTTGCTGTGTACTTACTATTGACTTGCCAATTCATCTCCTGCATGGGTGGGAACAACCCTGCAGGTGTACATTCGTTTGGTCTGTTTGAGTTATTCTGTGACTAAATATAGTCCTTTTGCGGAGCTAATAGTTCTATATTTTCTATTGCCATTAACAGGGGAGGAACTCTTCTGAAGTTTCCTATCTTCCACTGTGACGCTGGGCAATAGATTCCTTGGGTAGGTACTGGAAGTCCTTCTGTCTGTTCTCCTTGTGGCTAGTGAGTCTATATTGAGGGTCCTGTGTTTCTGATCTATTGTTATGCCTTTTTTTGTATTACAGGAATTATATTAGTACTTTTTCTTACCTTATCAACAAAGACGTATTACCGTTAAGCCTGCATTTATTTTCCTTTACAGGCATTAGGTGCTTCTTACTTACGTTTGCATATCCGTGGTGCAAGTTGAGGTGTCTAATGTGTGTATTTCTCTTTTAGGTCTCCTTTCCCGCTGTTCCCTTCCCTTCCTTCCCTCACTTGATCAGATCAAGATTCTGTGTTGTTTATCGGCAGAATTGAGATGATCAAGAGGTAGACCCATATTTGGGCATCAAATCGACTCCGAGGTATCTGCAGATGACAGCGCTTGAATTTGTTTGAGTTCTTTGTGAACATGGTATTGTTCTGATCCAGATTTGGTGAGGTCTGCGGATCAACTTTGGAAAGATAGTTGCAAATATCTGCTCGGCTTAGATAGTGAAAACTTTTTCGTTTTAAGATGCCTTGTCTTAGTAAATTATGTTGTGTGAGTTGTCGTCGTTGTTCTACTGATGCTCGATTGGAAGAGAGCCTGCCTGCGCCTCCAGAAGGCACCCCAAACTTTGAGATGTATGTTAAGCATGGCCTTGGCCCTATTATGTTTAGTACATTATGGCACAAATATACGAGGGACAACGCTGAGTTGCAGTGGCCGTTGACAGGCACTTTTGATGAACAAAAGCATAATTTCGATTGCAATGCGACAAGTCTTATGTGGTTCGGGACGACAATGATACATCTGTGGAGGAATTGTTAGATACCCGACCTCTGCCTCCATACGCCCCGCAGAGAATATACCCTGCTGTGCCACAGCCCCAGTCGTCTGTCTTTTCAGCCCCTGCTGTTTCCGTTGCTTCTGTATGTTGATTCAGTTGCTTTAGCCGCTGTGCCTCCTGTCAATTCTGTGACTTCACCCTCCGCACCTGCGATAACCGCTAGTCTCTCTGCTATGCCTATCGTGTCGATGTCTTCTTCTTCTCCAGTCCTTATGCCCACAACACAGCCATTAACGACATTGGTGCCTACTTTTTCAGTTACTACCCCTTCCTTCTTCCCTCATTCCCTGGCAGTACTGGGTAGTGGAACGCCTGTACGTGGATCAGGGGACTGGGCAACTGCTTGGGAGCGGTTGGGACGAATCTCAATACGATCTGATGTGGGGGAGGAAGAGAAACGGGCGGTAGCAAATCAGGCCGCTCAGTGGGCCCGTCATCCTATTTATAGTACTGAAGATGTGTGGAGTGTGATGAGGGATTATGAGCCATTTGTGCAGCAGCATGCCCTTAAGCACATGTCGGCTATGCCGATTGGATTGTGGGAACAGTGCTTCAATGCCATAGCACCCCAGATCATTTATGATATCAGAGATAATGTATATGTAACTGGTATGGCGCCTGAGGAGGTTTTCGGAAATGTTGCGACATTGGTAGCTTACCGAGGTAGGCTGTTTGAGAAGAGCCCGAAGACAGTGTCCCAGTTTCCGATGAGGGAAGTCCATTCCATATATCACCCTGAGGTGGCAGAGCTCCGAGATCAGCATGATGCTGTTCTTAGACCAAGGGTAGAGGCCCGGTTTCAAGAACAGTGGGTTTATACCACATGGAAGAGGAGTGAGGTGTTATCCCTTAAGACTCAGTTACCTGACCCTAGGAAAAATCCTACTGCATACTATAAGGAATTGACGGAAGCCGCTTCATTGACAGTAATGACGCTTGCAGATATTGAAATCTTCTTTGGTCTGCTGGTGCCCGTCGACATTTGGAGGCAGGTGCACACGCAGGACCACGCTGTGGAATTGGGTGGTACATGGGACCAGATTAAAGCATGGGATAAGGAAAGGAAGCCTGGAGAAAAGCCTAAGGCCGAGATACTAGCTTTACCCGGCCGAATTATTACCTATATGCACTCTCTTAATCCTCTGAGAAGGGTAGATTGGGACATGTTAGCGGCATGTCGTCAGAAGAATGATGAAAGTGCATCCAACTTTTTTGCACAATTCAAGGTTGTGTTCTTGGATTTCAGTGGACAAGATTTGTCAGTAGAAGGGGGTGTCCGGTTGTTCGTCAATAGATTTGTTACGAGCCTGCTCCCAGAGATTGCAGCTCGGTTGCAGGCTTCAGAGAGTACTTGGACGACCTCCTCCCCTTCTGTAATATTGAGTATGGCACAGTATTATGAACACAGGGAGAATGAGGAGAAAGTGGAAAAGAAGCATAAGGAGTTGAAGACGAAGGTGTTGTTACAGCAGGCGCCTTGGGGTAACGGTAGAGGAAGTGGAGCTGGTCCCGCCCGGCAGCTTCCCCGTACTAGTAGGAGCACTGCGCCTGTGGGGCCTAATCAGTGTGCATATTGTAAGGAGGAGGGACACTGGCGTAGCGAGTGTCCGGTGTTATTGCAGAAAGTTGCGACACCCAGAGGACGAGGTTTTCGTGGATGGGGCTGTGGAGCAGGCGATCAGGGTGGGGTTCGGGAGGATGGGACATCGCAGGGTCGCTCTGACCAGAACTATTTTGATGACCCTTGAGGGAGACCGTATTATCACGATGATTATGAGCTGGACGAGGTGACAGGAATGTCCCACAGCTAGGACAGCCAGGGACAGGGTGTGGGACCAGTCCAGATATCTGTAGATCAACGCGGTCCTTATGTCACCGCAGATTTGCAAGGCTCAGTTAAGACATTCTTAGTGGACACAGGTGCAATGAATAGCTCCGTTTCTTGTTCGCTGGTCCCCGGGGCAGCTCTGTCTGGCCAAAATAATGTTTCGGTAGGATTTTCTGGTGTACCGGTTGTAAGCCCCATTTTCAAACCTCTTGCTTTGACTACGGGTCCTTTTACTGTAGATTCACAGTTCTTATTGACTTCAAGTTGTGGAGAAAATTTAATGGGCTTGGATAAATTAAAGAAGTTGCATGCAACAATTTTTTGTTCCCCGGACTGTGTTTACATGACAATGGGACCGAATGAGGTTAGCTCTAAGCAGTGTCTGTCCAAGGATGCACCCCTTCCCGCTGAGCTTAAGGCTGTGCCACCCACTTTGTGGGCAACAGGTGACACGGATGAAGGACTACTGCAAATTCCCCCAATTTCCATTAAAGTTAAAGACAATGCCATTTTGCCCCGTATTCCTCAGTACAAAATACCACAAGCAGGGGAGCGAGCTTTGTTGTGGATTATACAGGACTTGATTGAGTCAGGAGTTGTTGAAGAAACAACTGCGAATGTGCGTAGTAGCCCTATTCTTCCCATCCTTAAAAGAGCACCTTCAGGCTCCTCTGATGATCACCTAGATGTTTATCGTTTTGTGATTGATTTGCGCGCAGTTAATAAAATAGTGGTCCCTCAATTCCCGGTGGTCCCTGACATTACTGCCATTCTGACAATGATCCCCTCTTCTGCCAAATTTTTCTCTGTCATTGATTTGAAAAATGCCTTCTTTAGTATCCCAATTCATCCTGATAGTCGCTATCTGTTTGGTTTACCCTGGCTGGAAGGAGCTTTAGATTCTGTCGCGCTCCTCAGGGCTATACTGAAAGTCCTAGTATATATAGCCAGGCTTTGAAGGCTCAATTGGACTCTCTCACACTTTCCTCAGGTAATGTATTGCTTCAGTATGTGGACGACATACTGATAGCCTCTGATACTGAACAAGGATGCAAAGACAGTACGGTTACGTTTTTGCTACATTTCGCTCACCATGGACATAAAGCGTCCCTTTCTAATTTCAATATTGTCGACAGGAGGTCACCTATTTAGGTCACCTACTGTCGAAGGAGAATAGGAGATTGACCCCGGAGCGAATTAGTGCCATTGTTAAAATTCCTATCCCTAAAACCCAGAGGGATGTGTGTGCTTTTATTGGCATCACTTCCTACTGTCGACATTGGATCCCTAATTATTCGTTACTAATAAAGTCTTTGCTTGTACTAACCACAGTGGGATTGCTGAGAGGCTGTTGGAGGCCATATCCCCTTTCTCCACCACTCTGCAAACGTACCTCAAGGCACACAAGTGGTTGGGGAATGATGTCCCCTTGGCTGCTGAGGGTCCTTGGGGGCCAACAACCCACCCTTTACCTCCAGTAAGTCTCACACAGTGGGATGGCTGAGAGGTTGGCAGAAGCCATGCCCCCTTTCCCCACCACTCTGCAAATGCTCTTCCTGGTGCACAGCTGGTTGGGGCGTGAAGCCCCTTGGCTCTTTAGGGTCTTTGGGGGCCAACTACCCCTCCTGTTACCTTCAGTAAGTGCCACACAGCAGGATTGCCTATAGGTTTCTGGAGACCACGCCCCCTTTCTTCGCCACTCTGCAAACGTGCCTCCTGATGCACAACTGGTTGGGGCATGAAGTCCCCTTGGCTGCTAAAGGGCCTTGGGGGCCAACAACCTCTCCTGTTTCCTCTAGTAAGTCCCACACCGAGGGATTGTTGAGAGGTTGCCTGAGCCCATGCCCCCTTTCTCCACCACTCTGCAAATGTGTTTCCTTGCACACATCTGGCTGGGGGATGAAGTCCCCTTGGATGCTGAGGGTCTTTGGGGGCCAGGAACCCTTCATGTTACTGCAAGCAAGTCCCACACAGCAGGATTGCTGACAGGTCTTCAGAGGCCACACCCTCTTTCGCCACCACTCTGCAAACGCACCTCCTGGTGCACTACTGGTTGGGGATGAAGTCCCTTTTGATTGTGAAGGCTCTTCGGGGCCAAGAACCCCTCCTAATTCCTCCAGGAGGTCCCACACTGCGGGATTGCTGATGGCTGGCAGGGGGCCCCGCCCCCTTTCTCCAACACTCTACAAATGTGTCTCCTGGTGCACTATTAGTTGGGGATTAAGTCCTCTTGTATACTGAGGGATCCTGGGGGCCAAGAAGCCCTCCTGTTACCTGCAGCAAGTCCCATACAGTGGGATTCCTGAGAGCTGGTAGGAGCCCCCCCCCCTTTCTCCACCACTCTGCAAACATAACTACTAGTTAAGAAACTATTGAAATTCACTTAAAAAAACAAATGTTACAGGGACGTTATAGTTGGGAAATAGAATTTGAAAAACCTTAGAAAGTCAATTAAAAAACAAAGGGTACAGGGACATTATAGTTAGGAAATAGAATTAAATTAACCTTAGAAATTCACTGAAAAAAACAAAGATTAAGGGATGTTATAGCTAGGCTGAGATTTCACTCATACAAAACCAGTGAAATTCAGCAGTCATAGTTACCTGAGCTAACTATAACTTATGCCCCCGCAATGCACTGCTTATGACCTCACATATTACATCACTCACGACATGGTCAGTGACATCACTGATAACCTCACTGATGACATCCCAAATGACATCACTGATGACTTCATACACAGAACCATTCACACACCCAATCAAACCCCCATACAAACTCTCATACACCCACTCCCACTCCCACACAACCACTCACATACCCATTCACAGACCCATACCAGTACTCACACACTTGCTAACTCCTCTATAGAGCCACTCACACACCCACTCACTTACTTGTACAGCCACTCACACAACCATTCACTCACCCATACAGTCACTCATGCAACTAATCACTCACCCGCTCAGCAGTCACATACCCACACACTCACCAATACAGCTACTCACACACCCACTTATTTACCTACACATTCACTCACTCACCCATACAAGCGCTCACACACTCACCCACACAACCACTTACATACCCATTCACACATCCATACAAGCACTCACATAACCACTCACTCACCCATACAGCCATTCACAGACATTTAGCCTAGTATGATAATCTCTGGGATTTCATGTAAAAAAATAAAATCCTAGCTGTAGTCTTTAAAATGGAGTTGTACCAATTGTCACTTAAACCCCTTTTTGACCTTAATGTGCTTTTCAGATCTGACCTAATGCCTTTATTATAACATTTGATAATAAACACATCAGGCCTATAGCAACTATCATTGGTTTGCCACTATAACTATAGCTTATACTTGATACTACTGATGTATCAAGTATAAGCTTTGCATAAGCTGAAAAATGTAATGCAAACTGTTTTTTTAGTGGAGGTACATAAATTTGGCTCAATTAAATCCTGTACTCAAGGGAACCAGCATGTGTATGGAGCCTAAGCCCCTCACTCAGTAGTACGCTGAAAGCTTTTTGTTCATCACATAAGCAGGGGCGTCTCCTCTATTTGATCGAAGGAGCTTCAGCCCACAAGCCCCAAGGTTGAAAAATAAAATAGTAATAAAGTTTATTTATTACCATTTTATTTTTCAGCAATCTGTCCCAAAATAAGTGTCAGGATGGGCCAGTGCTGCTGAGTGGCAGCAGCAGGGAGCTGTGCACTTTAAAATGTGCATGTCTCTTTTGCCAGCCGTCTAGTAATAGCCAGCCAGACATGCACATTTTAAATGTCTCTAACCTAGCTGTCTTAGAAAGCTGGGTTAGAGAAAGCGCAGGCCTCCAGTGCTCTTAGGATTGCTGATAGAGCCTGTTCTATCCAAAACTGATGCTGCTCTCATGTTGTGACAGCAGCACCAGGATTGGGTAGTGGAGTTTCCTGCATCCGGAGCTTGCAGATGACACCTGAGGGAGGAGGACGTCATGTTGCAAGTTCAGAAGGTCAGACTATTTCATTTTTTTTGTGCCCACCATCACACCACCCTCAGTACATGTCAGCCACCACTGCACTTAAGGTCAGGCGACAGCTACACTGTCAAGCTAGACCTATACATCTATATAGATTAGTGTAGCTGGGGCATCCCATACTGCTCTCCAACACAAAACTGCACTCTGAAGTCTAAAATTAGTGATGAAAGTGGACTTTGCTTGGACAGCAATACATTTCTCATGACAGCCATCCTCCCATCTGTGCTGCTGCCATAATAATACAAACATAATAAAGTATCTAAATTTCAGAGACACTTCAACAGCCATACAATGCTGTGTGTGCCCTTGAAGGTTCAAGCTCAGGTAGCCATACCGCTGCTAGATCAAGCATCTATATAAATTAACAAAATCACAGCTGCATGGAAGAGAATCACTTTCTGTGGAAGCACACAACTTCTGCATTCCTGGATATCAACATGTGGGAGGAGCCAAAACAATTGTCTGTAGTACCCTGAGAGTTAATTTTTCAGTTTATCTCATTAAACTGAAAGCTGTGAAGCCCAGAACATAAAATCTAAGCAAGGCTTTTTTTTCAAAAGTTTCAAAATGTTTACAGTCTGTCGGTATTGACCAGCATTAAAAAATTCCAAGAGATAAATTAGTGAACAGTATCACACGATTAAAACATTAAAATCCAAGTTATGTACTGTTCAACCTGTCAGCTCTAGGGTGGTCTTCCCTCAAACCTTTTACCTTACACCTCCATTATTTTTTGCTGATCTCATTTTTGATGGCCTTAGGACACTGTCCACTGCACCACTTCTAACTAGTGCAAAAGTGCTTGTGCCCTCTCCTTAAAACATGGTAGAATTGGTGCACAAGCAATTAACCTATTAAATGTACTTGTAAGTCCCTAGTACAGTGGTACTACATTCACCCAGGAGCTGTAAATTAAATACTATTAGTGAGCTTACAGCACATATTGTGCCACCCACTTAAGCAGCACTTTAAACAAATCTCAGGCCTGCCATTTCAGCTTGTGTGTGCAATGTAACCTGCTATTTTGACCTGGCAAACAAAACAAAACCTTTGCCAGGCCTAAACATTCCTTTTTTATGCATAAAAGACACCCTTAGGGTAGGACCCGGACAGCCAAGATGGCAGGCTGCAATGTATTTAAAAAGCAGGACATATACTTTTAAGTTTTACTTGTCCTGGTAGTGAAAAACTCAAACTAGTTTTTCACTACTGCGCGGCCTGCCTCTCCCATAAGATAACATTGGGTAAACTTCTTACATTTAATACGTGATAACTTTCAATTGGGAGCAAGTAGGAATGTTGAGTTTGGTGTCTAAAGAATTGTAATTCAAAATATTGGACGCTCAGACCCACCTCTTCAGAACACCTCTGGACATGTGGAAGACTTAGGGGCACTGTGCTGCAAGAAGGACTGCTACTCTGCTACCTGATTGGTGGTCCTGGGTTCAAGATGCAGGTCCAGTCCTTCTCAGACTGACTCCAAGGGCTAGGTGGCTGGCCTCCTGATCACAGCCTCAGAGACAGAAAAGACTCCAATCACCTTGAACCCAGTATCTGGACTCTGTCTGCTGTGAGTCTTGCCCCCGAGTGGTGCCACCACAGTCCTGGACTCTTGGAAGTGGGCCTGAAGGTGCTCTGCTGGTCCAGTTGTGGTCTCTAAGGCAAAATAGACAACGAGACGGATATCCCCACAGCTCCACATCGTAACGCATCCCCAGTGCTGGACCTCACCTCACAGCTTCTCGAAACTGCCACTGTGTGACGCATTATCAACACAGTACTTCACATCGCAAGCCCAGTTGACGGCATCATCAGGCATGATGCATCTCCGACGTGGATTCTCGCAATGCTCTGCAACCAGAGTTTAAGGTATTCTGTACAACAGGTCCATCTTGGTCCCTATGCCTCAACTGCTCTCCATCGCGGTTGGCCTGAACTTTTGACTTTGTCCCGGTCCGGCACAAATAGATAACCACAGTTGGCACTTTGTGCTTGTAAGCACTGTTTTCACCTAAAACCTTAAAATTGCATACCTTCAGCTCTGGCTGGATTTTTGTCGATTTGGTCTCAAATAATTCATTACATTTTACTCTTTCTAGATTGGAGTGGGATTTTTCTTGTGTTGTGTTTTCACTCTATTACTGTGTGAAGTGCAGCATGAATACTTTAAACATTGCCTCTAAGTTAAGCTTCACTTTTGTGGCAAGCTAACAGAGAATTAAGCACAGGTTAATTTGGGGTTTCCTTGTATTTCTCACCGACAAGAATAGTGGTTGCTTCTTTAGTAGATTTTCACTCCCCTAATAAGTAAACCAATTTCCTACATATAGGAAAAAAATAGATGAAATGCAATTCTTTTAATACAACCTATCAATCGAAAAATGAGATGTGCAGTGGCACAACATTTCTGAATTTCTTTAAAAACATCTAAGCGTGCTATACGCAAACCCTGACCTAAGTTTTTAATTTGTATACAAAGTTCAAACATGCCATCTGGTGATCTAGGAAAATCAAAAGCAAGCAATAATATGTATTTCTATCATCAGCTCATTGGTTTATCACTTCCCGACTGGTTGCGGAGTCTGGCCAAAAGCCAAAGTAATGACTTTAGAAAAGGTTCTATCACAAAGAACTGCCTCTCCCCACTGATGCTTAAGCCACATTTTTAGAACGTTGTTCTTCAGTATAATAAAAAAAGCGGCAGAATTCATCTGCTTGGAGCACAGGGGACACTACAAAGAAACAATTAGGGATTATGAAAGGTGCATTAGATCACTTGTAAATTGCTAGAGCTGAAAAGGTTAGCAACTTGTTCTGTGTCCTCAAAAGCCATTACCATCAATTATTATGAGCAGCAATGTAAGAGTAATGCAGGTGACCGCGTGCCTGGGAGCTGAGGCTCTCTCCTTCCACAAAGGGAAAAATGGCGCACCTTGTGTGTTATCAGTGCGCATTTATTACAGACGGGTGGCTCTGCATATCAAGTGCGAGGGGCATTTGTCTCGAGTGAATGGAATCTTCATCTGCCATTTATCATGCGAAGAATTAAACAAAGGCCTGTAGATTTCACGCAGGTGCATGTTTGCTTCAGAGTTTTCGAGTTTCTTTCATGTTTGATTGTTATTATACTTATGATTGCTATAAACACATGCTGATTAGCATTCTTAGTCTGCAAGTAATCGTTTTTCTATGGAGGATTTTACTGTCAGCTTGTAAACACACCTTTCAGACTGTACACACAGACACACACACTGACCCATTCACAGCATTATTCATTAAGCCCGGCTGCGGAATGCTTAAAAAGGATTTTCTAATACTGTAAGTATTGTATTAAATGTTCCCATTCAAGATTTATTTCGGGCAAAACAGTACATTGAAACTCCTCAATGTGGAAGCACGAGTTAAAGAGTTATAAATGTACAAGGGCCTACACTGGCCTATTAGCCACTCGTTCACTCAAACCATCATTCATAGCCACAAAATGTTTCTTAAGAACCTGGTTCATTTTTACTCGCCCAAACCGATAATCAACAGCTCAAGCCTCACTATTTCACTTCTGAATGCCCATCTGATCTCAGCTTACTACAAATGTTATGTACCTCTCGTGAGTCAGTGGCCCTCTGCCTTCGGACATGCATCTCCAGGCTGTCTCTGGAGTGCACGCCTCCCATGTGGCACTAAAAAGTGACTTATTGTGACTCCTTTTGGGATGCCTCATCCAGCAGTCTTTTGTGGGCCGTCTGTAAACCCTGTTAATGTTTTACTTCATTCAGTGCAATAGGCAGTGATATTTTTCTTTTTAAGGTCTGAATAGACAACTTATGCGACTGGAAGATAGGTCATTAATTTAATAAAATGTATAATAGCAAGAAGTATAGAAAGGCGTGCCAGCGTCTTTCTACCATTGGCTCGCACGTATTTTGCATGGTTTGCCATTGCTTGGATGGGTTTTGCTTGAAACCCATGGCATTTTATGGAAGGTTAAGTTGTCCCATTATGGTTCGTATTAGGATTTGGGATTGTCTTCAAGTTGTAGCTCTACTCACCTCGCCTCCCTCACTCCACATCCTTCACTATTTTCTCATTGCCTCGACCCACCTCTAATGCACTCTGTCATCCCTTTCCCCTCTACCCCCACAGTAATTACTTCCTATCATCAAATTCCCACTCCTTTCCGCTCGCCTCTCCCACCGATCCCTAATGCTTTCCACCTTTTCCACAAACTTTCCTTGCTCCCTATCACTGGTTCCCTTCTCTGTTCCTTCCTTGCCATCTTTCCCTCTAGTCGTTTCTTTACAGCTAATTTTTCTTCTTCCTGATTCTCTTCCAGCCCCAGCCCCCTCTCCCTTCATTCTTTGTTTCCCCCCTCTTTTGTTTTTGCCTTCTGCCCCATTCCTCAATGCTTTCCTACTGACCTTGTCCACCTGTCTTGCTCCATGTCATAGCCTTCCCTCTTTTTCTACTCAATCACTACCCCACTTACTTCCATGGTTATCTCTCTCTACTTCTCTTGCCATCACTGCATGCCTGTGGAAAATCTAGTACTTCTGGCTTCTGGAGAATACAGAAAAAAAGCTATACAAGTTAACTACTGAGAAACTACACAAGAAGATTGCTCTGGCTTAAAATTGGGAAAGTGTGGTGGGAGATGGCCCTGGAAAAGCTAGCGAACTGGCGTTTTGGTGTCTTTCATGGTCACCAACGTTGTGATACACCTCTGCGAATATGTCATGAATGGAACAGTAAATCAACCAGCTCTCAAAATATGAGATAGGATGGTCAGCTGACATATACAGAACAGACGAACAGCCTGCAATAAGGCTCAAGATGCGAGTTAATGGGAAAAATAAATCTCAATGGAGCAGCTAAGAGTCAATGGTAAATGTATCTCCTTTAGAGGATGAAAAAAGTGCTCAGAGTTTAAGTTTCAGTGTGGAGGCTTATAATTTGAACAGAATAGGCAATGCATGTAGCTGGAGCAGCGTAATTTAGACTTCACTCTTTGCATATACTTTATACATATGTTATAGCATATAATCCATAAATTGTGTGCCTTAACTCATTAACTCATGTATTTTACATGTATGCATTATTATACAACGTTGCTATGCACATCTAGAAGTTACAATGTAATAAAGTAGAGTGGATACACAAGACATGTATTTACCCTTGTATGACAGCTTGCTTTTTATGGTTAACATTATAATGTGCTTCCATTTTAATTCCCAAGCTAACTTAGCTTGACTTAAGGCCGTAGTCAAATGCTGCACATTTTGAGACTGTCAGTATGCTACTTGTTCTTTTCATTAGCTAGAGTAAGGCCCATTATTCTGTACTCTATTTGATAGTAAGGCTTGAAGAGGAGATGCTGGCAGTAAAGAGGGAGATGAGATGATTAGAGGGGACTCCTGGACCCGACATACCAGTAGGATGCAGTGAGGATGAGCAGATGTATGCCTAGTTGTGATGGGTTTGGAATTTAGGGAGTTTATCAGCACCTGGCAAATGCTGCCACGGGATTGGTTCTGAACTGTTTAAGCGAGATATTGATGTTCTGGAACTTTCAATTGTGTTTTTAATTAGTGTTCCACAGCAGTTATAATTTAGACTATCTTCCTGACTTTGAAGAGAGGAGATCCCTCCACCTTTCTGGTTCCCCAGAGTGTGGGGCTTGGTGCTAAATGCTCTTTCTATTTCTGAACTTCTGAGGTTCACATGATGCTTTGCCCTTTGGAAATCCCCTTTGTACTTTCATTTCTCAAATTAGTTAGAATTAGTTATTTATGGAACATTCAATCTGGATGATTTGCATTATTTACATCTTGATTATTTGCATTCTGTAGTTTATAATATCTCGATTTAGAGTGCATGAGAACTTTAACCTTTTCCCTGTAAGAATGTTTTTGATTAACCTTTGAAGAGTTTGGTGATTAAAATAAACAACTTGAAAATAAACTTTTATGGTCGAATACTATCTTCTGTCATCATTACAGACTTGTACTGATTTACTGAAATGAAACTGACTTCTGGATGGTAACTGTCCTTCAATGCTTCAAGTAGACAACCAAAAAACCATAAGACCAGTGGGGAAGTTTTTGTTTGATGATTACACCAAGAGATTGAGGCTCACAGACCCACGCTCCATCAAAGCTGAGGACCATTTGCTTAAGGCAAGGTTGCAAATTAGTTGTTTAGGACTGTAAGGGAAGTGTGCAGGCTTAATCAAACTTGGGCTTAAGATTAGCCCTTACTCTAAGAATATCAAGCACTACAGCGCAGGTTCCAATTCTTTGAGTTTTAAACTGTTTCACTGTGGTGAGAGGGTGATAAGCAGGATTATCACTTTAAATTTCACACCCCAGCAAATAAGGATTGGACATAGTGTAACTGCTGAGAGATAATGGGGATGTGAATGACAGTATTGCAACAACGTTTGTTTTATCATTCAACAACTGCATAAATTAGGCTTCATCAGTGAACAGTAAAGCCACTTATAAGAAGGGTGAGATCATAATATTGAAACTTGAGTCTGCTCCAAGAGAGAATTATTTGATGAATACAAACTCCTACATGATAAATCATGGCAACAACGATTAAACCCACATAGATGTTCAGGGTGTCTGACTTAAGGGAGCTGCTAACACTGCAAATAAGGTAAGAATGTATGTGATGCCATGGCATATGATCAGCAGAGGCAAGCAGCAGCAGAGGGTTCGAGAACTAGGAGTCTCATGTGAGCAGCAAGTCTGTAGAAACTCAGAAATACAAATCCACCTATACAGTCCTATGGCCCAATGCTTAAGGACTAAACATTCTCTACTCTATCAACCACAGATTGCCCTTTTTTATTTTTTGAGGCTTTGTAGAAAAGTAGGATTTGCTTTCATGGTTACCCCCACTTTTTGCTGGTGTCATACTGTGTTTCTGACTAGTCTGACTGGGATCCTGCTAATCAGGACCCCAGTCACTGTGCTTCCTCCCTAAATTGGCTATGGTGAGTACCTTGGTACATTTCTAATTGGCTCTTGGTGTACCCTAGTAAATCCCTAGTATATGGTACTCAGGTGCCTAGGTACACCAGGGGTCCCCTCTGGGCTGAAGCATGTATTATGCCACCCATAGGGGGCCCTCCAAACTGACTACAGGCCTGCCATTGCAGCCTGTGTGAGTTGGTGGTTGCACCTCTCACTAAAGATATAAGTTTCCTTATGTCTAACATCACTGCACTTAAAACCTCTAAGTCACCCCTCTAGTAGGCCTTTCAGTCCCAAAGGCAGGGTGCTTGGTTCTAAGTGCGAGGGTGCCACTGCATGAGCAGGACACCCCTGCAACCCTCGGAGTCCATTCTCCTGTGTTGTCAGTGCATCAGCCATTACGATCCATAGAGTGGCTATGCGTCACTACGCAATGCCCATCTCTAAGCTGGCTGTAACGAGCCCGATCATGTTTGGTATACAATTTGTTGGAATCATACCCCCACACTGTAACCGGTGTAGGAGGTATGATTACATCCACTGTAAATCTCCTTCGGGAAGCCCTCAGTGCTCTTGGTACCAGTCTTCCAGAACCGGACAGCAAGCTGTGGGTGCTGCCGACCTGAGACCCGAATCTACCCTCCTGCTGCTGAGCCAAGCCCGAGCAGGGGAAGGCAGAACAATCAGTATCCTGACACAGGGAGGTGTTACCACCTCTCAGACAAGGTTTAGTGTATTGGGACAGGGTGGGGGCGCTTGCCAGCGCCACTCAGACTGCTTGAGGGGCACATTTGGTGCCCTCCTTGCATACTCCAAGCTCAAACCATGCAAGGGGGCCATTGGCTCCCGCTCTGGCGCAAAACTGGACAAAGGGCGTGGGAGTACCCTTCCCACTGTCCAGCCCCTCCTCTGGGAGGGACCCCTGAATTATCCCAACCCTTTCCTTAGGGTACTTAAGGGCTTACTTGAGAGTGGGTCCCTAGATTAGTCATGGGATTCGATTCAGATCTAACTCAGCGTCCTCTTCAACCGTCTGGACATTTTGACCGAGTCATACGGACCTTGTTGGACTGACCGCATCGGACTTCGCTTTGGAACCGAGACTGCAACCAGGAAGACTCCGTCTACTCCTGATCTCTTCATTATGCAAGCCCGCTGTACCGTCAGTGTCCGTGCTCCATACAGGTTCCATCCAGGACCTATCAACATTCAAAGACACCTGAAGAATTCTCCCATGGAGTGAAGGAGTCACTCCAAGACATCTGCAGGCATCGCAATGTAGCCGACCGATTTGCTGATCCTGGGCTCCTACGAACTCCAACAGGTTCAGTAACACAGGAGACGGCTCTGCAACTTTTTCAAGGCCTGCACTGTCTTCAGACTGAGTCTGAGGCCACGATCCCTTGTCAACACCGCCGGAACAGAGTCCCTGTGCACTGCGTCGACTAGCCGTTGCTAAGGCTGGGCGACTCATCTTCAGAGATCTTCGGGCCCTGTCGAGGGTCTCCTTTGATTCCAGTAGGCGCCCCTGCTTGCTCAAGGCCTGCCCTGACTTACTTGAACGTGGTAAGTCTCTTGGATCTTGTTGGTCCCAACACTGTACCTTTTCGTCTTCTTCCACGTGTTGCCATTGCCAAGGCCTGTTGGTGCTCCTGCCAGACACCGACCCCCTGGATATTGACATCTGACGTGGGACAGCTCGTACACCGTTCCTGGTCATCCTCAGCATCACCTGGTCCACATAGCTGCAGAGACAAGGGCACGGTCAAGTCTCCTGTAACAGCGACATTGGTGGGCACTCGACTCCCGTGCCTCCTGGTCACTCCTGAGTGACCAAGACTCTGTCCCCTCTGCTTACAGGTACTCTTCTTCTTGAATCCACCCTTGGATTCCAACTGACTCTTCCAGATTCTTCACCAGCAGCATCTACTTGAAATCTTCCATTGGGGTCTACAGCTGTTAACAACATCATTTTGTACCTATGCACCCGGCTTCCCTGGGGCAGGTAACCTGGTCTCCTGGGTATCCACGGGTGGGGTGACTCGAACCATTCATCTTCCACTGGTGTCTTCCAAATCCTCTGGGAAGTGTCCTTTTTCCTAAGAACTACAACCGCGACTTCCCCATTGACTTACACCTTGAGCATGCAGTCGTGTATTCACTTAGCACACGCCCCCCGTGGGGTTCCTGGGTCCTTACATTGGGTGGTCCCTTGGTTCCCCAGCACTTCTAAGTCTTCTGGGTCCACTCTCGACATCGGTCGCTAGTCACATTTCACTATTTGTATATGGTTTGGTCTCCCCCAGAAGCCCACTGTATTTTCGTGCTATTTACCTGTTGTGTTGTCAAAGTATTGTGTGTATTGTAGTTATATCTCAAGGTAGGAGATATTGCATTGGGTTAGTGAGTGTCTGTAATAAATAACTATTTTTATAACTACATTGTGTGGTTCTTTTTCACTTAATTTGCACTATAAGGTTAGATACTGGTGAAACAAGCTGGTTTACACTCCTCCTAGACTAAGCCTGAAGGCTGCTCTCCACAGCTACCACTTAGAGAGCTTTCTAAGGTTGTCTAAACCACTAAAAACACCATAAGGGTCGTCTGGATTAGTGCCGGGTGCTACACTGGAATAAGTGTGCACAATACAACAGGCCAGCCTCCTACAGGCTTCAAATACAGCTATTCTGATCATTTGGATTTAACTTCTTTGAGGAGGAGGGGAATGCATGGGATGAAAAGGTGAGAAAATGTAAACAACTTGAATGTCCCTCTGAACAATTTTCAAGAAAGGGAGTTACCTTGTTTCATACTTTATCAAGTAACAAGGTTGTCTTGTTGTATTACCGGGTGCCAATATATCAAGACATATTAGTAGCCAATGATGGCTGTTCAGGACAAACTTTAGGAGCTTGGTAACTGGAAAAGACACTAACTTTTAGATTTTTGGGGATTCCAGAAGGGGCTGACAATGGTGATCCTCTGGTCTTTATGAAATAGATGTTAAAGAAAGCATTTATGGAGTAGAAATAATGGTAGCTGAGGTACAAGAGAGCTCACTGAGTATGTTTTAAGCCTTGAAATGATGCCAAAAGGAAGTGTGCCATGCAGGTAAAGTTTCTTCTCAACTTGATATTTTGAAAACATTATTTTCGTTTAGCCCGACCTCACAAGCCAGAGACTATCAATTTTGGTTTACTCTGATTTATGCCACAATCAATCTGACTAGCGGTGGAAGCACTGACAGGGGTTGTTTGACAGAATACCGACCTATAAAACATTGTGGTACAAAAAAATCCTGAGCCAAAATATTGACATACTAGTGAGTGTATGTATTCAATTGTAACTGGCATTATTATAATATAAAAATTGAGTTTTTAAAAAAAAAAATCTTCAAAACTATAACAAAACTAAGCATTAAAGGGCTTAATTGCAAACTTTATGGCTAGACTTGACGCTTAAGTGTGAAAAAAACACTTCTGATTTATTCAGTAATTTGCTATTAACAGCTTGTAAATGCCTTTATTTTATGAATTGTCTTATGAAAATATGTGGAACATACTGTAGTGTATGACACCTATGTTTTTTAAAATAGTCAATTTTTGTAAATATGTACATATGTGAAATATCTGTAACTAATTACATTTTTATTATATTGTTTTCAATTAAAATGTATTGTATATTTTATTAATTATGTGATACTTCTATCATATTTATCTAGTTGATATCAGTCAACATGCAAACTAAAGTTAGTATGGATGTGAACATCCACTCTAGAGGCTATATTAAAGTTTTCACATAGGTTTGCATTTTAAAAGAAATATTAAAAATATGAATACAATTAAGTCTTACATATTTTTCACGTCTGTACACAAATGTAAATTGGCAAAGGAATAATGTGTGCACATTTTATATATATAGAGGAGTGTAACTTGTAGTTTCGCGTAATGTAATCACACAGAATTACCTAAAAATTCAGTAAGATTAAGCAGAATTACATGAGAAGTGTAATTCTGCATCTTGCACACTTTTCTTAGGGCAAAAATGCCATAATACCATCTGATGTAAATGAGAAATCCATTCAATGAAAAACCCTCTCGCAGGACCATGGAACAAAGTGATTGACATGTGGCCACAACTCATATTACCCAAATGTAAGCAACATTTCTATAATTCGGGCACCAATAAAGTAACTTGAAAACTCATTTTGTGTTAACGTGTTTGCTTGCAGGACCATTCCAGTAAATTATGAGCACAAAAAGCATTATTTTTCCTTTTGTTGAATATAAAAGTACTCAGAGGAAATGCCATGGAGAGTAGGGCTGCTGTAACAGAGAGCATCAACTTCCTTTCCTGAAGACTCCTTCTAGTGCTATGTCCAACCCTTGGTTATTCCGGATTTTGGAGGGAAAACATAATTTTTCCTTGGCCTGCAATGTCTGTTGCATTATCCACCCTTTGAAGTTGGAATGTATACCTTTTTCTTTTAGTTCAGTACAGCTATTTGCATAATGTTTGTATTGGCAGGTAGGTAGTAATAAGGGGAATGGACATCTTTGGATGGTGGTGTCCTGGCATTATCATATCTCCTCATTTCCCATGTGTTTTTGGAATTTTGTCCAGATGTGTCTTCATGCTGTGGTGGGGTTTATATTTGAGGCCCTAGTGTGCTGTGGGTTTTGAAAGCACTTTAAATTAATTTTTTTCAAAATCTCCCTGATTGTGTGCTAGAGATATTTTTTAAATAGTTTTAGGGGATGGTCAGTGGGCTTGTATTCATGTTAAATTCAGGGATTTTTTTTTTATCTGCATACGGCTGAGGTGGCGATTTGTTTTTGGATTGTTTTCCACAACATGGTCTGGAATTAGTTTCTATAGACCCTGTGGTGCTCAGGACTTATTCAATGTAATAACATGAGACAAAGAACCGCATGGACTGCACCCACTCCCTAATCCACTGGGCATTACTTGAATGAGGCGTAATTTAGGTAACAATCAGCCCTGAAAGACTACACATGGATAATTAGTGGAACCCAAACTCTCTTCCATCACGAATAGGAACACTAGGAAGTCAGAAATACTTTTTCAAGATTTATTAAAACCAAATGTCTATCCTAGTGCACACAATATGAATGATAACTTGAAGAGAAACAGGGATTTTGTTGATGTCCTACCACTTTTTGGCCTACTAGATGCTGGTTTTCGACTCTGACAGTGCTCTGAAGCCTGCAAACCAGACTCCAGTGCCTGTGCTCTCACAAAACTGTTATGCTCGACTTGGTAATCCCAAATAGGCAAATACTTTACCCCTTTTTAAACCCATAGTATAGGCATAGGTGGTAAAGGGATCCCCAGGTCCGCAGCATGTTTTTATGCCATCCTGGGTGAACCAAGCAAACTACTGAAAGTAGGCCTGCCATTGCAGACTGCAGGAGCAGTGCAAACTGCTCAAACTTGACTGTGTCCTCACCATATGTGGCACAGTCAATGCACTATCTTTAATATATATCAGGCACCTCTAAGGAAGCCCTCCTCAGCCCAGGAGGCAGGGTACATTATATTAAAGGTATGGACATACTTAGTATTAGCCTATATGTCCCTATAGTGGCCTTCCCCATTGGAAACTACCATAAGTGTTAGCGGTCCATAGGATACCATGGGCTGCCAACCAGGCACTCTCGAGATTGTCAGCTCCATTATGGTGCCAATAAAATGTGTCATGTTTGGTATCAAACAACGTGCCTTCTCACCCCTGACACGATTCTCATGCACCCAGTGACGTGGCGCCATAGAGGCTGCCCACCTGGTTGCCCCAGCTTCTCTGGCTGACCAGGCCACGCTTTCCCGACCCTTCTGCCATCAAGACAGGATTCTGACCTCCTGCCAGGCAGTGTGATCACTCCCAGGAGTCAGGAACAAAGACAGGGCAGGAAGGAGGTCACACCTCCCTCCTCCCCAGAAGGCTAGTGAATTGGCACATTAGAGGGGTGAGCTTCAAAGGCTGCACCACCTCTGATATGCATCTGATATGCCTGAGGAGGTAACAGCCCTCCCCTTGCCCCAGGCATGCTTGCACCCGGGCAAGGCAGGAAATTATCTAGGAAGGAGGTGTAAACCCCCTCAAAGGCTGGCCAGACCTCTAGGATGGGCAGCCTGGTCTGTACATCTAAAATTTATCTCTGAAATCTTTAGGAGAGCAGAAATAGTGGGTTCTGAGTAGAAAAGCTGACCGACACCACCTGATGTGGTCACCTCTGGGGCAGATTAGCTGCAGGGACTAGCTGCCCATTGGCTACTAGCTCCCATAACTTTGGACCCGGACTCCACAGGCAAGGTAAAATTGATCCGACTGTTATAGCCTCGTCCTGTGGCCCACATGACTTTACCCCTATGAAGGTTCCAAGTAAATCGACCTGCAAGTGACTGATTGTCACTAGTGGATTTACCCATTGACCGCAATGTTATTTATTTCTATGTATTTTACTGCACTGATTTAATATTACTTAAAAAATCTATAACTCTGGTTATATGCATGTTATTCTTTTCATTTTGGTGTCAAAACAAAGATAAAAACACATACTATTTTTATAAATTAGTGTTGTGTTTCTCTCGAGTTGTGTCAATTAGGTATCATCCATGTTGGTGCTCTGAAATGCTTAATACATGTTTTTCTAGTAAAGTCTGACTGCTCTTTGCCACTCTACCAGGACCGAGCTACAGATTTATTAGTGTGAATCCATGGATCATCTTTGGGGTATTGTGATAATATTACATGGTAAGGTTACAAAGCCATATCACCTAATATTCCACTTTCCTACATAACTATTATAAAAATAAACAAGATAGTGGTAATGCTACTTGCAATAAATACGAATAATAGAAACTATTTACAAATTATGATATTTATGATATTGTTTGGCTTCTTTGACCTACCTATCTTTACCCTAGGCTAATTGAGCTAAAAGAAGCACCAAAACAGGACTGAGTTTCATAGATGGTTCATTCTGACCAGTGGAACCAATATTTAGTAAAGAAACATTAGCTACTGCTCCTATCTGTATATCGGTGGCTATGCTCCCAAGTTGGCAGATAACCTTATCACAGGACTTGATTTGCCTTCCCCTAGTCATCAGCAAGTAAAGGTTTTTAGGCTTTTTTATGACCTGAAGTCTTGAATCCCTTCAATGAATTTCCTCTCAATCTAATAACAATTTTTTCTACTTTATATATTTTGTCAACACTATTGAACTTTTTCAAAATAAACATTTAGTAGTAAAGTCCCTCTAACCTCTCACTTACTTATATTCTCTAAATCCCTGGTTATGGTTTAAAAATAACTGAGAAATCAAGATTGTTTAATGAAGAACAAGGCTTCATAGAAATAAATCACTGGAAAAAGCAATTCAAACCATGGCAGAAATGAACATGAATATTTTCAAATTAGCTGAACTATCACTTTGCAATTGATAGCAATAATTGCACATTTATATTTGAAGTACACACCTAACTAATCAAACAAACATGATTCAAAAGGTTGATATCTAGAATAGAAAATATATATTATGTAGCCAGACATTTTCCTTTATTCTTCTCCATGTTCTTACCCACCATTTTGTTTTTTGTGCGTTTGTGCGAGATGGTTGATTAATTATATTTCTTGCTCTTTTAAAAGTATTTTGCATGGGTAATGGGTGCCTTGTGCTTTTTAAGTTGGCGGCAGTTTTAATCTATTTTAAACTTTTCTCACTGTTCCCATGCTGCATTTCTGTTGAGCTCATTGCTGCTGCTTTGCTGCTAGTGTACTAGGCCCACAGATAGGCCCAATCACATGTTAGGTGTGTATTTAAACAGCTGCCTGAGCCAGCAGCAGTATGGCTACCGGAGCTTAAAATTTCAAGTGCCCACACATGACTGACAATTTAATGCTATTAAACTGTCTTAGAATCCCTTCTCTGCAATCCTGCAAGTTTTTGATGGAGGAGGGAGGAGTGGGCTGTAGCCAGGTTAGGGAGCCGTGTTCTCTTTATTTTCCACACCTTCATGAGGTGAGAGTAATTTTGTGGACTGTGTGTGGGTGTGTGTATGTGTGTCATGTGCAGCCATTTTGTCCTTGTTCTCCTTCCTGGCCATTCAATGCTATAATGTCTGTTTGAGCAGTGACCATGGAGGAGGACAAAGGGAGGATAGTGGATTACTTAAATCACATGCTAGTTGTCTTTGTGACTTTGACACAGGAAGTCAGGAAGGAGGACAGTATCATGAGCCAGACAATCCCATTGCTGCACATGCTGCATGAACATTTCCAAAGGTGGAACAAACATTTATAATGTTAATGAAGAGGCAGCTGTTTGGTCAAGAGACTAATCCTTCATCTGAACACAAAACAAAGTCTGTGAAGAGAGATTTTGTCCCCTGAAGAGTGAATGTGTGCCAATATACTGGATCTATGGTACAAATAGTGCTGGGCACTTTCATTTCATTTTCAAAAGAGAACATCTCAAGTTACAAGAACTGGATTGTCAGAAATGTGGGAGACCTAGAAGATGAACAATTGTAAATGTGAGGCCATAGCATTACTGCAATTCAGCCTTCATACTCCAAAGAGAGTAGTGTTTGCCTAGAATTGAGAAGCATGTGGCAACTGCAGCAGCACCCACCAGTGATAACACCATCGCTTTCTACTAAACCTACACCATTAACAGCTTCACATTCAACATCTGCAGTGGGTTGTTGTATTGCTATGGCAGGACTTGAATCAAGTGCATAGGCAAAGCAGGAACAACAAGTGTCAACAACAATGACACTTGAGAAGACGGTAAAGGGCTATTTTCAAAAACCAATGAAGGTCTATCTGAATGAAGACCTATTGACTTATTGCCTTGGGAAGATGAACTAGTGTCCATAACTAAACAGGCTGGCAATAAAGTATCTTGCATGTCTGCTAGCCAGTATATCTGTAGAGGATGTGTTCAGTGCAGCTGTGGCAATTGCCCCCATCAGAAGGAACAGTCTTTCTCCCCAAACCGTGAAGCTACTGAGTGATTAAAATGAAAAAAGCAATTAACGCCCAAAAATCATAAGGCTACAGAGGACACAACCATGGATCAGGAAAGTTTTGTTGATATCTCAAGTGTGGAGAATGATCGTCCGCCAGTCAACCTCCCTGAATTTGAGGATGAACTCTACTTAACAGATTAAAAAAGTGACAATCCCATTACAGAAATGTTTCCTATCCACAAAAAATGCAAAACATCTGTAGTTTTAGATTTGGTGTAAGGCTAATGTATAAAAATGTAAACGGACCATAATGTGCTGCACAGCTAAACAATCAATCAGGACGGTCATGTAGCGTAGTGAGTGATGAGAAGTAACAGAAGGAAAACTAATTCAGACTTAAGATAATCCTTGGACTTTAAAATGAGCAGCAGTACGATCTAAGTCTAAAATGGAGCCTCCATTTTTTACAAAGAACTGGAAGCCTCCCATGCCTAACCTTTTATTTCCATGTCCAGCTCTCCATGAAAATACACGTACTGCACTGCTTGTTTATATTGCTTCATGGGAAACAGAGACACAAAGAAAAGGACACCAACTTTGCAAGGGTTGGCTAGAATGAATGACTGCCAAATGATGACTAATGTTTCATGTGATGCATGGAAGGGTCTTAGATTAACATGGTATTTATTTAATGTCTGGGTGATTGTTCTGGATCAGTAACTTTATGCGTCATTGGGAGTATTTTACTAACAACCTGGTTGTGACATCTTCAGAATGTGGGCCTGATAAGGCCATGTAGAGTAAGTCTTTGGTCAATCACCATATTGTATCTCTTAATTGAGTTAACAGACAATACATTTTTCTACTCAGCCAAAAATTGTAAGGAGGGAGTGGTTGGGCTCGGGGTTAGAGGTATGATTAAAAATCTACAACCAAAATATATTTGCACAAGTTAAAAAAAATACCTAAACAATTTTAAATGATTGCAGCCTAAATATTTGATGTAATAAAATATTAAAAATGGGGAAAAGGTCAGAAAAGGATCAAGCATACAAAGAATAAGGGAAGGAAGAGCCAATGGCTAGAATGGATATTAGAGGGCCAGGTTGTTTAATTTATTGGTTAATTGCTAGTGCTACCACAGTAAAAATAGGGAAAAGAAAAGATAAATAGTAATTCCAAAGGAGATAGAAAGAAATAGGCTGAGGAAATAGATTCTAGAAAGGAACATTCATGTAAACATAAGAGGTTTCATAGGTTAACTTAACAGACGCTAAAGAAAGATAAGGGTATTTTGGAAGGTTGGGAAATGTTTAGGACAATACCAAAAAGTGTTGCATAGGAAGGAAATTGTTTTTTTTTGTTCAATCAAAGGAAAGTAAACAAACAATATTTTCAAAAAAAGGCAGTCATGCCTTCACTCGTGGTTGCAGTGGCCTGTGCTTGGCTCCCAACATTGGCCCAGCTGCCTTCTTGCCTCTAGGTTTCTTTAGTTGCCTTAATAGGTGGACAGAAGAAGTCACAGAGTAGTACAATCTACAATGGTAATAGACAAATGTACAAATTTACAGGAAAACTAACTACTGCTTGAGTAACCAATATTATTGCCACCAACCTTGGCACTAAATAGGTTTTCCTGTCCTACTAATTACTTACATTTACAAGATATTGCTTCTTTACTAACTTCCTACATTTACGTTATCGCCACACTAAAGATACCCTCACTGCCCCTTTACAGAAATGGAGGCTTTGCAGTATCATAAGAGTCATGGAGGTGCCCAGCCCCCTTGATATCTTCTCTACTCACGTTGTGCATATTAAAGAAAGGATTCTGAGCTCCCATGCTGCTTGACACCACCCTAGTTGACACCTTACTCATAGATGACATTTTTTTATCTCAACCCAATAGAAGTGTTGCTGTCCAATCCAGTCAACCTACAATATTCCCTGACACAACCAAGTTATCTCACTGGAGGTGGGAAGCCGTCAGGGCATGCGGGTGCCTTCCAGGTCCCACCGTGGTCCCCAACAGGGGTGAGTGGGTGTCCTGGAGGCACCCACTTTCAATGGCCAGGCACCGGGAGATGGAGTCCCTGGGGCTGAATTCAATACAGAAATGGGGGGGCCGCACAGGCCCCCTCCCCATCTGTAAATGGCTGGGTCCAGGGGGATGGGGCATCCGGAGCCGAAATCAGCCAATAGACGGGGGCCGTGCAACCCCTCCCCTGCTTTAGAAAAAATAATAAAGAAAAGGCCAGGCCCTGGGGGATTGGGTTCCTGGGGCCAAAATAGGCATGGGGAGGAGGGCCACGCTGCCCCCATCCCATATATTTAATAAGAAAAGCCTGTTTTTGTGCAGGAAGGTGTCCCTTCCTGCACAACAACAATCATCTTCGCAACGCAGGCACCCTTGCACCAGGTTGCAAGGGTGCCTGCATTGGCTCATGGCAGCCAATTGTGCGCTAGCGCTGGGGAAAGCACAGGGCTGCGTCATATTGTTGTAAATATGACACATCCTTGTGAAGCTTGGGTCACACCACTTCTTTGCCATAGTATGAAGTTCACTTTATCACTAATTGGTGGTGTACTGTCAAAGCAGAAATCCTTACAATTAGAGACAAGTTATCTGTAGTTATTTTTGGAAATACACAAAGCACACGCTGTCTATAATTCACCATCTGCTTTAACTGCCCCCAAGTGAGGTGTTGGCAGATACTGTACAATTACCTACACAGGACTGGTTTTTGCTTGCCAACTCGCAACTCAAATGTTTACTGCTTCCGATAATAAAACACGTACACTGCATAACAGACACCGGCATCCGCAGCACAAATGTATTACAGCTGCTAAAAGCACTAGCAGTCTAACTGGTTTATCGTTCTCAGCATCTGAATGACTTCACGGCCCTGTACCCCACACACACCTGGCACACACTCCGCACATTAAGGCACTAGTTAGTTTTATTTTGGAGAGCTTACATTTTGATTAGTTTCACAGACATAAAACCAGAATCATAAAAAAGATTGAACTTTCCTTCTACAAAAACAATATTTTTAATGTCTGATTAATTGTTGAAATCATATTTGATGGATGTTACTAATCTAGCTATTATTTCCATCTATGATGTTTTCGATTATCTTTCCATAGTAAGCTTTCTGTTTTTGATTTGAGGTTGTCAGCCAAGGACTTTGAAATAGATCATTTAACTTAAAATATACTTTGCCCGTGATCATCTTTGGCATTTCATGGAGAAACTGAATTGATCTACCCATCTATACTACGTGATAGTATTATTCCTACAGATTTAACATTACATGTAGATATGGCTAGATTCCTGACATGGGCACCACCTTTTACCACTTACTAATGATGTCATTTGCCTCATGAGAAATCTCCTACTGTGGCTTCCTGGTGGGTCTCCTCACCTCTTACGCAAATGTCCAAACATCAACACTGGAAATCCAAAAATAAATCATGTCCTAAAATCAGGATGGTACTAGAACTATTGAAGGGACTGTGTTTAGTATTGTGTGCACACATCTGTGATGAGAAGGAAGTCTTTACCAAAAACATTTTCTACCTCATAATTATATATGTTTTGTTAAATTATTTCTAGAGTGCGCAGCTGCCCCAACAAAGGGGCTTTCTGGTGCTGATCATGAGAGACAAAGCAGCAGAGGAAGAACAAAGCAAATAAAGCCTAGTCTGAAAACAACCAGGTCTTTAACTGTTTCCGGAAGCTTCAGTGATATTGAATCTTTCTTAGCTTAGGTGGCATAGAATTCAGAGCCATAACACGAAAGGAGCATCCTCCTATTCTGGCTCTTATGTGGCCAAGTATGAAGGCCAGGTTCAGATCTGTGGAGTGTAAAGTTCTGGTGGGCACATAGGATTGCATCAAGGCATCTACATTTGGTGCTCCTTGCTTGTAAAGGATTTTATGAGAAATGCATAGAGCTTTGAACATCATACGCTTCTCAATAGGCAACCAGTAAAGTTTAGCTAATAATTGAGAAGAAGAGCAGAGCTTTGGGAGGGATAAAAGGAGCATAGCGGCAGCATTTTGAGCAATCTACAATTGGTTCAAGACAGATTTATTTGCACCCAGATCGAGAATGTTACAGCAGCCCTGGCGTGAAATAACAAAGGATTGCCCAATCAGTTGGGGAATTTGTCGAAAGAAAATTTCCATCATTGACTTGAGGCTTCTTAGGATGCTAAAGCAGTGACCACCAAAAGTCCTAACTAGGGTTTCAAAGGATAGAGAGTCATCGATCTAAACTCGAAGATCTTATACCACAGACTAAGGTTCAGGGGGGACCCAAGCACTTCTGGCCACCGTTGATTGCCCCAGTGATGGGTGTGCCTACCCAGCAGCAGGATCTCTGTTTTTTTATTGGTATTAAGTTTTAAACAGTTGTCGTGCATCCATCTGGCAACCACTGTTAGACAGTTTTTAAAATTAGCACTGCCATCAGCTGACTTCCTTGACAGGGAAATAATTAACTGAGTATCGCCAGAGTAAGACACTAGTGATATCCCAACGAATTTCACCACATCAGCTAAAGGTCTATTGTAGATATTAAAAAGAGTAGGGCTAAGCACCGAACCCTAGGGGATGCCATGTACTAGCGCACTAAAGGGTGAGGCAAAAGGAGGGGATATTATTTGAAAAGACTGATCCTTTAGAAAGGAGGTAAACCAGGTCAAGGATTTGCCCTGTACACCCAATTCCTGAGGCAAATTAGCAACACCGCATGTGAGACTATCGAAGGGAGCACTTAAGTCTAAGGGAATCAGTGTCTGAGATTTGCCAACGTCTGCAGCACTATGAAGGTATTTCAGTTACTGTCAGGAGAGCAGTTTCCATGTTGCGTGAAGGGAGCAATCTAATATTTGATTCTGTCCTAGAAAGTTGGCTAGGAGATTATTCACATGTTTCTCCACAACCTTGGATAAAAATGGCAGAAGAGAGATGGGGCCGTAGTTTTCTGGCTGCTTCTAGTGAAGGCTTTTTTAAAGAGGAATAACCTTGACATGTTTCCATGACATTGGCACTACCACAGTGCTCAACAAAAGACTGGCCAATTCCATTAAAATAAGTGTAATACTCTCCTGAAATTTTAAGATGTAATCTCGTTTTAATGGGTCATCCAGGGATCCTGATTTCACCTTGAGCATTAAAATAGAAATAGGGTCTACATCAAGCAGAACCAATCAATCCAAGGCTGCCCATTGTGTGCCATTGGTCATTGTAACAAGAAAATCAGGCTTATCTATTTCCTCAGCCTTGTTAAAATTAAGATAGACATCATTAACCTTGTTGACAAATTATCAGCAAGTTTATTGCAGTGGCTATATGATGCTTCCACCAGCCCTGGAGTAGCTACTGAATTGATCAAGTTATTCGCAATAGAGAACATTTCCTTAGAGGGGTCAATACTGTTTTTGATTTTATCTGCAAAAAAGTCAGCATGTGCTTTTTTGATCATTTTCTGATAGCCTTTAATCATTACCATGTATTGTATTTTTGCTACAGTATCATAGGTTTTCCGCCAAGCGCGCTCTAGGTTTTTACATCGCTTCTTTCCTGCGAGTAATGTTTCATTATACCAAGCAGCCAAAGGCTGCTTCCTACTTCTGCAAGATCTAACAGGAATAAAATGATCCAGAGCTGAATTGAACCATACTTTGGTAGAAGGCTCTGCCCTTTCCATGTTAGAGTCTAATTGAGGAGCATTCATCTCAATATAACTAGAAGGCAGGGGGGTTCAGTTGTGCCACTGCCTTCTCATTGTAGAATTGATGGTGATAGTTTTTTTTCCATCTCCAAGAATATCAATGCTCAGTGGCACCATATAATGGTCTGACCAGATCACCGGGATAGGGGCTGCTATTTGAGATTAGACAGATTGGAAAAAAAGAGTCTAACAAATGACCAGCCATGTGAGTCGAATGTTTTACAAGCTGTATCAGTTGCATAATAATTAAGTCATTAATAAAGTCCTGGATTTCTTTATCATTAGTCAGATCAAAGTGGAGATTCAAGTCACAAATAATGTTAAAATTAGACAGCTGAAGCAAGAGCATAGAGGTGCTCTCTAAGGAAGATTCCCTAAACTGTGTAAGCAAACCTGGCAGTCTATAAATCAAAATGCCTGAGAAAGGGGGGCGTGGCCAAGTGGTCCAGCATGACGGACGCGCTTTAGACGAGCTCCGGAGGCCCCAGATAATATCCTGCAAATATCCTTGCTCATCAGATTTTTCCCCCCATCCCCATTAAATATACTATACACGCCAATCTCACAGTGAGTGGAAGAAACTACTTTGAGTCGAGGTTGGGTCGGCGGAAGGCAGTGTCGCCCGTGGATCCGAGCGCTGGAGTCGAGGCCCGCATTGTGAAGGAAACGACCTCAACCCCGGCAACAAGATAAAGGTCAGATTGCCTCGAGGTGGGCGGATACCGAGGAGAGACCGTGCGGCAGAATTGGATGGGGACGGGCTGCGCGGGAGCTGAAGCTTACTTGGCGACCTGCTGGGTTCAAGGGAAGATGCTGCCTGCTCCTCGCAGTGCCGGGGGGAGGTGCAGTAGGCCCGAGGCCCGACATTACATGCTGGCCGTGCTGCTTGGCCCCTACCTGATTGGAGGACCCGGTGGCGGCGGAAATTGGGGGTGATAAAGACGGCCTGGAGATACTCTGTGGCCGCGCGTTGACTTGCTGTGCCGGAGCGAACTGTGACAATATTGCGGCCGGCCGGGCCGTGAGGCTGAGAAGCCGGCGAGCTGGGCTCTCATCGCGCCGGAGAGACACGGCCTCTCTAGTGACGCGGGGCGTGCGCGTGGTGCTCTGGAAGTGACCCGCGGCTTCGGGTGAGCGGGCGGCCACAGGTCCCTGATTGCGGCCCCCAGCCCTCGTCTGAGACCTGCGATCTGCGTTTCCGGTGAGAGATATCTGGGCTTCCCACAGCATCTTGCCCTGGCACAGGAGGACTAGCAGCACGTATGTGCCGAGACCGCGTTGGGCCTCGACAGCGCCCTGCATGAGGCCGGACCGTCAATTGGGGCCCTCTAGCGTGGACTGTGGCCTGGAGCACTGGACGCTGTATTGGGCCTTGAACGCAATCTATATAAAGCCAGACGGCCTGGCAGCAAAGACACTTCCCCTAGATTTGAGGGTGGCGTGAATGGTTCAGTCTGCGGGAGAGATTAGGGCACTAGATCCGCCCTCCCAGGCGACTCACTGATCCTATGAACTGGTCGACATTGTATTCCCCCACATAGAGACTGACAGCTGTGGAGTGTGGCCGGACTGGGGCACCCATGAGGGGGGTGGGGAGGCGCCTGCACGCGGAGGCAGCCGGGCTAGGCCCTGGTGCGGCTTGTGTGTAGATCACCCTCTTGCCTGCCATCCTCCTTGCCTTCAAGGTGAACAATATCCGGCCTGACTAGCGCTACCTCCTTGACCTCCAAATATCTCTACTACTACGGCTGCTGACCGGGGTTGGTTCACGCGGTTCGTTTAGCCCTACAGATACAGCGCCGCAAGGGGATCGGGTCCTGGAGATTCGAATACCACCACTAACGATGACTCGAGATAAACCGCAGGGCACTAAACAAAGCACGATGGATCGGTACACAGGTGTGGGAGCCCAGGCGGCTGACCAGGCAGGTCAGGCCTCTGCTGTTCCAGACAACGCATCATTGATGGCGGCAATAACGCAATCCTGTGATGCATTGGAGGCCAAGATAGGGGAAGTAGGATCAGATGTCATGTTGATCCATCAGGACCTGCGCAAAGCGGTCGACAGAATAACGGAGGCAGAGGCCAGGATCTCAACTACGGAAGACACAGTCACATCGCTCCAAAAGAGGGTGACCTCTCTGGAATTCATCACGAAGGGCCTTGCGACCAGGGTGGAAGATGCTGAAGGCAGAGCCCATAGGAACAACCTTCGCTTCGTTGGTTTCCCGGAGGGCTGCGAAGGTAGCAATGTGGAACAGTTTCTTACAACATGGATCACAGGATGGATTCCTCAGACCTCGCTGTCTCAATGCTTCATCATTGAGCGCGCGCACCGTGCATTGATGCAAAAGCCCCCACCTGGATCAAGGCCGCGCCCTATTATTGCAAGGTTCCTAAATTTCCATGATAGAGATGTTATTCTTACACAGGCCAGGTTTGCGGGCAAACTCCTGCATGACTCACAACTCATTTTAATCTTTCCAGACTACACTAAAATGGTGCAGCAACGCCGACAATAATTTACGGCTGCTAAGGCCCGGCTGCGAGACTTAAAAATACAATATGCTCTGCTGTTCCCGGCCCGGCTGAGGGTGGTTTATCAGTCCTGCTCCCTTTTCTTTGATACTCCCGAAGAAGTATTCGCCTGGACAGATGAGAGGGAAAAACTCAAGCTGCACACCCCGCCGCGCTTCGATTCAGTCTCATCCTCGGGAGAAGCGGCACACAAACTTGTCAAACCTAAAGGGAAACAAAATCACAGATCGCGTTCGTGACGCCGTTCCAAGACAAGAGGTGCTTCCGGCTCACGAGTGAATGCAGATCGGCACGACTCGTCCCCGTCACAACATGGAGACCGAGGGTCATAAGAGACAATTCCAATGTTCGGCTGATGACAAGTCCTGGGCCCTTCGTGGGAATTTCCCCCCCAAAAAACTCTTCTCACAGTATCTGAGAACTCTACGTATGTTTGGGAATAGTTTACTGGGGATCCATTGGTATGGGGTTGAGCCCTGCCCCCGTTGGAGTCTTATCCTGCATCTAAGTTCCACACCCTGCCCCATGACGGGATCGGGTAGTAAGCTTCATATAGTCAGCTGGAATGTGCGGGGGAACTAGACAAGATTAAAAGAGGGGCCATACTCCATCAGGCCAAGCGCACCGCAGCAGATATCCTGTTACTACAGGAAACCCATCTTCTTGGCACCAAGGTGCCCTGTCTCTCCCGTTTTGGTTACATACAGGTCTTTCATGCAGGGTTCACCAGGGGTTCACGTGGGGTGGCAGTTTCGATCCACCGGAGAGTCCCGTTTATGCATATTAAAACATGGTCCGACCCCCAGGGAAGGTATGTTATAGTAGCAGGCACATTGTACAGGGAACAAGTTATAATAGGCAGTATATATGCGCCCCCCCATTGTCCGAGACATTTACAGAGCGCTTGACGGGGATCATGTTGGAAATACCTAAAGGACTCTCCTTAAAAGGTGGGGACTGGAACGATGTGTTGAAACAGGCTCAGGATAGATGGAGACCGAGTGGAGGGCTAGCAGCATTGCGAGAAACGCGGTTGCAGATGTTCGTACACGACATGTGCTGGATAGATACATGGAGACATCTGCACCCGACTGCACAAAATTACACATACTACTCTACAGTCCATGATTTGTTTTCACGTTTAGACTATATCTTTGTGCCTGCCAGCCATTATTATAGGATCGCGACTGCAGACATGCTGCCCAGGGGCCTGTCTGATCACTCCCCAGTGGTGCTGGAATTGCGGCTGGGCGTCAATCGCCCCCCCTTTCGATGGCACCTGTCGACATGGCACCTATATGACCCACAATACAAGACCTGTATGCATCAGGCCATTAAAGATTATTTCTCTAATAACCTGGGTACGGTGGACTCTGCGGAGACCATTTGGGAGGCCATGAAGCCAACCATCAGAGGTGTCGACATATCTTTCTGTACTGCCCAACGCAAGAAGCGTAGCGAAACACTACTCCAGACGGAGACGCAGCTAGTCGACTTAGAACAGCGCAGCAGGGGGGAGGATGGGAAGTGGATACGCCGTCAACTGCTTCTCCTGCAGCAAACACATGCCGGCGTGCTGCGGGATGAAGCTAAGCAAGCATGGCTGGTCTCCCGCAGCAGAATATACCAATGGGGGGACAAGTTGAGCTCTCTCCTGCACCGTCTTTGTCACCATGCACTTCACCCGCCAACCACACCTGGGGTTCTGGGTGCAGTTGGCCAAACACTCACAGATCCAGCTCAAATTGCATCTAGCTTCGCGGTCTACTACGCTGATTTATACACTCCCAAAGATGCCCTGCCAGAAACCATGATATGCCGCTTTCTTGACGACTTATCCCCAAAGACCTTGTCGGATATAGCACACGCAGAATTAGATGCCCCCCTGACAGTTGAGGAACTAGGTGCAGCCCTTATGGATTTACACACAGGTAAAGCTCCGGGTCCAAACGGCTTCCTGTGCGAATTTTACAAGATGTTTCAGTCTCAGCTCGTTACCCATTATCTTGCGGCGGTAAATGTAGCCCACGAGGAGGAGAAACTCCCACCAGACTGGCGGCACGCTTAAATTGCGATGTTTCTTAAGCCCGGTCGGCCTCCGGATCAACACTCATCATATCTCCCTATATCGTTGCTGAATTTTGAGGCCAAACTACTGGCCAAAGCCCTGGCTAATCGTATCCTTCCTTACGTGGCTGATTTGGTCCATCCGGACCAAGCAGGATTTATGCCTCATCGTGCCACTCGCCATAACATTCGGCGTGCTCATAATGCAGTGGTAGGGATTGAACATCTGGATGGCCCAGCTGCGCTGTTGTTGGCCGATCTAGATAGAGCGTTCGACTCGCTGGGTTGGACATACTTATTTGCTCTCCTGCACCGTCTGAACATGGGGCCGCAATTTATTTCCTATATTCGCTTGCTGTATACCGACCGCATGGCCTCAGTTAGAGTGGCGGGTGCGGTCTCCGACCCTTTTGCCATAGATTGCTGCACTCGTCAGGGATGCCCCCTGTCCCCGTATCTATTTGCATTGGCAATGGAACCATTGGCCTCATGGGTCAGAATTGATGCACAGGTCAAGGGGTTCGAGTGGCCAGGAGGGATGTCCGACCATATTGCCTTGTATGCGGACGATGTTCTCTTCTTTCTTTTGGAGCTGCATCGGACGGGACCTCGGCTACTCCATATGATGCAAATATTCTGGGAGACCTCAGGACTATTTATGAATACTCGCAAGTCTGTACTGTGGCCTCTGCGGGGGGAATCGGAGATGGGTGCTTGCGCTGGAGAGGTAACGCTAACCACAACTGGGTTTAAATATCTTGGGGTCTGCCTCTTGTCATGTCAAGCGATATCGTGGGAGAAAAATATTACCCCAGTCTGGACGAGCACCCTGGCCGAGATTAAGTCGTGGGCGCGTCTGCCTCTTTCCATTCGCGGGAGATCAGCAATTTTTAAAATGGTGTCACTCCCTCGTCTCCTTTATCAGCTGCAAAATCATCCCTTTCGGATTCCACCCGCCTGGTTCCGTCAGATTAATTCAGGGCTGACCCGCTTTCTTTAGGCTGATCAAGCCGTTATAGTAGCGCTAAGAACGTGCTTCCAATCCACGTACTGTGGGGGGATAGCGACCCCTGACATCCAATCGTATTATGCAGCATCTCATCTCTTGGTTTTAAATGATTGGTGGTACGGAAATAGGACCAATCCGGCTTATCGTGTGAAACAATGGCTGATGGGTGACACTACCTCACTTACTCCTACATAAGCCAAGGGAGCTTCGACGACTCTTGTCTGCTACACGTGTGGTCTTCGGGGTATGGAAGGATTCATTGCACAGAATGGGGTGGTGAGGACGACTGACGGGAGAGACGCCTACCTGGCAGAGTGGTCTTCTGCCGAAGTTGTCTACCCTATTGGGGTTTCGAGATTGGGATGCCATTGGCATTTCTACTTTGGGAATCGGTACGCGTGGTACTACGCTGAAGTCCTTCCAGGAGCTCAGGAAGGAATTTGATATGCCACATTCACAATTCTATAAGTACCTGCAATTCCGTCATGCTCTCTCCCCATATATTGTACATTTGGAATCACTACCAGAGTTTAATCGCACAGAAGCTAAGGTGTTCATGGGTGATTTGGGTGACCACAAGTTTACAAAAATATATCAATCCTTGGTGACGAATCTCTCCACTTCACTAGACTCACTCCGGGAGAAATGGCAGGTAGATCTTGGCCCCTTCGATAACGACGATTGGACTGAGGCGCTAGAATCCCTGCGGGGCATTGCGATCGCCTCTCGCCTAAGCTCATCCAATTCAAATATTTGCACCGCGCTTATTTTACCAGACATAGGCTGTGGAAGGTGGGACTGATACCCTCCCCTACCGGTCTGCGTTGTGGTAGCGCAGAGGTCACATTCATGCACACAATATGGGAATGCACTGCACTCAGCAGATTTTGGAGAGGAGTCACGACTTGTCTGTCGGAGGTGTTGGGGTGGGTCATACCCTTATCTCCAAAGCTTGCCCTATTGCATATCACAGAAGAAATAGGAGGTAATATCTATAAAAGACATCTGCTGTTCTTGGGCCTCACCCTGGCAACAAGAGACATAGCTAAGGCATGGCTTCATTGGTGCATGGGTCAGGAGCAACCTATATTTAAGGCACGGGGCTGCCCGCAGAAGCACCCCAAAATCTGGAAACGATGGGCAGACTTCAGAGGTCTTGTTTTGGAACCTCCCCCGCCACAACTTACAGATGTGGAGGCTTTGTGATAACAGAATCCGAAGGAGGGTAATGATGCACAG
The DNA here is from genome assembly GCA_963921515.1 of Calotriton arnoldi. Taxonomy (NCBI): domain Eukaryota; kingdom Metazoa; phylum Chordata; class Amphibia; order Caudata; family Salamandridae; genus Calotriton; species Calotriton arnoldi. The sequence continues at coordinate 1,059,251 of CAWUFW010001363.1, read as the reverse complement.
GACTATGTCATATGTGAATTGGCTCGATGGGTGGGGCACTTGAATCATTATGCAGCACATAGCACAACTGGTTGTAATGTTACAGGCTGTTGTTTACAGGCTCGAAATGTTTTTGCTATTATATTGTAACTGTCGCTCTATTGTTAAAGGAGTCACCAGGCTGGTTGATATAATACTGACCAGCTTTTATTGTACTTATCCTATCAGAAATGCGGATACTCTGTCTGCTGACTCAATAAAAATGTGTTTTGAAGAAAAAAAAATGCCTGAGAAAGTAAAATTTTTGTTTCAATGTTATGAAGTTTGAATAGCGCGCTTTCACAGTCCTGAATGAGTACAGGAGACATGATGCACTCAATACTAGTGCTGTGAATAATTGCAACACCGCCCCCTCGGCCAACGGGTCTATTGCATCTTTTGATGCAATACCCTGGAGGGAGAGTCCAAGAGGATTCTACAAGTGTGGATTGGGTGAGCCATGTTCCAGTAAGAAATAAAATATCAAGCCTATGGTCTAAGACTAAATTGTAAATATCAGCACAATGGCGGAATAACGAGCAACAATTAGTACTATACATTTTCCAAGTAGATAACATTGGATTAGCCTTTGTGTGCTTTCTGGTAAAATTAGTAAGATCACCCACAGAACCCGAAGAGAAACCACAGTGTCTGCAAAAAGCCTCAGCATTTTCACCTTCCCCATTGGTGGAAGAGTGCAGGCAAACAATTGTGCATGGTGGTCTGAGTAGCAGCAGTGGAGGGGCAGAATAGATTATCCTAGACGACGCCGGAGGGGCAGGGGTTCTGGCACCATTTGGGCGCGGATGGGCACAGATGGGCTCACCGTTGGTGCACCTACAGCATGCCAGCATGCATCAGGACATCGACCGCCTTTTTATGGCCTATTGGGCACATAAAGAATCCCCTCAGATAGCAGCCACTAGACTGCTAACCTGCTCTCTTTTAGTGGCCGGAGCAAAATTGCCTATGAGGAGAGCAAAATGCAGAAAAAAAGACAAGAACACCTCGCTTGTCTAAAGTCCCCAAACATTGCTCCACCTTCCCCTACAATCAAATTCAATTAGCGACAGTTGTTTTAAAATGCACAACGGATTAAACAGAGTGAAAATCTAATGATAGCAATCTTAAAAATAAAGCATTACAGCAGCAGTGTTTCGCTATGAGTACAATTGTACTTTAAAATTGAATGTCATATGAAATTTCTCATTTAAATTTTTTAGGATAATTAGGAAGGTTGTTCGGGTATTAGTTAAGAGGGGTGGAAAAAACTCAAATTAAACACAATTCCTGTCAGAATAAACCACAGAGGTCACTAAATGAATCTGCACCTAAGCACGGTTGCTTGGTACCAAGTTGCCAGAGTTTTAACTTAGAGGCAACGTGTAAAGTATTTAGGCAGCACACACACAGTAGTAAGGTGAAAACACAACAAGAAAAGTACCACACCGATTTAGAAAAATAGAGTAAATAGTAATATTTAAAATAATACCAGAATGACAGAAATCCTATCAGTAGATATGAGTTTTTAAAGTTTTAGATGAAAATAGTTCCACAAAGCACAAAGTGCCACTCGCGGTTATTTCGTTTTGCTGAACTGAGAGAAAGTCACCTATTTAGGCCAACTGCAATGGAGATTGGGTCTGATTCAGGAACCAGGTTCGTCCCGCTGAAGAATTACCTTCTAAATTCTGCACAAACAGTGGCGCTTGCGTTGGACATAAGCAGGCCAGCATGATGAGCAGGTCGGGCATCAAACAGTCAGTGCTGTAGCACCAAGAGCCATTCAGCGCTGGAGATTTGTGTTGCCGGTCATCGCAAAAAGGTTACTTTGCAGTTGAGAGGAGCCTAAATCTTCACCTTTTCTTCAGGAGTAGTTCTTAATGATGCCAGCCAACAGTACAGGACATAGGGGGCTCTCCTGGGGAATCAGGACTCACTCCAGCAGAAGGGCTCAGGCAGGTCCAGTTGGTGTTGGTCAGTAGCTGGGAGGCCTCTGCAAGCTTGTTTTGTCCCTGTAGCTCAAACAGGAGGTCAGCCAACTGACCCTTGGAGTCCCTCTGGAGAGCCTTGGTTCAAGGCAAGCAGGCCAAATCTTCTTTCTTCAGGCAGCACGGCAGTCCTCCTCCTGAACCCACAAGTCCAGGCTAGTTCTAATGAGACGTGCTGAGGGTCCCACTTTTATAGCTTTGTGGGGGGAATTCTCTGACCTACACCCAAATCTGGTTTTAGACAGTTTTCCCATTCCCCTGGTCTTGGCTCCAAACTGTCTATGGGGGACAATGACAAGGGCAGGCTTTGTGTCTGATTCCTTTGTGTGCTGCAAGCAGGCCCATTTGAATTGCAATCCAGGCAGGGTACAGTTCCTCCCCAACCATCCTGTCAGGTAGGCCCTCTCCCCTCAAGTCTAGGCTTCCATTTTCTCACTGTCTGTGAATGACTCTCCTGGTGTGGGTTGTGTATTACTTCAAGTCATGTGACCCAGAACACTGGCAGAAAGGAACAGTTGAATTAGGCGGAAAAATTGCAATGTTCTAAAAGTGATATTTCAGAATAGTAACTTAAAATTCGAGGTTTTTAAAATTCAAATTCGAGCGTGAACATAATTTCACTCTCTGCTCCCAAACTGATGTTAGAGCTTAGGTATAATAAGTTAACCCACTGTTAGTCTATGGAAGACATGCCTATAAAGTAGTGAAACACGACTTTGACGTTTACCCTGCCAAGACACATTAAACATAAGCCCACATGTTCTACATTTTAAATACCATGTACCGTGCCCTATAAGACTTCAGAACCTATCATAGGGTTGACTTGTACGTTTTTAAAATGAAGGTTGAGCCTGGCTAGCTGCTTATTTTGCCAGGTTGAAATGCCAGTTTATAACTCCAGTACAGGCTGTAGTAGCAGGCCTGGGACATGTTTTAATAAAAGGTCCACTTTAGTGGGTGGCACACCGAGTGCTACTTCTCACAAGTATTTTACAGGCCCAGGGTATATTAAGTACAATTACCAGGGACTTACAAGTAAAATAAGTGAACCTATTAGGTGAAGGCCAATTTTGCCATTTTTTAGGGAGAGAGCACTCTGTGCACATTTTCCCTTTAATCAGTGGTAGAATCCTAAAAGCTAACAAAAACAGGTTCAGCAAAGGAAGACAGACAGGCAAAAAATCTGGGATATATATACAACCCCTGCCCGGAAGAAGGCCGTTTTGCCAAAACATGTCAATTGTTTTGTACATTTGCCGTTAAGTAAAGCAATTTTGTACACTGGTGCGAGTGCCGGCTGCTTACACTGATTGCTGGGAAAAGCATTTGGAATATATATACATATAGTTACTGAAAAGACCAGAGGTTAAAGTGATTTCATCAGTGATGTCTTCTATTATGTAGTTTGAGATGTACTCAACGTGGTCATTGAACATGAAATGTAATATGTGACATCATAAGCAGTACATACAGGTGAGCAAGTTCTTGTTACGCCAGTAAACTGACGGGAAAATTTCAGGTTTTTTTTTAGTTTAAAACATCGCAAAATAATCAATATTTTTATTATAACCTCCTTTTAACATTTGTTTTTTTCCAGTTAATTTCAAGGGTTTTATTTAATGTAAAGTTAATTACTTTAGCAATTAATATTAACATTTTAGGATTATATATTTTACTATTATTGTACAATATTATTCAAATGTATTTTATATTACGATGTACATATATTTTTTTCCTTTTTCTATGGTACTGAGGTACTCTCGCTGAACCAGCAGAGCCAATGGTAACTCCCTGTGGGAACTCTGAGGGACTGCACTTCCTGGTTCACATCTTGCGGTACCACTGGCAGTCCACCGCAAAACCTAAAAAGCTGTGCTTATTACGAAATACTGATTGTTATTAACTTTGCGGCCAGAGGGTTTCTAGATAGATCAGGTTTTGAGCACCTCTTTGGAGGTTGTATTTAAAAATTTCTTCATTTTTGTGTTTTGCGGTCTAGCAGGCGTATCACGTTAGCCTTGTGGAATACCGCTAGATTGGTGTCACACACATGAAAGACTTCTGATTAGCTGAAATTACTTCCTTATTTTATTTACAAATAGATCCCAGCTTTTATTACTCATTTGGAAATAGCACTTTGGTGACTTCACTTGCTGGGCTAGGCTTTGCCTGTTTTTTAAATTGTGCCCTATGATTATGGGTGGTATTCACCAAACAAATCAGGGCATCATGACAAGAAAGGCCATAGGAGGAGGAGGAGGCTCCATCTACTCTGGAGGAGTTGTGGTATGGGAATTAACAATTTCCACAAGGACAAAAAAGGTCTCAGCTAAGATTGGTAACTGCTAACTTTGACACAAAGAATTTTGTCAGGGATGAAAAAAAAAAGTACTCCTTCAGGGCACAATCAAACACACGCAAAGCATGCATCCAAAACACATTTCAAGAGCTGAGCACCAACACCAGCAGGCCCTCTGTAGGACCAAGAGACAACCCATCATCACAGGTCCTCTAACACCGGAGTGATATTGTCCCAAGTACAGGCACCTGGTTACTTATTGTAGCTGATGCTCAAATATTGTTGCAACAGGCGACAGCAGTCTGCCAATCCACAGAAAGCTTGTTGTGGAAAACAAGTGCCACCAGCACAAATGGTTATTTTTTATTTGGATTTCAAAGTTCAGATGCTCTTGATTTTTTTTTCAGTGGAATCCCCAATATTTTTAAAAATCTTTAAACATTAGGTAAATAGTTTAAGACTGCCTATACTGGTTAAAACAAATATAAATACTTTGTTGGTCAAATAAGTGTCTTTATGTTTCTATATCATAGTGTGGTAGAGCATTCTATTCTTTATAATTAAGAATGAGAGTATTGTTAGATACTTCGAAAAAGTTCAAGGACCTAGAGCACATTTATCTTAAATATAGAAAACATTTTTAACAGGTTTGTGTTATGACGTTAATACAAACTAGATTTTCTTTTAAAAATATTTTTCTGTTTGTTTATGGATGTCTCTCTGGATCTGTAGGGGTGTTGGATGTGTGGGTGTTGAGTGAGTGTTCGGGTGTCTGGGAATTCAGTGTGCATGTGTGAGTGTACAGTTGTGGGTGTTGTGTGGGTCTGTTGGGTGTATATGTGTGCGAGCATGTATGTTACTGTATATGTGTGTCAGTATGCGAAAGTGGGTGAGTGTGACTGTATTTGTCTGAGAGTGTGTTTGTGGATGTGTATAAGACTGTGTGTGTGTCAATGTGACTGGGAATGCATAGTAGTGTCTTTGCCACCTAAGAGGGTGTAGGTGTCAGATGGGAGTCGACTCTACCTGAAGACATCTCTGCAAAGCATAGGCTGTGTGTTGTAGAGGCCTGTGCACTCACCTCTCAGACTGCACCCAAGAGATCATATCCCTGCAAATATCCTGCAACAGGGTAAAGGGTGTGCATAAGAGGCACTTTCCCACCTTAATGAGCATGTGCATACTAGGGTCTTTACCAGTAAAGGGGGTGTGGGTGTCAGAAGGAAGTGAGCTTTGCTTGACGACTACTTTATAAGACGTAGACTATGTGCTGTAGGGGAGACTGCATTCACATGATTGATTGTGCCAAAGAGATTGCACCTTCGCAAATATGCGGGCACAGGGTGGAAGGTGTGCATAGTAGGGGATTGAACACCTAATGGGGCGTTGATCTCTGAAAGGAGTTTGATCTCTGTGCAATCTCTATAGAGTACTAAGGGTGTGCATAGTAGGCGCTTGGCCACCTTAGTGTGTTTTGGTTTAAAAAAATAAAATCTGCTCCTGCTGGACTCCAAGAACCTGCGAGGCCCCTCTGTGCTCTCGTGGAAGACCAACAGGACCAATTGCTAGCATTTTCTTCTTTTTCTATTGAGCACTTTAGGTGGTTACACAAGGACCCTCTCTTAACTGGATGGGGTCAGAGTATCATTACCATGCCCCCAGCATACTATTTATCATTTACATTCATAACATGGGGGCTGAGTTCCCAGCTCCTGTAATGCCAACTGCTCCTTTTTTCCACGTTGAAGATGCCAATCAAATTGCTCGCTCCCATGAGACCAGCCAAGCATAAGTCTATTTTTTCCTGTCCCTTTGGAGTCTTGTGCAAGTCCCAAGGCAACAGATTTCTATACATTTAACTTCTCTAAAATTACTGAACAGAATCATACCAAAAGCTCACCAAATCACAACAAGCACACTTTCCAAGAAACTATCTAGCTTTTTTGCCAGATTTGGTGTAACCCGGTTCAGTCGTTTCTCAATCATGTAATTTTCCCTTTAGAAATTACATAGGGAAAAAAGACTTTCCATATGTGGAGCATTTTCTGTTTTTCTTTGACGCCATTTGACAAATCTTCAAAAAACGTTACAAAATTAAAGTTAAATCTACTCAGCTCTTTCCTGGAATGTTCTGGGGGTGATCTGTCAAAAGGGGACAGAGGAAAGGGGGTAGTCCCAAACACTTTTTTCCCCATGCAATTTCAATAGGGAAAAGCGAACAGTGATAGAGAAAACAGCTTAACAGAATTACACTAAATATTTCAGAAAGACAGATCTTTACTCAGAAAGTGTGCATTTTGTGTTTCAGTGTAAATCTGTTCAGCCTTTTTTGATATATTATGGTCTAAAAAAAAGCAATATCTATAGCAATGAGGCAAAAAAGGAAAATATTTAGATGGTACCGAGGGAGAACCGCAGGGCTAAGCACACATTGGCTCGTCACAACAGCCCCAGAGCCCTAAAATGCCATAAGAAAAAGAATCTAAGGGGGCAGGGTAGGGATAGCCTAATCCCCTATTACTAGTTGGAGAGGGTGGTCCTAGAGGGACAAATAAAAGAAAAATTATCAAAACATGTCATCACAATCCCACAGGAGTCCTACTGGAGTCAGCATCGCCCTTATTTAATCCCGTGGGAATATAGAAGAAAATGAGGGGTGTTGGTCTGTGGCGCATATGCCCCTTGTGGGGGTGATGGCCACTTGCTGGCGGTTAGCTACTAGGCCTGGCCACAGGCAAGTCCCCGATTGTCAGCCACGCTCTGCAGAAGGCCGACCTACCATGGACCTCCAGCCCACAATTTTCTTTTCTTTGTGGCTTTACCGTTATACCCCCTCAGTATCTTAGCTGAAATGCCACCTGTGGTGTGGCATAAGGTTCACTTATTAACGCTTGTGTGGTCTCCCAGAACTCAGCTGTAATACATACAAAAAAAGGTTATTTTAGCACAGGGGACCACCTCAAACCCCTACCCTTCCCCCTTGTATTTTTTATTTTTCATAACTCAGGACACAGGAAGTCCTGAAACTGAAGCCACAATATTTCGGTTCATGCTGCAGCCAGCCAAACAGATTCCTTGGTCTTAAGTGACCAGTACCAGTCTCATGGGACTGAAGGTGCCACAGAATGTTCTTCATCTTTGCTTTCCTAACTGCTGAATGTGTCCAGTTCATTTACAGGTATTCACATTTTGTTGTGAATTACAAAAAAATGATATCATACAGCCTTTTCTTGCACATTCCCTGTACCCCAGCAAGATTGTCACATAATTCACTTAACTTTTCTTTCTGGGACTGCAAAGTGAAAGGAGTTAAAAACAAGTAAGCAGCAATTTGTCTGAAGACCTAGCCTGAAGTTTTGCCTCTATCTTGTCACATTTGCTGCACACAAAGATCCTTTTAAAATCTTTATTTCTCTTTACCTATTACTTGGAGTTTCATGACCCATCAAACACCACTCAGAGTTTGAGAAACACAGCACTAAAGTGTAAATGCTAGCTCTGTCGTAAGTTAGATTTGTACCCGAGCCACCGCACCCAGCACAAATCAGTATGGTATATTTGTTGTTTTCCAGAAATTACATGCATTACACATAGAGAAATCACGTGATGTTCCCTTTTCCCAGTTCTTGTACCGGCTATGTAAGGTTAATTTCTAAGCAAAAGAAGGTTGTCTGTAGTTTTTTTTACTTTAGTTGATCTGTCTGGAATACAAGGAAAATGTGTGCTTCGCCTGTGCCATTATGTAGTTTCCATGAATCCTCCCATAGGTTTGGTTCTACATTATGCAAAGCCATTAATGCTGTACTAGAGTTAACTTTCAGCACAAAAATCCTTTTACCTCGAAAGTTGATTCACATTGCCTTTTGTATGCTGCTTATTATATCACGAGTGCCTGCTCTAAAACATGCCTGCGAATACAGTAGGGGCGGGTGAAGATTTCCAGCGGAGTTTGTGAAGTTTTGCACACTCCGTGCTCCATGTAGCGTTCCGCTAAACTCCGCGAAGTGGAGTTTTTTCTCTTGAGGTGCCCCCCCAATGTTAAGTTAGCTAGCGCTTGTGAGAAAAAAAAAAATCGCATGCTAGACCTCCTCCCAGTGACATTACTGAACGCGGGCAATCACAGCAGGTCACGACCACTCACTTTGAGAAATCTGCCGCTCGCCTTGAGGAAGCTGCCACTCGAGTAGAATATCTACTCAAGCGGTAGAAAGTAGCAGCGCCCTCTGGCGTGGTGCGCAGTGCCATTTGCGGTGATTTTACAACATGGGACAAACTCCTGGCACTTAAAATCAGTGCGAGAGGCACGATTTAACAGACTCCATTGCTGGCAGAACTCCACAGAGCGTGCCTGAGTTTTTCAGGCATTTCCTATTTTTATGTGAAATACACTTAAGTATGGATGTTTCATGAAACAGAAACACTCCTCTGCAAAATGTCTGTAATATACTCTCACACATCACCCACATTATAAAGTAGTTTCTGTAAAATGTAAATTAAACCAATTTGTTGAAGAAGAATTTCAAGGTCATCATGGCAACACTCTTTGTAGAAGAGGGTTGGCTCAATCAGAGGCCACCCTGAAAGTTTGACTCCCTGGGCCAGAGCCCACTTTCCCCATGCCTCTAAATGTATCTGTGCACAGACCCCCTGGCTCCAAGTATATCAAGGATAACCAATAGCATCACCAAGTGCCATGCATATGTCTCTAATGATGACTGTAGCAAAATGTAATGGAACACATCTGCACAACCACATTGTGTCCACTACTTTGGTGCTGGCTGGCAACAAACAATGCACACTTGGATAATAATCTGCAGTTGGACTCACAAGTTAACAAAACAGTTGGCACCTGTTTTTCCCCGATTAGAGCTTTACGGGAGGTTTTTCCGTTACTGCCGACCTCTGCCAGGACACAAGTGGTGAGGAGTGTTATTCTGAGCAGGCTGGACTATTGTAACTCCCTGCTTCTCGGAGCACAAAATTCTCTGATACTGAAATTGCAGAGAATCCAGACATTAGTGGCAAAGTTAGCTCTAAACAGGCAACGCAGGTCCTCTACATCATTAGCTCTGAAGGATCTCCATTGGTTGCCGATCCGACAAAGAATACAATTCAAATCACTCTGCATTGTCTTTAAGGCAGTACACGGATTGGGACCTAAACCACTGCAGAGTAAATTCACCTGGTATATTCCCCCGAGAAGCCTCCGCTCATCAACAGCAAATTTGGTGCGTACTACCAGATTTAAAAAAACCAGGACCGGAGGCAGAGCTTTCAGCTCTGCAGCTTCACGGCTGTGGAATGAACTCCCGATTGATCTCAGACAATCAGAGAATTTGTTGCAATTTAGGAAAAAGCTGAAAACTTGGCTCTTCCCGAGGGAAGAGTAAAATACAGCTATCGCTAATTTTGACCTGCCCTGACACAACCCCTACCCCCCCCCTTCCTCTGGTTTGGTCGTTTCCTGCACACAATTACTACACAGTAATCTCCAGCGCCAGGATACCCGTTGGGTGACAGTGCGCTATACAAGTCCAGCTTACATTACATTACATTACACACTTGCACAAAAAGGGATGGGAAATCCCAAAAGTAAAACTCACCATATAGGTGTTTTTAAAATAATTCAGAACATTCTCACTAATAAAAAATATGCATTACACATCATTGGACTAAGTGCAATGTAAGATCATGTAGACATTTCTCTACACAAGGGGTAACCGTCAGCCATACATTACCTTTAATAGATGGCTGTCCCATTAATGAGCCATACGCTACAACATCATACATTTAACTATTCCCTTTGTCTACAACAACTCCTGTATCGTATACTACTTCAATGGTCACATCATATAACAAGTTGCAATGCATATATGTACATACCGATCTGTAAACAAGCTGAATTATTCAAACCTGTAGTAAACTATCCTTAAAGAGATTGTCAACAACTAATGTTTGGAGCAAGTGTCCACTAGTATGACTGCACCTAATTTCAAATTGCAATCATATACCATGTTAACCAGTGTATGCACTTAACATAGTAGACATTTAAAAATAAGCAGTAGTTTCTGCCATCATGCTTAACCGCTTCGCCGCGATCGGAATTCCGCCCAGGTGCTGGACATTCCGATCGCGGGTGTGGTCGTGACGAGCTCAGCTCATCATGCGCACAGGCCGACCGCGCAGCATGACGAGCTGAGCTCGTCATGAGCATCAAAGGGGTTAACAAACATATGCACTACACATCTTGAAATGAAACACTGCAAGAATGAAAACAATTGCAAATCAAAATTAATGCCAGGACTAACTTGGTGAATATCAAATTGTGATTTATTCTCACAATAGAGATATCTCTCTCTATAAGTCCAAAATAAATAGAACAAAAACAAAGATAAATGGCAATCCTTTGAAAATTCACAAGTCCTGAGGACTGCTGTGCTGCGCCACGCTGGCCTCCAAAAACACAGTCAAGGGAAACGCCCCAGGAAAGGGCATCTAGTGGGCAGTTCTGGCACCTCAGTGATGCCACTTGTGAGTGGTGGGGTTGGTGTTGGGAGGGGTGGATTTGGATTTGTGAGAGGTAGCTTAAATTTTGGGAGGGTTTTTTTTTTGCTTTTGGGAGGGGTCTTGGTTTTCCTCTCAGGTGTACGCCTGGGTTTAGGGGTGGGGGATCAGTTTTGTAAGGGGTGTATTGGGATGTGGAAGGGATGGGTTGGGGGTGTGAAAGGGTTTTTTTCGGCTATGGGAGGGTGAGTTCAGCTTTGACAGGGGTATGGGCAAAGCAAATCAGCAAGCTTTCACAGGGAAAATGGGCAGGATGTTTGGGAGGGAGTAGGGGTTGGGAGGTAGGGGGAGTGTAAGTGTTAGGTGTGTGTGTTGTTGCTGCAGATGTCTGTCTGATGTATCTTGTTTGTGTTTTGTAGGGGACTGTTGTGTGGGGGAGTGTGGGTGTTTGCGTATTTTGGGGGTGTTTGATGTGGACGTGCTCGGTATGCTGGGTATTGTGGACATGTCAGGTGGTGCGGGTGTGGTGGCTGGGGGTATGATGTGGGATGGGGGATGTGTCTGTGGGTGCTGGTGTAGTGTCTGGGGGATTGCTGGGTGCTGTGGATGTGTGTGTGGGTGTGATTGTCAGGTGAGTGGTTGTGTGCTTTGGTGAATTTAGGTGTTTCTGTTTGCATGTGCTGCTGGGGCTGTTGAAGTGTGTGCGTGCATCTGTGTGAGTGTACTTTGGACATGCATGGGAATAGGGAATTTGGATGGGGAAGAGGCACGAGGTGAGGCGGAAGTTTGGGATGGGTGGAAGGCTGCTGTGAGTGAGGAGGCCAGAGCCTGAAAATATTTCTGAAGGTCAGACATGGCACTGTGGATGACTTCCAGGTAGGCAACCAGATGGCAGATGGCTGCCTTGCCCCCGAATGGCATTCAGTAGTGCCATCTGCCCTACAGATATGTGTCTCAGGAGGTCAATAGTCTCCTCACTTAGGGCAGCGAGGGGGAGAGAGGCTGGGGCTGAGGTGCCTGGAGTGAAGGAGATGGCTCCCCTCTTAGGGAAGCGGGCCCGGCCAACTGGGTGGGGAGCAACAGGGAGGGTGAAGATGGAAGGGAGGGTGGCAGACAAGGATGTTGTTGCTACAATTTCTGTGTGTTCGGCCACCACTAGGGAGTGTCCACTGGAGATTTGACTCTGAAGATGATGACGTTGAGTCTGACTCCTCCGTGGCGCTTCCCTCACCCATTGGGCCACTGGCTCACTCGGTGTCTGTCATGTCACGACCAAAGCTACTGTGGCCAGGTGCTTCCTCATCAATGTTAACCCTGTCTTATCCACTCGCCTGGGATGATGCTGAAATGAAATTGATAATACGTTTATTGCATGAGCATGAACAACCTGGATCAAGAGGTTTTACCACAGAACATTACTAAAGTGCACTGAACACTCCAGCTACAAGGTCCACTATAGTGGCTTCCACATTAGCATGAGCACAGCATGCATGCTACATGGCCTGCAAACAGTTGCTCACAGTGAAGTCATAACCACTGACAGCTCAATTGCATGAGTGAACTTGTCTCAACTCCATCCTCATGCACCTAGTAGGATACTTGAACACCTTGTACAGTTAGGCCCTTGTAGTATACCAGGGTGACCTGATGTCATCAAATAGGATGGCAATGACAAACTCATTCCTACAGATTCCACACAAGGCCCTGCAATCAGCAAATAGTCATATACCTAATATCACATCATTATGAAATGATGGTCAAGTAATACAGATAAATTGCAGCAATATGTGAAGTAGCAGGAAGAAGGTGACATGCTAATGCTCATTTCACACTTTTGACACTTCCTAATTGAAAGTTCCTCATATGTTCACTGTCAGTATAGTCTCATGAAAGCTGTACTTAAGTACAGTGGCGGCTCTTCCACTAAGGCAGAGGAGCGTCGCCCAACTGCTCAAAAGGAAAAATAAAATGATAATAACGTAATGTTATTATCATTTTATTTTTCCTATTGCCGTCAGTGGCAGGGCAGGGCTGGCCAGAGCAGGGGGAGGAGTGGTTAGCACTCCCAAAGTGTTCATGACTGTTTGGTCGCCCCTCTTGGGCGGGCCGAACAGTCATGAGCACTTTGCATGTTCCCTACCAGGCTGCATTACACAGCTTTGTGAAGAACATGCACAGGCTCCCTGTCCTCATCTGAGCGCTGAATCACGGGGCTCAGACAAATGACAAAGCTGCATTGCAGCGTTGTGTTTGGCTCTGGGGAGCCTGTGTGCTTGGGTGCTTCCTGCTGCCGGCCAGGACAGGAAGAAGGAAGAGGACAAGGACAGGCGGCCCGCTAGACGGTCGGCTGGCCGTTCCAGATAAGTCTGTTTTTTTTTATTCACTCACCCCGCCCCCTCCGCTGCCCCACTGCCCCGTCCGGTAGAAGCTGCTACTGCTTAAGAGCTTCGTTATGTATCACATGTAGCACAGAAAAGTGGACTGAAGACAATCTGGACCAAATTTCTGGAGGATTTGTCCACAAATATCCACAGCATAATGATTCACCTAGGCCTATGGACATCCCCATCTAGGTTGGTACTGGTGAGAATCCCATTCTTGCATTGCAAATAGACCACTGAAGGTTGTTGAGGCTCAGGGAATCTCCATTACATGAAGAGGTGGTTTCACTTTTATCCTAATGGGAAGGGTCATCACAGTACCTTTTTTTCAGCCACACACTAATTACTTTGTCATACTGAGTGTAGACAGACACTCACAAATAATCCCTACATGGTATTCAGGCAAAATATTGAACCCGAAATATTGTGTACAAAGTATTGTGATATGGAAATATCATCTGCAAGAATATCGATGTCAAGAATATCGATTTTAAGGTAAGTAATACCAATTTTGAAAATATCGTAGTTATTATTGTTTACAAAAATATAGTAAATAACATCGTTTTTTAATTATGTATTTTAGTATATTTAAAAAATTTATATGATGTACATTTTTTGTATAATTATTGTTTCGGTTTTTTAATATATTTGTTAGTAGTACTTAAATGTAATTTAATAACATTTTGTGATTTTTTTTTTTTTTTAACAATCATCTCTGGTTTAATAAGATCATTTACAATACAGAATTGATCACAAGGTGTTTGATAAAAATAGAAATCTATGTTTTCATTACGGCTCTTAAGTGTTGCTTTTCTTCACCTTCCTCCTCGGAATGAAAAGGCACAACAGTCACATTTGCATACAGGATATTTAGCAACATGAACAGAAGAGGCAGGGTTACAAATCGGATGGATGGATACCAACTGCTGGAAACATTCTTGGTCTGATCTTTCAGGCAAAGCAAGCAGTGCAGGGCTGAGAAGGTGTGCGCAGACACGTAGAAGCCAATAGTTAGGTTCCAAAGGACGACAAAGCTGAGCCTGCACCGCCGAACAACTCAAGCTGGGTGTCTCCTCAAAACTCAAAACAAAACCATGCAGAACGGTAAATCAGTGCTTTTAGGGTGCAGGTGCATGGTGTCGCTGGGCTTTAAAGTTAAACGTGAGCCAGGAGGAGATTCTGAGCCACATCTTCAGGCTACAGCCAATGCTGCTAATGCCTCTTGCGCAAAATATTTCACATCCACATCTTGGTATTGTGTTAACCTCTCCAGCACAGGCTTTACTTCATTTTGCAAAGTACTGTTGTCAAGAGTTGGTCCAATTTTCTGCAGGGATTTGGCGACATTGAAGCGAAGATTTGCAACAGCATCCCCAGCCATCCGTATAATCGTTGGAAGCATATGTTTAGTAGTGATGTCCTGCCCACAAACTTCAGACAAAACATTGATGCAGAAGAGCGTGGTCATCCGGTGCAGATAATTGGGATCGTTTGACATAGCCAGGACTTTGGGGAGGATGGTGGCTTGTGCCCAGTCCTTGCAAAACTTCTCTACCAGTTTTTTCAGGTTGCTGGTGGCTGCCTCGCAAATCGCATACACATGATCCACCAACCAACTATCCAACATTTTGTGATTTTTAGTACCATAGAGAGTTGTGGGTTTATAGGGGTACATAGTGGGAAGTAATTTAATTATAATTAATGAATAAATAGTTTTTAATTAATATTAAATATTTAATTTATAATTAAATATGTTAATTGTGTAATTAATTTCTTTTTAATTTTAGGTCTGGGCTGTGGGGTGTATAGGGGTACAGGGTGGGAAGTAAATTATAATGAATTAATAATTTGTTTTTAATTAATATAAAATATTTGATATTTAATTATGTTAATTGTGCAATTGTTTTTTAAATTAATGTTTTAGGTGCTGGTTATGGGGTTTATAGGGGTACAGGGTGGGAATTAAATTAATTATAATTTATTAATATTTAGTTTTAAATTAATATTTATTATTTAATTGATAAGCAATGTTAATTGTGCAATTAATTTTTTTGTTGTTACATTTTAATTGTGGGTTGTGGGTTTTGTAGGGATATAGGGAGGGAAGTAAATGAATTTTAATTAAGTAATCATTAATGTTTAATTGGTATTAGTTATTTAACTGATAAATATGTTATTTGTGTAGTGAAGTTTTTGTGAAGTTCAATTTTAGGAGCTTGCTGTGTATTTTGTAGGAGTATATTGTAGAAAATAAATTAATTGTAATTAAGTAATAATTAGATTGTATTTAATGATAATTAGTTAATTGATACATATTTATGTTAATAGTGCAAATCTTTTTTTTTTTTAAGTTAAGTTTTAGGTGCGGGTTGTGAGTTTTGTAGGGGTGTAGGGTGGGAAGAAACTAAATTAGAATTATTTAATAAATAATTTTTATTAATAAATAATGTTTAAATAATACTAAATGAAAAATAATTATGTAAATTGTTTAGTACATTAATTGATTTATTTGGGGTGTGCATTGTATTTGTTTTGTATGTGTAAAGGATGTATAGGCAATTAATTATACTAAATAATAAAGTTCATTTATAATAATTACAGACATTAAAAATAATTATGTTAAATATGTACATTAAATATTTTTATATTATATATTAGGTGCGAGTTGTTGAGGTTGTAGGAGTAAATAGTGGGAAGGTAATGAAATATTATTAATTTATTATTACTTAGGGCCTAACTATGATGTCGGTGAGACAGACACTGATGGCATGCCGGTCCCACCGACATCTACCCCTATGGTACTCCCCAGCAATGTGGAGGGTGTAGGCATTGGACGTAGAGACCGTCCGCTGCTGTTTTGACGGGCTCCTTAATCCCATCGGAGCATTGGAAATGCTCGATCTCTTAATGATGGCAGATCTGCTGTCGGGATCATGATGTCATTTTCTGACAGCCTTTCCAGGTCGGCCTTTCTGACATGAAAAGTCAGAAAATGACTTTGGGGGCCCCTAGCAGGGCCCCCTTCTCCTCTGGCCCTCTGCTATGGGGCCTGCGGGACACCTATGGTGACCCCCTAAACATCCCTGCACCGTGCTTTCAATGGAAGCTTGTGCTGCAGGCCTTTTCCGCCCACTGTACAAGCTTCCATTGGAAAATGGATGTTTGCGACCACCCTATGGGCGGTTGCATCCTAATTCTGAGGTTGAACCCGTTGACCTAAAGTCGGCGGGTTCCAGACTGATAGGGGCATTGTAATCAGCCCCTTAATTGTTAATAATAAATGTTTGATTGAGAATTAATTATGAAAATGTTGAAAATAATTATTTGATTTATATGTTTGGTGTGAGCCGTTTAATTTGTAAGGATAAATGGTGGGGTGGTAATTAACTTATTTTAGGAATGCATTTTTATTATTAATATTTTAACTAATATTTTATTATATACTCTGTTGCAGTATAGGATAGAACGTAATTTAAGTTATAGCAAATGTATATATAGTTAAGTATTTTCTAAAAATGATGTTACTATTGTATATGCTAATTGTGTTTTTTAAATGTAAATAATATTTTACTTATTGGTTATTATGTTGAGAATATATTTTTGTATTTTAATGATAATATTTGTAGATATTTATATCTAACATTGTAATACGTATTTATTTTATTTAATTTTTAAAATAAAATATATTTGTATTTCTTTTTTTACATATTTATATTTTTAATTGTTTATTATGTTTTTGAAATTATTTTATTATGTTGAAAAGAATTTGTTGGTTTCTAATGTTGCACTGGCTGGAATAGGAATAGAAAATTGGACCCCTCCACAATCTAACATTTCCCTTACTGTTGCACTCACTGGATTTGGAATAGTAAATTTTACCCGTCTGCAACCCAACACCTTCCCTACTGTTGCACTGACTCGAGTGGGAATAGTAAATTTGAATCCTCCACAATCCAACACTTTCCCTACTTTTCCAGTGGCTGGAGTGGGAATAGTATATTTTACCTCTCCGAAATCCAACACTTTCCCTACTGTTCCACTGACTGGAGTGGGAATAGTTCATTTTACTTCTCAGTTATAAAACACTTTCCCTATGTTGCACTGACTGGAGTGAGAATAGTATATTTTACTTCTCTGCAATCCAACACTTTTCCTACTGTTCCACTGACTGGAGTGGGAATAGTAAAGTTTTCCTCTCTGCTATCCAACACTTTCTCTAGTGTTACACTAACTGTAGTGGGAATAGTATATTTTATCCCTCCCCAATCTAACACTTTCACTATTGTTGCATTGATTGTAGTGGAAATAGTAAAATGTATCCCTCCACAATTTAATAATTACTCTACTGTAGCAGTGACTGTAGTGGGAATAGTAAAATTTACACTTGTGAGATTTAACTGTTTTTCTACTGTTGCATTGCGTGAAGTAATTTTATCCATACTTAGTCCAACACTTTGCCTACTTTTGTTTACATTATAGTGGAAATAGTATTCGTATTACATGTAAAATTGTATTATATATTTTATATTGTTACAATTTATATTATGTTTTTGTTTGTTAAAAATGATACTTATAATGAATAATGTTTTCAATGTGTAAAATATATTTAGCAAATTTTAAGTTATTTAAGATGTTTATTTTTTATTTAAAATAAAATGGCTTGTATTAAAAATATTTTATGTTCTTTGTGTACATCTAGATATATATATATATATATACATATATATATATATTATCTACTGGCGGTCGCCAGTAGATAGTTATAGTTAGGACCTATTTTCCATAGGAAATCTGCAACATTCTATTTGAAATAACTTTGGCGCCGGTTGTCGAATCTTCGCGAAATTTTCAAACTTTGTGGCCCGCTCCGGTCCGCTCCTATCCTGAAAGTTTCTGGGTGATTCGTCAAGCGGGGGCCGAGAAAAAAGGGGGGTCCCAAAACATGTTTTCCCCATGCAATTTTCCATAGGAACCTTTCATCGCAGCTACAGCCCGAACTGCTGAACGGAATTACACCAAATTTGGCAAAGAGGTAGCCCTTGGTTCAGAGTCGTGCCTTTTGCTTAAATGGCGTAAATCCGTTCAGTAGTTCCTGAGAAAATCAAAAATAAAATCACATATATATCTATGGCCGCGTAGGGTCCGGCACCCTCCCGATCATGAGCTGTATGCTAATTGGCTGTCAACACTCCAAACCAGGAAGTGTTGGCAGCCATCTTGTGCCTCGGTAGAACCGAGGCACAAGAAAAGACAAAAACAAGGGCGCAAAACGCAAAAAGGGGGCAGGGTAGAAACACCCTGAACCCCTCGGCAAAAAACACTTTGGGTGCGTGGATCCAGCCGATAAAAAAAAAAAAATGAAGCGCGGTCTCCAGCTCTTCGTTGTTAATTGGCCCCCGGGTGGGCCAAGTCCCGGGGGCATGCCGGGGTTTAATATTAATATGTGGGGGGGCCTCTAAGGCCCCCCCAAGCCCCAGGGACCGCCACCCCCCGGGGCTTCTTTTTAAAAAGGTTGAATTACCTGTGTGGGGGGGCTCCAGCCCCCCACACGCCCCGGGGACCGCCACCTCCCCGGGGCACTAAATATTTAAATATGGGGGTCCGTTACGGACCCCCAGAGCCCCGGGGACCACCACCTCCCCGGGGCTTTCACGATGTTGGGAGGGGGGCCGCGTGGCCCCCCTCCTGGAGCCAGTGATGGCCCTGGGGACTGCCACCCCCCAGGGCCGGCTCCTGCAGTGTCCCGGGGTGCCTATCCCCGGGACACTGTAATTTGCTATGGCAGGGCGGGAGCCTCGCGGCTCCCGTCCTGTCATAGCAAACTGCTTTGGATTTTGGAAGAGAGAGCAGGAAACCTGCTCTCTCTTCCAAAATTCAAAGCGAATTGCTTTTCCACACGGGGAGCTGCATCTTAGCAGCTCCCCATGTGGAAAAGCAATGCCGGCTCCCGAGGGACGCGGGGAGCCGGCGGGACCGTGGGGGATTGGGGACCCCCCCACGGTCCCCAACGGAGAGGGCCAGCCCCGGGGGATGGGGTCCCCGGGGCAAGTAGTGGCTCGGGAGGGGGGCCACGCGGCCCCCTCCCCAAAAAAAAATACAAAAAAATAAAGGCCTGCCCCGGGGGATGGGGTCCCCGGGGCAAAAGGAGGCCTGAGGAGGGGGGCCACGCAGCCCCCTCCTTAAAAAATCATAAAAGTGTGGCCATGCCCCGGGGGATGGGGTCCCCGGGGCCAGAATCGGCCACGGGAGGGGGCCACGCGGCCCCCTTCCCGTTTAGTTTTTTAAAAAGGGGTAAGGCCCTGGGGGATGGGGTCCCCAGGGCCCCAAAAAAGGAAAAAGGAAGGGGCGCCACACAGCCCCCCTTTGGAATTTTTTTTTTTTTAAACGATTGTGCCACAGGGCCCGCCCCTTCCTTTACCACTCTGCAAACGCGCCCCCTGGCGCGTTTGCAGATGGGGAACGAATTCCCCTTGAATACTGGGGGTCCCTGGGGGCCAACTAGCCCACCAGGAACCTCCAGTATGCGCCAGGGGGCTGCGTTGCAGAGAGGTGTTCTGAGGCCACACCCCTTTTTACACCTCTCTGCAACGCAGCTCTGTGGCGCTTAATGGAGGTAGCTGGTGGGCTAGTTGCACCCCAGGGACCCTCAGGATTCAAGGGGAGTTAATCCCCCAACTTAAAATGCACCACGGGGCGTGTTTGCACAGTGGTGAAGGGAGGGGGCAGGGCCTGAGGTGACATGTGTGCAAACACGCCCTGTGGCGTGTTTTAAGATGGGGAATTAAATCCCCTTCAATCCCGAGGGTCCCTGGGGGCCAACTAGCCCACCAGGTACGTCCAGAAAGCGCCACAGAGCTGCGTTGCAGAGAGGTGTAAAAAGGGGCGTGGCCTCTCAACACCTCTGCAACGCAGCTGCCTGGCGCATACTGGAGGTACAGGGTGGGATAGTTGGACCCCAGGGACCCTCATGATTCAAGGGGACTTAATCCCCCAACTTAAAACGCGCCACAGGGCGTGAGTGATGTCACTGACCATGTCATGAGTGATGTAATATGACACGTCATCAGCAGTGCATTGCGGGCGCGCGAGTTATAGTTAGCTGAACTAACTATAACGGGGGAATTTCTATGGTTTTGTACGAATGAAATGTCCAACTAACTATAACGCCCCTGAAACCTATGGTTTTTTCAGTGAATTTCTAAGGTTTTTTAAATGCTAATTTCTAACTATAACGTGCCTGAAACCTATGGTTTTTTCAGTGAATTTCTAAGGTTTTTTAAATGCTAATTTCTAACTATAACGTGCCTGAAACCTATGGTTTTTTCAGTGAATATATATATATTTATTATACTATGTATACATGTGAAAATGTCTCGGTCCCCTGTTTGCCTCGGTGGCACGGAAAAAATGGGTGGAA
Organism: Calotriton arnoldi; assembly: GCA_963921515.1. Classification (NCBI taxonomy): domain Eukaryota; kingdom Metazoa; phylum Chordata; class Amphibia; order Caudata; family Salamandridae; genus Calotriton; species Calotriton arnoldi. The sequence goes on along the minus strand of CAWUFW010001363.1, from coordinate 1,038,641 downwards.
CTGACGTCAGCACGCCGACGAGGTCCTCTTATGGCTCCGATGACGTCATACGGTGTCGCGAGCGGAGCCGTGCTCATTGACGTGGGAGAGCTAGGAAAGAATTTCCGTGGAATGCTGGTGCAGGGGATATTCACCTAAGTGTTCAGGCTAGTCCTTTGGGAGCAACTGTTTATGTTGCCACTCCAGAAACCGAAACCAGTGATCCGAGGGCAGAGGCCCTGCAGATGGCACACGAGGTGGGGTGCCCAGTCGTGTGCACCGGCGGGGCAGCGAAGTGACAAGCACCACAACCCACAAAAAAGGTAACAAGGGCACTGAATAACACAGGATCTTCTCTTTGTATCTGGCAGGAACAACGAAGTTAAAATGCCCTAGTACCAAAATGTAGAATTAGAGCTACAATGGTCTTCAAGAGGACCTGCGATGCCGCTTCTGCCTCCCGTACCCTGGAGGCGGCACATGGGTCACGTGGTACAGTCATACTACGGTGGGACGCACACTCGTTGACCTCTCATGGCACTGCTCCACACTTCAGGGAGGACGCTTTCCATTAGCTATGTTTTCTGATGACATGTCGCGCCGGCCCCGTCCAACAACAGAACTCCTTTAGATCCAAACAGACTCTTCCACTCTCTCACCGGAAGTGAAACCAGGCCACGCGGACACTTTCACAATACAACAGCCGGGAATGCACTTTTCGGTAAAAAACCACATTCCTTCCTCCTAATTAATCAAATAAACGTCTCACTGAAGAACAGGGGCCAGCTTCGATCGGTAAACAGCCGTTACAATGACTTTTTACTTTGCGATACCATTACAACGCATGCATTACCACGCATGCGTTGTACATCACAAAGTCATTACTACGCATTTTTTAGAACGATGGTCATTTACCACGCATGCCTTTACAACAAATTTTGTTGTAAAGGTATGTATGGTAAATAACCATGCGTTCTAAAAAACATGTAGACGATCCATGTCGTTGTAAGGAAACCGAGGCTGTTCCGTTTCCTCACAATGACGTGCACCGCCCCTCAGAGATGACGTGAAGCAGGAACCACAAGGAGAGAGGAACCATGAGCAGTGAGAGGTAAGGGGGATTGGGCATGGGGTGGGGGTTTCTTTTCTAGGGTTTAGGGTAGTGCAGTGGTGTTTGGGTGATGTAGGGGGTCGTGCTGGGGGTAGTGTTTTAGGGTTTAGGGTAGTGCAGTGGTGTTTGGGTAGTGTAGGGGGTCGTGCTGGGGGTAGTGTTTTAGGGTTTGGGGTAGTGCAGTAGTGTAGGGGGTCATGCTGGGGGTAGTGTTTTAGGGTTTAGGGTAGTGCAGTGGTGTATGGGTAGTGTAGGGGGTCGTGCTGGTGTAGTGTTTTAGGGTTTAGGGTAGTGCAGTGGTGTTTGGGTAGTGTAGGGGGACATGCTGGGGGTAGATTTAGGGTTTAGGGTAGTGCAGTGGTGTTTGGGTAGTGTAGGGAGTCGTGCTGGGGTAGTGTTTTAGGCTTTAGGGTAGTGCAGTGGTGTTTGTGTAGTGTAGGGGGTTGTGCTGGGGGTAGTGTTTTAGGGTTTGTTAGTGCAGTGGTGTTTGGGTAGTGTAGGGGGTAGTGCTGGGGTAGTGTTTTAGGGTTTAGGGCAGTGCAGTGGTGTTTGTGTAGTGAAGGGGGTCATGCTGTGGGTAGTGTTTTAGGGTTTAGGGTAGTGCAGTCATGTTTGTGTAGTGTAGGGGGTCGTGTTTTAGGGTATAGGGTAGTGCAGTGGTGTTTGTGTAGTGTGGGAGGTCATGCTGGGGGTATATTTAGGGTTTAGTGTAGTGCAGTGCAGTGGTGTTTGGGTAGTGTAGGAGTTGTGCTGGGGGTAGTATTTTAGGGTTTAGGGTAGTGCAGTTATGTTTGGGTAGTGTAGGGTGTCGTGCTGGGGGTAGTGTTTTAGGGTTTAGGATAGTGCAGTGGTGTTTGGGTTGGAGGGGGTAGTGTTTTAGGGTTTAGGGTAGTGCGCCCAACCAGCCACAATATCCGTGGACAAAGGGGATCCTGACTCTTTGGAACGCTCCGTCAATTGAATAATTTGGGTCAAGGGCCCTACCACGTCCAAGACCTATCAATTCCTTTCTTGGTATCCCTCATACTTGGAGAAAAAGGTACATAGTTTCTCATCAATTTCAGGCGTGTGTGCCACCTTCCCCTTCAGTGAGGGCCTGGGGCATTCTCCCCTCATCCTATTCCTGACCTCCCTTTCAAGGGGTTGATGGATTTTCCCCACCACATACTCTGCCACTTTGGCGTCAGGTGTCCACTCTGCCGACCTAGGATGGTAAATTTGGGTAGGCTCGAACATGTCCGTGTGGACCCTGTCCCCAACTGGGGACTGAGAGGAGTTGGACTCTGGATGCCGGGGACGCCCCGAGTCCTTATCCTCATCGGAGGAGAAATCGTCCTCCGATACACCCTCTCCCTCTAATGGAAACCCGCCGTCGGGGTCTACAATAGTGGTGACAGTGTCGCAATTTTCTCTGTGTCCCTCCTCCTCCCGGCAGGGTGCATGTTCTAGCGTTCGCGCACTCTTGAGGAAGGTCTCCGTAAGTTTATCAAATCCTTCCAAGTGCCCAACATTATGCTTAACGGCCCTTTTATTCCCCATCTGGAAGCTACTTGGACCCGCCACCACCAGATCTGGGTCACTGAACACCCTAGGGATGCTTTTCGCCAGCTTATCAACCTGATCCCCAAGAGGAGCCAGCGCCCTAGAAATAGCCAGAGAGAGGGCTTGGTCCACAGCTGGAGGGAGAAGTTGGGGGGCCATTCCTCCTCCACTTCCTGGTAGGAGGAGTAAAAATGGTCTTCTGGAGAAGACATGATAGCAGAGGGTGTGAGCACAGAACAAATGCCCTTAAAATCCTTAAGACAGCCCCCTCGCCGGTGCTCCAACAGCTGGGCTTTCCCCGAAGCTGTTATAAGAATAGACTGAGGCGCAATACCAATTACCACCACCAGGTGGCGCTGGTCACTAACGTGGCCATGTGGGGAAATCACCGCGTAGCGGTGTCAAAATTAGGTGAGGGTTGGTCGGGAATCAAGCGGACACTAAAGGAGTGACCGGATTCCCAAACGCGCGTAAAGACCAGCGGGAGCGCTCGACGGAGCTGCCTCGCTCGGACCAGACGTGCCTGACAGGATCTCACCTCGTGCAGAGCACACAGTGGGAGAAACTGCGAGGGGGATAACGCGCTCGGGCAAGAGCCTGCTGTGCAGGGAATATGAAACAATACCAAGGCAATAATGCTAATAACGTGCACAAGAAAACGCTATACAAACAGCAACAACGTCAGATTAAGCCAAGAATGTAAGGAATGCACTTAACTGACGAGCAGTGAAGAAAGAGGAAGCGGAAGGGACGTCACAATATTATATACGATGGACTGTGATATGATTGGACTATAGTTGCCTTGGAGACTACCCCCTAATGGTTCATGGGTTGTGTAGTCTTTTGTTTAATGATTGTTGTGTTACGTATTCTCTGAACTGCTATGCAAATAAAGTGAGGAAAGATATGCATAATCCTCGCCTCTGTCCTGCCATAGAATTCATTAAACTTTATTTGATCTGATTTAGAAACATAGATCATAAAAGTGTACATAAAATCAGTAAATCCTCTTTCCTAATACAATACAGTGAGAATTAATTAAAACCAGTAGGTAAAAACGGGTGTTACAAAGCCCGGTTCAGAGCAACTTCAGGTTAACAGAATCGTAAAGTTCAATGTTTCGCAAGATCAATCTCATGTACTTCGTGCAAAATACGCAATAAGGGGTCCAAGTAAGATGTAACGCTCCAATACCTGACCAGTTTGCACTATATAAAACTGCAGAAAAACTAAAGATAAAAAGTGTTTTGCACACTTCTGTCATTGGGCTATATGTGGGCTACATCTGGGTGATATTTGTGCTACATTTGGGCTCTTTTTTCTCTGGTGGCCATCTTGGGAGACTTATTTGTTATGAAGTTTCCTAATTTCGTCATTTACTGCAGTCTCCTCAGTAGGAAATGCTTTCAGTTTTTTATTTTGATTCCATCAAGAAGGCATTCAGATGTGTCACACATTTGCCATAAATTCAGAATGTTAGCACTCTAGTTGTTCATTAGATCACTGTAGTAAAGCTACTGCTCACCAGGGAGTTAACTGGAAGTCTACTGCTGGTATTGAAAGTGATTGTTTCAGTCTGCATGTCAGACTTTTCTAATGAAATAGAAGAGGATTTGAGATCTCACTTAAAACATGCCCTAAATTTTCTTTTTGCAGCACTAACCATAATTTCTATGGCAAAATGAACCCCCTCATTTTGTTCCTTTTTAAATTAAATGTTTTAAGTGTTACCAGTTTATTCCAATCAAGATGGCTTCAGGTGTGCCATAGTTTTGTCATAAGTAAGACTGTTAGCGCTCTAGTTGTTCTTTAGAACACTCTGGGAAGCTGCAGTAGAACACAAAGGAATCAACTGACAGTCTCTGCCCATGTTGAATGTACATGTTTTACTGAGAATGTCAGACTTCATTCTCACATGACTGAGAAAGATAATGTGAATTTACAGAAAATATGCTCTCATTTTAGCTTCTGGAACACCTTCCAAAACTGTATGGGACAAGCATGTGAAAATAGTTTTCTCTCAAACATGATTCATGATATCCCAGCAGAAGGTTTTTCACAGGGTAAAATCACTTTAGAACACACCACAATTCCTGAAATTAGTATGGTACCATCAACAAATGAATTCTAATGTAACTAAAGTCTGTTATCACCCTTTATAGTTCTCCTTTTGGTAACCCTCAAAATCTTCGATTCACTACAGTGCATTTCAATGAGGTACTATCATTTATATTGGTCCCAAGATGGCTGCCAGCAATTCCAGGATGAAGTGCTGACAGTCAATCAGATCTCACGATGACATGTGTGGTTAGGCTCCGCCCAAATATATATGTGTTTTCTTTTTCAAATTTCTCAGGAACTACTGAACGTATTTACACCATTTAACCAAAAGGCACGACTCTGAACCATGGGCTACCTGTTTGCCAAATTTGGTGTAATTCCGTTCAGCAGTTCGGGCTGTAGCTGCGATGAAAGGTTCCTATGGAAAATTGCATGGGGAAAACACGTTTTGGGACCCCCCTTTTTTCTAGGCCCCCACTTGACGAATCACCCCGAGCCTTTCAGGATAGGAGCGGACTGGAGCGGGCCATGAGTTTTGAAAATTTCGCGAAGATTCATCAACCGGCGCTAAAGTTATTTCAAATAGAATGTTGTGGATTTCCTATGGAAAATAGGTCCTAACTAAAACTATCTACTGGCGACCGCCAGTAGATAATATATATATATATATATATATATATATATATATATATATATACACTATATTACATTATTTTAAAACTTCTGACATTATAATATAAATTGAAATTATTAGTTTAATAATAGTTTTTAACTAAATATATGTAAATATATATATATTCACTGAAAAAACCATAGGTTTTAGGGACAGTTATAGTTAGTTGGACATTGCACTCGTACAAAACCCGTGAAATTCCCCTGTTATAGTTAGTTCAGCTAACTATAACTCGCGCCCCGCAATGCACTGCTGATGACGTCACATATTACATCACTCATGACATGGTCAGTGACATCACTGATGACATCACTGATGACATCACTGATGACATCATCCAGTGACTGTGTTTCTGTAAAGTTTAAATATGTTTAATATATATAGGGAAAGGCGTATTGAAGAATGAGTGGGTGTATAAGTGTCTGAATGGATGATTTAGTACGTGAGTGACTGACTCTACAAGTGAGTGATTAAACGTATCTTACTGAATGCATGGGTTAGTGACTAAACTGTGTGAATGTCTGTATCCGTCTGTTTGTTGGTGTGTAAGTGGATGCATGGATTTGCGAATAGCTACATGAGTGTCTATATGGGTTATTGATTGGTTCTCTGAGTATCTGTATGGCTGCCTGAGTGTTTGTGTGGGTGGGGTGTGTTTGACTCTATACATAGATGTGTGAGTGGGTGATTCACTGGGTGCATGATTTCAAGAGTGCATCTGTGATGGACTGCTTGGGTGGGTGAGTGTGTGTATGGGTGTGTTAGTGAGTGAATGTATATCTCAGTGGTACATGTGCGAGTAACTACATATGTAAAAGGCAGTATATATGTGTGTTAGAGTATTTAAATAGCTATAAGTGAGAGTGTGTTATTGTGAGAGTGGCTGTATGGATGCGTGTGTGCTTGTATCAGTTATTGTATAAGAGCGTAAGAATGTGCTAGTATTTGTATGAGTAAGTGAGCTGGTGTGTGTATAACTGTATAGGTGAGTAAATGGGTGTGTGATTAATTTTTTGCATGACTGACTAGGTGTGTGAGTACCTCTATGGATGAGTGGCGGTGTGTGAGTGTTTATATAGGTGTATGAGTGCATATGATAGTCCTGTACTGAGTGACTGTAAGTATGAGTGACTGTACAGGTGAGTGAGTGGATGTGTGTGTAGACCTAAGAATCAGTGAGTGGGTATGTAGTTTTTGGTGTTGGAGTGTCTATGGTTTTGAGAATGGCAGTCTGTAATTTAGAGTGGGTGTATCAAAAGTTATATTAGGGTGTGAGAAGATGCATGAAATTATCACATGGATGATGTCATCAGTGATGTCATTTGAGATGTCATCAGTGATGTCATCAGTGATGTCACTGACCATGTCATGAGTGATGTAATATGTGACGTCATCAGCAGTGCATTGCGGGGCGCGAGTTATAGTTAGCTGAACTAACTATAACAGGGGAATTTCACGGGTTTTGTACGAGTGCAATGTCCAACTAACTATAACTGTCCCTAAAACCTATGGTTTTTTCAGTGAATTTCAAAGGTTTTTTAAATGCTAATTTATAACTATAACGTGTCTGAAACCTATGGTTTTTTCAGTGAATTTCAAAGGTTTTTTAAATGCTAATTTCTAACTATAACGTGCCTGAAACCTATGGTTTTTTCAGTGAATTTCAGAGGTTTTTTAAATGCTAATTTCTAACTATAACGTGCCTGAAACCTATGCTTTTTTAAGTGAATTTCAAAGGTTTTTTAAATGCTAGTTTCTAACTATGCCAACAGAGGTAGGACATGTGAAGAAAGAAGAAAAACGCACAGAAAGAAGCAAAAGATGTGCAGAAAGAACCAACAGAGGAGCAGAAAGAGGCCTTGTTGCAAAATCATCCTGTGCCCACAACTTTTTCAGACGGGTACTGGTGGTAACTGACTCTGACTAACCAGAGCCAGTGCGGGTTTGCACAGTGGTGAAGGGAGGGGGCCTGAGGTGACATGTGTGCAAACGCGCCCCGTGGCGCGTTTTAAGTTGCGGGATTAAGTTCCCTTGAATCCTGAGGGTCCCTGGGGCCCAACTAGCCCCCCAGGTACCTACAGTTAGGACCACAGAGCTGAGTTGCAGAGAGGCGTTCCGAGGCCACGCACCTTTTTTCACCTCTCTGCAACGCAACTCTGTTGTGCTTACTGAAGGTACCTGGTGGGCTAGTTGGCCCCCAGGATTCAAAGGGAATTAACTCCCCAACTTAAAACGCACCACAGGGCGTGTTTGCGCACATGTCACCTGAGGCCCCTCCCCCTCCCTTCACCACTGTGCAAACGTGCCCCGTGGCGCATTTTAAGTTGGGGGATTAGGTCACCTTGAATCCTGAGAGTCCCTGGGGCCCAACTAGCCCACCAGGTACTTCCAGTAAGCACCACAGGCCTGCGTTGCAACGCCTGTAACAAATTGTGCAGTTGTGTTTAGGTAGTGAAGAGGGTCGTGCTGGGGGGTAGTGTTTTAGGGTTTAGGGTAGTGCAGTGGTGTTTGTGTAGTGTAGGGGGTCATGCTGGGGGTAGATTTAGGGTTTAGGGTAGTGCAGTGGTGTTTGGGTAGTGTAGGGAGTCATGCTGGGGGAGTGTTTTAGGGTTTAGGGTAGTACAGTGGTGTTTGGGTAGTGTAGGGGGTCGTGCTGGGGTTAGTGTTTTAGGGTTTTAGGGTTTAGGGTAGTGCAGTGGTGTTTGGGTAGTGTAGGGGATACTGCTGGGGGTAGTGTTTTAGGGTTTAGGGTAGTGCAGTGGTGTTTGGGTAGCGTAGGGGGTACTGCTGGGGGTAGTGTTTTATGGTTTAGGGTAGTGCAGTGGTGTTTGGGTAGTGTAGGGGTTCGTGCTGGGGGTAGTGGTTTAGGGTAGTGCAGTGGTGTTTGTGTAGTGTAGGAGGTCGTGTTTTAGGGTTTAGGGTAGTGCAGTGGTCTTTGGGTAGTGTAGGGAGTAGTGCGGGGGGTATTGTTTTAGAGTTTAGGGTAGTGCAGTGGTCTTTGCGTAGTGTAGGGGGTTGTGCGGGGGTAGTGTTTTAGGGATTAGGGTAGTGCATTGGTATTTGGGTAGTTTAGGGGGTCATGCGGGGGTAGTGTTTTAGGGTTTAGGGCAGTGCAGTGGTGTTTAGGTAGTGTAGGGGGTCGTGCTGGGGGAGTGTTTTAGGGTTTAGGGCAGTGCAGTGGTGTTCGGGTAGTGTAGGGGGTCATGCTGGGGGAGTGTTTTAGGGTTTAGGGCAGTGCAGTCGTGTTCGGGTAGTGTAGGGGGTCGTGCTGGGGGAGTATTTTAGGGTTTAGGGTAGTGCAGTGGTGTTCAGGTAGTGCAGGGGGTCATGCTGGGGGTAGTGTTCTAGGGTTTAGGGCAGTGCAGTGGTGTTCGGGCAGTGTAGGGGGTCGTGCTGGGGGTGGTGTTTTAGGGTTTAGGGCAGTGCAGTGGTGTTCGGGCAGTGTAGGGGGTCATGCTGGGGGTGGTGTTTCAGGGTTTAGGGCAGTGCAGTGGTGTTCGGGCAGTGTAGGGGGTCGTGCAGGGGGTGGTGTTTCAGGGTTTAGGGCAGTGCAGTGGTGTTCGGGCAGTGTAGGGGGTCATGCAGGGGTGGTGTTTCAGGGTTTAGGGCAGTGGTGTTCGGGCAGTGTAGGGGGTCATGCTGGGGGTGGTGTTTCAGGAATTGGGGCAGTGCAGTGGTGTTCGAGCAGTAAAGGGGGTCATGCTGGGGGTGGTGTTTCAGGGTTTAGGGCAGTGCAGTGGTGTTCGGGCAGTGTAGGGGCGGTGCAGGGGGTGGTGTTTCAGGGTTTAGGGCAGTGCAGTGGTGTTTGGGCAGTGTAGGGGGTGGTGTTTCAGGGTTTAGGGCAGTGCAGTGGTGTTCGGGCAGTGTAGGGAGCGGTGCAGGGGGTGGTGTTTCAGGGTTTAGGGCAGTACAGTGGTGTTCGGGCATTGTAGGGGGTGGTGCTGGGGCTGGTGTTTCAGAGTTTAGGGCAGTGCAGTGGTGTTCGGGCAGTGTAGGGGGTCGTGCTGGGGCTGGTGTTTCAGGGTTTAGGGCAGTGCAGTGGAGTTCGGGCAGTGTAGGGGTTCGTGCTGGGGCTGGTGTTTCAGGGTTTAGGGCAGTGCAGTGGTGTTCGGGCAGTGTAGGGGGTCATGCTGGGGCTGGTGTTTCAGGGTTTAGGACAGTGCAGTGGTGTTCGGGCAGTGTAGGGGGTCTTGCTGGGGCTGGTGTTTCAGAGTCTAGGGCAATGCAGTGGTGTTCGGGCAGTGTAGGGGGTCTTGCTGGGGCTGGTGTTTCAGAGTCTAGGGCAATGCAGTGGTGTTCGGGCAGTGTAGGGGGTCTTGCTGGGGCTGGTGTTTCAGGGTTTAGGGCAGTGCAGTGGTGTTCGGGCAGTGTAGGGGGTCGTGCTGGGGGTGGTGTTTCAGGGTTTAGGGCAGTGCAGTGGTGTTCGGGCAGTGTAGTGGGTCGTGCTGGGGCTAGTGTTTCAGGGTTTAGGGAAGAGCAATGGTGCTCAGGCAGTGTAGGGGGTTGTGCTGGGGGTGATGTTTCAGGGTTTAGGGCAGTGCAGTGGTGTTAGGGCAGTGTAGGGGGTCGTGCTGGGGGTGGTGTTTCAGGGTTTAGGGCAGTGCAGTGGTGTTCCGGCAGTGTAGGGGGTCGTGCAGGGGGTGGTGTTTCAGGGTTTAGTGCAGTGGTGTTTGGGCAGTGTAGGGGGTCGTGCTGGGGTGGTGTTTCAGGGTTTAGGGCAGTGCAGTGGTGTTCGGGCAGTGTAGGGTGTCGTGCTGAGGGGTGGTGTTTCAGGGTTTAGGGCAGTGCAGTAGTGTTTGGGCAGTGTAGGGGGTCATGCAGGGGGTGGTGTTTCAGGGTTTAGGGCAGTGCAGTGGTGTTCGTCCAGTGTAGGTAGTCTTGCTGGGGGTGGTGTTTCAGGGTTTAGGGCAGTGCAGTAGTTTTCGGGTAGTGCAGGCGGTCGTGCTGGGGCTGGTGTTTCAGGGTTTAGGGCAGTGCAGTGGTATTCGGGCAGTGTACTGGGTTGTGCTGGGGCTGGTGTTTCAGGGTTTAGGGCAGTGCAGTGGTGTGCGGGCAGTGTACGGGGTTGTGCTGGGGCTGGTGTTTCAGGGTTTAGGGCAGTGCAGTGGTGTTTGGGAAGTGTAGGGGGTCGTGCTGGGGGTGGTGTTTCAGGGTTTAGGGCAGTGGTGTTCGGGCAGTGTAGGGGGTCGTGCTGGGGCTGGTGTTTCAGGGTTTAGGGCAGTGCAGTGGTGTTCGGGCAGTGTAGGGGGTCGTGCTGGGGCTGGTGTTTCAGGGTTTTGGGCAGAGCAGTGGTGTTTGGGAAGTGTAGGGGGTCATGCTGGGGGTGGTGTTTCAGGGTTTAGGGCAGTGGTGTTCGGGCAGTTTAGGGGGTCTTGCAGGGGGTGGTGTTTCAGGGTTTAGGGCAGTGCAGTGGTGTTCGGGCAGTGTAGGGGGTCTTGCTGGGGGTGGTGTTTCAGGGTTTAGGGCAGTGGTGTTCGGGCAGTGTAGGGGGTCTTGCTGGGGATGATGTTTCAGGGTTTAGGGCAGTGCAGTGGTGTTCGGGCAGTGTAGGGGGTCTTGCTGGGGGTAGTGTTTCAGGGTTTAGGGCGGTGCAGTGGTGTTCGTGCAGTGTAGGGGGTCGTGCTGGGGGTGGTGTTTCAGGGTTTAGGGCAGTGCAGTAGTGTTCGGGCAGTGTAGGGGTCGTGCAGGGGGTGGTGTTTCAGGGTTTAGGGCAGTGCAGTGGTGTTCTGGCAGTGTAGGGGGTTATGCTGGGGGTGGGGTTTCAGGGTTTAGGGCAGTACAGTGGTGTTCGGGCAGTGTAGGGGGTCGTGCAGGGGGTGGTGTTTCAGGGTTTAGGGCAGTGCAGTGGTGTTCGGGCAGTGTAGGGGTTCGTGCTGGATCTGGTGTTTCAGGGTTTAGGGCAGGGCAGTGGTGTTTGGGCAGTGTAGGGGGTCTTGCTGGGGGTGGTGTTTCAGGGTTTAGGGCAGTGGTGTTCGGGCAGTGTAGGGGTTCTTGCTGGGGGTGATGTTTCAGGGTTTAGGGCAGTGCAGTGGTGTTCGGGCAGTGTAGGGGGTCTTGCTGGGGGTAGTGTTTCAGGGTTTAGGGCAGTGCAGTGGTGTTCGTGCAGTATAGGGGTCGTGCTGGGGATGGTGTTTCTGGGTTTAGGGCAGTGCAGTAGTGTTCAAGCAGTGTAGGGGGTTGTGCAGGGGGTGGTGTTTCAGGGTTTAGGGCAGTGCAGTGGTGTTCGGGCAGTGTAGGGGGTCGCGCTGGGGGTGGTGTTTCAGGGTTTAGGGCAGTGCAGTGGTGTTCGGGAGTGTAGGGGGTCATGCACGGGGTGGTGTTTCAGGGTTTAGGGCAGTGCAGTGGTGTTCGGGCAGTGTAGGGTGTTGTGCTGGGGCTGGTGTTTCAGGGTTCAGGGCAGTGCAGTGGTGTTCAGGCAGTGTAGGGGGTCCTGCTGAGAGTGGTGTTTCACGGTTTAGGGCAGTGCAGTGGTGTTCGTGCAGTGTAGGGGGTCGTGCTGGGGCTAGTGTTTCAGGGTTTAGGGCAGTGCAGTGGTGTTCGGGCAGTGTAGGCGGTCGTGCTGGGGCTGGTGTTTCAGGGTTTAGGGCAGTGCAGTGGTGCTCAGGCAGTGTAGGGGGTCGTGCTGGGGCTGGTGTTTCAGGGTTTAGGGCAGTGCAGTGGTGCTCGGGCAGTGTAGGGAGTCGTGCTGGGGGTGATGTTTCAGGGTTTAGGGTAGTGCAGTGGTGTTCGGGCAGTGTAGGGGGTCATGCAGGGGCTGGTGTTTCAAGGTTTAGGGCAGTGCAGTGGTGTTCGGGCAGTGTAGGGGGTCGTGCTGGGGCTGGTGTTTCAGGGTTTTCGGCAGAGCAGTGGTGTTCGGGCAGTGTAGGGGGTCATGCTGGGGGTAGTGTTTCAGGGTTTAGGGCAGTGCAGTGGTGTTCGGGCGGTGTAGGGGGTCGTGCTGGGGGTGGTGTTTCAGGGTTTAGGTCAGTGGTGTTCGGGCAGTGTAGGGGGTCTTGCTGGGGGTGATGTTTCAGGGTTTAGGGCAGTGCAGTGGTGTTCGGGCAGTGTAGGGGGTCTTGCTGGGGGTAGTGTTTCAGGGTTTAGGGCAGTGCAGTGGTGTTCGGGCAGTGTAGAGGGTCATGCTGGGGGTGGTGTTTCAGGGTTTAGGGCAGTGCAGTGGTGTTCGGGCAGTGTAGGGGTTCGTGAAGGGGGTGGTGTTTCAGGGTTTAGGGCAGTGCAGTGGTGTTCGGGCAGTGTAGGGGGTCGTGCTAGGGTTGGTGTTTCAGGGTTTAGGGCAGTGCAGTGGTGTTCGGGCAGTGTAGGGGGTCATGCTAGGGTTGGTGTTTCAGGGTTTAGGGCAGTGCAGTGGTGTTCGGGCAGTGTAGGGGGTCGTGCTGGGGGTAGTGTTTTAGGGTTTAGGGTAGTGCAGTGGTGCTTGTGTAGTGTAGGGGGTCGTGCTGGGGGTAGTGTTTTAGGGTTTAGGGTAGTGCAGTGGTGTTTGTGTAGTGTAGGGGGTCATGTTTTAGGGTAGTGCAGTGGTGTTTGGGTAGTGTAGGGGGTCGTGCTGGGGGTAGTGTTTTAGGGTTTAGGATAGTGCAGTGGTGCTTGTGTAGTTTAGGGGGTCGTGCTGGGGGTAGTGTTTTAGGGTTTAGGGTAGTGCAGTGGTGTTTGTGTAGTGTAGGGGGTCATGTTTTAGGGTAGTGCAGTGGTGTTTGGGTAGTGTAGGGGGTCGTGCGGGTGGTAGTGTTTTAGGTTTTAGGTTAGTGCAGTGGTGTTTGGGTAGTGTAGGGGGTCGTGCTGGGGGTAGTGTTTTAGGGTTTAGGATAGTGCAGTGGTGCTTGTGTAGTGTAGGGGGTCGTGCTGGGGGTAGTGTTTTAGGGTTTAAGGTAGTGCAGTGGTGTTTTTGTAGTGTAGGGGGTCATGTTTTAAGATGCAATGCTCCAATACCTGACCAGTCTGCACTACATAAAACTGCAAAAAAACTAAAAATAAAAAGTGTTGTGCACACTTTTGTCATTGGGCTATATGTGGGCTACATCTGGGTAATATTTGTGCTACATTTGGGCTCTTTTTTCACTGGTGGCCATCTTGGAAGACTTCTTTGTTATGAAGTTTCCTAATTTCTTCATTTACTGCAGTCTCCTCAGTAGGAAATGCTTTCAGTTTTTTACTTTGATTCCATCAAGAAGGCATTCAGATGTGTCTCACATCTGCCATAAATTCAGAATGTTAGCACTCTAGTTGCTCATTAGATCACTGGAGTAAAGCTACTGCTCACCAGGGAGTTAACTGGTAGTCTGCTGCTGGTATTGAAAGTGATTGTTTCAGTCTGCATGTCAGAATTTTCTAATGAAATAGAAGAGGATTTGAGATCTCACTTAAAACATGCCCTAATTTTTCTTTCTGCAGCACTAACCATAATTTCTATTTCAAAAATAACCCCTCATTTTGTTCCTTTTTAAATTAAATGTTTTAAGTGTTACCGGTTTATTCCAATCAAGATGGCTTCAGGTGTGCCATACTTTTGTCATAAGTAAGGCTGTTAGCGCTCTAGTTGTTCTTTAGAACACTCTGGGAAGCTGCAGTAGAACACAAAGGCATCAACTGGCAGGCTGCTCCTGTTGAAATATAACAGGAAGATATTTGAGATCACACTTGAAATATGTCCTAATTTTTCTTTCTACAGCACTAACCATAATTTCTATGACAAAATGAACCCCATCATTTTGTTCCTTTTTAAATTAAATTGTTTAAGTGTTACCAGTTTATTCCAATCAAGATGGCTTCAGGTGTGCCATACTTTTGTCATAAGTAAGGCTGTTAGCACTCTAGTTGTTCTTTAGAACACTCTGGGAAGCTGAAGTAGAACACAAAGGAATCAACTGACAGTCTCTGCCCTTGTTGGATGTACATGTTTTACTGAGAATGTCAGACTTCATTCTCACATGAGTGAGAAAGATAATGTGAATTTACAGAAAATATGCTCTCATTTTAGCTTCTGGAGCACCTTCCAAACCTCCATGGGACAAGCATGAGAAAATAGTGTTCTCTCAAACATGATTCATGATATCCCAGCAGAAGGTTTTTCACATGGTAAAATCACCTTAGAATACACCACAATTCCTAAAATTAGTATGGTACCATCAACAAATAAATTCTAATGTAACTAAAGCCTGTTATCACCCTTTATAGTTCTCCTTTTGGTGACCCTCAAAATCTTCTATTTACTACAATGCATTTCAATGAGGTACTATCATTTATATTGGTCCCAAGATGGCTGCCAGCAATTCCAGGATGAAGTGCTGACAGCCAATCAGATCTCACGATGACATGTGTGGTTAGGCTCCGCCCAGATATATATGTGACTTTACTTTTGATTTTCTCAGGAACTACTGAACGGATTTACACCATTTAAGCAAAAGGCACGACACTGAACCAAGGGCTACCTCTTTGCCAAATTTGGTGTAATTCCGTTCAGCAGTTCGGGCTGTAGCTGCGACTAAAGGTTCCTATGGAAAAATGAATGGGGAAAACGCGTTTTGGGTCCCCCCCTTTTTCTCGGCCCCCGCTTGAAGTATCACCCCGAGACTTTCAGGATAGGAGCGGACCGGAGCGCCCCAACAAGTTGAAAACTTTCGCGAAGATTCGTCAACCGGCGCCAACGTTATTTCAAATAGAATGTCGCGGATTTCCTATGAATAATAGGTTTTAACTATAACTATCTACTGGCGACCGCCAGTAGATAATTAATATGTGTATTAAACTTTTTCATTGTGATATTTTTTAAATGTACATTAAATCTGCTTTATTAACTTAATGTTACTATTTAATATTTAAATTTATATATATTTAAAAAATTATATTTAATACAATATTATTGATAACGATATCCCCCCCCCCGATATTTTTGTACTTGCCATTTTAACTGAATACTCCCACATCAATGGCATGAAAATACACATTGTGCCAAATTACTGTAAGTCTACGTGTCATGTCCTTCATTGCTTCATCAATTTGACTTTACTAATGACACTGAGTAATGGCTTAGGGTATGTGTAACCCACCCACCAATGTGTACACATTTCTGTCTATGGTGAAACATGATCTGTATACCCTTCACAAATAACTATTTTCAAATACAGATTGGCCTACACACACAGTTGTGATGGAATCAGACACCAACTTATGAAGACACGTAGATCATGAATGAAACAGTAGTGCAGATGATACTACAACAGGGAAAGGCACTGATACTGATGGTACCAGTGATGTTTGCCATCTCATGTTAATGTAGATTCCCCACTCACCAAGGGGAAGTATTGCTCAGTCAGTGCATCCAAAGTGCACTGTATACTATGTCACATGTAAGAGGGCCACCATCACATGAGACATAGTAGTGAGGGAGCATCACTACTGACACAATGAAGACATGTGGCCTGTTTGGGACAACTGTCACCCAGAACATCAAACAATTTTAGGTGATGTTTATGACTTTAGTCAGCCATGTGTATGCTCAAGTCAGAAAATTGATATGTGACTGAACTCTTCTTTGTTCCTGCTCAAAAAGACAACAGGCTAAGTGTATCATCATGCACCTACTATCAGACCTACACATTCTACAACTCCTCATGTGCACTGGACATGAGTCACCCTCACTGTTGATTGGGAAATGGTTGTCTGCAACCAAAACATATGACCATGTAACATGTAGATTTCTGGTCAGGACTTAACCTCTTGTAGCTGGTGTTTGGCCTTCAACTGCCCATCCAGCTCAGGATAGGCCACATCAGTATGTGAGCCATGGGGGGGGGGGTCAGTGTGCGGCGCGTGCCCAGTCCACATTGAGTGAAATACCCCAGCTGGACCTCTGCGATATTATGGGTCCAGAACCTCAAGTCCTCCCACGTCTTTTGGCAATCGATACTGCGCCGCTTGAAGACCTTCAGGCTCCGCGCCTTTCTGGTGATGCCCTTCCATATGTCCCACTTCTGATGGGCGTTGACATGTATGTATACAAGAGAGTAAAACCAGTTGGTAAAGGAAACTTTCTGTCTATCAGTTGTGATGTGATACATTGAGAATACATCTAGCACACTCATTACTTAAAAGTTAACACACAAGTTATGTAGTTTTACATGCTGAGCACTACTTATACATAGATGTACACTTTTGTATCAATATTCTGACTAGCCTCATACCTGGTCATGTCCCAAACTGATTAAGGCAGCACACTAACATCATGAAGGCCAGGCCCATCTCACATGTACTGTAATGTGAAGTAATATGACACCGGAGAAAACATTGTGGCCTATTACAGGCTAACCAACTTTAACATTATTGCACTGACACCTTTACAGCCAGGTCCATTGATTTGATGGCTATGGACCATAGAGCCTGGTCTCCTAGTATACACTACATTTGACATTTTATGAATGAGGTCATGATAAAATGGCTGCCATGTGTGTCAGTGAGAGTTTGCTCACTGGGGATGTATGGACAAGGGACTCATAGATGGGGTATGATACTGCGGGTGAGGGAGTATGTGTGCCATGTACTAGCATCACAGGACACACCTTTTGGCATATGTGGAACTTGTATAGGGATGACATCAACATATCATTGTATGTCCTGTTGGATTGGTAGGAGATTAATAAGCTTGTGAGTCACCTAGACAACACCTGTTATGAAGTAACCAACTATTTGCACTGTTAATGTGTCACATGTGAGATAGGGCTGTACAATGCAAGCAATACTCATGGAACAGTGAAAAGAGAACTGTGGAAGTAAGGGACCTGTCATTTGGAAATCACACACCTGGGAAATGCAGGTCAATGTACAGGAGTACCAGTCCAAGGGGTAACTAAAATCACAATTCCGAATGTAGTACATGTGACAACAATCTGGGGGAGTATTGTTGGTGTCAGCTCAATTTGTGACCAACTAAAGACCTACAGGTCACAGGGATGTCACTCTGTACAATAGTTGTATTGCCACAGAGACTCAACCCCAGGCTGGCACATGGTTCTGATTGTGCACAGCTTATTGTCAGGCCTTGCTGTCTGCAGGCTGAACATACAGATGTCACATGACCAGCACATTCCCAACATTACTGATTGTAAAAGATGAGCTTGGGGCCCTCTGCTAAGTGAACTCAAGGCTGCGTAGGACTCTGAAGGGTTCTGTGAGCTATTGCTAGTTCACAGACAACGGTTTGGAGAGCCCTGATTTTGGATGACTGATATGTGGGACAGTACACTTAGCTAACAGCATCCTTATCTGCTCCAGACAGAGTACATACACAGCTCATGCTGTAAATGTTATACAGTTGTCTTCACATTTAGAATTGTCAGAGTTGTATCAACATCAGAGGGACCATGAAATAAATGAATGAATAGATGGCTACATGCACACCAGGTAGAATCTAGGGCTTTCCATACACTACACATCCCAATGGTGATGTTACAATAACAATGTGTAGTGCTCAATAATACCTAACATGAGTGTCCTCTGTAGGGACCAGCAAATGATACACTTAACAGACCTGACTCTGGAAGTCAGGGGCACATTGTATGCTGTGGAAATGACAAAGAGGGAGTTACAGAGTAATATATGTATGTCAGAGAGATGCCTGCTCCTCTGGTGAGCAATAGAGCTTTTCATACAGGGAAAGGACCTCTTCAGCCAGCAGCTCCAGCTGCTCTGCAGAGAAGGCATGCGCCCTCCCACCTGTTTGGCTTGGCTTGACTGCTCCCAGAGGTGGCAAACAGCAGCTAAAGTGGAGGAGGTGTTAATACCAGCAGTGTCAGCAGTCAAGTGAGTTATTTTTCAAACCGCGCTGTACATGTACGCAGTAATCAGCGGAGATGGACACAGCCATTGGCCCTCTACCGTCACAATCACCAACCTTAGCCTATGGCTGATTCCATTGTGGATTGAACCACCCACCACGTGCTCAACTTCTGCCAGTGGCAGCAGATTCAGATTGTCCAATATGCGAGGTCAGGCATTCACCATTTTAGCGGTTGGAAGTACAGTATTGGTGACTGTTAAGTGCGACACCACCACTCCACATGATGGCTCACATGTTGAGATTTGGACTACTCCATTGCCATGTGATTTCCATGACACAAATCATCTGTGTAGTGAATTACTGTGCAGAAACGCGCAACGTGTGTGGTGCACTGTACCGCGGTTGACGTTTTTTGACCAAAAATATCCTAACATCAATATTAATATGCTGAGAATACATTTCTGGATGTATAATTTTCACATTTATGTTACAGACACGTGAAGGCCACAATGGGGATTACTGGTGTATGTTGGACAATAGACAATTATGTAAATAATGTGCTATTTCTGAACCAGTTGTGTTTTGACACATGACTTTTGGCTTATTCTTCACATATGTTTCTGTCTACATTGTGGCCAACTTTCAAAAACAATTGAGACATAAGTACGCTAGGAGAGGGAGGAGACATCAGCCTCCAGTGTACCACTCATTTACAGACCTTCAGACCATGGAAGAAAGGGATGCAATCAGGAAGTTTAATTTGAATGGGCAAACAATATAGGATTTATGTCATCAGTTGGAGCCTGATCTCCTTCCTGAAAACACTAATCCCACATGTGTCCCACCAATTGTGAAACTTTTGGGAGCAATACCTTTTCTGGCCACAGGTTCCTTTCAATACACTGGCTATATCTGGTAGTATGTCACAACAAATGTTCAGTGGTGTACTACAAGACGTGCTTTCAGCAATGATAAGACACATTAACAGCTACATCCAGTTCCCCAGATGTGAGGATTTAGCCAATGTGAAGGTTGACTTCTATGGATTTGGTTGCCTCCTACATGTGGTTGGAGCCATTGATGGCACCCATATGGCCTTAGTACCACCGCAAGTCAGGGAACAAGTTTACTGTAACAGGAAGCACTTTCAGTCTGTCAACATGCACGTTGTCTGCTTACCGGATTTGTATATCTGTGCCCGGTTCCAAGGATCAGCCCATGATTCCTTTATACTTAAAAAACAGCACCATAGCCAGGCTGATGTCACAATTACTACCGGAGAAGGCCTGACTTATTGGTAATTATGATCTGTCCTAAATTTGTGTGAGTAATGTCAGGTAGTAGAATCTGAATGTGTGTAACTTATTGTTGCACTTATGTCTGTCTTCCATCTAGGAGACTCAACGTATTCCAACTGTCCATGGTTGTTGGCGCCGCTGTGGAATCCAACAACGCCAGGGGAAGTCCACTTCAATGAGGCCCATGGAAGAACACCGCGGCCAGTGGAGTGGGCTTTTGGGCTCCTGAAGGCCAGATTCAGATGTCTGAACAAGACTGGAGGAGCCCTCCTCTACTCACACAGGAAGGTATGTCAAATCACTGTAGCCTGCTGCATACTCCACAACATCGTCCTACGACGTAACATCCCTTATATTGCACAGTATGGAGACCATGAAGTGCCAACGGATGAGGATCCTGAAATGCCAAATGATGATAGTGGTGAAGAGGAAGGAGCGGACTTGCGTCAAAACCTCATCAACAACTTCTTCTCATGAGTGTAAGTATGTTGTGAAATGTCATGACTGACTGTTGCAGCAACTCTTGTTGTGATGATGTCAGAGATATGTTAATGGAAAATATTAGAAAGGTAAAGCTCTGGAAAATCCTGGTGTTTGTGGAGGAAGGTTTTGACACATGGTCATTTTGTTAGTGTTGCTTTGTTTAGATTTGATTTTTGTCATGGACTGTAATGTCCAGAAGCTGACTATATGAATTGCGTTACATGTATGGTTTCATAGCTAATCTCTTTGTTGAGGTTTGTTTTAGGTACCTTCACCAGGTCATCTTCATTTGGACATTTCAGAATTGTGACATTAGCAGGTTTATGATGCGGTTTGGAGTTACGAAGGGGACATGGGTTGTGCCTCGGAATGTTTGTCTCAGACTTTGGGTGCATAAATCCTGCAAATGACAGCTTGCACAGCGATAGGATGAAAGTTAGGAGGAATCCAATGGACTTGTTCCTTGTCATGTGGGGGTCCTAATGCAATATGTGTGCCATCATGTGCCCCAACAAAATGTTGTTTGGGGAGCCAAATCATGCTAGTCTCCCTTCACATTGGCTATATCCTCATTGAATATAAACTGCATGTAGCTGTTAATGTGTCTCCTCAATGTAGGCCAAAGTCTTGGTGGCATACCACTGACATTTGTTTGTGACATAAAACTAAAAGCGGCAACACTGGATTGGAAAGATCCTATGATCACAAAATGTTGTACTGTCATGTGTCTGTTTGTTGGTGTTAGTGATGTGGGATTCCATTTGTGAGCTAGGCGATATGGCTCCAGCTGATGACAGACCAATTTATTTTGCCTATTCAATAGGAAATTGTATGATGTATCCCGTCCTTCCATGTTGTTAAGGTCTGCACCTGAAAATGTGATCACTGGCACAGAATATTGAGTCATGTATGATTGGTTATGTTTCTGACACAATGCCAGCCTATTGTTGGAACAATAGAATAAAGATGGTATAAAACAACATATTTGTATGTATGTGTTGGTGTGACATGGTTGTGATACTAAGCTAAATTTTGTGCACATGCAACATATCCATGCTTGCACAAGTAGCATTTTTCCATTGTAAAGTTCAGATGATAGGACATATATTCATTGCTAGATGTGAGATATACTACAGCAGACAATGAGTTTCTGACCTGTGTATTTATTGAAGTGGACAAGGTGAAAATAAACATTGTGCAAAACCAAACAGGAATAAAAAAGTGAAGTCAGTCATCGTGAGTGGAACCATAATCGAATGTCCAAAACTCTACACTCATCAGAAATGTAAATGTGCCACAAATAGTCCACAGAGTGAATGTGTTACACACACTGGAGGAAATTAGGGTTGAGGTCTCTTGCTGGTGGTGGTGGAGGTCTTGCCATCTGCACCTCCTCGAAATTTGCGTGGCTGTCCCTGCATGTTAGTGCGGGAGGGATCCGCTGCTGCAGAGACAAGGATGTCTGTAGTCATGTCTTCCTCTAGCAGGGCCTCCCTTCCCGTGGCTGCCGCAGATGTAGATGGCCCGGATGTTGTTTGACCACAGGAAGAGGTAGCTGGTGCTGGAAAAGCCCTGAACAGGTGTGTGTGGATGTCCTGAAGCACCCCAATGAGGGAGCCCATGTTGGGGTTGTGGGCTGCCAGCTAATGTTGTATGTCCCTCTGTAGCTGCTTCATTTCCCAGTTTTGGTTAGTATCTTGTCCATCATACCTTGGGACTCTTGATAGACTTCCAAGACTTCGTCGATGGTGGCCTGGGTGTGAGTGGCCCCAGGTGCCTCACTCAGCAGGCCTACAGTACCCCTCCCATGAACCCTACCACCCACAAGCCTGTGCCCTTGGCCCAGGGTGCCCTCTCCCACTGGGTCCTGGGGCCTCTCTAACTGCGCTGGTCATTGGCACCTCAGGATCGAGGACGGGGGGGCACAAGAAGGTTGAAACTGTGTTAAGTACACAGGTTGGGGGGACTGAGGTTCAAAATAAAAATGCACCGAAGCACACACAGTTCCAATCACAAGTTAAGTCTCCTGTTTGTAGTCCGTTATCAATTCCAGTCCACACAAATCAAAGTATTCCACAAAGTGTTTTACTCCAAGAGCAGATTTCCATACAATGCTGTCCAAAAATGCTGTTATAATTGCAAAGTGTAGAACAATGGTTCTGTCTGTATGGGGCCTCAAAATCTGGGGGTACACAGACCTAGAAACTACAGACCGGCCCGCTCAGGGTGGTGCCGTCCCTCCTTTGGTGGAATACTACTGAAGCAGACACAAATTTTTAGGGGTTCCCTTTGTAGTCAGCCCAGTAATGGGACAACCATTATTTTGAGGCCACAGACAGACGGACCATTGTTCTACACTTTGTAATTATCACAGTTGTGAAAGACCTTAATCCTATTTTGGACATATCGCCATACTCATAGCCTTGAAAAAGTCCAGGTGGACGAAACAAGTGTCGGCTGCAACATTTTTGGACTGCATTGTATGGAAATCTGCTGTTGGAGTAAAAAACTTTGTGGAATACTTTGATTTGTGCGGGCTGGAATTTATAACGGACTACAAACAGAAGACTTACCTTGTGATTAGAACTGTGTGTGCTTCGGTGCATTTTTGTTTGGGACATTGGATACACACTGTGGCATCAAAGTGTGGCCAAAATTGCACCAAAGGTGGCTTGTTGCTCAGCACAATAGCACCACGAAGTGTAAAAATCTCATAATTGATGGGTTGAATATAGCCAATGACTACAGATAGATGTGCAGACATTGGGCCAAGTCACCAGATGTTGTTCTCTGCTTAATCACTATGGGGGGACTGAGGTTGGCTGAGGTGTTGCAGCTGGTGTGGGAGGTGCTGGTGTGGGCACAGTGAGACTCACTGTTGCGTCTGCCCACGATGACTAGATAGACCAGCACCATCATTCACGGCTACATCTCCAAGAGTGTTGTCGTCACTGAGGTCTTGATCCTGGGATGGAGTGGGAGTCTCTTCTGTGGCAAAGCTTTGGCCATGAGCTCTACCAGTTAGACCTGTTGTGAAATAGAGAGCATTGTTATTGGTGGAAGTGTGGGATCTAAATAAGTTATGTATACATGATAGTCACTGGTGAGATGTGAACATTTTTAATATCTGATTTTAAACTATTGTATTGTATGTGTATGAATTGTATAAATTTGCATCTTTCATGGTTTTTCAAACCGAATAAAGATAAAAATGAAATGAAAAATGAAATGAGAGCATTGTAATTGGTGGTAGTGTGGGATCTACATCCATTTGTTTTGTGACACAGTAAGCAGAGACCTAGGAAAAACAAAATAGGTAGAAAGTATTCTTGTGATATATTTCAGCGGTATTGAACTTGTTAACAAGACATCTGGAGACATTACATATATGTAATTGAATTAGGCAGCTCATTAGATGTCCTGAGATATTGCATTTTGGATTAAGGAATGAACATTTAAGGCAACACAGTAGAGAGGTAACATGAGTATTTGACCATTCCAAGGCCTAGTTGTGTACAAAACAGCCAATCACACAACTCAGTTGTATATTTAGCATTTATCATCATGTGAGCAGTGCTGAGTCAATGGGTCGTCTGACACTTCTAATCAGCTGAGTTACGCTCATATCTTCAATTATTTGAGCTACACACTTGGTATGGTGTCACTCATGCAATCAATAATATCAGTTGAGGAGACCAGGACAACAAAGCTAAGTAGGTAGAAATGTCTCTTTGTAGAGCATTGTATGCAGATTACTGACTCCAGTTGACGTGCACGTCAGTTGTAATGTCAGACAAGTGAGAAATGGCAAAATCACAATGGCATCTTGTTTTGAGTTACAGAAACAGGGCCTCAAGGTAGTTGTGGTCATTGCAATGTCTACTTGGCAACACTTGCATAATGGTTAACTCCATGAGACATGAACATCAGGTGTAATCTGTCAGCCAAGTGAGAATGGGCAAATTCACAATGGCATCTTGTTTTGAGTTACAGGAACAGGGCCTCATGGTAGTTGTGGTCATTTCAATGTCTACTTGTCAACACTTGAAAAATGTTTAGTGTAACATACCTGTTGTCAAAAGGCAGTTGGGAAGGACCATGCATTTGCATATATGCATTTATCATGTGTCCTGGACTGATATTTTTTAAGTAATAAACTTACAGACACCATTACAACATGTGGAATGTAATGAAGATTGATACATGTGATCATATATGGAACAATACACACTAACACAGACAAATCAACATCTCTGATACTTTGAGGATTGCATGTTAGGAAACTAGGTACACAACACAATGGCAAAAGCTGAGTTGAGAGCAAACAGGACATTGAGGTATTGCAACAGTTAGTGAGGTGTAACTTACCCGGCTCCATTCCCCCAGATATTCCTGTCAAGCCTTCAGAATGTAGGATGGCCAAGACCTTCTGCTCAGTGTCATAACGAAGTTTGATGGGGGCCCCGCTGCAAAGTATATGGAGGGGCCCCCTTCCGAACTCACTCAGGAGCTCTCAGGCTAGGGTGCTGGGCTGAGGGCCCCCCCCCCCAGTGCTGTGGGGGCCTTTGTTACGCCACTGCTTCTCTTCCCAGGGAAACAGATGTAATGGGGCCTGGGAGGACCACAGCCAGTCTTCTGGTCCTCCAGGTGTTGCATGGAGGGCAGGGAATGCACCTTCTCCCTCAGGTCATTCCACCTCTTACTAATTACTTTCTATGTGCGCAGGGTGGTACCTACACCATTCACTCTCTCGACTATTCTGGACCTCATTTCCCTTTTCCTACTGAGAGCAGTATGTTAGACTTGGGATCCAAACAATTGTGGCTCGACTCTTATGATTTCATCTACCATGACTGACAACTCATCCTCAGAAAAATGTGGATTTTTATGGCATGGGATAACTCTAAATTAAAGTGAGTGACAATGGAAAAAACACCAAGGGATGTAAGAAAAGTGTGCCACAAAAGTGTGTGGAGAGTGGTAACATGGATGGGGAGAAAAAGGGCTGCCTATCCTCACCAAAAATGTGGGCTCTTCCTTGCTGTGCTGCAGTGGAGAGGCAAAGGATCATGGTATGTAATGGGGTGTGTATTATAGTGTGATTTGCAGGTGTATCCTCTTCTCCAATTGACATTAGGTGCGTTATATTCGTATCCATCCAATGGCCACTGTTACAGTGCTTTGCTAAGAACGGATCGCAGCGGCCTACCGCCGCCGGGGAACCACCGCTAGGGGACCGCCAGTACAAGTGTGTTTTCGTAATGGGTTTAGAGTGAACCCGTGGCCCTCACGGTGATAAAGTATGCATCGCTAACATTGCAGTCCGCCGCTGCCCAGGTGGACACATTCCGTCGGCATGGTTGGCGTTTCAGGCTGCATGCATCATACTAGGGCGGGCAGAAGACCGGTGGCTCAGCAGTCCTCTTTGGAGTGCTGCCGCAGAGGTATGGTGGTAAAACCACCAAACTCGTAATCGGGCCCTATATTTTTAAATAAAAAACGACCTCTTTTACTACATAGCTTTATTTTTTAAAAAGAAAAAGTATTCAACCCCAAAACTAATCCCCCAACTTTAAAAAAAAGTCTCCTCTTCCTTTTGTGTATTGCTTTCTTCCATTTTGCTTTTCTTTAAAAAAACAATTCTCCATCTCTTTGTGAAAAACTAGATGTAAAAAACAAAATGGCTTTGTTTTAAAAATAAATAAAATTAAACAAAATATTGTATTTATTTGTCTGCAAATTGCACAAACAAGTGATTTGTTTTCTTTTATAAAAAAAAAACACACCTGATACGACTACAACCTGCAATGGAATATATTCCCCAACTTTAAAAAAAAGTCTCCTCTTCCTCTTGTGTATTGCTTTCTTCCATTTTTCTTTAAAAAAACAATTCTCCATCTCTTTGTGAAAAACCAGATGTAAAAAACAAAATGGCTTTGTTTTAAAAATAAATAAAATGAAACAAAATATTGTATTAATTTGTCTGCAAATAGCACAAATGAGTGATTTGTTTTCTTTTATTTATTTTAAAAAAACCACACCCAATACGACTACAACCTGCAATGGAATATTTTGTAAATAAATGCATAACAAACAAATAAACTTTCAACTTAACTCCCTTTCCTCTACCTCTCTCTCTCTTTGCAGTAAATACCCTTATATATATTTTAAAAGTTAAACATTCACCTGACTGCACCTCTCTCTTTTGACCGTTCTCCACAGGAGCACTCCACCGACTGTGAAAACAGAGGCACATCCGCGTGAGTTAAACAGTTTAATCGAAACAATAAAGGGACAATGTATTCCATTGAAATCAATGGAAAACTATTTTATTGTGGTGTTTAAATATTTTTTAACATGTTTATATGTTTAAATAGATCTAATATAAATTTTCAAAAAATGAACAATGTAATTTGTTTTAATCTTTTTCGATTTTTGGAACAAATCATTTAAATCTTTAACAAAAATATTTTCATAAATATATTTGTCTGTTTTTCATTTAAAATGCATTACACATTCAAAAATTCCTTATTTTTTTATATTTGTCTTGAATTGTTCCTTTAGTGAATGTATTTTTTAATAATTTAACATTCAATATTTGATGATTAATTTTAATAAGAACATTTAAATCATAACCGGATTAGTATCCAGGTATTAAAATTAATACCAGAGTATTAATACCCATCTCACCTCATTTCGCCCATATCCCATGACTCCAGTCCCTAGAGATGTGTTACAAATGCAATACTTAATTTTAATTGCAATTACAATTTTTAATGTAATTAAAATATTATACTTGACTTTTAAAACAAATCCACACCCATAGAGGTTTTTTGTAAAATATTTTATTTATTTATGTTTGTTAATAAACAATATAATGCTATTTTGAAATTTTAACATTTGATATTTAATTAATCTAAATTAAAAAAAACTTTAAAACATGAAAACATTAATACCCAGCTATTACAATTAATGCACAGGTATTAGTACACTTCCCCACCCATTGCCCCTAAAACCCATGCATCTCGTCCCAGGAGGGTTGTGCTACAACCTCAATACATAATTTTAATTGCAATTAAAAAAAAGAAATCCTAAGAATAACTAACACTCAGGTGCTAAGTTTTTACACATAATATTAAAACAGTTCTTCACCCACAGACAATGTTCTCAAAATATTACTTTTATTGAAATGTTTTGTAAAACAATGAAACATTTTAAATTATAACATTTAATATGTACATTTTTTAATTAAAACCTTAATAAAATAATACCCTGGTAACAACAATACCTGAGTATTAATGTACTACCCCACCCATAACCTCTAAGTTCCATTCATCTCATCCCAGTAGGAGCGTATCTGAATTCAATAGTATATTCAATTATTTCTAAATTAATTTAATTCTCACATTAAATTTAAAGCAAGTACTAATAACTTATTAATATCAATGCTCCAGTATTAATATATATATATATATATATATATATATATATATATGTGTGTTTATATAAATATATCTGTGTGTGTGTATATATATATATATATATATATATATATATATATATATTCACTGAAAAAACCATAGGTTTCAGGGGCGTTATAGTTAGTTGGACATTTCCATCGTACAAAACCATAGAAATTCCCCGTTATAGTTAGTTCAGCTAACTATAACTCGCGCGCCCGCAATGCACTGCTGATGACGTCACATATTACATCACTCATGACATGGTCAGTGACATCACTCATGACATCACTGATGACATCTCAAATGACATCACTGATGACATCACTGATGGATGACATCATCCTTGTGATAGAGTGGCAGACCTCCTCTCACCGTCCAACAACAGAACTCCTTTAGATCCAAACAGACTCTTCCACTGTCTCACCGGAAGTGAAACCAGGCCACGCGGACACTTTCACAATACAACAGCCGGGAATGCACTTTTCGGTAAAAAAAACACATTCCTTCCTCCTAATTAATTAAATAAACGTCTCACTGAAGAACAGGGGCCAGCTTCGATCGGTAAACAGCCGTTACAATGACTTTTTTACTTTGCAATACCATTACAACGCATGCATTACCACGCATGCGTTGTACATCACGAAGTCCTTACTACGCATTTTTTAGAACGCATGGTCATTTACCACGCATGCCTTTACAACAAATTTTGTTGTAAAGGTATGTATGGTAAATGACCATGCGTTCTAAAAACATGTAGACGATCCATGTCGTTGTAAGGAAAGAGAGGCTGTTCCGTTTCCTCACAACAACGTGCACCGCCCCTCAGAGATGACGTGAAGCAGGAACCACGAGGAGAGAGGAACCATGAGGAGTGAGAGGTAAGGGGGATTGGGCATGGGGTGGGGGTTTCTTTTCTAGGGTTTAGGGTAGTGCAGTGGTGTTTGGGTGGTGTAGGGGGTCATGCTGGGGGTAGTGTTTTAGGGTTTAGGGTAGTGCAGTGGTGTTTGGGTAATGTAGGGGGTAATGCTGGGGGTAGTGTTTTAGGGTTTAGGGTAGTGCAGTAGTGTAGGGGGTCGTGCTGGGGGTAGTGTTTTAGGGTTTAGGGTAGTGCAGTGGTGTATGGGTAGTGTAGGGGATCGTGCTGGGGTAGTGTTTTAGGTGCAAAAACAACAGTTGATGGACAGAATGCAGAACAATGTCATACATTCACCCCAGTACAGAGATCTGGGCCTAAATCCATCATTTTTTTGCTCACCATGCCATTCCAGTTTGAACCCAGCCATATGCAAATCAGTCTTGACCCTGTGCCTCATGGGAACAGTCCAGCCCGAACTGCCAAGCCAGGTCCTCCCTGGACTGGAAACAAGCATCCTAGGACCGGTTTCGGGGTTTCACCCCTCTTCAGCCGGGATAGCTTGATTCCAGTGGCATGTAGAGCACGGGACCCACGTCTGGGCATATCCGTCCCACTCGGGGTGACAAATGCAAAAACAACAGTTGATGGACAGAACGCAGAACAATGTCATACATTCACCCCAGTACAGAGATCTGGGCCTAAATCCATCATTTTTTTGCTCACCATGCCATTCCAGTTTGGGTAGTGTTTTAGGGTTTAGGGCAGTGCAGTGGTGTTTGTGTAGTGAAGGGGGTCATGCTGTGGGTAGTGTTTTAGGGTTTAGGGTAGTGCAGTCGTGTTTGTGTAGTGCAGGGGGTCGTGTTTTAGGGTATAGGGTAGTGCAGTGGTGTTTGGGTATTGTAGGGGTCATGCTGGGGTTAGTGTTTTAGGGTTTAGGGTAGTGCAGTGGTGTTTGGGTAGTGTAGGGGGTCATGCTGGGGTAGTGTTTTAGGGTTTAGGGCAGTGCAGTGGTGTTTGTGTAGTGAAGGGGGTCATGCTGTGGGTAGTGTTTTAGGGTTTAGGGTAGTGCAGTCGTGTTTGTGTAGTGCAGGGGGTCGTGTTTTAGGGTATAGGGTAGTGCAGTGGTGTTTGGGTATTGTAGGGGTCATGCTGGGGTTAGTGTTTTAGGGTTTAGGGTAGTGCAGTGGTGTTTGGGTAGTGTAGGGAGTCGTGCTGGTGGTAGTGTTTTAGGGTTTAGGGTAGTGCAGTTATGTTTGGGTAGTGTAGGGTGTCGTGCTGGGGGTAGTGTTTTAGCACTAATCCGAATACTTTGTTCGATATTGTAGCCAGTTGTTGATGTTATGTTTGTTTTGCATGTTCATGATAAAGGAGGAATGTTATGTCGTGTGGACCACCCCATACTGATGTCATCACGTAGGGGGGTCCCACACTGCTAGCCCTGTTGTATGCCCATTTTGGTATGCTCCGTGCCGGAAGGCCCCCAGAGAATAAAATGGGTCAGGACCGGAAGATCCGGGTCAGACCGAGAGTACCACTGGTGTGTGTCCAGTCATTTGCTTGCTACCGTTACCCCAGCACACTGCCCCAGACCATCAGTGAGCCCCCGCTCACCTGTGAAACAGAACACTCGCTACCTGAGAGAATACTCCCACAAATGAATAGTATGATGGGAGGTGATGTTTCGGCAAATTTTGGTGATGCCGTCTTGAATGCTGTACACAATTTCTGATGTGTTCTTCAGTAGCCGTTGTAATAAATAATTCTGTTTCTGCACCTGTGTTGTATGAAGCCGATTTTATTGCTTGGGTATCAGTCATAGATGTAAGGACTGTTATTGGGAGGTTGGAGGAGGAGGTAATGCCCGGTT
The DNA here is from genome assembly GCA_963921515.1 of Calotriton arnoldi. Classification (NCBI taxonomy): domain Eukaryota; kingdom Metazoa; phylum Chordata; class Amphibia; order Caudata; family Salamandridae; genus Calotriton; species Calotriton arnoldi. The sequence continues at coordinate 1,008,539 of CAWUFW010001363.1, read as the reverse complement.
ACTTACCGGTAAGTTTCATTACTTTGAGTTTACGACCTCCCTGTCACATTCCAGGTTCCCATCCCTCCCTCCCTGTGTCAGCTTCATTGGCTTTGGATTACAGGATTTTAGGATATGAGGTCAGTAGTTTTATATCCCACAGGATGTGGGTTTGGCCTAGAGGGAACGGATGGGAGTTATAAGTGTGTTTTGATTTTACTTGATTAAGGCTGCATGGAGGAGCTAATGCTCATAGATGTAAGGACTGTGACGGGGAGGACTCAGAGTAATGAAATTTACCAGTAAGTAACCAGGCATTATACACCAACAAACCACTGGACCCAAAAATACTTGGTTCATTATCCAGGAGTTCATGCTGTTTCCAGTTCAGAGCCATTGATCAACGCAGTTGAGGACCATGTGGGATAATATAGGACCCCTATGGTATGAGGTATATATGTGGTATCTTTGCCCATGCCGGCAGCCCCAAAACAGCAGAGTTTAGGGAAGTCTGTGTGGAGAGAGATGAGCAGACAGATCCCCAGCTCAGCAAAGCAGATTTAATCAGGGTGTGCTGGTAGAAAAGAGCTCTTGCACATGGCAGAGCAGGCAGTTGTGCACACTGGCAAATGACATGCAATCCAAAAGTCAAAGTGTACTGCGGAGGGGAGTCATTCAAAAGGATTAGACTAAACAGGAACATAAACAGTGGAGCAGCGTAAATATAGGCTCCACCTTCTAAACTATCATTGATATGCATTTACATGCAACTCAAATATTCAATGTGTGGTTAACTTCATTAATCTGCGTGTTCCTCCACAATAACAATTGTAGTAAGCTATCACTTTTGAACATTGTTAGAACCGGGATTCCGTAGTTGGCCGAGGTAGGTACCTTAGGCCAAGTAGGGACCCTCGCTTCCACGTCAGGGAAAGGACGGACACCTTCTCAGACAGCCCCTGCTCGCCCCCTTGGTAGCTTGGCAAGAGCAGCCAGGCTTATCTTCAAGGCTAATGTGTAAAGTATTTGCAACCACACTCTCAGTGACCCAATGATGACACCACAAAAGGACTCCACAGGAGTTTCATATAAATACAAGTATATGTTTATATAAAAAGATATACGATGAGACCACACGATTAAAAATCCAACATATGCGTATTTGTAATATTCCTCCTGGCCGGTTATTAGGCCAGCCAGCCCTTGTAGGGTCTGGCGGTATTAATGAGCAATTCTAGGTGATCCAATGCAATTCTAGTGCAATGCTATGCAGTTCGTAAAGCAAGAATCAGGCACTTTGCAATGTAAAAATAATGCAGTTTGTTATGCAAACTAATGCGATGCGTAATGCAACAATCAGGCAGTTCGTTATGCAAAACTAATGCAATACGTAATACAACAATCAGGCAGTTCATTATGCAAACACAATGCAATGCGCAATGTAACAATCAGGTAGTTCGTAATGCAGAAACAATGCAATGCGCAAGGCTCTTCGGCACCGATCACGGTGCTTTAGACGGTCTCTCTGCCTCTCGTACCGACTCGCGGTCAGCTTCCGCCAACATGTGCCCCCAACACGGGTATGGTATAAACTAAAGTACAAAAGTACAGCTCAACACTCCGGCCCCGGTACTGCCACTCCTTGGCATGTACAGGCCGCGATACGAGCTTGAGCAGAGGCTCGTGCTGCAAGAAGGGGAGAGGCCGAGAGCGTCCCTCTCCGAGCCCGCACTCCGCCCCAGGCAGCGACACACGTTACCTGGGGGGTGCAACCTCGCTCTCCTCTCCTCCTCTGGCGACTTGGTTGATTCTGGGCTGATGGCAATATCGAAGATCTCAGGCTGCAACAGGGCACACGCACACAGCGTCGCTGAGACACCCTTGAGCTGCGGGTGTGCACGGTCACGGGGCAATCCTCACGAAGGTCTCAGGCTGCACGAAGCACACGCACACAGCGTCGCTGAGATTCACTTGGACTCCTGGTGCCCACGATCACAGGGCACTTCTTACGAGGGTCTCAGGCTGCAAAAAGCACATGCACACAGCGTCGCTGAGACACACTTTACTTTCGGGTGTGCATGATCACAGGGCAATCCTCACGAAGGTCTCAGGCTGCACAAAGCACACGCACACAGCGTCGCTGAGTCTCACTTGGACTCCAGGTGCACACGATCACAGGACAACCCTCACGAAGGGCTCAGGCTGCAAAAAGCACACGCACACAGCATCGCTGAGACTCTTCTGGAAACTTTTGTGTTCCTGAGTTTCCACAACAGAGAGCCAGCTCTCCTCGGGCCCTTGGGGTTAAGTTACTTCAGGACACAGCACAGCAAAGTCCTTTCAAGCAGGGGGACACAGCACACAGCAAAGTCCCTTTAGCCTCTTCCTTGGTTAAAGCAGCAAACTGCAGGCCAGCCCCAGAACACACAGCAAGGGTCAGTCCTTTCCTTCAGTCTATTCAGCTGTTTCTTCCTTGGCAGAGGTTCCTCTTGACCACGAAGTAGGTTCAATCCTTTACAGTCTTGAACAGTTCCATTCCAAAGTCCAGGGGTTCTAGCTCTCATAGTTATACCCCTAAATGTCTCTGAAGTCTTTGTGTTCAGGGGGGCACTGACCCCTGTCTAAACCAGTTCTGGGTGTCTCCCTGCCAGTGATACCTTCTGCCTTTGATAGTGGGGGTCTGGCTCCTTAATCACTCAGCAGGAGATGGAGCCATTGTTTTATGGCAGCAACCCAGGTCTCTTCACCTCCAGGGGCTACTCCTCCCCCCCTACACTCCAAATGCAGGTCAGCCTGTTGCTGTCTCACCTCCTCCCCTGGGTCAAGACATTCCCCAGAGCCTATCACATTTAAATCCAGACAGTCAATCCACAACCAGGCAGAGACACACAGAAATGTTAGAGCACAAAAACCCAGCCACTTCTAAAAGAGTGGTTTCTAAACACGCAATTCAAAAACCACTTTCACAAAAAGATGCGTTATTAAATTGTGAGTTCAGGCACACTAAACTTCACCTCTCCATCCTAAGCCTTTGGGAAGATAGGCTGGAAACACATTACACTGCCTTCCCCATTCTGTCCTATGGGCAAGTTGGCCTTTCAACAGTGAAAAACGAAATGGAGAGTATTTCACTGTTAGGACATGGTACACACCTCAGTACATGTCCTACCTTTCACATACACTGCACCCTGCCCAGGGGGTACCTTGGGCCTACCATAGGGGTGTCTGATGTGCATAGAAAGGGCAGGGTAAGGCCTGGCAAGTAGGTGCACTTGTCAGGAGAACAAGGCAACTTAACAAGCTGCGCGCAGGCACTGCAGTGGCAGGTCTGAGTTCTCTCTTTAAGGCTACTTGTGTGGGTGGCACAATTAGTGCTGCAGGCCCGCTAGTAGCAGTTGCATTACTAGCCCTGGCACACATAGTGCACTTTACTAGGGACTTTACTAGTAAGGCAAACATACCAATCATGGACAACCAATTACCATTACACTTTACACAGGGAGCACTTGCACTTTGACACTGATCAGCAGTGGCAAAGTGCCCAAAGCTTCTAAGTTGGCAACACCATGTCAGAAAAAAGGTCTAGGGGGAAAGCAAAAAGTTTAAGGAACTTTAGCCAAAAAGGGCCAAGTCCAACAAACATGTTAAGAAATCATATGTAGCTGGTCTGAGTTAAATGATAATAAATGTAACTGCATGTATCAAATATGCATTTACACTTTAATAACAATTATTTGATTACTTAAGACTAATAATATTGTAACGTGCTTCGATCTTGATTCTCAAGTTTAGTCAATTTATACTGGGGCATATTTGGGTAACTCGTTCCTTCTTTTACTGTTATTTTAACGGGATCTACTCCTTTCATTAATCCTACATCTTCTCCTGTAAAGTCCCACACTTCTTCTTTCACTGTCTTTTTCAATTCAATTGGGATTTTCTCTGCATCAAATACAGGAAACAAATCATTCACTTCTGGTTCTAAATTCACCATTGTCATTTTATACAGCACATCTTCATCTGGGGTCTGAAATGCAATTCCGTCTGGAGTACAATAGATAGTGCAATTCATCTTGCACAATAAATCGCGTCCTATTAGGTTCACGGGACTACAATCGCATACCACAAATCGGTGCATTTCACTAAATGGACCAATTCTTACCTCCACTAATTTAGTAAGAGGCGTCTTAATTTGCTGATTTGAAACTCCAACTACTTGGATATGTTCACCTGAGAGAGGAAGGTTTGGACTTTCCACTGACCTAACAGTAGAACGGGTAGCTCCAGTGTCAACAAGGAATGTTACATTTGCACCATTCACTTCTCCATCCACAAATGGACCAGACTGATCTACCTCTAGAGTTGCGCCAAGCACGCACTCTTCCCCCTCTCCTAGGCACCGTCAGAAACTTTCATCCGTGTCATCCTCATCCTGTCGTAACCAATATTGAGAAATTGCAGCTGCACGCGGCAACTGTGTTACCTGTTCTCCTCCGTAGAATCCTGTTTCTGCACTGTATTTCTGTTGGTTAACACTCTTGGGAAGTGGTGGTTGTGGCACCTGACCTTGTTGAGTAACTACCTCACTCTGCACCTGTGAATTTAATGATTGATTTTCCACATTAGGTTTTGGAGGAAATTTACACTCGTTTCTCCAATGTCCTAGCTTTCCGCAGTTGTGGCATGGCCACTTTTTCTTTGCCTCATCTATACTCATTTGTCCTTTTCCTTTACCTATATTAGGTCGGGATCTAACCTGTCCTGTTTCATTACCAGTATTACTCAATTGAGCTTCTTGCTTCTCTGCAACTTTCACCTGTGCCCACATGGCTTTTTCTTTCAATTTACGCTGTCTACTCTCAATATCATCACTGCAATATTTAGCATATCTCAAAACTTCGTCAACTGTGCTATTCTGCCAGCAAATCATATGGCAGATCAATCAATCAATCCATACACAAATCTATATAAAAAATGACTCGTATCCTTCTCATTTAGTGTCTCATAACCACTATACTGATTGAAAACCGACAACAGCCTTTCGTAATAAGCATGCACTGATTCTTTACTTTCCTGCGTTGTTCTGTCTATTTTACCCAATCTGTTTCTTTAGGTGGAATCTTATTTTTCAAAAAGGTAATTACTTGGTCATACTTCCTCATCACTTCTGGTCCTGGCGCTCCCGTTTTAGCGTCCCTTGGATATTCTACAGTTGGCCAATCAATAGTAATATTACATTCTGTCCACAAATCAGCTGGCACTACTATATCAAACAATCCATCCAAGTCTATCCACAACACCTTTGAAACTTTAACAAATCTCTCCACTTGTCTGTACCATTCTACTGGCTTTTCTCTCAACTTTGGGAAGTCATTTGTAAATGACAGGATATCCTGTCTAGTCCATCGAACATGCACATAACTACCACCTGGAGTTTCTCTCATCGGGTACTCCCTTACAACTGGTTCCTTATCTGTCACTGCAAAAGCCAAAGATGCTTTATCTGTTGTTTTCTCGTTCTTTTTCGTCCATCTATTTCTCCATCTATCCACATCACCCCATTTTCTCAGTAAAACAATTAACTCTTTTATTTGGGTCAGTCTTCCTGATGTGTTCAAATTCTCTATATCTTTTTCACAAAAATCTACTCTGTATGGTTTCTGCAACGTTCTCACTTTTACAAACTCCTCTCCTAGTTCATTTGCTGTCTCTTCCAATTTGTCATGTAAATTTCTAGCTCTCCATGTAAGACTTTTGCACAAAAACATAATCTCATCATCCTGACAATGTTTTAATTTTTCTGTACCAATTGTTCCTAAAATCAATTCTTCCATGTCTATTTTCAACCTAATTACATCTAATGGTTTCACTTCTGTTTCTTTTGTTTTTAGCGCTTTCATCCATTCATTTAACTCATCTGGAGTCGGACCTACAGGCGTACTATTTAATTCTATCCAATTGTTATTTCTTTCTGGTGTCCCTGATGCAGACTCCGTCACCATAGGTATTCTCCTAATCTCATTCTCATTTATCGTCAAATTAGTAGGTGGGCTTGGTCAATAGGTACTAGCCAAATGGTGTGCACCTTCATTATTCAGTTCCATCCCTTCTCTTTTTCTTTGCAAATGTGAATTCATGGGAATCACTAAAGAACGTTCATCAATTTTTTGATTCTCAAAAATTGGCATTACTGGACCTATTGTTACTGGTACAGTTACAGCTTCCATATTCTTTGTCAATGCTCTTATTTTCTCAGTCAATTCTCTTGTTGTTTTTGCTAATTCAGTTGCATTGTCACTTTCTATCTCTTCATTTTGTGAAGTTTTTAATTGATCTTGTGACCTATTTGTCTCATCTCTTCGTTCGGGATTTTTATTCCTCCCAGTTTCCATTGGCGGTGCATTAGGTGTCACCACCGCAGAAGTCTGTTGGTATGGAGGTGGGTTTCTGTTTAAAATATCTTCCAGCAATTCGTCATCCGTTTCACTACCACCATACACATACTTTTCTATCACTACATGTTTCTTTTTCTCGGTACACTTTCTCTTTGCTTCTTCCTCAACTGTAAAAGCTGGAAACAAACCTCCTGTCATATTAGCACATCTCCAACGCTTTATTCTGTCCTCATGATTTACTCCCCATAACCTTCCAGGCACAAACTCATGATTCTTTAATCCTCTGAATCTCTCTCGTTCATACATCTCATCTTCCCATTCCGTTAAAGCTTCAAACTGTGTCGGTCTAGGTCTAGGTTCTAACATTGCCATCTTTTCTCTCAAGTTCCGTAGTACAGCTACATTAAATGAACCATTCTCAGGGAAAGCCAATGCTCCATCATTCTTGGTATATTTTGTCCAATTTTCTAACCATATGCATGTATGATATCCATATTTCAGCATCATATGCGAAGCTGGTGATTTCGGCGGAGGAATTATTTGTCCCTCTCTAGTCACTACCTTTTTGTCTTTCTTAAAGAAATTCTTAACTTTCGACATCCATGACGTTTTCTCTCTACCATACTCATAATACGACATGATTCACAATCTCTTTTCTCCTCAAACGATCCGCAATTCAACACTGTTCTGTATGCGTTATTCCAACCAATACTAGCGCGACTCACACCAACACTCCAATCACAAACTTCCACGTCACTAGGTTATTTGACCAATCCTGTCGCGACACACACCAAAGCTAAAATCAGAGCGATTTCTGTCTACCGCGCACTGTCCAATCCCAGCGCGGCTTTTGTCTACGTCACTTCTGCTCTTGACCCCTCCTTTACAAAATTTATCAGCAATTTCTTTTTCAACAATTCTTCGTTAGTTACACCATTTAGAACACATTTCCATTGTCTGATTCGCTAAACCAAAGAGATAGCTTTGACCATTTACACAAGAACTCTGTATTTTCCAGTAGGCAGCGCATACCTCTACCCTACCACAGAATTGTCAGTTTCGCCAATAAAGTAGCACTTCCCTCTACCTTACCCTTCTTTCAAGCAAACAGTAAACCCGTTTCTCTGGGGATAAAACACATGTGGAGACTATACTGCTCCTGAGAATTAAGGCCAGAGTTTCACAAGAAAACCGATCACTATTTCACTTAAACACCTTTTATATGGAAAATGTCCCTATCATAACACAACCTGTGTTATCACCAATATGAACTCAGACAATGCACCATTCCATGTGACTTCTCTTGCCACACGTGTTCCACTTCCTACTTCCCGGAAGCATGAAAACTTACATATAACGTAACGCGACTTAACATAAAGTGTTAGACATGAACTTATCAATAATCAATAATCACCAAACTAATCTATAGTAACCATAACTCTGCTACCAAGAAATCTGATCCAGCGCTAACAATAAAAATTATTCTCCTATATGCTTCGGTCATCCAGGTGCAACTATTCCTCCAACACACACACTATATCCATATGACGGTGGGGCCCATAACACCGCATATACATTCACTTACTCATTTATTCCCTGGATTTCCTCCGTCAATAACCTAGGAGAAAACGATTCGCTGGTAGGAGACGGGATACCTCTTTTAACATGACATAATGTTTCTCATTTGCTTTAAGGTATTCCGCTCATTGGTCGATGGACCAACTAGTAGGAATCAGTTGATGGTGATTAAGGCCAGCTCAATCACAATAAACTCTTTAACAATTTACCTTAATCATTGAGCTAAAGAATCACTGAGTCATTTGTTTAAAGAATAATAAAGTTTATATAAAGTTTTTGAAGCAAGAAAATGAGGTTAAGCTTATTATTCAGATCATTACATTTATCATCATTATAAGAATAAATTGAAATTGCAATGCATATCTATTAGACAGAAAAATAAGGTTGTCATAGTAAGAACCCTAAAGACCAATCTATCTGTCTTGGAAAAATCTAATAGTTCTAAATGAAAAATCTATCAGGAAAAAGGTTCTCCAAAAGCAGCATCTTATACTCAACTGGAAAATAAAAATAGCAGCAGCAGCATCAGCTCGTCAGCGTCAGCAACCGCAACTTCACCCATCTACAGCATCTAACTTCTCCAGCATCTCACTTTCCAGCATCACTTTCCAGCATCTAACCCCTCCCACCAAGAGTAGGTCTTCTTATACCCTAATTCTAGCTTACTGAATAAAATGTTGCATCTTCATGGCGTGATTCTTTCTCATTGGTCCACTCAGGCCCATATACATTTTTAATCAAACTTCCTTGTCTTAACCAGTTCTTTGTGGAATGTCCATGCTTGCATCGTTTCCCACAGTTCATGACATTGCTCATCCGTTTCGATCAGTCCAATTTGTATCTTTTTCTGCTACTTTTTAGATTCAACAGTTCCGTCCATTTATTCAGTTTGACTTCTCACGCTTCTTGCTGATCATCTTGGCACACATCTGCTCAGAAAGGTCACACTAGCCTTGACCATACTTACATCTTAGCCTCTCAGCATGAACACGTGGTCATCCTTTTCCCCAGCCTCTCTCCTCTACCACACGGTTTCTTGGACATGCGTACTCTAGCAAATGGCGGCCATTTTATATTGCTGCTCGACAGGCCTAAGCGCACTATTTTCAAAGATAAACAAAATATTGTTAAAATAAAGAATATAAACCCTTTCGTTTCCCTCCCGTCTTTCTACGTACCCCAATTAGGTATTACCTAGCAAAAAGCAACATATAAAGCCGTCCCTTACTTACCATCGCTTTATTTTGCAACCACACATTTTTTATTTAAAAAGCACAGATCATGCATTTATTATTTAATTAGTACGCAAATATTATGTTATGTTAGACACGTAAACAATTATAAGTTGATTATTTTGCACACAAACTAGCGTGTTACCTTTAACCCTTTTATATGTAACATACATTGTTGGTTATTTACTTAAACGAACATGTTTATTAATTATTTTACGAAAATTATTAGGAGGTTAAAAAATTTTCATTTACCCTGCTCCATCACTGGCAGAGTATCCACAGCTCCAGAAGTGTACTGAAGAGGTCCAGTATTTATACTCAGTTGTGCCCTTGATGTGGGGGAGGAGCTTCAAGTGGTTTCACTTTGAAGTCCCCAGGCATCCTGCCTTCCCTGTTCTGGCTCCAGACTAATTACAGGGGGTTTGAAGCCCTTTGTGTGGAGGCAGGGCTCAGCCTATTCTTGCCAGTGATGGCCCATCCAGGCACACCTAAGCTCCATATTGTGTGTGGTTGTCTAGGAGACATACACAAAGCTCAACTGTCAGCTACACCCAGTCATGTGACCCATTGGGTATAAGCCAATGTTACCATGTTGAGAGGAGCAAGTACAAGCACGCCAGCACTGGTTAGCAGTGGTTAAAGGCACAGAGGCCTAAGGCCAGAAAAACAAGGTCAGTAAAAATAAGAGGAGGAAGGCAAAAAGTTTGAGAGAAGACCACCCTAAGTGTAACAGGTCTAACACCTCCTAAAGTGCTAACTTTGGGACAACATGGAATGTAAACTTATGGATGATGGACACCATTGATGGAGAAGTACATCTGTGATTTATCTGCACAGTCAGGATAGCCAGTGTTAGACCTGCTTCCTTGGTGTGGTATTCCCCAAACTATTTTCCTTCACACTCCTGTATTGCTGGACTCTTTTTTGTTTCCATTAGGACTCTGTGCACTTCACTCCTGGTAAAGTACTTGTGCTCTCTCTTTAAAACATGATTCAATCGGCCTACACTTTTTCACATATAAATTACATACCCGGCCCTAGAAAATGGTATTACCTGTGCCCAGGGCCTGTAAATGATATGCTACTAGTTGGCTTGCAACACTCATTGTGCCACTCACTAAGTTAGCACTGCAAAACATGTCTCGGGCTTGCCACTGCAGCCTGTAGTGCAGTTTTAAACAGCTAATTCAAGCTGGCAAAATAAGCCTTTCGCCAGGCCCATACCTTCCATTTTAATAACTATAAGTCACTCGTAAGGTAGACCCTAACCACTCAGAGCAGGGTGCATGGTACTTAAAAAGGCAGGAAATGTGGGTTTAAGATTTGCATGTCCAGACAGTGAAAAACTCCTAAAGTTATTTTTCACTGTTGCAAGTTTATCTCATACTTAGACTAACACTGGGTTACCTTATTCACTTAAGCAATAACTTCTGTTGGGACCACCAGGTAGAGAAATGCTGTTTACATACAAATTTATTGTAATATAAAATCATCTTTACTGGTGAAGACAGAGTTGAAGTTACTGTTTTGAAAATTCAGTTTCTAGAAAGGTAGCATTTTTCTGCCTAATATAAATATGCCTGTCTGCCAGTGTCTGGAAATATTGGACTGTGAATGACTCTACTGTGGAGTTTTGTGTATTCTTCCAGACATGGGCGCTAAAGGGCATTGTGTGTTGCAGGGTGTTCCTCTTTTGAGCAGGAGGTCCTGGGTAGGTTTACTCAGCCTTTCTGAGCTTCAAAGGCTAGTCTCAAGGCTTCCACCCACCCCTTGATGACTTCTAAGGGCTGCCTGGCCTGCCACTGACAAATGCATCTCACATCATCTAGGTCTGCCTGCCCTTTGTCACCCCATTTTAAAGCTAAACCCAGAAAAATGGAAAGGTTAGAAAAAGAGAGCATCCCTCCCCCACAGGATGGCACTGCAAACAAAAGTGGCATTCTCAGAACATCTCATCAGAACACTCCTGTGAAACATTCAGAAAAAGCACTGTAGTGCTGTCTGAAGAAGTAAGACTGAACCTGCTTTGCCTTGGTCCCAGGCTCCCCAGAAGTGGCTCCAGGAGACAGTTGTCTGATGTCTCGTTTGAGATACAGGGATACAAGCAGATTCTTCTAGAGGCCTCTCTGATACTGCCTAGCAACAACTGGACTTGCCTGGACATGTGTGAGCCCTGCTGCTGGCTTCTACTCGAGTCCTGATCCCCAAGAGGTGCCCCCCTAAGTCTTGGACCCATGGCTGACAGAGTGCACTCCTCCTGAACTCAAACTGAATATCCCTAAGTTCTGAGCTCCTTGCGACCACAAAGTGGAGTTTAAGCACCTACTGTCTGTGATTTTGTGAATGTGAATCTCCAGTGACAACCTGCTCTTCTCATCAGCTTCAAGATCCAGTGGCAACAGTACACACCAACTGCTAACACTTAGCTTCAGCACCAAAAAGAGGCCATCTGCAATACTGGACCTGCTCCTCTCGCTGACAGCGGACTTCTCGCAGCTCCCACCAATTCAAAACTCCACCTTCCGCTCCTAGCGCTGATTTGGGCTCTAGCACTTCAGTGGGACGAACCTGGTCCTTGTATCCAACCCACACTTCATCATTGTCAGCCTGAACTTGTGATGTTACCCCCATACAGCGCAACCAGATAACCATTATTCGCATGTTGAGCTTTTTAGTACTATTTTCACCTAAAACTATTTAAAAAAAAATCATAACTCAGTTTGTATTGATTGGATTTACGTAATTTTGGTGTGATTTTATTTATTCAAATTTATTCTAATTTTCTAAATTCTTTTTTTTTGTGTTGTCTTTTCACTTTCTTACTGTGATGTGTGGGCAATTTGATGTTGGATATCTTTCGTCTGAACTTTAAAGAATTTCCTAGATAAACACTGGTATAATTATATGAATGACACCTATTACAGTCACTCGATGTGTGATGGCCAGGAAGATTTACAACCAAGATAGCTACATTATCATTATGTATCTGTTGAATTGGATAATAGTTTGTTTGTTTTGATTTTCAGAGTGAATTATAATGTATTTTTATGATTACTTGCATTATTTTTATAACTTTGTAACAGATATTTTTTAAATAATGGGCTTGGATAATATTTGTAAATGTATTGCATTAATGAATTGTTCCATGACTTGTGTATCAATGTGTTAATCATGTTTTAATGATTTTTATGGTTCTGTGATAGAAAAGCAGTATAAAAAACGATTATGTGATCGATTGCCACACTGTAATGTGAGGTTGTTTCCTATGAAATGCAATCAGATGTTCTCAGGGACGTAGAGTTAGGGAAAGCAGCTCAGAACTGTGCAGTCAACCAACAGACACAACAACTTTGTCCAGCTAGAACTTATCGTTTACTGGGTTGTGATCTCACCTATGGATTCCAGTGAAGGGTGAAACCTCCTCGAATAATGCATTTCACTATAATAGTACAGGACTATACCTTCCTAGGTTGTCCTCACCTCACTCTAGGAAGTTCCCCAGTGTCTATGGTAATTTCTGGGACTGTACTGGGATAGGAATTAAGCACAAATGCACATCAGTAGTGGGTATCACACTGGATAGTCCATAGGTCATTCAATAGTTTGATTCAAAAGACTTCACACTGGCAAAGGTTAGAGTTCTAATGACAGGTTCACCTTTGCATTATTAAGACACCATCTTTCAGTCTTTGCGAGTTCAGGAGCCAGTACTGGCTCCAGTAATGTGGGACCACTGTTGGCAGTTTTGTTCTTCATTTGCCCACCGTGCTTGAACAGCATGGCAGACCTACTCGGCATCTGCTCTCCTCAGCCAGTTTCGGCCTCCATATCTGGTACACATGGGTACTCGTCTTCAACAGCTGGGGCCTCAAGGTTGGGCGCAGACAGATTTTCATCTTCAGGAACTAAGGCCTCTGGGCTGAGTGACGACAGGTGCTCTTGTTCGACAGTTGTGTCCTCGTGACCAATGACAAGACTTCCTCTTCTTCAGCAAGGACAACTTCTTGCGGGAGTACAGCACATTGGGCATCGGCAGCACCAGTGCTGTGGGCATGCTGCAGGGGTGCCAGGGAGTAATGTGTTATTCTGGGTGATAACTTTTTTTTTTTTTTTAGTGGGTATTTTTCTTTTTTAATTTTTTTAAAATTCTTTTTATTGTTTTGTTTTCATACAAGACATTAGCATTTTACGTGAACATCCATTATGTCCAATTTATACAAAAACAAATCTCTCGTTGAATATAAACAGAGATATAGAGATTGAACACAAAACATAGCTGATTTAATTTAATCCATAAGGTTCGAGATTGGTGCCCACATCCGTAGCCCCCTATCTTTTTTCTTACGGCCCTTTAAATTATAAATCGCAACCTCAATATTATATGCTGCAAAAAGTCGTGCACGCCAATTAGAAACTGTAGGAGGGTCAACACAAATCCATTCAGATGTTATACAAAGACGGGCAATAGCCATTGCAATAAACACTAATTCTACAGTTGACCTTGTCCAATTATTTGTCACATCGTTACTTATTCCAAAGATAATGAGAGCTGGATTGATTGCAACCAGGATCCCTGAAGACAGTAAAAAAAAAGTTTCTATACCCTGAATGAAATCAGTTAGCTTTGGACATGCTAAAAACATGTGTACTGTATCTGCAGTTATAAGATTGCATCTATTGCATTTTCCCCCTAGAGCACCCCCCCATTTAGCGATCTTAGCAGGAGTGTAATACAGGTCAAATATTGACATATAATGTTGACTTTTTAGGCTACCTGTAATTAAGATCTGGTTAGCTAGTGACAAGGAGTCTTCTAGATCTATTTCAATCCCCCCCATTTTATTAACCCATTTACAGGATTGTGCCGCCAGATCATCAGGAAAACATTCAAGCAGGATAGAATATAATTTCCCTAGCCGATTTTTTTTTATCATTAGTTCTATCAAAGGGATTTTAGCGGTGTTGAAGGGTACCCTCTGATTTTCTTTCTCCAGATAGCTTCGTATTTGAAGATATTCAAAAAAAAATCTCCCCTTCCCAGCCCATATTTATCCTGCAAAGTAGAAAAAGGTACCAGTTGGCCATGCCAATATAGATCTCCCATTACTGAAAGGCCTTTATTCCTCCAGTTATATGTGACCTGATCACGAAAAATTGGAGGAAGAATTAGTGTATTCGCCAGTGGGGAATAGGCATTTAAATTTGGGATCTTTAGCCTCCGTTGAACCTGTTTCCAAACCTTGTAAGCTGCCCTCAAGATCTTGAACCGTGTCTTTTTGTAGTAACTGGGTTCGAAAATCACTGCCAGGCAGCCCACTGCTTGTTTCCCCAAACATAATTCATATATAGATGGGCTGCCTGCCAGCGGTATATCAGCCCCAGAGCCCACAAGAAGTATCGTCATATGTTGGAGTAATGCTGCCCAGTAATATAATAGAAAATTAGGGACAGACAATCCCCCTTTCTGGCTGGGAAGCATCAGCCATTTACCTGCTTTTCTTGGTCTCCGGTATCCCCAGAGAAATCTGGTACACAGCCTTTCAATGTTTGAAAAATGGGAGGATGAAAACTCAAGGGGTATTGTTCGAAATAAATACAAAAACTTAGGTAAAATTAACATTTTTAAAACATTGCAACGCCCAATTAGGGAAAGATGTAAGTGATCTAATCTCTCTAATTGCCTGTTGGTTGAATTAATTATCGGCTTTATATTCAGATCTGGGATACTTTCCACTTGGGTAGAGATTGTCACACCAAGATAGTCTGATTCCGTAACAACCGGAAAATCTGAAGGGCATAGCGAACCAGAACATAAGATTTGGGTCTTATTGGCATTAAGCTTATACCCAGAAAATACTCCGAACTGGGCCGCTAAATCCATGACAGCTGGAAACGCAGAGCAAGCGTCGCTAGTAAGTATGGCAATATCATCAGCGTAAGCTAATGCTCTGTACTTGACCCCACCAATTTCCATTGCCTTAATCCGAGTGTAGTACTCCAATTTTGTTAAAAAAGGGTCGATATAAAGGGCGAATAAAAGAGGGGAACAGGGGCAGCCCTGTCTTGTGCCCCTGCTGATTGTAAACGCCTCCGATTCCTGCCCTGCAATCCGGACCCTTGCCTCCGGTGATGAATACAGCACTTTAACCGCCTGAACAAACCCCGAGCTAAACCCCTTCCATTGTAGAACAGACCACAGATACCGCCAGGAGACCCTGTCAAACGCATTCTCAGCGTCCAAGAGGAGAACTCCTAGCGATGCTCCCGTGGCCTGAGCCCAGTCCAATATTGCAACCACCCGACATATATGATCTGTTGTATCCCTCCCCGGGATAAAGCCATGTTGACCGAGGGACACCAACGGGATGATAACCTGTCCTAATCGGTTTGCCAGAAGTTTAGAATATATTTTGCTATCAGCATTAATCAATGTTATTGGTCGGTAAGAAGCTGGCATTAGTTCAGGCTTTCCTTTTTTCTTAAAAACAATGATGGTGGTTTTCCGCCAGGAATCAGGAATTTGTTGATTGCTACGGGCATGTTCAAGTAACCTTAAGATGTCATATTTAAGTTCCTTGCGGAAAGTTTTATAAAATTCCAGCAGAATACCGTCAGGACCCACTGCTTTACCTGCTGCCAACGAGGTTATCGCTAGCTCTTTTTCCTCCCAGGTAAATTGGGTTTCTAATGCCAAGTTTTGGTCAGGGGAGACTTTGCCTGTTTCGATGTCTCTCAGAAACTCCCTTAATAGATTCCCTGGGTAGTCCTCCAATTGTCCATCAGGGCCCTGAGACGTTTGGAGATCCTGCATATAAAGTTGATTATAAAAGTCCTTGAATCCCCTAAGAATACCATCCGGAGAGTCCTGGATCTGACCATCTAAGTTCTGTATTTTGAGTATGCGGTTAGCAGTTTCTCGCTGTTGAGTCCGTTTTGCAAGAACTTTGCCTGTGTTTTCCCCCAGCTCATATGACTCTGTCCTCTGTTGTATATACTTGGCCGCCAGTTCCTTACTGAAATTACTGTAAAGTTTAGATTTAAGGATAGCAATCTTCTGCAGAGTGACTTCTGTGCCCGCCCCCATCTGAATGTTACTAATTAGCTCACTTTCTTCTATCCTTAGTTGTCTTATCCATTCATTGGTTTCGTCATGTATTACTTTTTGTTGTGCTATTGAAAAGCTAAGAGTTTCCCCTCTAACGGCGGCCTTAAAGGCATCCCATAATGTACAAATAGAAGCTGTGTTTCGGTTAATAGAAAAAAACTCCATTATCCAACTTGCCATATGAGAACGATATGTGACATCCAATAAAAGCTTTCTTTCGAAAATTCAGGGCTTAATGATCTTTTTAATACCCTGTACTGGAAGTTCAATAATTAGGGGGTTATGATCAGATATTATTCTGGGAAACATCTCGATTCTGCTAGCATGCGCTATTTGATTAGACAGAAAAAAATAGTCTAGCCGAACATATTTATTATGGGGGGCAGAATAATAAGTAAAGCCAGGATCACGTGGATTAGATTTATGCCAGCAATCAGCCAACCCAAGTTCGGTTACTAACCCTTGCAAGGCTCGAAAAACCCTAGGCTTCTTCCCTTGATAAGAACGTAAAGGTTTTTTTTTTTTTGTTTTTTTTACAGAGTTTTATATAGCGCGAACTTGACCCGAATCGGGTTTCAGAGCGCTTTACATAGCACCAGTTGCATTACATGAGGACACATTCATTTTTGTTAGGCACGGGGAGATTAAGTGATTTGCCCAGAATCACAGGATGTTCAGCGTCATTGCCGAGACTCGAACCCAGTTCCCCAGATTCGAGGTCGACCGCCCTAGCCGTTAGGCCAACTTAAAATCTCCACAAAATATTAAAGGGGTTGGCCAAAGCGCTAATTCCACACTTAAAAAATTAAGGACATCTGGATCATCAAGATTAGCCCCGTAAATGGAACACAATGTAAACGAAAGATTAGCTATTAAAATCTCCACTATTACCCAGCGGCCTTGCTTATCTGTCTTGACCCGTTTATATGAGCACAGACCATGTCTGGCTAAGATTGCCACCCCTTTAATATTGATACTCTGTTTAGTACACGCCAGTAATTCATATCCAACATCCCCCAGCCATCTGCGATTGTTCCATTGTATGTGGGTCTCTTGAAGACATATTATGTCTATATGCATGAGTTGTAGTTGTCTTGCCAAAACTTCCCTTTTCCTTTTATCATTAAGCCCACATATATTGACTGAACAAATTCGGATATTAGCCATCCTCACCTGAAAGAAAAAAAAAACGCTCTACAAACCAATAGACAGACTGATCAGCTACATTCCAAATACAGGTTACATACCTAGCAAGAAAATCAGTGAAAACAAAACAATACTTTCCCCCATCCCCCACCCACCACCGCCACCCGCCCCCACCCCCACCCCCTTCCCTTGTCCACCCACCCAACCCACCCATCCCTCACACCCACCCTGACCCCCGACTTGTAGGCGTAAGGGCAAATAGCCCTCAGTGATGACGAGCGTGCTCCTTCCCCCTCCCTAAGTTTTACCCCCGCCCCAAAGACCTGTAGGCAGAAAAAAAAGAAAAAAAAACTTCAGCAATCTATATTATATGCAACATCATTAACCCAAACCGTCAACATTACCGCTCTGTAGGGTGCCCAGGAATTCTTTTGCCTGAATTTCAGAGGTGAAAAACCTTGCAGTCCCATTTACAATTACTTTCAGGCTTGCCGGATTGAGTAAAAATACTTGCACCCCTTTTGCTTGGAAGCCCGGGATTAGCTGCCGGAGCTGCCACCTCTTTTCTACCGTCCCCTGACAATAATCTGGCCGGACAAAGAACTCACAGCCTTTACCCTTCCATTTTCTGTTGGGTCTTGCTAAATCATAAAGAGCCTCCCGGGCAAGAAAGTTATTAAGACAAATCAGAATTGCCCGGGGTTTATCTCCTGTTTGGCTGTTCTTTTTAGTATGTTTGAACAGGAAACGGTGAGCCCTTTGTAATTCTTTCTTCCAGTCCCACTGTTGTAGGTCCGGAAATGCCTCACTAAATAATTCCTGAACAAACCGAAGAACATCAGTTCCTTCCAGACGTTCCGGGACTCCTAATATTCGGAGGTTGTTCCTTCTTGCTCGGTTTTCTAAATCCATAAGTTTCCAGGTAGTGTCTTGTTTCTGAGCTTCCAAAAGTTGAATCCGAGTTCGTTGCCCTGCTAGTTCATCCTCCACTGCTGATATTCTGGATTCTGCTTCGCCAAATCTTACGGAAAAGTCTGAGCAAGATTTTGCCACCCTACGGATTGCATTTTGGATTTTGCAATAACCTCCCTGAATCCTTGCGCTTTCAGCCCGTGTCTCCTCTCTGTGGGCTAGAATGGTTTGGTAAATGGTAGCTAGGGTGACTACTCCTAATTGATCTTGATTTAGGAGTGGATCATGTCCAGCTACTCCAATTGACCCATTTCCTTCATCCAGTTTCGGGGAGTAAGTGTAATCCCATGCCAGTGCTCTACCTTGGTCCAAGGATTTACCTTGGCCCTGGGAGTTCCATTTAGTTTTGCGGACAGTATTTGGCGCTTTTGAGGCATTATCACCCGCAAAGTCATATTCTTTCGGATTCGGACCAGGGGTACCCAGGTCACTATCCTCATCAGCCCACCCCCCCCTCGAGACTTTCTTCTCCAGAGGAAAGGGATGGGTCAGACAAAGAGAAAAATTTCTCCCCGCTTTCACCATCTTTACCCAGACCAAGGGTGCTCCGATCTAGATCTTGTGCAGCTATTGTTGATTGCTCTGTCCTAGAGGTTGTCCTAGGGGTTGCCACTGACGCACCCGACAAAGTTCCCGGAGTATCGCTGGGGCGAACTACATCTCCCACAATGCCTTGTGTTTGAGTCCCATCACGTTGTGGCCATTTATCAGCGTCCCCCCCCCACCCCCTCTACCAAATTGGAATTTACCAGCATTGAACTGTCCCCTGCACACTCAGCCATACCTGCAGGGATGTGTTGTGACACCAGGGCGGATTCAACAGTATTATCGGTATTAGTCAAACTTTGTTTGTTTGCCCAGGTAGCCTCCATGCTTAGCCCGTGACTCAGATCACTACAGACATTGGAGATTAGAGACTCAGCCGCTGGATTCAAAGTCTTACCCTGGGTTTTTTCAGCCAATTTTGCCTCTCCCGCATTTTTTGATTTTGATTGCTGTGTGCGAAAGAATGAGGACACTGTATGTTTCGGGCGCGCCGCAGGGTCTCCTCCGCCTCCCTTCTCTGCTTCGCGCTCCGTAGCTCTGCTGATTCCTTGTCTGCCTGCAGATTTCCCCGTCACGGTGTGACTTTTCTCTGGCCCCCCATCGGTTTTAGACGGGCTGCCGGTAGTCGCAGGTAGACCACCGCGTATCCTGGTTGTTTGACCTGACGCCTTCGGCCCCATCGAGCTTGTTAGCCACGACCCGGTTAACTGTCCGGTGGCCCAGAAGAGCGGGTTCGTCGGGACCCGACGCGAGGGGGCCGGTATTCCAGAGTATAAAAACTGCAGCCGCCAGATCATCCTTTTCCAAAAAGGTCCAGGTATTGCTTTTCTGCCCTTCTGCCTTTATTCACTCTCGTTAAATATCTTCCGAAGTCAGCATTTCAGGGTGAAGGGGTATAACTCAGGGAGCTCGTGGAGCCTGCTCACACGGCTGAGATGTCAGCCGCCATCTTGCCCTCCTGGGTGATAACTTCTTTATGCAGTTCACTACAGGAACCACGCTGGGAGACTGGGGAAACCCTCATGACAGGTTGGCACCGGCCTCACTTCCACTGGTAGTCAGCTATTTGTGGATCTATCAAATGATTGGAAAACTGATTTTATCCTAACAGTTTCTTTTTACATAGTATACGGCACTCTCCTTCCCTCTCTCAGCAGGCAGGCAGACTTTGGAGGTATTAGGCAAACCCTCAGCTTCTTAAGTAAATTGCACAGACTTCAGGTGATGTCTCATAACTTCTGGGACACTGGCCCTCGTCGCAAATTAGCTCTTAGAGTACTCTGTGGAATACTCCATTCCATGGTCAAGAAGCACTTGGAACTGAAACACAGTTGAGTGATTTGGGACCCACTTTTATATGCATTTTCCAGTCCAGGCGGGATGATGTTCCATTGTCTATGGTCCTGAAACTGGGTTGTGGTAAATCCTTATCAGAATAACCATTTCCAGGCAATAGTGTGCTTGGGCCACAGCAATTATGCTACATAAGTGTGTTAACTAGGCCAGTAAAATGTCAGGATAGTTTCATGTGCATGTGGGTCACTCCAGGAAGGGCTGAATGCCTATAGACCAGGCAGGAGACATTACCACCCCAAAAGTACCAGATTCCAAGCTGTACAGCATTAGGGTAAAAATTACTGTACCTGGTAATCCTAGATACTCCAGGGTGGGAAATTTTACTGATGACGTAAATACCTCATCTTCCAAGTTTGTCAATTCTGAAAGGGGCTTAACATGTGAATTACATAGTTTACAGCACCCAAGTACTGCAGGTTTTGCTTTTATTCCGGAGAATTTCTCCTTAATAAATTTCACCAGGTTTTTTGTGATGAATGCTGTCAGAGTAAAATTGTAAAGTGTGGTAATTGAAGTACATCTATGAATTCGGATCCACCCATAAACTTCCATTTGTGTATGAATCAATTTTAAAACAGTTTGTATTTTGGCCTAATTAAAGTTTCTAAGGTTACCAAAGGCATGGATAACTTATGAGAACAAAAAAATAACTTGCTTTATATTTCCATTATTATGGCCTCGCAGCACCTTTGGAGTTCAGTGTATTGTATTATATTGTATTTTGATTGCACTTCATATTCCTGAAAAGGTCCCCAAATAGCAACTGAGTAGGTGGCATGATACTACATGTGTGTTTTGTGGAGGGAAGAGAGTTTGTCATGCGACTCATAGGCAACGTACTGGTTGTGATAACCATATTTGTGCTCTTACGCTTTATCTGTACTTTTGTGCGCAAGTATAAAGTGAAAAGCGGGAGTCAGGCTGCTTAAGCATTAGCTTTTAATGTGTGAATGAATAGAAGTACGTGAATGGTGTTTGCCTATATGTGAATTATGTTGGTGGCATGTGTGTACGGCTGTAACTGCTCAAATTATAACACATATAAGCATGTACTTGTGCCGCCTCTTGGTTGTACAAGAAAGGGCAATCTATAGATATGGTCATGCTGGCGAATACCTATGCTTTTTCGACTGGTCTGAAAATACAGATCACACCACAGACTACGGCTCTAGGAAAGAGCCCAGAGATAAGGGTGCTACCCTTGGGAGGTGCAAAGTCAGTGATACAGGCAGTAACCAGTTCTAATAGTCCATCTAATCACCCCCAAACAGCCTCTACGGAATGAAATAAGGTATGCATGGCACGCTACAAATTGGGGCTACAGAGGGCTCTAAGGCTATCAGAACATTCCACACAGAGAGCCGAATGTTCTAATTCGTATAACAAAGGCCTCATGGAGCCCGAGGGGGTTGAATTCCTCTCGGGCTCCGTGAGGCCTTTGTTAAACACTGGAATGTTGATGCTCCAGGTTTCTATTGGCCATTAGAAGCTCGGAGTACTCCATTGTTTTCAATGGAGCTCCCAACATTCTAATGTTCTCATACTATTTTGGGTCCCCATTTGGCTCAAGTAACTTTAGAAGCGCAGTTTGTGTATAGGAATGGCCTTACTCTTTTGTGGGTGGGTGCACGTCCCTCCCTAAACCCATCCTTCCTCATTATTCTCCTCCCCTTTAGTCATAAGTATTCCACTCTCCTATGCTCCTCCCTTATTTACTACTAAAACGTATACTTGCGTGTGCAGAGTCTCCGCAGTCTGGGTGGAGATTTCCACATGGGAAAAAGATAGGAGAGGTAGCCTCCACATTTAATTTTGTGAGTAGCATTTTGTACTGCGTTAGTAATACTATTGTAGTACTTTAATATACTACAAATTGCAATTTATGGATAGGCTGTAATCATCGTTGGACGTAAGGTAAAGATGGCATTAAACAGACCAAATTAAAGGTTATTAGATTGTATTTTAACGGGCACTCTGATTAACTATAAGTGCCTGTTACCTTTGCCCAATGATATTTTGAAGAGAGGACGTCAACAGGCCTTTATTTTCATCTTCTCACTCTTCTTTTAGTAGTTACAGAACAGTTTCCAAATCGTGTGTATGTTCAATTTATCATTGTTTCCAAATGGTATGCTAAAAAACTTGTCTGTTTTGTTAATTACAACACTTTGCCTAGCTTGATTTTTTTTGTTATTATAATAACTGAGTTACCTCCTTGCAGAACCTTCATTCGTTCACTGATGGCATTTAACAGAGTGTCTCACTGTTCATCGGTAGGCAAGGAACAACTGTTAGCAGGAGGCGTGACAAATCTTTACTGCCAACTGCTGCAATGGTAATGAGACAATTGGGCAAAATTTTCTAATTACCATCCAAATCGAATTTGTATGATGGCGAGTGCAATGTAGGAGTCATTGTGCTCAGAAATAAATCTGTTTTAGGGTCACTTGCCACATGACCGCCATTAGAGTAAGCGAGGATTTTACAAGCAGGCTACAACTGCAACACTTTAGCGTCTAACTGTAATTTAGCTCCATATTTTTAAAATGTGTAAATGAAGTGGCAACTTAAAGGAGATGTCCTTGTGTATTAGTGTTCATAGATGCACTTTTAATGCTGTGGGTAGTTTACTCATTGTTATTAGCAAGTAAGGAAAATGCGTGTAGTTTTGAAATGACTGTTCTCGTAGACACAAACAAATGGAAGGATGTGGACATTGCCTGTGGTGCTGCAATTTATTTTCTATATTGAGGACAGGGTTGTGCAAGTTGAAAATTATTACATGAATGTAACCTCATAATAATATAGAAATGTGCCACAACATAGAAAACGTGTGTGTCAGTATAGTGGTTAGGGAAAATGTGGTTTTATTAAACGTACAAAAAGTGAAAACGCTGCTTATTTCTGCAGGAATCTCCCATTTCTTTCCTTCTTTCACTGCTAGACGTCAATGTTCTCTTGATTCTCCCCTATCCCTTTTATAAAATAAAAGCCTTTTTGTAAATGCTTATTTAATGTTATAACTGAACTGTAGAACTTGACATGTTCGTGAAATGTGCTGTTTGCTGCATAATGTATTTCTTTACTCTCTCAAAACATATGACTTCATCATATTTTAGATACTACATGCTCATAATGAACAAGAATATTAACGGAAGAAAATGCTTGCTGTAGGTTCAAATTCCATGATCTAACCATAACATGCTAGATATTAATGTTTCATTTCATAAACAGTCCATTGTTATACAATGAGACACTGAATAGCTATCAGAGTAGGCTTGCAAACGTTCTTATGAGAACCTCCCTTGATGTATCTTTTTGTAATATGCTATAGCCAAATTCAAATAACTGCATATCGACATGGACGTTTACCGTGGGAATTGAGAAAGAAGATGATAGACCATCGGAAGATCCTTTCCTGTTGGTTAGAAACGATTCAACGGTCATAGTTTGCAACATGTCTTGTGCTTTCTATATAGTATGTGTTACTAGCTAAAGAGTTAAGGCATTCTATGCATCCCTACCCTGCCATGCCCCTTAGCACTTTGTTGTGCTAGCCCAAATTGCCATAAGCTACTGCCAACGGTGATTTCTTTGCTTTCCTTACCCTTTGTGAGGAGACTTTCTATCTTTATGCTGATCATAGCTACTGCTGTGATTAATACCTTTTACTTGTTATTGCGGTTGCTACTGCAGCTGTTAGGGAACTCAACTGAGTTTCCAGAACTACTCTTTATGGGAGTTTGACCTTTCATAGCAATTAGTCTTTTGCTCCAAATTTTACTTGCTCTTTTCCAAAACAACTCTTTATGGGCTCTCGCTAGGATAGGTTAGGTCCTTTAGGTTAAGATAGAGACCAATTCCTTCATGGAACACGCTGTTATTTTGTATGCTTGTTCTAACCAAAATTGTCTCGATATTTCTGTAAACTGATTAATTTGACTAATCTGAATAAAAAGACAAAACTACAGACTAATCTCTTACAACTTCATCAAATCTCTCATCATTGACTGTACTTTGTGGGTTGTGCTTCATTCTAAAATGGTGCAAAAAGAACAATTGATGGACAGAATGCTGAACAATGACAAAACTTCACCTCCAGTAAGGGGATCTGGGCCTAAATCGATACATGTTTTGCCCACTATGCCATTGCAGTTTGTACCCAGCCATAACAAATCAGTCTTGAACCTGCTCCCCATAGAAAAAGTCCATCCGAAACTGCCAGGCCAGGTTGTCCCTGGACCGGAAACAAGCATCCTGGGACCTGTTCTGGGGCATCACCCCTAATCAGCCAGGCTAGCTTGAATTCACTGGTGCAGTGAGCATGGGACCCACGTCTGGGCATACCCTTCCCACTTAGGGCAACAAAAGCAAAAAGAACAAATGATGGACGGAATGCTGAACAATGCAAACATTCACCCCCAGTCACAAGGATCTGGGTTTAATCCATCTTTTTATTTGCTCACCATGCCACCCCAGTATGGACCCAGCCATATGCAAATTAGTCTTGACCCTGCTCCTCATGGGAACAAGTCCAGCCCGAACTGCCAAGCCAGGTCCTCCCTGTGGCATGGTGAGCACGGGACCCACATCTAGGTATAACCGTTCCACTCGGGGTGACAAATGTAAAAAGAAAAATTGATAGACGGAACGCTGAATAATGTCAAACATTCACCCAAGTACAGAGATCTGGGCCTAAACTCCATCATTTTTTTCATTCCCATGCCATTCCACTTTGTACCCATCCATATGTTAATTAGTCTTAAACCTAGCACTCGATCCATCATTTGTTCTTTTTGCCATTTTAATATAGTCACAAAAAGAACAGATGATGGAACGAATGTTTAACAATGCAAACATTCGCACCAGTCAACAAATCTAGGCTGGCTGATAAGGGGTGATACCCCGGAACCGGTCCCAAGATGCTCATTTCCGGTTCAGGGACGACCTGGCTTGGCAGTTCGGGATGGACTGTTCCCATGAGGAGCTGGGTCAAGACTGATTTTTATATGGCTGGGTCCAAACCGGGGTGGTGTGGTGAGCAAAAAAATTATGATTATACCCAGATCCTGGTGACGGCGGGTGAATGTTTGCATTGTTCAACAATCTGTCCATCATTTGTTTTTTTTAATTCTAATATGGTGGCAAAGATTCATTGACCTGAAGAGACGTGGAAATCAGAGGTTTGCTTAGTAAGTTTAAAGTGGAGCCATTTCTAAAATGTTTATGAGATTTCCACTCTCGCAGAATCTGGTACAGAGGATAGGTTTAACACCGTGAATAGAGTTATAAAATACTACCCAGAAATATTTTGATATGCTTGGTACCTGAATCCAATGTGTGGTACTTGCCGATCCTGCAAAGTGGTATTTAAAGGCAGTTGTGGTTTTGAAAATGTGAGTTTTAAAAGAGGAAAAGTGTTGTGGTTGTGATTGTGGCTTTCTTCTGGTTTGAATGTTTGATTAGAATGAGTGGTTAAGGAGAAAATAGTTGATAAGTGGTTAAGAAGGTGTTCAAAGATTTTAGACTTGTTGTAGTCAAAAGATCCCACTATAACATAAGAATTGAAAACTTGCTAGCAGAAATTTTAAGGTGTGGTCTGTGAGGTACCATCACCTACACCAGTGACATAGGGTTATTAAAATGTTGTGACTGATCAACATTGATCAGTGTTAGATGAACCTAATGGTGCAAATCGGGGAAACTGCATTGATTTGGGTGATTTCCCACTGGTCGAGATTTCTCCTGCGTTTGTTGAAAATATTCTTGAATGTGTGGGAAACATTATTTGTTTTAGTAGAGCAAACAAGAAGGTGTTTTAAAAGTTGCAATTATAGTTGAGCAAGTATGAAGAAAGTTGTGAAGGAGGGTGAATTGCTGCGAAGAGTTAGGCTGTGGGTCATACTGTTTTGTGCTGGGAATTGTAGGTTGGTTGGTGACGCTGCAGTGCAGTGTTGGGATTGGATCTTCAAAAAAAAATAAAAGTGAATACTGGATTTGGATTTATTATTAATAACTGTGAGATAAAAAAATAACGGTAATATAATTGGTTCAACAGAAAATTGACCTTTACAGAACAAAATCATATCATTCAGTTTAATCATGCTGTTTGAAATTGACCTGTCAATATGAAATATTTTAGAGCTATTCAAATTTTGTGAGAGGGATGTTACTATCCCAACAAACAAAGGTGAAGAGACACCTCCTGAGGGTGCACCTGCATACTTTAGGACTACTGAGCATGGTATAAGCACATGCCTTTGGCTTCGCCAATGGAGTAGAATTAATGAGAAGGAGGGTACCTTGATTTTCCTAAATATGTAACATTTAATACCAGGATTCTTGATCATTTGAAAGGAAAATTGTATGAAATGAAGCCACCACCTAGACCCATTCAATATGAAGCATTTAGTGCTTGGGAAAGTGTTGACAGGGAAAAAGAGGGGGAAAAATACTAGAGGGGGACTAATAGGGCAGTGAAAGATTATGCGAATGTCCGATGGGGTGAGGAGGAGTGTAAATGAAGAAAAGCTATTTATAGAAGCAACTAGATTATATCCAGTACTTACCTCAGAGACTGCTAAGAAAGAAAAGGACAAAGATTCCTTTAAGAAAGAAGGGGATGAGTCAAATGCTGACTCAGGAGATGAAATATTTGAACAAATCTTGACTTTGAGACCCCCATCACATGATCCCAGCAGAGCAAAGTGAATCAGGTGCTAGAACTAGTTCGATAGTGCCTACTGTTCCCGCACATCAAGGTGCAACCCCAATTGAACAACCCATACAAATATTGCAGATTACCTCACCAATAATAGCGTGACCACAAGTTACTGCTCCAACAGCGACTACTACAGCTTCAGTGACTAGTATAGCACCAGTACCTGTTGTTAATGCTCAATCTGTAACCAGGGTAGTAGCAAGTGCCCCTCCACTTGTGGAGACAAGACCTGAGACTCAACTATTTGCCGGAGGTTTACCCTCCTCAGAATTTGGCCAGACTTCCCAGAACTTACAGATAGTTTCATGGAAGCCACCACTAACTGGGCAAGTACTAATAAATGGAGGGATGTTAATACTCACAGCTCCAATATCACCAGAAGAAATAGTTGCGACTGAGGAGGGATATATACCAGCCTAGTTTGATGAAACAGCAGGACCTAGTAAGGCAGAGATTTTAGGAACACCTGAAAAATCAGAGGTTGAAATGGAGAACCCCTTAAACGTTTCTCAACTGAAAGTTGAATTGGAGGAAATAACACGGGGATGTTTGGAGTTTGAGCACATAGAGCAATATCAAAGGAAATAATTGGTGTACTTGAGCAAAGAGGTTATGAAAAGGGCAGCCTTAGTTCATGACAAATTAACTGAACTAGCTCAAAAATATGAAAAAGATCTTAAAAAACATGTGCATTTACACAGAAGCTATAGATTTCAATTGGATGACCCAGCATTTGAGAATATGAGGATTACACGACTGCATTTGCATGATATAGAATTGGCTAAGAAACATGAGAAGAAAAAGAGGGAAGCAGATAATACAGGAAAGCAAGATGAAGGAAGTGAGGGAGAAGTGACAGTTTACCCTCTCACAGAAATCACAAGAGGAATGTATGTACATGTTCCTTGGAGTCATGGTGATTTGGCAGCATTCATGAACAATTTTCCCAAATTGAGAGACAAGCTGGTGCAGTGGTATACACAAGTGGAAAGGTTCATAAAGATTTCAAAGGTGTTCTGGACTGATTTTTATAATTTTCTTGACATTGTGGTGCCTGCTGATTTATGGGCTGAATGTAAGACTACAGTACAGTGGCCCAAGGAGAAACCAGCGAGAGTGGCAGGGACAAGTGCACCTTCTCCTGCGGTGATGGAAAAGTATGAGCCAGTTATTACCATTTTGAAAGGCAGAGTACCTTCGAAAGATATGGATTGACTCAAAATTAAAAGAACCACACATGATCCAAAGGAGACTGTACATGTGTATTATGAGAAATTGTTGCAGGTATTTCAGCAGCACAGTGGACGTGATTATCCTGAGGAGAATGATAAGGGGATTTTCATATACCAGTTTGCTTTTTGGTCCGAAGCCAGAGATCTGTTCGAAAATAACTCAATGAATGAATGAATGAAAGGAATTTAATATAGCGCACAGCTACTCAACAAGAGTGTCCCGACGCTGAAAGAGCATGTGGCAGGACCCTGAGGCGCGACTAATTCTTGAAAAGCCAGGTTTTAAGATGTTTCTTGAAAGTAGATAGATCTGTAATGGCTCTCAGCGTGGGAGGTAGTTTATTCCATGCCTGTGCACCCAGGAACTCGAAGGACCTGCCACCCATACGGGCCAAGCGTACTTTAGGGGTGCAGACAAGGTCAGAGAAGGAGGATCTTAAGGTCCGCGCTGGAATGTAGCGGTTTACGCGCTTATTGAGATTGCTGGCTCCTTTGCCATGAAGAGCCTTGAAGAATACCACCAGGGCTTTGAATTTAATCCTTTCCTTCATTCGCTGGAAAATGTAGGGTCTTAAGGAGGGGGGCCATATGAGACCTGGGTTTAGGTCTAAGAATCACCCTGACCACGGAGTTTTGCACCACTTGCAGGCGCTGAATAAGGTAGCAGGGTAGGCCCAGGTACAGGATATTAGCGTAGTCCAGTATCGACGTCACCAAAGCTTGGACCACTATTTTCCTGGTATCAGATGTCAGCAGTGGAAGGAATTCTTTCAGCATACGAAGTATGCCAAAACAGGACCCTGCCAGAGCTTGAACCTGGGACCTCATGGAGAGGGCACTATCCATGAAAATACCAAGATTTTTGACGGTCGCTTGGGCTGAAAGGGGAGGAGACAACTCCTCCGGCCACCAGAAGCTCCAATTACTCACTACAGGCTGGCCGAAAAAATAATCTTGGATTTATCAGGATTGCATTTCAACTGATTCACTTTGAGCCAGTTAAACACCTTTGTGAGACAAGATCTAATATTTTCTCCATCAAAGTTGGTTCCTTTTTCGCAGGTGAAAATCAGTTGAGTATCATCCACGTAGAATATAATCTTAGCACCATTAGCCTCTGCTAAGGGTGCCAGGGGGGACATATATAAATTGAAGAGGGTAAGGCTAAGAATGGAGCCCTGGGGTACTCCTACATTCATGCTAGGCATGGGGGATGAGCAAGGAGGTATCCATATTTCCTGAGATCTGTCTTGCAAAAAAGAAGTCATGCAGGTCAGTGCTGTCCCACCAATACCCAAGTTCCTCAATCTGTCAAGAAGTCTCTCATGTGGGACCATATCGAATGCTGCCGACAGGTCAAGTAATTGAAGGACAGCCCTACCACCCTGATCCAGTTTTTCCTTGATGTGCTCAGTCACTTCCAACAGGGCAGACTCTGTACTATAGTTTGCCCTGAAGCCAGATTGGGATGGATGCAGCAAATTATAGCTTTCTGCGTGATCTGAAATGGATCTGTTAACATGTTTCTCTAAAACTTTAGGGAGGGCCGGCAGGAGGAGATAGGCCTATAGTTAGCTGGGTCTTTCTGATCGGCGGTCGATTTTTTTTAGGAGTGCTAAAATTTTTGCCTGCTTCCAGGTGTGCGTCACTTTGCCGGTGGAAAGGGATAAATTAAGTACCTTATTGACTGTGAATTTGATAGTGGGAGCTAAGGATGCTAATAGTTCTAATAGTTTAGCTGGAGAGGCATCTAGTGGAGAGCCGGACTTGATGCCTTTGAGGTAAGTGAGCGAGTCGCCCAGTTGTATTTCAGGAAGCTCTAATAATGCAGGAGGCTGCAAGGAACCAGACTTTCTGATCAAATGTTGATATAAGACTTGGTCCTCCTCTGTACCTTTAGAAAAAGATTGTTGGATTGTAGCAATCTTAATATGGAGGGATAGAGCCACCTGCTTGGCCCACTCAGCTGAATGAGGGGATTCTTTCGTATCCGCCATAGGGGAGGTGAATAATTTTACAATATTGAAAATTTCCTTTCCCTTGTTGTGGGCAGTTTCAATATTAACCTGCAGATAGTTTTTTTTGGCCTCTTTCACCTGAAAATAATAGGATTGTAAGGTAGCCTTATAGTTCTTCCTGTCTTCAAGTCTGTAGTATTTGCGCCATTTCCTTTCCAGACCTCTACATGTACATTTACTCGTTCTTAGGGATTCATTGAAGCATGGAGCGGGGGGGCTGGTTCTCCTTGACGTACGTGAGGTCAGAGGGGCAGCAGCGTCTATGTTGGACCTAAGCCAAGATTCGAGTGCAGGGGCATCAGATTCAGGGTTATCAGAGAGTGCTGGGACGGACAATTCTAGAGCCTCCGCCAGCGTGGGAAGGGATATTTTATGGAAGGCTCTAAATTTGTGTTCCGCCCTTATTGCTTTAGGCAGGGAGCCTATGCCTAGACTGGGTATCTTAAAATTGATAAGAAAGTGATTGGACCAGGTAATGGGGAATGGAGAGTCAGCCACCAAATCCATGTTGCAGAATATCTGGTCAAGAATGTGGCCCATGTTATGTGTGGGACCAAAGATAAAAGGGGGTCAGATTGCAGGCCGACATAGTTTCAGTCAGGGAGATTACGAAGGGGTCCAGTGGCTTATCCATATGTAATTTAAAATCTCCCAAAAGGAGAAACTGGTTATATTTGAGGGCAAGAGGGGTAATAACTTCATTTAGTGAAGAAATGAAATTGCCAAGCGCCCCCGGAGGCCTCTGCATCAAGATCCCTGCTATGCATTGTCGGGAGGACAAGGAACAAAGAAAACCCAAACATTCTGCACCCTCAATCGGGTCTAACGAGAAAGAAATACAGTCTAACTCTTGTTTAGAAATTATAGCAACGCCACCCCCTTTCCCACTTGACCGAGCTTTCCTTAGAATTTTATATCCCACGGGGATGGCTGAGGCATTGATAGGATTAGAAGACTCAGATAACCATGTTTCTATGAGAAACAGGAGATCCGGACGGTCCTCCAACAGAAGGTCATGAATTTGTGCCTCATGCTTTTGCAGCAAGCGTGTGTTAAGTAGTATTGCTCTAAAATGCATCCCGTTTTTGTCTAAACCTTTAAGGAGGAATGCTTGGAAGGTTCATCTCTGATCTGGGGAAGGGTCCAGTTACATGCAGGGCATTGAAGATTAGCCCACATCTCTACATTAGTAACTAAACACTGACATGATTGGGAAACATTAAAGTTAAGCAATTCCTCATGCTCATAATAAAAAGTATGACTCATACCTGGGAAGGAAGAGGCAGCATGGCCTGCCGCCTCCGGGACGCTGACGAGGACAGACTGGCTTGCCTTAGGCGCACCTTTGGCACGCCTGCTGCACGCGTCCGCTCTGGCATGAATTTAAATAAGTGGTAGGCCGTGTAAACTAGACTCACACCTTACCGGAAGAGTTGGGACAGAAGTGATCTCAAAAGCTCCACACTGCACTCCAGCAAAAGACAATGCAGCCTCGGCAGAACGGGGCAAGTGGTCAACTAATATACAACAGTCAGCAAACGAGTAACAGTTTAATACCACTAAAAGTTCTTTAAAAAGATATCAGAAGAGAGACAAGATGGCGGTCGTTCGCTCGGCCGAGTAAGCTGGCTATCGATGCTCTCCTGGATCAACTCCCCCCCTTCGGTTTTACGGTGTGGTCTTGGGCGTCGTAGACAGTTCTGGATGTAGGGAAAAATTGCGTTATGTTCTGGCGGTGCAGGTCCTGGTGTTTAAATATCCCACAGCCTGCAAAACTACTGTATACCAGCTTACTGTGTTGGCGGCATACAGCTTGGCGTGTCGATCCAATGCCTCCGAGGAATGCAACCAGGGGCGCTAAGGCCCGGGGGCCTCCCGCGGGCGCGGTTTCTGATGCTGGGTGTGACGCGAGTCCGGCGAAGCGCAGCAGCGGTAGAGGAGGCGAAGGTGGACGCCGGCAAATGGAGAACTCTTCTCTGTCTGCAATACAGAAAAACGGCACCACTACTCGTGGCCGGCTCACAGTCCCAGCACTATTTAAAGCTCAGCCCGGCAAAGGGAAAAGTGTAATAACGCTCACAGAGCCTGGCGGTGCATCGGTGGAGAGCATTGACAGTGTTGCGGGTGAAACCGGCAACAATGTTGCAATAGAAGGTTCGCTGCCTGGGAGACAAGGTACTGTCAGTGATCCTGTTTGTGTTTGTGGCGGCTCCCATCGAGGAGAGTGGGGGGGAGTAGGGGGGCCCAGGGTTTGAAGGCAGAGGCGCTTGGTATTGCAGTTAACATCAGTGCAACTCTCCTTACTGAAATGGTGGATGAGTTGGTCATGGATGGACCCGATCCCCCTGGTGATAAAACATCCGAGGAGGGGATTAAAAAACTTACATTGGATGATGTCCTAACTAGTAATCCTTTAAGGACTGATCAAGCACAAGAAATTAGTAGTGACTCCCTGGAGAGATGGGCAGAAGGATCTCGGGGGATACAAAATGTGGATAAGCCGGTTTTAGGACAAGCTAAGGAAGGTGACTCTGGGGACAAGTTCTATTCCATGTCAGACCCCTCCAATTCTTCTGGGGATGAGAGTCCTGGGAGAGAAAGGGCAGAGGATAGGAGCGACACCAGCAGTCTCCACCTGGATGAAGAGGAGACAGGTGATGAGGTCTCATTGAATAATGGGACCGTTCGGAAACAAAGGGAACAGCCTGTATCTTTGGCAAAGTCTGCTCTGGGTCCAGTTGGCTCACTGGTCTGGGACTATTCGTTCTCTCCAAATTTGGGTGATGAAGGAAGACATGGTGAGATACTTAAAGAGGCAACTGGTTTAAGCACGGCGCCGCAAGGCAAAATTACTCTCTCTACTATTTACCAAAGCATAATGGCGCATCGAGAGGAGACCAGGGCTGAAGGGCTACAGACTCAGGGGGCCGTTCTAAAACTGCAGAATGCAGTACGTAGAGTTACCAAGACCTGCTCTGAGTTTGTAACGAGATTTGGGGAAGCTGAAGCTCGAATATCAGTTTTGGAAGATTAGTTAGCCCAGCAGAAGGTTATGACAGAGTCTTTGAAGGCTCAGAAGGATGACACAGCATGGAAGCTGGTTGAGTTGGAAAATCGCTCCAGAAGAGACAATTTGCGGATTTTGGGATGGCCTGAAGGGGTGGAGGGCAGTGACGTTCGACAATTTGTTGTAGAACTCTTCTCGGAAACCTTTGCCGAGCTGCAGCACTGGGACTGGAAAATTGAAGTGTTAAGAGCCGATAGATTCCCATTCAATCAACGGAAAAAGGCTGTGGGATCAATTGAAAGACCAAGAGCAATTCTGATCTGCCTCAATAATTTCTTATTACGAGAAGCAATTTATGATTTGGCAAGACCAGATAGGAAGAGAAAGGGATGCAAATTTTTTGTTCGTCCTGATTTTTGTCAGGCCACAGTTGAGAGAAGGTGGCATCTGCGGCAACTGATTCCTTTATTTCAGGCGAAGGGGGCACAGATCTTTTTATTAAACCCTGCAAAATTGAAAATTATATATAAGGGTCAGACACATTTTTTTGTCTCAGAGGTCTTAGCGAAAGAGTTCTTAAATTCACTTTGATGTAGATATTGGGACAAAATTGAATGAAATGAAATTGAACTAATGTTTGCCCGGGGAAAAGTTAAGCTGACTTAATGTCATAATTGTAAGGGGTTAACTTTGTTGCTCCTGCTATGCTCCTTTGTCATTCTTTCTCTTTTTTCTTTCTCTCTTTTCTCTCGCACCCCAATTCCTTTTTTTTTTTTTTTTTGTGGGGGGGGGGGTCCATGGGGCAACGATTATCCGCTTCCCATCACAGAGGACTTGGTCCTTATGTCTCATCTGGGTGGAGGGTGGGATGTGTGGAAGTGGGTGGGAGGTGAGGTTTGGGGTAGGGGAGTAGGGGGGGGGGAAGGGGGTGGCACTGTTGTTTTGTGTGGTTTTTGGTTATCAGTTATGGTTATGGTACTTGTTTCTATGAGAAAAATAATAATTGCTTAGTTGTTATGAAATGTAGCTTTGGGTTCGGGCTGGTCAGATTTGAGCTGGAATTTTTTTGTTATGATAATGGTTGGTAGAATTCGTATATGTTCATGGAACATATGTGGTTTAAATGATAGGAGAAAGAGGTGTGACAGCCAAAATCTTACAGGTCATGCAAGCTGATTTGCTATATTTACAGGAGACCCATATATCCTGGAACAATCGTGGGTGGCTGCGGGATTTGGGTTTAGAAGTATTGGCTTGCACAAGGCAAAGCACAACGACCAGAGGGGTCGCCATTTTGGCAAAGCATAACCTAGGGGTTTGTAAGCGCGTCAAGGAGGATACTTTAGGGCGTTGGGTCATAGTGGAAATTATGATTAATAACTCTCCTTTGTCAATCTGTTCTATTTATGGCTCTAATTTGGATGATCCGGAAGTGCTGCATTATTTAAGTGTGGAATTAGCACTTTGGCCACATCCTTTAATTCTGTGTGGAGACTTCAATTTGCATCTAGATAGTGATGTAGATATAACCAGTAATACCCTATATAGAGGAAAAAAAATTAAAGTCTTCAAAGCCATTCAAGGGTTAGTTAGGGAATTTGGGTTGGTGGATGTGTGGCATAGACATAAAAGAGACGACCCAGGATCTACTTTTTACTCAGCTCCTCATAAAAAATTAGTACGTTTGGACTATTTTTTTGTTTCCACACAAATTGTTGAGACTGCTAAGATTGAGATTGCACCCAGGATTATTTCAGACCACAACCCGGTAACATTAGAGCTACCAATGTGCATAAAGTTCAATCATAAGACCTGGACCTTCGAAAGAAAGTTGTTGCTGGATCAAGCATATTGTACCTATATGAGCAGCTGGATTGAAGAGTTTTTTGTGATTAATAGAAATACAGCTGCAGATGCAATGGTCTGGGACGCCTTTAAGGCTGGGGTACGGGGGGGAGACTATTAGTTATTCTATAGCTAATCAGAGGAGAAAACTCGGTGAAACTAAGAGATGAATTGAACAGCTGAGATTATTAGAAATAGAACTTATGAGGAAGATAATAAGGAGTCTTAGTATTGAAGAGTCTTTAAAGGCTATTGCCATTTTAAAAATGAAAATTCATCAGCATCTCTGTGAGGAGATAGCTGCTAAATACGCCCAGTTCAAGACTGAAACATATGAAATTGGAGAAAATACTGGTAGGGTACTAGCCAAACAGGTACATCAGAGGGAAATGGCTAATCGGATTCATAGGATTAAGGATCACCTTGAACAAGTACAGGATTCTCCGGGTGAAATTCTGAAAGTGTTTAATAGGTATTATCATCAGTTATATGCTGAGGGAGAGTCCATAGGTGGCAACGTTCAAATGCAGGAATTCTGTTCCGAATTAGAGACAACCAAGGTTACTCCTGATCAGAATGAGATTTTAGCAGCACCAATCACTTGGGAAGAAGTGGAGGGGGCGATAATGTCATTGGCTGTGGGAAAAGCGGTAGGCCCGGATGGTATCCCTCTGGAATTTTTTAGGACATTCCGGCAGGTACTTCAACAAGATCTCATGCTTTTATTTCAATCTGCCCAAAAGGGATCTATTCCGAATTCGTGGCGCAGAACTACTATAATTATTTTTAAGAAGAAAGATAAGTCTGAGCTGTATCCTTCTTCGTACAGGCCCATCTCACTTATCAATTCGGATAGTAAGATTTTTTCAAAAATCTTGGCTTGTCGACTGGGTAAAGTTATAACTCCGTTGGTTTCAGCTCAGCAACATGGATTCATTCCGGGTAGGGATACAGCTGATCATGTGAGACGGGTAATTGCTCTTCTTGATTGGGCGCAGTCAACTGAATCATCGTTAGGGGTGATCCTGTTGGACGCCGAGAAGGCGTTCGACAGGGTCTCCTGGCGATTTTTATGGCATACTTTGCAATGGAAGGGGTTTTGCTCGGAATTTATCCAAGCAGTGAAGGCTCTTTATGTATGTCCAGAGGCGGTTATACGTATTTCAGGACAGGAGTCTAGCGCATTTAGCATTAGCAGAGGCACAAGGCAGGGGTGCCCCTGCTCCCCCCTGCTATTTGCATTATATATTGATGTATTCCTTAGTAGACTGAATTTGAGCACGAATATAAAACCTGTCAGAATTAATAATATGGAGTATAAAACATTCTCTTATGCTGACGACATCGTGGTACTTACCAGCGATGTTGCTCTGGCTTTTCCAGCAATCAGGAATTTGGCAGAATTGTTTGGTAGCTTTTCAGGCTATAAATTAAATATAGAGAAGACTCAGATGCTTCATTCTCATAGTAACCTTCCGGTAGATTTGCCAATTGTTATTGAAGCAACCTATTTGGGTATCAAAATTACCTCGGTGGTCGAACAAATTCCAGATCTGAATATTATACCGGTGCTTGATAAGGTTAATAGTAATCTGGAAAGGCTAGATCATCTGCATCTTTCTCTCCATGGGCGCTGTAATGTTTTTAAAATGCTGGTTCTGCCCAAAATTCTATATCTATTTAGAACAATCCCCCTTGAGTTCTCTGTCTCTTGCTTTACAAAGATAGATCGGATTTGCTCTAGATTTCTTTGGGGCTATCGGAGGCCGAAAAGAGCGTTTAAACGAATGATACTTCCGAGACAACGGGGTGGTTGGGGTATTCCATACTTTTTGCTGTATTATTGGCCTCTATGCTGCAACAGTTGGGGCCCCTCATAGTAGGGGTTAAGGCTGAGATACAGTTTGTTAGGAGACCAACCATTTATGAATTTGGGCTGGGGGAGGATGTTAATAGCGGTTTGGTAAGGATTTTAGAGCCCAGCTATTATAAAAAGACAAAGTTTAAGGTGCTCAAAGCCGCATATCTAGTCTGGAAACAAATAAGGAGAAAGATGAATATCTCAAATTTAAATTTCTATACCCCATTTTCTGCCCCCGCCCTTCTACCACCAATATTTCGGGACCAGGTCACATTTAGATGGGGATCGAAGGGACTTCTCTCTTTGGGTGATTTGTTAGAAGGCGGTCAACTTTTATCTTTTACAAATTTGCAGGGGAAATATGGTTTATTAAAACAAGATTTTTTTAAATACCTACAGGTTCGTAGTTTTTTGGGGAGGACTGGGACAGGTGTAGGGTTATTAATGGAAAAAATTCCCTGATTGAAAGAATAGGGAAAAAATCCTCCATCGGTGAGATCTATCAAGTATTATTGGAAGCATTTCCAGATGATATTGGAATATGGAATTCAAAATGGGAGAATAAGTTGGGGAGTAGTGGTGTAAATATTGAGGATTCTTTGGACTTGGCGAATCAGATTTTAATGACTGGAAGACTTAGGAGCCAGCACTTTATGTCCATCTTTGATCTATATTATACTCGGGGAAAAATTGCCAAATGGGGGGGGACGAGGGGGGATAAGTGTAATAGGTGTGGACTGCAAGCTGCAGACTCAGTTCATATGTTCTTTTCTTGCCCTGGACTAGGTTTGTTCCTACAAGAGATTGAAAATTTTCTGATCAATATTTTAGGGACGTCGATAGCATTACTGCGGATATGGTAATTTTGGGTGTAGGAGTCGATAGGGCAGGAACTACAAGGTCGAGATTTATGAATGCAATTCTGTTTATTGCTATGGCCTTGGCCCGCTTATGTATAACAAGTGAATGGATCAGTTCTGACCCTCCTACGTTTATCAGCTGGAGGTCTAGATTGCTAGCTATTTATAGCTTAGAAATGTCAATTTACAAAACCAAAGGCAGGAAAAAAAGGGCCTTTGGATATCAAATAAGGGCTCCTGTCACCGATTGGATACAACAAGTGTAAATGGTGTAAATGGTGTAATTATAACTATTAAGTGATACCTGACGTTCGCTTTTGTGTATAACCTCTTTTTCTCCTTTCTTTTTTCTGAATCTAAAGCGTTAGACAAGGATAATGTGTCTTGATTTAATATTTACGGTCGTGATTATGAAATTATGTGGTGTTTGAAAGTAATATGAATCTTTGTGTGTATTTAGACCGAACTGGGCCTTGTATATCTCCTTTTCTTTTTGTTGTTAAGTAGTTTTGGTTCTGACGGTACCATAACCTAATTATTGTATGTGCCTTGGTTAAAAATGGGGTGAAAATCAATTAAAAAAAAATTATAAAAAAAAAAAAAAAGATTTCAGAAAAATTACACACCCCACTGGAGAAACGTTTAAAAAAGCAGGACGTCGTCAGCAGACCCTACCACTGTCCGCTGTGCACCCGCTCTGGCATGAATTTAAATAAGCGGTAGGCCGTGTAAACTAGACTGCACACCTTACCGGAAGAGCTGGGACAGTAGTGATCTCAAAAGCTCCACACTGCCCTTCGCGCAAACGGCAATGAAGCCGCTGCGTAACAGGGCAAGTGGTCAACTAATATACAACAGTCAGCAAGTGAGTAACAGTTTATTAACACTAAAAGTTCTTTAAAAAGATTTCAGAAAAATTACACGCCCCACTGGAGAAACGTTTAAAGAAGCAGGAAGGCGTCAGCAGACCCTGCCACTGTGAAGGAACTTATCATAAGACCATGCAACTCTCCAATTACGGGTTTGCAGAAACCCAACTGTAAATATAGAATAGCTCAGTGTTGGACTTGGCCCTTTTTGCAGGATCATCCCAAAACTTTTGCCTTCCTCCTGTATTTTTTCTGACCTGTTGGTGGTGGTTTTAGGACTCTGGGTACTTTATCACTGCTGATCAGTGCTAAAGTGCATGTGCTCTCTATGATAAACTTGGTATGATTGGTCTACACCTGTTTGGCATATTTAATTTACCTATCAGACCCTTGTACAGTGGTATCTCATATACCCAGGGCTGGTCATTTAAATGCTACTGGTGGGCTTGCAGCGCTGCTTGTGCCACCCACCAAAGTAGCCTTTCGAACCTGTCTCAGGCCTCTGCCACTGCAGGGCCTGCACGCGCAGTTTACTGCAGCTGTGGCATGGCACAAAAAGTGGTTGCCACGTCTGGGACTCCCCTTTTACTACATATCAGTCCCCCCTGAGGTAGGCCCTAGCTAGCCCTATGGGCAGGGTGCGGTGTAGGTAAAAGGTAGGTCATGTGCCTTAACTGTGTGGCATGTCCTGGTAGTGACAAACAGCCTATTTGCTTTCTCACTGCTGTGAGGCTGCCCTCTCATAGGAATACATTGGGGATTCCCTCTATGTGCTTCAGTGGTGTTCGCGGATTTAGTATCACTATTTTAGAAATGCCACTTTTAGAAGTAGGCATTTCTGTGTCCTATGCGTCTTTGTGCCTACCTGTTGTGTATTGACTGTCTGGCCTTGGAGTGACAGGGGCTGGGGCGGTGCAGTGGCTCCAGAGAGTCTGGGTGAGTCAGCGCTAGGCTGAATAGGCCTGATCTGCATTTGGAGTGGTGGGAGGAGTAGCACCTGAATAGGGCTGTGCCTGCCTTCCACAATGGTGGCTCCGCCCCCCTGAGGTGTGTCTGGGGCCAGGGCTTACACTTACAATGGGGAGTGTTGGGCACTGTAAGGCTAATTTTAAGTGCCCCCCAGAACTGGTTTGGACTGGGTCCAGGGCCCTGTATCAGGGCTGAACAAAGACTTTGTACAGTAGAAATATTGGGGCTATGACCCCATGTTTGGGTGCTTACTTGGGAACTGGAAGAAGAGGACTGCTGGGTGCCAGGAGGAACCGCCACTAAGGACTTCCCCCCTCTGCTGGAGGACCCTGTGAGCTGGCCTGCCTGTGCCCAGCACTGCCCTGTGTGATCTTGGACTCAGCGCGTGGTAAGCGCTGGATTTTCACCCTGCCTTCAGGAAACTAAGTGCCCTTGCTCTGGAAAGCGTGCCTGGCATGAGCAGAGCGCTGTCAGGTCTCTGTTTTGTGTCTCCAGGGTGGAGACAGGCTGGGTGCTATTGTGGCCACAGAGAGTGCAGGACGAGCGCAGCGAGTTTCCCTTCATTGCGGGGAAATCATGCAAAGTCCGGGGCTGGAAGGAGCTGCCGTCCTAAAGCGGCCGCTCGTCATTCAGCCGTTGTCTGGCAACTAGCCCCCATGGTAGAAGGGCCGGAAGCCAGGCAGAAGTTGTGCCTGGTTGTGGGGGGAGTCCGGGAAACCCTCTGTGTCGTCCCGCAATGCAGACGTTCTTGAGGGCGGGGCCCAACGAGATCGCGCAGGAGCCTCGCGGGCTCCTTGGGCAGTCAAGAAAGGGTCTCCCCACTAGCAAGAGACCGAGGAGCCCTGTGCACATTTTCTACAACATCGCAGCTGCACCACATGGTCGCGGGCAGCTGCATCTGTTTCAGGAGCTTTTTGGTTGCTCCGCGCTTGGAGAAGCAGTGCTCCCCTCTCCCTGCCCGTAATGACCGCCGGAGGAAAAGCCAGGTGAGGAGCTGAATATGTGTCCCCACACGTAGTCAGGGTAGCAGCTGCCCCGGATAGTAGTGGGCAGCTGCTGGAGTGACCCTTGGCCCCACAGCCCAACTTTTGGGGCAGAGGCCTTGTTGTGGTCTTTGGTAGCTCTGGGTAAACCTCAACAGAGGCCCCCGAACCTTGGTGGAGGAAGGAACCTCCACAAAATTACCGTGCAGCCCATGTGGTGAGCGCAGAAGCGCCGGGACTGCTGATTGAAGGTAGAGGGGCCAGTACTGCGGTGCCCTACATGTGTTGGGGGCCAGTGGGCTCTTATGAATGTATTCAGGGCAGGCATGTTCAGGCCCTGATTACGTTGTGGTGCCTATGTGGCCTACGCACGAGAGATGTATCGTAATGGTGATATCATAATATGCGCACATTACTAATGTTTACTATGATGCACTGCTGATGACATTTTATGCCTAAAGGTGGTGTGCTAAGTGCACCCTTACCAGTAGTTACTGGTTGTCCTCACTAACTGTGAATTGCGAACTCTGATTGGCCTGGTGATTTATATTCTACCTGTACAGTCATGACAAGTGCCTGGTGGCACAGTGTATATATGTGATATGCTCTAAGGTTTTTATGGATAATACAAAGGCTATTTTTATATAACCTTGTGTGGAGTTTCTTTTGTGGTGTGCCTAGTGTGTCGCTGCTGTGTGAGTGTGTTGCGCAAATACTTTAAACATTGCCTCTGGATAAGCCTGACTGCTCTGCCAAGCTATCAAGGGGGATGAGCAGTGGTTATCTTCAGTGTGTAACTTCCTTTCCCTGACTAGAGTGGTGGTTTCTGCCTGGCTTAGGCGCATGCGCCTAGCCAACCAGAAATCCCATTTCTAACACTCAGGATTTGTGAAAGGTAAATGAAATAGTAGTGCCCTGTTGTCCTGTGGTACAGAATCCAGTTACCATAATGTTTGAGATCCCCTATACTGCAGAGTGGTTTACAGTCATCGACTTGTGCCAGCTTTCTTCTCAGTGCCATTGCAAACGGAAAGCAAATTTATCTTTTCGTTTATATTCCAGCAGAAGGTATTAATCTGGTGTTGTGTCCCTCAAGGGTATACAGAGAGTCCACCCATTTTCAATCAAATCCTAGAATGAAATCTAGAAACCCTGCAGATGGTCTGTAGGTCAACCCTTGTACAATACATGGATGATCTGCTTGTGGCATCAGAAACATGAGACGCATTTAAACATGACAACATTGCACTCTTGAATCACCTGGCTGAGAATGGACAGTAAGTGTCGCCAGGGAAACTGCAGTATTGTCCAAAAGAGGTTCAAATATGGGATACATTAATGTGAAAGGAGCTAGGAAACTGTCACCAGAAAGAGTGGAAACAATTGTGCAGATGAAACCACCTCGATCTTAGAAAGAAACCAGAATGTTTTTGGGAGTTGTTGGCTACTGCAGGCAGTGGATACCAAACTTTTCCTTGCTGGCCAAGCCTCTCTTGAGGCTGATACACAGAGATGTGTCTGATCCAATTCCATGGGACAACAAATGTACAAAAGCGTTCCTAGAGTTGATAGAGAAATTGTGCTGCGCCCCAGCACTAGGAATGCCAGATTATACAAAATAATTCATATTGTTTTGCAGCGAGAGAGATGAGTGCACTCTCTCAGTTTTAACACAAACACATGGAGGAGCTAGAATGGTTATTGCCTATTTTTCTCCAACACTTGACTCTGTAGCAACAGGACTTCCCAGTTGGCTTAAAGCTGTGGCTGCTGTAAGTACTATTCTGGAAAAGAACAAGAACATAGTGATGGGATACCCATTAACTGTCATGGTCCCACACTCTGTGGAGGTACTGTTAACAAGAACAAATACACAGTACATGACCCATAATAGGTTTACCTGACATGAGCAAAATAAACTCTCTTCTTACAATATTGTTTTGAAATGATGTACAGTACTGAACCCTTCAACTTTGTTATCTGTAAATGATGATAATTGTGATGAAAGTGAACATGATTGTCTAGATGTCATGGTACTGTGTACCAAACCCCACCCTGACATTAAAGATTGACCCCAGATTGAGCCTGTTATTCATAGATGGTTCATGTTTGAGAGGAACGGATGGCACACTCAGAGCAGCATATGCTGTGTGCACCATAAATGCAGGGCTGGACTGGCCGTAGCGGGCACCGGGTGTTTCCCCGGTGGGCCGCCAGGGTGGGGGCCGGTTTTGGGCCCCTGGGGGCCGGTTTTGTTACCGGAAGTCGGCAATATTGGCCCCCTGTAACAAAATCGGCCGAAACCGGCCCCAGCAAACAGCTCGGCTGCACCCCCCTCACCCCAGGGGGGCCTGGCCGAGCAGTTTGCCAGGGCCGGTTTCAGTTCCCAGTCCGGCCCTGCATAAATGATGTGGTCGAAGCCTCATGGCTACAAAAAGCTTTTTCTGCCTAAGTTGCTGAACTGATTGCTCATACTAAAGGCTGCAGTTTAACTGCTCAAATGATAGTCACCATATTCACTGACAGCCAGTATGGGTTTGGTGTCGCCAATGATTTTGGACAATTGTCATCACAGAGGGGCTTTCTTACCTCTTCAGGTACACCGATTAAAAATGGAACCTACGACAAGGACCTATTGGATGCTCTGTAAATACCAGGAGAAATTGCTGTGGTAAAATCTTTAGCTCATCAAGGAGGAAGCAGATACCTTGCCATGGGCAACCGATATGCTGACTCAGTGGCCAGGTATTGTGCATTATTAGCCTGTTCCTTTAATGGAAATTTCACATGTGAGAAGAGCAGGGTTCTTTTGCAATGCTGATGAGAGTTACTGACACGTGGGATGAATTGAAACGGGTGCAGGAAAATGTGTCAGAAGCAGAACAGAATGGTTGGGTAAAGGCAGGA
Source organism: Calotriton arnoldi (assembly GCA_963921515.1). Taxonomy (NCBI): domain Eukaryota; kingdom Metazoa; phylum Chordata; class Amphibia; order Caudata; family Salamandridae; genus Calotriton; species Calotriton arnoldi. The sequence continues at coordinate 964,958 of CAWUFW010001363.1, read as the reverse complement.
TGTAAGAAAAATACAAACATCTGGATGTCCGCAGATGGGAGACCGGTATAACCGGATAGCTTGTTGTTTCCAATGACCTGATACTACCATGGGTACACACGTTTAGGGAGAGATGCAATGGTGAGACTTTTCAGGCAGAGTTGGCACAATCCCAGATTCAGAATGTTGGCAGAAGAGATTTGCCATTGGTGTGTAACTTGTCAAAAGTTAAACATAAGGAAATGAACACATGTGATTTTAACACACCTAGGGAGATCAGTTGGCCCATTCAACAGGATGCAAATGGTTTTATCAAGATGCCTGTGCATAACGAATCCAAGTGATTGTGTTCATCTTCTCAAGATAGGTACCCAACTAGAAGAAGCAACAGTCTTACTGTAGCTAAGCTGCTAATGCATGAATTAATACCCAGGTTCGGCATGCTGATTTCTCTCGAGTCAGATAGAAGAACACACTTCAACAATGAAGTGATGAAGATGATCTGCACAGCCTTACAGATTGAACAAAGCTTACACTGCAGTTATAGATCTCTGGTACTGTTGAGGAGATAAACGGTACCATCAAGTCTAGATTGGCCAAGGATTGTACATCAACCTCTCTGAAATGGCCAGATGCTTTACCTTTGGTGTTGATGAGTATCCGGAGTACCCCTGACTGGAAGACGGGGTTATCCCCTCATGAAATACTATGGGCAGACCAATGAGATTACCTGCAGTTCCAGCCATGATGATATTATATTAGATTATTGCAAAGGGCTGGCTGATGTGGTTCATTCTGTCTCTCATCAGGTCTCAGCTGCTACACAAGACCCGTATCAAGAACACTGTCACGACCTCAATCCAGGTGATTGGGTCGTGATCAAAAAGCACGCTTGGAAGACTTGCCTTGAACCCATATGGAAAGGCCCCTGTCAGGTGATACTCACCACACATACTGTTGTTAAGTGTGCTGGAGACCAGAGTTGGATTCATGCCTCGCACACCAAAAGAGTGAGCAGTCCAGAAGAAGTGCCTTTGGTCTATGGTCCTCAAAGAAGAGCTTTGGTGGTTTCTCTGCCAATCGAGCGACTACCCAGGCCAACAACACCTGAAGTAACACAGAGTGGCATTGATATATCTAACAGAGGAGAAGCAGAGATTGAGCCACAGAGAGAAAGTGGCTCTGACGTGGTACTAAGACTAAAAGATCCAGGGAAAGGAACCAGCACTGGAATGACGAGAATAAATTGACAATTGGAACGGCCACAAAGTTATGAAAACAAAATTCTGAGGAGAAGTTCTTCAATAGCTCCAATTCCAGAAATAATACCTAAAGAGGCTGAATTTAGCGATGAAGATGGCCTACATCCAAATCAGCAAATCCTAAGAAGATCGAAAAGAGCATAAGTACATTGTCGCAGATATTCCACACCTGAAAGGCCATACTTTGTCAACACCGCATTGAATGTTGAAGATTTGTAAAACATGAATCCTGAACTATTTGAACATCCCTGAAAAAGTAAAAGCGCAACTGATGGAGATGATCTGATAAAACCCACTTGAAACCATATGGAATTTGAAGAACGAATTTTCAACCATGCTGATTAGAGGTTTGTTGTTTTAGTTCTTTGTTTTACAGCAGATCAACCTAGGCCTGCGATGAAAGTTACAGCAGAATACGGGAAACATTTTAGAAAAACACAAAGTATTGTTTTGTATTGTATTCTATAAAGCACTTGTAGAGTGCATAGCTACCCATAGGCATTCCATTGCTAAGTAGGGTCAAGGATTGTCTAGTTAGAAGCTTTACTGTTGAAGAAGAAAAAAAAAAAAGATTAACTGCATTAAAGAAGCTACATACTAAAACTTGCTGCAAGCTATTGAACTAAGTGCTTTGAACTGACTCAGGGGATGTGTTGCATTAGAAATAAGTGCAAATACATCCGGAGTTAAATTTTTGTAACAGTAATAATGATCACTATAGTACTAATAGGATTTTACCTAGCGCCAGAGTCAGAGCCTAAAGCAAAGAACATTACTAAAACACCTATTTACCATACTAAGGAAGGCCCCTTTAGTTACTCCTTAGCAAGCTATAAGAAAAATGATTATCCTACTAATGTTTATTCTAGGTTTGCACAAGAATTCACTAATGCCATGAATACAAAGTGTTATTATGTATGAGCACACTTATCTCCATCAGTTTCAGAAGAAGTTATCTATTACCACATGTCTTTATCCTAAGCTATTTCTTGCAACATCCTAGAGGCTTATAGGCGAGGACATTTTGAATATTTCTATTCTAATCATGACCTAATACTTTCCAGTGTACCATTAATTGAGAACATGAATTTAAACTCACAAGCAAATAAGATGAACACAGCCTGGTACTATTTCTTTCCTCATAGACCCATAGATAGTGTAAAGGCTTACAAAAACAATTTAACCTGTTTAATGGAGAAGCATTATATAATGGCTTTAAAAGAGAGATACACTAACATGACATGAACTACTGACAAAAAGAGCAATGTTTAGAGAAAGCTTGGAAGAAGGAAGAAAACGATTTTAGAAAGAAGATGGATTAACCTAAACTGAGACTTGAGAGCCAACACAAAGGGGAAATTTGCATGTACAGAAGACAGACACTTAAAAGGACTAGGCATGTAGGGATTAGTAATTGTGAACACATATTGAAATTAACAGGGGGATCTTGGCAAATCATACAGAAGATGAAAGTTCTATTCCAGGGGTTTATTACATTTGTGGACAGAATGCCTCCTTCTTATTGCCAGCTAACTGGGAGGGAATCTGCTATTTAGACATACTAATTTCAAAGATGTACCCTATGAAGTGTTTAGATGCACTAACATTAACACCCGCACACAGACAGAAATGCAGTACAAACACAGGAACTGAACTAGGAGATATATTTGGGGCTGTCATTCCACCTGTAGGCATCATCTTAAAAGGCAAAAAGATTAGAAAGTTGTCAACAGTTGTCGACAAAATGTCAACTAACACATCCGGAGCTTTGCTTGTAATTAATACAGAACTAACAGCTAAATGGTCAGTGGTTTTACAGGATCAACTTGCCTTAGACATCTTACTCACAGTAAAGGGTGGAATCTTCCAAATACTTTAATTAACTCATTGCTGCACATACATACCTGACAACAGTAGGGAAATGGCTTTGCAAAGAATACATCAGGTTTAGAACCTGAATTATGTGAATTGGAACACCAAGTTTCTTTGAAAGTTTTGGAAAGGGAGTTGCCACAATTGGAAATTGGTTTTCAACAGCAGGAAAGGGTATATTGAAGGCTATTCTAACACCAACAGTAAGAGTGGGTATTTGTCTAATATTTCTTTATGCACTATTTTTGCGCTGTAGATACTTACTTCGCAAGAGAAAGGAAAAGTTGGAAAAGAAATGGTATGAGAAGGATTTGGTATTGAGGGGCATTATGAATGATGATTACATGAACTCTTTAAAAATTAGGGGCTTGAAAAGAAAAAGACGAGACTCAACTGACAATGAAAGTGCACTCTGAATTGGACTCACATGAGAAACCTACATATGTGATGATTAATAAAATCATCAGGCAGGGGATTGTGGAAGATGAACATTTTTACGTGCATTTAACCTCATAATAATATAGAAATGTGCCTTAACCCTTTGAATGCGGGCGGAATTCCCCCGCAATGCGGCAAAATTTCACGTGTGCGCAGATCGGACGGCTCCCGGCCGTCCGACGCACACGCCAACCGTGACGTCGGACGGCCGGGGGCCGTCCGACGCATCCAAAGGGTTAATGTTAAGGTAGAAAATGTGTGTCAATATAGTAGTTAGGGAAAATGTGCTTTTCTTAAACGTACAAAAAGTGAAAATGCTGCTTATTTCTGCATAAGGCTCCCATTTCTATCGTTCTTTCACTGCTAGGCCTCAATGTTCTTTTGATTCTTTCCTATCCTTTTAATAAAATAAATGCCTTTTTGTAAATGCTGATTTAATGTTATAAATGAACTGTAGAACTTGACATCTTCATGAAATGTGCTTTTTGCTGCAAAATGTATTTCTTTCCTTTCTCACACCATGTGTCTTCATCATATTTTAGATTGTTTCCTCTGCCACATGATTATAGTGAACAAGTATATTAACAAAAGAAAATGCTTGCTGTAAGTTTACATTCACTGATCTAACCAGATCGTGCTAGATATTAATGGGTTTTTTCACAGAGCAGTCCATTGTTACATAATGGGACACTAAATAGCTATCAGAGTAGACTTGCAAAGGTTCTCATGAGAACCTTCCTAGATGTATCTTTTTATAATATACTGTAGCCACATTCAAATAACTACATGTTGACATGGACGTTTACCATGGGAATCGAGAAAGAAGATGACAGACCATCGGAAGATCCTTTCCTATTGGTTAGAAATTATTCAACATTCATAGTTTGCAACATGTTTGGTGCTTTCTATATAGTACGTGTTCCTAGCTAGAGGTTAAGGCATTCTATGATTCTATGCACCCCTACCATGCCATGTCCCTTAGCACTTTGCTGTACTAGCCCAAATTACCATAAGCTACTGCTAACAGTGATTTCTTAGTTTTCCTTACCTTTTGTTAGGAGACTTTCTATCTTTATGCTGATCATAGCTACTGCTGTGATAAATCGTTTAACCTGTTTTAAAGGTTGCTACGGCAGCTGTTGGGGAACTCGGCTGAGTTTCCAGAACTACCCTTTGTGGGAGTTTGACTTTGACAGCGATTAGTCTTTTGCTCCAAATTTTACTTGCTCATTCCAAAACATCTATTTATAGGTTCTCACTAGGACAGGTTAGGTCCTTTAGATTAGGATAAGGACTAATTCCTTTATGGAACACGCTGTTATTTTGTATGCTTAATCTAACCAAAAGTTTCTCGATATTTCTGTAAATGGATTTATTTGACTAATCTGGACACAAAAACAAAAAAACAGACTAATCTCTTAAACAGAAAATAAAACTTGATCAAACCTCTCATCATTTACTGAACATTAAATGCTGTAGGAAGATGATTATTTTAGACATGTGTTTGGGTTGGGCTCCATTCAAATATGGTGGCAAAGATTCATCGACCCGAAGAGGTGTATAAATTGGAGGTTTGCTTTAGTTTAAGTTTAAATGTGAGCTATTTCTAAAAATGTTATGAGATTTCCGAGCTCACAGGGTAAAAACGTGGTCAGCAAGATGGAATCCGGTGAAGCATGATGGCGCCACCAAAACAGCTGTGCCATCCAAGGAAATCTATTATCTGTCCAAATGAGGAGAAAGAGGGGATGAAAGATACTACACAACCTCCAAGGTGTTGGACTGGTCTGTGGTAGAACGCGTGGGCTGTGTTAGCAAGTCTTGTGGTTGAGCCTAAGACTTTAAGAAGGAAAGGGGAGTCAGCCAAGTCTGGTGATGGAGCAAATTGGACTACATCAAAATGTGGAAGCATGCAAAACTATTGGCATCTGAATAGCATACATCCTCCTGCTGTATGGTGTTAAAGACCAGAAAGCCGTTCTATGACTTTCCACTTAATTCTGACGTTACTGATAGGTTGTGCCTGCAAGAGGACATTTGGGCTATGGTGGATAAGTCACATGTGTGGAGGCTCTGCTAGGCTAAACTGGCTCAACCCCAATCCTACTGGCCTTTCAAAGGAGGCAGTCTGTTGTAAAAAAAAATCTCTGGAATCCCACATCCATCTGGTAATCAGCATGCTTGCATTTAACATCGTTACTTGGGGAATATTAAATGTTGTCAGATTTCTTTCATCTTCCTCCCTACAAGGCCAAATGATCGTTGATAGATGTGTTTTGAGTCCCTGTCAGGTCACTGAGCTAGGGTATATAAACTTCAGTAGTTATGTCAAGTATTAGAGAGCTGGAAAGCTGCAGTCGGACAGCAGGGTTACTAGCTTGTCCAAGACCAAACATTATGTTTAAACCCTACAGGATGCTCCTGATATCCTCATATTTTGATGCAGTCCAGGTGTTAATCCCATGGCCTCTGATGGCGTCTTGTGTGAAATTGCACTATGTATTTACAGCTTAGCTGTGATTAGGACTTCATTGTTTTCAACGAAAATAAATGGCTTACCTGAAGGGTAAAACTATCAGAGCTGGCTCTTCTAGTAGTATGCTCTCCCTCCACTCGATGTTAGCCAGATCTAAGTGCTGAATGGAAGGTTGGAATGATACCCTATAAAATGGCATGGAGCATTGCTTCTCTAGTTCATGCTCCCTCTGCCATTCTTTCCCCCATGATACACTCCCCAAATACAAATGTTGGATCCAATTTCTCCAGAGACCCTTGCTAGGAACATTTTAAAAAGCACTGGCAAAGACAGTAGGTCTGGCATTGACTGCCAGACTTTTGGAAATTCTTGTTTGTCATGGTTTTAGCAAACCTTTATTTTTTGGAAAATATGCCAGGCCACCAAGCTAAAAGCAAACATTTGCTATAGCCTAATATGTTTTTTTAGTCTAAAAAAACCACACTCACACATGACCATAGTACTCTCTAGTAACTCCTTTATGTGTGAATGTGGTCCATATAAAAAGACCGCATGCCATAATTCATAGTGAACTCAGCCAACAGCTGAGGTGGACTTTTATATTGCCCCTTAAAGCATGTTGGAGTGAGTTGAAGGAAAATGTGAATGACACCAACCACAGGCTAATTGATTAAGTCTGGCTGAACCCCTATATGCAACTATGTTGCACATAATTTTAAGAACATCAAAAGGTCTTGGCTAACAGACCTAAAAAAGTCAGCCTGGCCTTGGCTGCAAGCCTCTGACCTTGAGAAAGAAAGATGCAAAGAAGCAAAAAAAAAAAACGAAAGAAAGATGGCAAGATATGCAAAAATGAAAAGATCAAGAAATAAAGAAGTAAAGAGGGTAACAATACAGAACAGTTTCAAAAGGACACAATCTGGTATGCTGTGTAACAGCTGCAGTCACAAAAGCAACACTCCAAAAGGAATTTGCAAGAGGACTGGCAGGAAATGGGATCTAATAAAGATGGAATGTGCATCAGAGGCACCCTACTATCACATCAGGCTCTAAACACAAAGGCAACACTAAAGTAATTATAAAGCAAAACAAAAATGCTGGCACTGATGGGAACTAGCTTGTGTGTGGATGTGCTCCTTTAGAGAGAGAAAAAAACAGTTATTCAAAGTGAAGTTAACCAGTGGTTTAAGTAGGCTGACCCACTGTCCCATGCTAAGCAAAATATGGATGACAGCTACAGACCAATGAATTGAATGGTGAATGAAAGCCCCTAATTTAAGTATACAATGCATATTTTAGTAAAATCAAAGTCTTCACTAACACCAGATCTAAAAATGCTAAGGGTAAGGGATACAGGTAAATGTGATGTTCCGTTGAGGCAGGGTCCTCATTGTTTTCAGATTATAAAGTGAATATGCCAATTAAGGTGTATCGATCCATGTAAAATATTTTTAACCTTTCAGTACATTGCATACAGTAAAATCACAGTTATCTGTTCATATAGTGCCTCATATCAGTAAGATAGCTCAGTCAGATGCACATTCTGTGCTGAATAAGCAGATATCTGCAGGTTATTCATTTAAACCCCAGCAAAGTCAACTCAGACTGTTAGACACATGTTAATGATAGTGCTTAGAAATAGCATAAGTGTAGTATGAATCGCTATACAAATAAGTTATCGAATATGTAGATGAATTCATGTCTACAGTGAAAATGACATAACCAGCTTAACTATTTACAATAAATGAGATCCTGTTCTTTACGCTAGACCTATAACAATACACATGTCAAACAAGACAACTTTCCAGCCATTGACTACAGTGGACCTGCACAGGGGAACCTCTTTGACTATCTCTCTTACCCTCGCCTAACTCAGGCACTTTTTTGCACCATGTAAACCAGCACCCAATCAATCACCACCCATTCAACATCTAACTGTACCATTTACATAGAGTTTACTACCAACATTTTCATCAAGTAGTTGACTGTTTTTAGTCACTGCGGCTCAACAGTAATTTTCTTCGGTTCTATTGTATCCTCAGACTTTACCTGCCTGCACCCCTAATAGTGATGTGATCTCTTCTGTGCTTTTTCCCCCTCTTGCTGCAAGTATGGAAGAATATATCTATAATCTGTCTGCAAAAGGCCTCCACCATGCATGCACTGGGGCTCTTCCCAAAAGATAAAATAATGTTCCTCTTCAGGCCTGGATCATTACGGAGCCAGCATGGAGCACACAGCCACTGAGCACGTTAAGCATTCACATGCCCCTATACAGCACAGAAAAGTGAAGGAGATCACCTTCGGGTATGGGACTACATACCTCTACCCCACACTGCAGGTGGTGTGTGGTTGTTTATTACATCTCAGACCTAACACCTTATTTAAATGTGCCAACATAGTTTGATTTCATTTCAAACAATCTCATTGAGGCGGTCTTTGTTCTGAACCCAGGCAGAAGCAACTCAAGATTAAGGAATATTTTCCTCAATTCCAGGAGCAAAGCACAGGAAATAATAATGTGCTAACACATTCAATTGTATAGCTCTGAAAGCCCATTTCCTGCACAAATGAGCATGATTAAAATTATAGAAGAATTTCACTGTTCCCTTTACCAGCTCAAAGAACAGATTGAGATCCATGGTCCTGCGTAAACTTTTCCGTACAACAAGGGTCTCCAATCTACACAATCAAGAGAGTTATCCTTTTCTTCTATGATCCCTCTTCTACAAAAGATCATTAATGGTATATCTTAGATATATTTGTAGGATCCTCACCCGTAGGTACCACCTCTGGCATGCTTCACCATTGGATCCTCACCCACTGCACCATGTGTGAGTGGGCGGGCTCGACACAATTTGATTGCGGAGCACTTTATTAAGAGGGAGGGGTTGTGCCAATGGTAAAATTAATATAAAATTACCTTCTGGATCCTCTTGTATTTTAATTTGAGGTCCTTTGTAAAGGTTAAAAACAGAATGATGTAACTGGGTATAATGGGCAAAAACATTTGTGGGTCGACATGTTTCAGCCTCTCTATATGCCTCTAAGGGTCAGCAGGCTTTCTTCAGGACCTATGTGAATCTAATCCCTACAATATATCACTTGTTATTGCCAATTATCCTAATTCATCGGTGGTGTAACCCTATCACATATATACATATGAAACATGCACGCTAATACAGACCATTGCAGACTTTTTCCTCTCCATTATCTGGAATTAGAGAAAATTTCATTTATAACTTCACATAGGGTACATAGTCATGCCTCTTTCATGCCACATCTTGCTTTGTGTGTGCGTCAAGGCATGCACACATGTGAGATCAGCCCACTTTCGCACTTATAGCTCATCACACTGCCTTTTGGCAACATTTAAAATGGCACACAAAGTAAGATAATAACTAAACCAAACAGTGGTTTCATACACACACAAGTGCCCCACAAAGTCCTGTCCTGTGACCTACATCCTGCTTTGCTTATTTTAGCTATTTAAGGCAATGGGGAGGGTGATCCCTGTAGTCACATACAAAGGAAATAAATGTTGTAATGATTAAATTAGTGATTCCGTGGTTGGCTGTGCCGTCCATAATGGTCCCTCCACACGTATGCCCCTGAGACTCACATATTACAACCTCCACGATACTGCTTTCCTAATACCATGGTAACGGGTGTTTAAGCAAGCATTGCCTCAACTTGCCACCAAGGACATAAAATAACACCAGCCAAAAACGTTTTGTGATCTGGCCCCAAGACCTTGAAAGAGTTAATCCCACGCAGGAATACTGCGAAACATGTATAACATTACCGCCATCAGCCACTAAAGCATCAGCATTTGTGACCAATCACTAATATTTCAGTTTAACTCCATAAATAACTAATATATTAATATCACAATTTCACTTAACTAAAATCAGTTCTCTGTTGGTATTCTGCATACCTGAGAAATTAAACATGGATATCTATTTTTAAGTTTTGGGAAGAAGTTGTTTGAATATTACAATTTTGTTAAGAGATCTGAAAGATAAATGTGAAAACAGCAGAGTGCGCTACACACAATTTTAAATCAGTGGATGCCAGTCTTGGAAGCAGGCTGGTCGAATCCTATTCTAAATCTAGCCCAAGATGTAACATCCTAGGAATTGCAAAAGTGAGGGTAAAATATTCTGCTTCCTAAACATATTATTATTTAAAAAAACATGTACATGCCATCTCAAAGGCAGCCAAGAAGGTCGAACTCTGATGTTCCCGCTACACCCTTAATACTTCAGAGAGATACAAAGTAACCCAAAAATATTGGAGTTTTACATATTATTCGAGCCGGAAGCACAACTTGTTTTAAGGAATATCATAACGTTTTCAGTATTTTAAGTTATTATAAATTAGCACGTTCTTGTGAATTCAAGTTTTCTGATAATTAGGCTCGTGTCAAAGAAAATCACTTACTACATAATTCAATTTTAAAAGGTACTGTAAAAGGCAGCTTCCTTATCATATCGCTTAAACACGCCATGAACAGTTTCAGTGCACTTTCTTCGACATTATGTTTTTTTAAGTTCAATACATGGATGCTGGCTTATATTTTCATGGATACCACACATTCCAAAGCACAACATTATTTTACAAACAGTGTTTATAAGAACTTATAAGCTACTTATTAATATCTTTATTTTTATTTTAGGGGTACAGATTGGATATTTATTACATACTGTTTAACTACTACAATAAATCTTTATTTCGGTTTATAGAACCATAAATGATGCAAACACGAGTCCTTGTCGATATTATTCGGAATACGAATACTGTTTAAAACTAACAACCTCTGACTATATCTAGCAACATACCCAGGAATTAACTGGAGCTAAAGGGAGGGTGATAGTGTTACCATGTATTATAAGGATTATAATACCCCTTGCCTTGGGTAAAAATTATATTGTAAGTACCTTAGCTTTCAATCCCTTGAAAAAAGAATTCAATATTTGGTCTTGGTCCTCTCTTCTGTAGCTGAATTCCTTATAATGAATTTATAACATAGCCTGGGAGTACATTATCCCATAAACGAACTCGATGGCCTAAAAGGAATTCTAATATTAATCTGTGTCAATCTGTGCCTGTGCCCACATTATGTAAATTGCGCCCATTTCTTGTAACTAAATATGGAGTTATTGTGAGTGAAGCCAGTAATGTATAGGATACAATTATTACCACTGAACTCTGTTTATGAGAAACTCAGTTCTCATATTTTCAGAAAATATCAAGAAATGAGAAGGAAAATATAGAAGTGAATCTCAAACGCCTCCTAATAGATATCTAACACCAAGGGAATTAATTATAAGGCAGCAATTAACTCCCCTTCACGCTCAATAATTAGACTGTCTAATTGAACACTTTAGCTCTAAAAGGCATTTTTTAAGTAAGTAGGCAACTACTACTTAACCTGGGTTGTTATAATTCCTCCCAGGCATGACATTCTGCTAAAGGGATTAGTAAAATAACTTAAATGCAAAAAAAGCTCCCAAAAGTTCGAGTCAAGCTTCCGGGTTTTCATGCTTAGTATGTAAGCAGTGGCGATAAGCAGCCAGTGACAGATGTAATTGCACAGGAGGGAGATACAAAGTATTGTCTTTATGCACAATTTTAAGTATTTCTAAAGTCGGAATCGACATTAATCTACAATGCAAATCAAAGGGGTATGTAAGAGTAGAAGAAAGTGTTAGAAACAACAAGGTAAGCGTCGGAAAAACGTCCGAGCGAGGTGGAGAATACAGGGGCAAAGAGGTTTCTTCACTCCTGCATGACAACTTTTACACACCAAGTACTGCCCTTCCTCTGTGAAATGTAAACAACTCCTGCATTTCCGATCATTCCTATGGTGAATGGTTGAAGTACATCTTTTACCCGAAAGCGGCATCTTACCTCATAAAAAGGGTTATGAGACATCTGTGCTATTTTGCTGAGATTGCCCTCACCATTTGTAAGTTAAACTGGGTAACACAAACTTCTAGGCTGAGTCCCTAATGACCATTTGGATGAGATCCCGCCAGTCAGAATATTATGTTCTAGAGTGGAGATTTTATGTAAACATTTCTCCATGCAAAGAGATAGCATTGTCGAAATTAAAGGGGTAAAGTAAAGACCCAAATATTTAATATGATGTGAATTCCAAGCAAAGTTAGAAGAACTGAAATCATCTTTAAACGTATATTTGGTTAGAGGTAATATTTCACACTTATCACGATTAAGCTTATAACCAGAGACAGAGGCAAAAAGTTCCACTCCTTGTAAAAAAGCAGGGACAGAGGATTGTGGTTCAGAGAGAAATAATAATATGTCATCAGCATATGCTGCTAACTTAATTTGTATGTCTTTAGTTTCAAATCCTTTTATGTCATTGTTTTGACGAACTCTAGACAAGAAAGGTTCCAGGGCTAAGTTAAAAAGGAACGGAGATAGTGGGCAGCCCTGTCGGATCCCTCTTTGTAAATCAAATAGGAAGATGAAGTACCATTAACAAAAACGGCTGCTCTTGGATTAGAATATAGGATAGAAATCAGGGAGATAATTTTTGGGCCAAATCCGAACCATTTCAATGTGTGGAAGAGATACGACCAGTTAACACGATCAAATGCCTTTTCGGCATCCAATGCCACCGCAGCTAATGAGTGGGGTAAGTGTGTGGCTTTTGATAAAATATCAAAAAATAATCGAGTATTGTCAGAGATGAGGCGGCCTTTAACAAAACCAGATTGTCCTGCGCCTAATAATTGAGGGAGGAAGGGATCAAGTTGAATAGCCAGGGCTTTAGAGAAGATTTTATAATCAATATTTACAAGAGAAATGGGTCTATAGTTCTTACAATATTTCAAATTCTTCCCCTCCTTGGGTATCAGACATATTAGGGCATCTAAAAAGGATCCAGTAGATTTTCCTGATTGTGTGAAAAGGTTTAAGAGATTGAGTAACTTGGGGAGAAGGATGGGGGCAAAGTAGGTGAAAAATTCAACCGTGAACCCATCCGGTCCCGGGGCTTTATCTTTCTTGAGTGTTTGTAAAGCATTGAGTAGTTCTTGTTGTGATATGTCAGATTCTAAAAGGTTAAAATCAAGTTGAGTGTTAAACGATTTGTGGGTGTCTGTGAGAAATTGCGTGATGTCAGATGCTGAAGGTGAAGTTTAAGGAGAATATAGTGATTTATAAAAGAGAAGAAATTCATTAAGTATCTCTGGGTCCTTAGTTCGTAGTGTATTGTGTTCATCTAGAATGGCATCAATATCAAATTTATTATTTTTAATTTTTAAGTAGTTCGCCAAAAGCTTGCCAGGTTTATTTTGACCACCATAGAACTTTGCGCTAGACTTCAACAAATATAGCGAGGCATTATCTATGGATTCCTTATTGAATTGAAACTTTGCCTTAATAAGTTGTGAGAGGCAGTTTTTGGATTTTGAGGAATAATAGGAGTGTTCCAATCTCTTTATCTCGGCTAAAAGGTCGTTGGTTACTTTGCGAGCATTTTTACGCTTTCTGGAGACAAAACGATAAAGTCTCTAGCAGCTGCCTTAAATGCATCCCAGATTACGGAAAAGTGAAGAGTCTCAGTTTGATTAAAAGAAAAGTAATCATTGAAGAAGGAAACAAAGGAAGAGTGAAAATTTGGATCTAGAAGAAGCGAGTTATTAAATCGCCATCTTCTAGGTAGATTAGACTTTGAAATTATATCCAATTGAATGGAGATGGGGGCATGATCGGAGATGAGGATAGAGCCAATATCAGCACCTATTAGTGATTGGGATATGTTGTGCGAGACAAAGAAATAATCTAATCTACATTGAGTTTGGTGGGCTGGGGAGAAAAATGTAAATTCTCTGGTGGTGGGATTACAAATTCTCCAAGCATCTATAAGCTTATATTGTTGAATGGTCTGAGTAAATAATTTATGGGCTTTATGTGGTTTAAAAGAAACAAGTGAGTTCCGATCTATAAAAGGATCCATCACTTGATTGCAATCACCAGCGAGGATAAAATTACCATCAATACAGGAGGAAATTTGCTGAGATAAAAAAGTCCAAAACATGGGATCCCCATTAGTGGGAACATAAACATTAAACAAAGAGACCGGAACACCCCCAATTTGAAACAGTGATAAATTAATCACCCGATTGGAAGGCCGCAAAAGGTACAAGGAGTGGGCAGACAACCTTGACGAACGTGTGACTACAGGTCCTGCCCCCTCGCGGGATTCATGCTGCACGTGATGAATTTATCACCGTTTCAAGCAGTATAAGGAGGAAACATTCCCCTCCTTCACTGCACCTTAGCGTGTGTGGTACCTCAACTGGTCACGTAAATTACACCTGACCATCACATTCATTCACATAGACACTATCACATATGTCCTACAGAAAGCCAGCATATATAGTAGTCTGACTGAAACATGTAGACCTCTCACTACAGGATATTAGAGACATAATTTAAACTCTACAAATATCCGATCTGCTCTATTTTTAATACTGCCAGAGGGCCCACCATTAAAAACAAATCTTTATTCAAAGGGACCCAATGGACAGTTTTAAAACTTCACTCTCACAGCACGACTCTGCACTTACAAAAACCTGCTCCGCTGTAATTCAGGCATCGAAGCACACCCGAGGTGCACTCAGCACCTTGGGTGGGACCCGATGATGAAGCATGCCACCAACTAGGTTGGTGGGTGAGGGTTTTCATACAAAACAAATGGTTTTCCACATATAAACATGACGCTTCTAAAGTGTGAGCCAGTTCTTCTTGATAGCTACAGCACTTTTTAAGAGGAAGTGAACTAGCACCCACATTGACCCTTTTCCTCTCTCTCTCTCAATTGATCTTCACGTATTACTTAAATACACACGTGGTTAGATCCTACCTTAGCTGTGACTTATAGCTATTACAAAGGAATGTTTAGGCCTACAAAAGGTTTATTTTACAAGGTCAAAATGGCAGTGTAAAATAGCACTACATGCTGCAGGGACAGGCCTGAGACATGTTTTACAGTGCTACTTTAATGGGTGGCATAATGAGTGCTGCAGCCTGCTAGTAGCATTTAATTTACTGGCCCCGAGTATGTGCAGCACTAATCACTAGTGAGTAAATTGTGAAAATTATATGGATCAAGAAGGGGTAAAGAGAGATAGCACAAGTACTTTACGCCTGGTTTGCATGGGAGAATTACACAGAGTCCTAACGCTAACAAAAACATTATCTGGGTGAAAATACCATGCCAAGGACTTTTGGGCTATAAGTGCTGCACTGAATTAATCTTTCGAACTGAAAAAAACAGTGAGGAGCTGGCCCCTAAATTTAAAAGATGGACAGCAATCGAAATGTTTAGATAATAGGGGTCTGCATCATTTAACATCTTTCCAAAGCCATGGCTCAATTTGTGCTGGTGTTTGTAGGTGGTGGGCACCAGCACTAAATTTGGGGGCCAGGACATATTTTTCATCATTAGACCTTGATGCAGAGCAAAAGAATCAAAGTCAGAAAATGAATAAAGAAGGAGGAAGAGAAAGATAGAAAACAACTGGCAGAGGGGTGAAATAAAATGCAAGGATTACAAGGAAACAGAATGTGTAGGATTACAGAACAACAGGGCATGAATGGAATCAAACTATGCAGACTTGCTATTCAACAACTCCAACGCGGACAGTGGGTTCGTGAGAAAAACTTTAGGCGCATGCACTTTTAAAAAAATCAAATAAAAGCACTGCCTAAAGCAATAGGTTTATATAGACATTGTTTTTCTACCCTTATAAACATAGTGAACTGCAGAAATGCACTCCTAAAAAAGTGACTTACACACAAAGAGAGCAAGAGCAGGTATTCTTGAATGAACTTGTCCTGTGGAGAAGAGATTCTACTTTCTTGAACAAGGATGTTAAGGAACTTGTGCAAAACCTCACAATGAGCCTATGTCTGTATCACGCATTGAACTCAATTGAGGCCCAACAACAAGTATAGGAGAGACTGAATTTCATTCCAATTGTTCAATACTTCCAGCGTCATGACATTACTACGTATTTATAATTGATTTTTTTAAAAAGTTTTGTATAATGTCAACTTGACCTGAGGGTACTGGAGTGCTTTGCATTAGTTACATTACAGAAGGTCACGATCAAGGGGAATAAGTGATTTGCCAGAACCACAGGATATTGACAGAAAGCAGAGAGTTAAATCTGTTTCCCTAGTTCCAAAGTCAGCAGTTATGGCTGTAAAGCCACATCTTCTCCAAAAATGCATTATTACTGTTGAGAACAAAAACAACTGGTGGAACAAATCTGGTTGTGGTACCGGCATCCTATTCAGCAGGAAATTTAAATACCTGAAGTAAAATTCTAAAGCCCGAGATAATCTTAAATGTAATCCTGTATGCAAGACTTCGTCCTGCTGGTCAATGATTGTTTACGGATGCAAATTTGCATTGAATCTGCTTCCTGTTAATGAATCATGTCCTTTTTGGTCTTTTTATTATCCTTTTTACCCATTGTCTCTATGTCTGCATGATTGATAATTTTACATTGATTTTGACCGACACATTTTATCTATTATTGCAATGATTTTAACTAATTGAACAATGCATTCTTTATGATCTAAGGCTTGTTTAAAGCCATACTGGAGCATCCAACAGATTGATAATAGCAAGGCCAATGGCCCTGCAGCAGTTATCCTGTCAAAATGTATAATAGTTATGTGTATCCTCTTTAGCATGCTAAAATGCCATCTTGGGCCATTTCACGCTATTTTAGTTAGCTCAACATTTGAAATTATGGTAGCATCCTTGCTGCAAGTTGGACAGTGCACCTCCCACAGGACATTTAATACATTGGTCACTTCTGAGTACTGAGGGTGTATTACAACCTGGGTATACAGGAAAATGTAAACATTGGAGAAGCAAAAAAGTGACTGTAAATCCCAAGGGGGAAAGATGAGGGTTAGGGTGGGAGAAGGACATAAGTGAAGGGTTATAATTAAAGGAAAACAAATTATTATGTTAAAGGAGGGCAACTGCATGTCTGTTCCCATTTAAAAAAAATAAATATAAGAATATATTAATTTAAATATTACACCAAATAACATGTAACAAAAAAAAACTTTTAAACTGGTAAGGAAAATTTTCTAAAATGATCAAAGATTTACTTCAGATTTTCTCAAATTAAGTGAAAAATAATCTTTCAAAAATAAAAAAAATCACTATTAATCATCCTATGAATAACCCTAGTGAATAGTAAATCAAGACAGAAACCTTGCCACTGCAGTACGTGGATACTACTCTTTGGATCCTTCTCAAAGGGGAGAAAAAGAAGGTGTTAATAGTGATGATAGAGGGGTGCCCAAATCCCTTACTCAAGAGGAAATCTGTCAATACTTCAAGATACAGAGGGCCCATAAGTAGGGGGTCTAGAGCATAGCAAAAGTGGGTACTTGAGAATGGCAAAGATCGGGGGGCTGCATGATGATAATATAATCTCTATACTTGATCATACTGAATCTGACCTAAATAAAGAGCTTGGCATACAATTCCACAAAGCACTAAAGCACCAGTTTGTGAAGATAACTGAGGCCAATATGGTTGTGGCGCTGGTGCTCTTTCTGAGCTGGGATGATATAGTTAGTTTCCCTGACTTAGATATAGCCTAACCAAGAGAAACTCCTTTTGTGAGAACACCTTAAACTATGGTTGTTGTAGTGTAACTTTGGTTATTATATTGTCAAGAAACTATCCTTCTTGGTAGCAATAACTGTAAGAAATTGGAGTATTAGCTGAGAGTGGCGAGTACTCACCTAAAGCAATAATCACAATATTAGTCAATGTGAAACACTAATTTACTAAATAAACCGGAGGTCAACCCCCTGGCAGCTATGGCACAGAGCAGACAGGCATAATTAAGGGACTATATGAAGATTTCTGCATTCATATTTAGTCACTTTTTTGTAAACGGATTCTTCCAGCAGGGCAAGGCTACAGGCTGTAGCCAAAGGACTCCATTAGACCACATACCTTCTCTGCAAGTTCCTGCTGCATTGGATTTGTTACTGTGGAAAAGCTCACAGTGGAGGAAATCGGAATCTTCAACCCAGCAGCAGTACAACTTGGCAGGATTGGCTTGCCAGGTTTGTCCAGGTTGTCTGGAACTGTTTGGAGCCAAAATGTTTCTAAGTCCCAGGTTTCTCAGGATGTTAAGAAGACTACACTTTGACACAGCCCAGGGTTCCAGTACATCAGGAACAGCATTTGAAGGTCAAGACTCACTCCACCAGAAACCTCCAGTGGAGTCTAGGGCTTGCCCAGCTGGAAACAGTTAGCTGGGCATTTGTAGGAAAGGCCTCTTGCAGCTTGAACAGGAGGTCAGCCTTATGATCTTTGGAGTGCACTTCTTTGTGCTGGGCACAAGATGGAGAGCAGGTTTAGCCCCCTTCTGATCATCAAGAAGTCTAATAGTGTTCTGAGCATGGTACTGCGGGTGCCACATTCATGCCTGGCACCAGCCTGTGGGTATGGCTGACTACTGGCTGCTGCCTACAATTGGGGTACAAGTTTCCAGGGCTAATTACCACCTTTTACAGCATTTCTTGTGTGCCCTACTTCAATCTCATAGTCTGCATCAGTCGCATATGATTTTTAAAAATATGACATAACCTGATGGGGAGTTAGGTAATTGCAGATGAGAGGACATTTCACCTCCTCTTTTCCTTACATACTATACACATTAGACACGGTGGAAGAGAGGTGCTTTATGGTTTCTTCACTATTCCAGCATCAGATAGAACAGGTTATTTACACCAGCTAATGTCTGAATTTCAATTTAAGATGCTATTGGCCTTTAGACATTTTAATTTCAAATATGCATTTTCATTTTTTGGATTTAACATTTTACTTTCAAAATTGTTTTCATACTATTTTGCTCCGATGTCATCACTTAAAACCCATTATAAAGGTTGTTGAATAACTTTCACACAAACAACGTTAAGAAACCCATAGACCTTAAAACTAATAAGCCTGCTGGCTCATCTAGTGGCGAAACATGCATTATCTGAATGGCGGAGCAACACATCATATTCAATGTCATAGAGGTCAATAGAGTGTATAAAGTGCATAGCAGATTTTAAGCTAATTTGCAGTAAATATTCTGTTGCAAGCAACACTAACCATCACCTTTAAGATAAGAGCAATCAATTATCTGGAGAGGTTGACATCATTGAGCCCCATTTCTGAAAAATGGTGTTAATGAATAACTGACTTCCCTAGTGCTGAGACAAGATGTTTATAGCCTACAGGCGTCTCAATCTTAAGAAAGATCACACTCCTTGTTAATATGACCACATCACGCCATTTTAGTATCTCCCACTGACTTCAACAAGCAAAGGATGGAGAGAGTATACTTATTTTAACATAACAGTACCTGTAAGGTACTAGGCAACACGCAATTCTCGGTAATAAAACTCAAAAAGTAGGAATCAAGGCAATTACTGCCCAGTGTTTCCGAGCTGTCAGCAAAACATGCATTAGCTAGAAGATATTTTGAGTTAATGTATACACTCAAGACACCCAAAAGTGGCGCACAGACCTCTTTTGCTATGTCCCAGCATGGCAAACAGCATCATGATACAGCCTCAACCTGGCAGTGTTTTAACAGTTTGTTGATTTCTAGTCTGACAACTGCTTTGCTTGAAAATTACATCATTGCCCAACTTCTTATTTCGGTCCAACAGTTACTCACATATAAGCCCTAAAAACGTGTTTTAAAGTTTGGATCTGAGCAGTTTATTTGATAGGTTTTTGCCAAAACAGAGCAAAGTAAAGTACAATAAGTGGACATAACAGCATGGCATGAAGATACAGAGAGAGCAGTGCTATATTCAGGGTAACACTCAAACAAGTAGCATTTCTTTTCATTAACTATGCCCAGGTTTCACTCTCTTCAAACCTCACAGAACCCGGATCACATTTGGCATCAGGACGAGCATTGTGCCTCTATATTTACACCATTCCCCCCTCCTGTTTTTATAATGTTTCTCTGGGCATTCTCCATCTTGAAGTCAGGTATGTCTAAAGTTAAAGTATGATTCATTTAGTTGCACCAGGCCGGGGGGGGTGGGAGAGAGGCCTCAACTGTTGGAAATATCATTCTTGGCTACTAGAAAGCTCACCTACAACAGGGTCAGGTTATTGCGGTTCATGTCAAAGTCCAGCGATCTATGGAGCAAAGCTAATTTAGGACCAGGCCTTATCTTCCACCCCAACACCTCTTCCAACATCCTATTCACCCATTCCAAAAGGGTTTACATGTGATGCAGTGCCAAGTTGTGTTGAAGAGATATATTTGATATCTGCCTTGAAAACACTCTGGGGAGGGAGCACAGCCCATTTCCCAAAGTTTTTCTTTGGCCAAGTAATACTGAAGCAGGATCAGTCTTAATTTTGAGGGTATCACTGGCTCTTGTGGAGCCAATCTGGCTTCCTTTCACTCATCATTTGTCAGTTCCCCAGTATCTTTCTTACACATCTGCCTAAAAGCATTAAAAGTATCTGGGGTGTTATTGACCAAAGATTGATAATGTTGGGATATCTTTTTTTGCTAATTCCCCTACTACTAGCTTGGCTTCTATTGGATTGAAGTAATTAAGTACTTCGACATTTAATATACAAGGGATTAGGTAAGGATAAGGGTGTAAATAACAAAATAATTTACTTTTGTGGAGCCCAAAAGTCGCTTGCTTTCTGTGAATAAACACGTCTGTTCCAGTAATCCCATCTGATGGGGGAGATGCTAGAGTGCCACTTACCAAAACCCTGCTGCATAGTGACTAGAGAAACCTGTTGTGGGCTGGCACCAGTGTTGCTTAAGTCAAATTGTCTTCCCAGCCCACGTAATTCAGTGTACCGCGCCAGAGTTTAAGTACAGTTTGCGAGGCAGGGGAGAAGGGATTTGGACTTTTCACAATATAGGTGTTAAAGAACTGAGTTGTCTTCCCCTCACCCAAAACTCTGAAGCCAAGGCTGGATCATCCCGTGTATCTTTTCTCCAGTCACTTACAATGATCAAGTGAGCCCCAAGTTAATATGAAGCAATAGCTTCCACCCAAATGCCACCTTTGTACACCGATTGAAACATTTAGTAAGGACAATTCTGGGAGGGCCATAATTCTACAGAAACCCCTAAGCAATGCGTTAAGGTGGTTAAAAGGGAATTTGAAAGCCAAAATTGACAATTTTTTAAATCATAGAGTAAGTGAAACAAAGCAACCAGTTTTTAAATGGATTCTTGACCCAGTAACAAAAAAGGCAAAAGGGACCAAAGCGATATACTATTCCACAACTGGTCTAGTTGTAGCGGAGTATTTTGTCACTAGTCAACCGTCTCACCGGTGGTCACATATACTCCAAGTAACAGAAGCCTGTGGTGGGTTTTGAAATACCGTATGCCCACTCCAAGCTCTGTATTTGATTACCAAACGGTTAAAATGTAAATGTAGCGTTAATCTAGAGTCCTGTATGTTTACAAAATATGCAAATGATATGAATATCTATTTGTAAGAATAATATTGCCTCAACCAATTATAGGGAAACCCTATCAGGAATGCCTGTGGCTCATTGAAACCCCAAAAGCCTACCATTGATACAGATCCATTTCACCAGTGGTTCAGATACAATGTGAACCCTAAATCATGCTGCGTAGTATGTCATACTGTGTACTATGTCCTGTAATAAATGGGTCGGATCTACTCCTACCAACCCGATCCTCAGACGGATATGTATATAGCTGACTTTTGTAATTGATAAATTGGCAAACTATGTTTATTTTCTTTATTTCAGGCAAACAAATAGTCCCATCCTACTGAGTTAAAGTCCTCCAGCAATAGTGCTAGTAGGCCTTGTTGTCTATCATCCAGGCCACTGTGCAAGTGTCTAATATTATGTCTAGTACACCTATTGGGCATGAAACCAGATTTGTCAGGCCAAACTAGTGATTGAGGTTATTGAGTCACAGTTGTTAGTCACTTTGATAGGGCCTTGGCTAGTACTGTACTCTCCACATTCAAGGGAAAATTAGACGGCAAGAGGAACATTTGTCTGGAAATCTACCAAGTGTGTTGAGCAGCAAAGTGGAGATCAGTTAAAAAGATTCTGTCTGTAATCCACTGGAACTCCTCACTACAGAAGGCTACCTCTAGGAGATCTCGATCTACCACGGTCAGTTGTTTACAGCAGTGATTCCCAAACCTTTTCAAATCTCAGCTCTCTTGACCCATTGGCCGTTGGCTGTGGCTCCCCACTGTTACTTTTTTTTGGAGAGTGGGGGGATGTATGCCCGACCTCTGGAGTAGTTGCATTCTTCTCCCTGAAAATAATTGGGATGAAGCTGATGAAGGTATTATAATCATGCGCAGTTTGTTTCGTATTACTAAGGTGGCACAAACCCTCTCAAACATTTTTTAATCGCACTTACAGTACTAGATAGCACCCCTATGAAAGCAGGCCCCATTTCCAAAGTGTTTCTGCACTTGAAAAATATTTGCATGCGCTTTCATTTCTACCCAAGTCATACATCCAACACACCCGTCTCAGCAGGGTTACTCACGATTTTTTTAAACTCCATACTGCTTTTTTTAGCTGTCTCCTCCCTAAAAATGCCTCCAATTCAATGCAAGCCAAATAAAATACCCTTTTTTTGTTTTTTTTTTAAACGTCCCTCTTTCTTCCTTCCCAATGTTGGCATTATGCTGTATATGGTGTTTAACTTCCCTGTGCTCATGGAGAGAGCAGACCTGTCTGGAAGTGTGTGTACTGTAAGAAATGTGTACTGGAAGTACCTATGGTTCAAGTACACATGTCAATACTTAATAACACTTAAGTCCTCATTATGATGTCAGGTGGAAAGCCTCCTCCCAACAGTCGGAATTGCTTCGACCGTGTCGGAACCCTTCCGACCGACTCGGTTGGATTACAATCCACCCGACCAATTACTATGTTCATGGTCGGATTGTAAACGGCGCAGTCATTCCGAATCGGTTCCGACTGGCTCTCGGAGATTACGCGGTCAGACAGCGTTTCCAACCGTCCGATTACCATGCTGATTTCCAACAGCCTTTCCGAGTTGGCCTGTCCGACATGGAAAGGCTGTCAGAGAGTGACTTTGAGGGGCCCTAGCAGGGCCCCCTACATCCTGAGGCCTCCGGTGGGGGGGCCGAGGGGGTATTTAAGGGACCCCCTGTAAAAACTCTGTACTGTGTGGCAGGCACCGTGGGGTGCCCGCGACAGGGTGCGGGGGTTTACACACACACCCCATTTCACCATTGGAGCCTGTGTTGTCGGGCGGAACACAAGCGCCCATAGGACACAATGGGACTCCGACAGTTGAGTGTTCGGTCGTATTGTAATCAGTCGGGCAGAACCGCCAAGCGCGAGTCAGTTGGTCCCGATTCTGAGACGGTGTCGGGCGGAAAGTTTCCACCCGACATCGTAATGAGGCACTTAGTGTGTTTGAGAGACATGACAACTGTACTTTTCTTGATAACGTGCATTGGTGTAAAATGCATTTGGAAAAAATCTAAACTATCAACAAGTCTAACAAAATAAATTGGGCATCTTCCACTTACTTTGGGACTGTTGGAACGTGGGGATCCAGTGAAATATGGAGGTCATCTCCCGCGACATGCCATCAATTAAGCACTATGTTTCCAGCTTTAGGCTCGTCACTTACAGATCATTGACATCATACATTTCAGTCTAATTAGTTTAACTGAAGCCAACAAACCTTTCAACATTAAATGCATTAAAGTGCTTTGAGCGTGGCTACCCTGGCTAGTTTTGATGGCACCCCAGGGAGCCATGGCGCACAGTTTGGGAACCCCAGTGATTCCCAAACTTTTTCTACTCTCGGCTCCCTTGACCCATTGGCCGTTGGCTGCGGCTCCCCACTGTTACTTTTTTTTGGAGGGTGGGGGGGATGTAAGCCCGACCTTGGAATAGTTGCATTTTTCTCCCTGAAAATAAGTGGGATGAGGCTGATGAAGGTTTTATAATCATGTGCAGGGTGTTTCGTATTACTAAGGTGGGACAAAAAAATATTCTTAATTACACTTCTTTGCCTATGCTTTTTGCAGAGAACCCTCTCAAACTTTTTTTAATCCCAATTACAGCACTAGATAGCACCCCTATGAAAGTAGGCTCCATTGCCAAAGTGTTTCTGCGCTTGAAAGATATTTGCATGCACTTCCATTTCTACCCATGTCATACGTGCCAACACACCAGTCTCAGCAGGGTGACTCACGATTTTTTTAAACTCCATACTACTTTATTTTATCTGTCGCCTCCCTAAAATTGCCTCTTGTTCAATGCAAGCCAAATAAAATCCCCCCCCCCCCTTTTTTTTTTAAACGTCCCTCTTTCTTGCTTCCAAATGTTGGCATTATGGCGTATATGGTGTTTTACTTCCCTGTGCTAATGGAGAGAGCAGACCTGTCTGGAAGTGTGTGTACTGTAAGAAATGTGTACTGGAAGTACTTATGGTTCAAGTACACATGTCAATACTTAACTCTTAGGGCCTCATGATGACGGGTGGAAAGCCTCCTCCCGACAGTTGGAATCGCCTCGACCGTGTTGGAACCCTTCCGTCCTACTCGGTCGGTTTACAATCCACCCGACTGATTACGATGTTTGTGGTCGGATTGTAAACCGCGTGGTCATTCCGAATTGGTTTCGACTAGTTCTCTGAGAGTTCGTGTCAGTCAGAACCGCATCGAACACCCCTATGGACAGCGTTTTTGACCATCCGATTACAATGCCGATTTCAAACAGCCTTTCCAAGTTGGCCTGTCCGACACGGAAAGGCTGTCGGAAAGTGACTTTGGGGGCACCTAGCAGGGGCCCCCTTTGCCCTGAGGCCTCCAGTTGAGGGCTGAGGGGGTACCTAAGGGACCACCTGCAAAATTCTATACTGTGTGGCAGGCACCGTGGGGTGCCCGCGACAGGGTGCATGGGTTTACACACACGACCCTTTTCACCATTGGAGCCTGTGTTGTCGGGCTAAACACAAGCTCCCATAGGACACAATGGGACTCCGACAGAACAGTGTTTGGTCGCATTGTAATCGGTCGGGCAGAACCGCTGAGCACGAGTTGGTCGGTCCTGATTCCGAGATGGTGTCGGGAGGAAAGTTTCCACCTGACATCATAATGAGGCCCTTAGTGTTTTTGAGAGACAGGACAACTGTACTTTTCCTGATTACTTGCATTGGTGTAAAATGCATTTGGAAAAAATCTAAACTATCAACAAGTCTAACAAAATAAATCTGGCATCTTCTACTTATTTTGGGAGTTTTGGAACATGGGGATCCAGTGAAAGATGGAGGTCATCTCCCTCTACATGCCATCAATTAAGCACTACGTTTCCAGCTTTAGACATGTCACTTACAGATCATTGACACCATGCGATTAAGTCTAATTAGTTTAACTGAAGCCAACAAACCTTTCAACTTTAAATGCATAAAAGTGCTTGGAGCTTGGCTCCCTTGGCAAGTTTTTACAGTGCCCCAGGAAGTCACGGCACACAGTTTGGGAACCACTGGTTTACAGGGAAGATCCTCCATAAAACATTGGCGATTCTCTACTGTGGGAGTGGATACCTTAAACTGAAAGGTCTCATATCACGCAGAGGCAGTAGCCATGGTGTTGTCCCCACTATTTATAAGATCTTGGCCATCCAGCACCTGGGTGATGTAGCCTCTGCATCACATTGGGAACTAACCAGTGTAGAGTCTTGCTCGCTTTGTAGCCCTTTTGATAAATGCAGCTGTATGTAGCCAACCATATGACTGTAGCTTCATTCATCAGGTTTTGGCTGAGTACAGTTTTATGGTGCTTGGTTTGTCAGTGTATGTGTGGGGAAGGTTGTACATTGGGATTCATATTCTCAGAGCTGTTCTTTGATCTTATTGACTCTTGTTGCCGTTAGTCCTGGACCGTCTCTTAATTTTAACTGATAAGGTACCCCCTAATTGTGGCTCTGAAAGCTTGCCAAAGCATCCAGGGAAGTTCATAGAACCCATATTAAGTTCAAAATACTTGTTTGTACTTCTATAAGGTGGGCTCTACAAGACATGTCAGACAGACAGAACATGAGTTCAGGCTCAAAACCATGGTTTTAATGCACTTCCCAGTTCCACTACCAACTCCACTGGTGAGTGGTCAGCCAGGCCTTTGGTGAGTATTTGAGCACTCAGGACTTGGGGCAGCACCAGTTCTGCCATCAGGAAGTTGTCTAGTTTTAAGAAGGATTTAGGAGCCCCAGAATAGAGCATAAAACATCATTCTGCAGCATGAACTTTGCGTCAAACATCTACAATGCCAAGAGTATTCAGAACTTGGATAGCATGGTGGCTGTCTGCTACAGAGGTGGGTGAACACTTGTGCAATCTAGCATAGGCTCAACTACTCCTCTGAGGTTGCTGCCTAATGTTTGAGTGAACTTGCACCATTATTCCATCTAGAATGTCCAGGAAACCCATCAATAATTGTGGTGGAGTATATGCACTGATAACTGACAGGGGTCTTTCACACAAAGTACCCATAACTACAATATATTTACTAAAATGGCCAAATTGGACCTTTATTGCCTGTAAAGGTAGGAAGCTCTTCATGAAGACAGCTGTACCACTCAAGCCTCTTGTATAACCACCATGGAATACCTGTGCAAAGCCACAGTATGCCAGGAAGGGGCATTTGGTGCACCTCCAGCCCTTCTCGCAACCATCTCACCTTTTTCACCACAAACCTCTGCAACTCATCCTCCTACAGGGAGCAGGTTTGATATCCAGCAGAACGTTCATGGTTTGTGTGCCAAACCCACTGCTCACCTTCCTCCTCCCCCTGGTTCAGGGGAAATGATGTAGGATAAGACCATGCACTCAGTTTACATGGGCATAAGCTCATATACTAAAGTATCCTGGGCCAGCCCCCATCTGGGGGAGGCATGGGGGGAACCCTCAATGGCAAAATTAAAGTGATTGCTATTTCTACAGTAGGCTAACTGCATTTTAAGTGATAGGTTGAATTCAGAAGTTGCAACTCCCCTCTGGGGTGATAAATTGGCAGTCGGGTGAAGCGGAGGCCTTTACTCAACCAAGGACCATGCTGCCTCTTTAGTTTCATAAAATAAAGTACATGATTAAAAGATGATTTTCAGATTAAAAAAATAGAGCAGCATCTACTGTATTTTCATTGAGAGCAGCTTTCTTTTCACTTCCTTGAAGGATCATCATTGTTGAATGTATTTGCTATTATCTGGGAAGATCATGAGGCAAGCAGATTTGTAATGGATATTCTCACATTTTTGTTTCAGTATTTTCTTTTTAAACCATCTTTATTAACATTTTCCCAAATTGATTTACAGCAGTTTTGCCAGCTCAGGCCAGCCGGATGCATATCTCAATGTGAATACAATTTTCCAATTCAGTTACTGCTATCATTTTACGTCATTTCTGTGCCTACAGGAGTTACATGCTCTTAAGGAGGTAAGGAATAAAGAACAGTGAAGTATAAAAGCAATAAGCCAAAGCCACAGGCGTTGTGTCCAGGGTGTCCCATGATGGCGGGAGTAGCCCGGTCATCTTATGATGCTTAAGTAACTTACTCACATTCCCCTAGGCTGTCCCGAGAGGCCATCCATTGAAGGGGAGCCCCTAGTGTCAGGAGAACCCGGGGCGTCTGTATTCAGAGCTCCAGGGGTTCTGGGGTCTGCTCAGTCACAGGGTTTAGATCCTGGGCTGGGATGCCAGGTTCAGGGACTGCCTGACCGGGAGGGACACCTGTCATCAGGGTCCCTACCGGTTTGACTTCCAGGGGTACTTCTCCAGGTGGGAGGGTGCGGAACTCTGGAAGGGGGTGCCGAGGGAGGAAGGACTCGCCTCTGGCACTGGCTCAACCACAGGGCTTCGATCCTGGGTTGGAAGGCCCGGTTCAGGTATTGCCTGACCTGGCGGGAGGGACGTCTGTAAGCAGTATCCCCCCGGAGTTGACTTCCAGGGGTACTTCTCCAGGTGGGAGGGTGCGGAACTCTGGAAGGGGGTGCTGAGGGAGGAAGGACTCGCCTCTGGCACCGGCTCAACCACAGGGCTTCGATCCTAGGTTGGGAGGCCCGGTTCAGGTATTGCCTGACCTGGCGGGAGGGAGGTCTGTAAGCAGTGTCCCCCCGGAGTTGTCTTCCAGGGGTACTAATCCAGTTGGGAGGGTGCAGAACTCTGGGAGGGGGTGCAGAGGGAGGGAGGACTCGCCTCTGGCACCGGTTCAACCTCAGGGTTTAGACCCTGGGTTGGGGGATTGGTTTCAGGGCCATGGCCCTGGATGAGTGAGAGAGTGGTGGTCTGAGGGTGCCCCGCATGGGAGGAGAGTGGCCAACGGGTACTACGGGCCTGGGGCTACTGCCCCCCACTCTGTGAGACAGCAAGGTCCAGAGACATCTGGATGGCCTAGGGGCCGGTCCTGGCCGCAACCGACTAGGGAGCACCAGTGGGGTGGCTTAGTTGGTCCAGGGAGGCTTGAGAGAGGGAACCATCGGGTTCCAGAGTGGCGGAGAACCTGCGGGTGCCCCTGCAGTTGCGGGCCTGCGTCCACGTTTTCTCGCCCCAAGCAGGGAAGCCCATCAAGGCATTGATCAAGGGATCGCTTGACATGACTGTGGGGAGGGGGCAGCCGCACAGGGAATCTTGCTTGCAACACACTATATGCTAGAATCATGAAGCGGGTTCCTACTCGCCGCTGGGAGATGCGTCCTTTGACCTCACTTTCTCCATGGAGGACATTAAGCTGCTTTCACTAAATGTCCAGGGCCTCAACTCTCCGAACAAACGGAAACAAATATGGCGTTACATTCTCCACTATGACCCAGATGTCATAATGCTCCAAGAGACCCACCTAATGAAGGTGGACTTGCACCGCATGCCCCACCCAAAGTACCCACATCGGCACTGGGCTTATACAACCTCTAAAACTCTGGGGGTGCTGTGTAAGGCAAACTTGTACACCTCTGTCACTCGGGAGACCCGGGATGGGGAGGGTCGATATTTCCGTCTGCAGATGCTACGGGGGAAGCGCCAGCTGACACTGCTTAATCTTTATGCCCCAAACACTGCACAGGATGCATACATCAGACGTGTTCTGCGCGAACAGCTCACTGGGGTGGATGGGGATATCATAGTGTGCGGCGACTTTAACCTAGTTTGGGATTCCTCCCTGGACAGAAGCAGCGCGACATTCCAAAATACTGGGGCCATGTCGGCACATCTTAAGAAAGACATTGAGGAATGGGGGCTGGTAGATGCATGGCGATATAAACACCCCGATGTTTGAGACTATTCCTTCTACTCGCATGTGCACACCTCCTATTCGCGCATCGACTATGCCCTGGTCACCCCCTCCCTTCTTAAATGCCTCCCCACAGCGGAACATTTGGATATTTCCATCTCTGATCATGCCCATCTCGAACTCGGAAGATCGGGCCTCTCGCCCGGTTAGCGCCCCCCGATGGCACATGCCCTCGCATCTGTTGCGTGACCCGGTGGATGTAGAGGAGATTCGGAAGGGAATTACAGAATATTTCCAGCTCAATGCCTCCCCCGACATCTCCCTACACACACTGAGGGATGGATTTAAGGCCACGATACGGGGCACAATAACGTCTATTGCCATCGCCAGGGGGAGGGAGGCGAAATTGGGGGAATCTAAACTCACGGCAGAGATCAAGCAGCTAGAGAGGGTGGACAAAGAGGCCTCAACCCGACGGACCAAAAGACAATTAGCTCTTTTGCGCGGCCAGTTGCGCACGCACCGCATGGGTAAAGCGGAGCGTACCCTTATGTCTGCAGCAGAAGTATTATGAGGGCGGGAACAAGGTGGGCAGGTTGTTGGCTCGTAAGCTGTGCCAGATCAGGCTAAGGCACACATCGCTAAGATTCAGACAGGTACTACTACATGGGCAACAGCGGAACAGGACAAGTCTGAGGCCTTTCGCGATTATTATCAACGACTCTACTCTCGGGAAGATCCCTCTCCCATGAGGCTCCATTCTTACCATGCTGATTGTAAGTGGGAACCCCTGCCCACGCATCATGCAACTCTTTTAGGCGGTCCCATTATGGTAGGGGAGCTACGTGCAGCTGCCCAAAGTCTCCCCCTAGGTAAAGCGCCTGGCTCAGATGGGATCCCTGTGCTCTTTTACCGTTTTTTTCTTCTTCAGTTGCAGGAACACCTCTTGCGCCTGTTTAACTCCTTCTCGGGTAATGTGGGCCTTACACCCACCATGGCAATGGCCGAGATCTCCCTCATCCCCAAGGCAGGCAAGGACCCAGCGCAATGCTCTTCCTACCGTCCCATTGCCCTGCTTAACATCGATGCTAAACTTTTTACCAAAATATTAGCTACGCGTCTTGACCCTTATCTCCCTGGCCTCATTGATCCTGACCAGGTAGGGTTTATCTGCCACAGACAGGGTGCAGATAATGTCCGACTTATAGCTCACCTAGTCGAAAAGGCGCGGCGCTTGAATATCCCCTCCTGCCTTCTCTCGCTCGAGACGGAGAAGGCGTTTGACAGGGTGGATATGTCTTACCTCCGCGCCGTCCTGGATAAAATTGGCCTTGGGCAGGAATTTATCTTGAAGGTTATGGCGTCATACGTGGCCCCAACAGCCTGTATCAGGGTGAATGGGGGGACTATGAGGCTGATATCGCTCCATCGGGGCACGCGACAGGGATGTCCTCTCTCGTCCCTGCTCTTCGTGTTAGCGGTGGAGCCTTTGGCCATACGGGTGAGGAAACTAGAAGGGATAAGGGGCTTGTTATTTGGCAGTCAGACCCACAAAATTAACCTGTTTGCAGACGACCTTCTTCTCACCTTGACTCAACCTGAACTCTCGCTCCCCTGTGTGGTCAATAGCTTGCAGGCCTTTGAAGCCATCTCTGGCTTCAAGATCAATCTCTCTAAGTCTTCCGTTCTCAGCATTAACATCCCAGCCTCAAAGGCTGGAGTGTTGCAGGGCCTGACCCCCTTTCACTGGACTTCGGACTCTATCAAGTATCTGGGGCTCCATAACACCCCCTCGCTCACCTCTTGGTCTGGTGTTAACTGGGCCTCTCTTCGTCGCTCAGTGCTGGCCGATCTCCAGAGATGGAGAGCTCTACATATCACTTGGCTGGGGCGCATTAATATTATTAAAATGAACATCTTACCGCTGGTCTTATACCCGTTTCAAAATTTGCCGACGTAGATCCCGCAGATAGACATCCAGCGCCTCCACGGGGACCTGAGCGCCTTTGTGTGGAATGGGAAGCGTCCTCGCATAGCACACTCACTACTGATGCGTCCGTGGGATGGAGGGCTTAGCTTGCCCTAATTTGATAGAATATTACTTGGCGGCTCACCTAAGGTATATCTCTGAGTGGGTGGTGCGCGAAAGCGAAAAGCATTGGTTCCACATGGACCATGCGGTAGCGTGCCGGCCACTGTGGGACCTTGCTTGGTTACCTAAACATGCCCGTCCCCAAAGTGCAAATGTCGCGACTCCCACCAAAACAGTGCTGGATATTTGGGATAGAATAGCGGTAAAAAAGGGTTAACCATGTTCGCGTCCCCGAATACCCCTATCGCACGTAAACCGGAGTTCCAACCGGGCCTACCAATACTCGCATTCAGTAAGTGGAGCGACGGGGATTGCCGGACGGTCCGCGACCTATTAGTAGGAGATGACATGAAGAGACGTTTGATGCCTGCAGGGCCGAATTTACGCTTCCCCCCACGGTGAGGCTTCAATACATACAGCTACCACACTGGCTGTCCACCCCTGGGTTCCGTGGGCAGCGGCGCGCCCCTTTGCACTATTCGAGAAACTAGTGCGGGCCTTTGCAGGCACCAGGGGACTGATCTCAAAAACTGATCAGGTGTTGCAGCAGTCGACCCGATCCGCACCCACAAATACCAGACTGCTTGGCAACAAGCAACCCCAGAGGGCATCTCCCCCAAACAGTGGGACACACTATGTCAAGACATCCCCAAAACATATTGCAGCCTTGCCTCCCGTGAAACTGCATACAAATTAATGCTCCAATGGTACTATACGCCCTCTCGCTTGGCGGCTATATACCGCACGGTCCCCAGCCTCTGCTGGCGCTGTGGAAAGGGCGAAGGCATGCTATCACACATTTGGTGGTCATGTCAGGTTATAGCCACCTTTTGGAAGGAAGTCTTGGGACATATAAAGGGCATTGTGGGATACCCGCTTCCACCCTTGCAGCACGTGACAATCCTAGGCATACGCCCCCCTACCCTGAAGGCAATGACCGGGGTGGATTGGGCCCTCATCAGCCATTTACTCCTAGCAGCACGGCAACTTATAGCGTGCGCATGGAAGCAAACCTCTCCTCCTTCTGTGGCCCAATGGTTTGCCAGAGTCTGGCACATTCCAGCAATGGAACGACTCTCTCACAGCCTAGCGAACACTCAAAAGAAATTTCAGCGCATATGGCAGCCATTAATATCCTATCTAATGTGCATTGAGTTCACATGCTTCAGTCCCCCAAACGTAGAGCCCTCCAGCTTTTCCCAAGCGATTGAATTGCGCGCACGCTCAGCCTACATGACACATCCCGATTACTGCTTACGCGAGACCCCCCCCTCTTGCACACCATTATATGGAATATGCTAGATGTCCCACGCCATGTATCACATCATGACCTGTTTTTTTTTTTTGTATAGTTGACATAATCGGGTTTTTCTTTTTTCCTTCTCTTGGAGCCACCCTGGCCTTCGGAACCAACGCACATCCATCTGTGCGATGCACCTGACAATGCATCTTAGCACACATAATAGGGGTTACTTGGGAGCAGACAACCCATCAGGAACACAGGTGGGATTCATGATAGCATGCGCCCTGACAATGCCTACATGGGGACATATGTGCATCAAAATTACTACTGCAGATCATGGTTTAGGCCCTCCTGCTCTACATGGTTTGATGCCCCGCTAAAGCCTGTTTACTTTGTGTGCAAGGATTCTGTCTACACGGCCGGCCCGAAGTGGTTGTAGGCGACTTGCTGTGTACCTCCCGGCTGAATGCTTGGGTGTCATTTTAAGTGTATACGCTGCCGGCCCGGCCAGGGTTGTAGGCACCATGCTGTGTTTAATGCTACTTGTTTTTAATAAAGATTTTTAAAACTTAAAAAAAAAAAAACGTTTGGACATTTATATCTACACCGCTATATACTCCAATTGTGTAAACAAATGCAAATAAAATCCAATAATTGCTTCCCTGGTAGATAAAAACATTAATAATTTGCCTGCAGAACAAGTCACATCTAGAGCTGCATGGCATATAAAAACCATATTGCATCACATTGAGTCTTAATCAAGCAATCAATAATATTTTTATTTCGGCTGTAAGCCATTAAAGCACAGAAGATAAAAACATACAGTAAAACCATTTTTCGATTTATGATACAAAAAGTGAAATGTTGTAAACATTAGGATGGCCCGCAACTCCATACTATTAGGCGGGCTCCAGCAACAGGGAGGCTTTGGGCAATACATCAAGAAATAACCAATATCTCCCTGTCTGAAGTATTTCCTTATTTGCATGACCAGCTAATTCTAAATCTGCACGGCAGGCTATACATAGGTTGTACAAAATAAAATAGATTGATCAACCAGTAATCATTAAAATATATAAATACTCTAAAAGGGTTCCTATATTCTGCTGATAAGTATTGCACATCCTATTCTACATCTGTTATTATAATCACCATTTTACTGATTGCTGCTGTTCAGGTTTCCCTGCGAAGTGCTCATCTTGTGCCTTGCTTTCCACACACACATCAGATAACGAGAGAGTGCGAAAACTTTCAATCTGCTTGTATAGTGTCTCAAAATCCTGAGTGCCTCTTTGTGTTTTGTGACTCCAAAATTTCTGACAGAGCGGGAATATCCAACACTTCCTGTAACTCACATAGGTTGGACAAAAATAGATAATGTGCTCAAAAGTTTCTTTTTGGTCCCCACACGATGAGCACTGCGACTCATTAACCCATGACATATGCTCCCACTTGGTAGTAAATGTCTGGAGAGATAAGGTTCCATACCGAAATTGCAAGTACAATTGCCTAGCTAGAGGGGGTTCTATTTCATCCAGAAAGTCCTCCTGCTTGAAGGAGTCCTTAACTGTAAGAAAGGCATCTGTTTAAGATCCATGGCATAGTTGTGTGTATAGTCGAATATCTCTATGTCGCCAATATATAGTCTTGATGAGTAATTTTTAAGTGGCCCTCACTTGATATGGGGCACTCCATTGGCTGCCAAGACCAATCTCTGACATTGTACCCTTCGCATGCTTTAGCCATGGAATTCTAGAAGAGCCCACAAATGATAAAATTTCCTATAACCCTTTTCGATAGGCTGATAACTCCAGGGTAGCCCAGATCCTCCTCCAATAAAGTATGGGATGCAAAGCAAGTCTGTTAGAGAGGTCTCTAACCCCAAAGTCCAATCTAAGAGGAAGGAGAGGAATGCTTACAGATACACCCACCAACTGACACATAAAGCGATTTTCCACAATTACCAATGAGGTTGCGCCCAGATGCCCCCCACAGCTCAGCACCATAGGCAGCTATCCCCAAGGCCTTAAGTTTATAAATCTTTATCACTGGCAGGATGGGTTGATAATGATAGCTATGTGTCATCTTTGAGATACCCCCCCACTACTTGCTCCATTTTTAATCATTGCTGCATTATATGAGCTTGCCACTCCAGTTGCTCAGTCAGAGTGAAGCCTAGATACAGAAATGTGCGCACGCGTTCCAGTGGAGTCCCTGCTAGAGTGAGATGAGTCCTGGTCGAGCACCCAGGATTCATGACCATGTATTTAGTTTTACTCACATTGATCTCCAGTCCCCTCGTTTGGCAGAAACTATCAAACTGGTCCAACAGCTTCTGGAGTCCCATGGGTGTTTTGGAGATCAATATGGTGTCATCAGCAAACACAATGACCGGAACCCTCATGTTAGCTATTCTAGGCGCATCGTTGTCACACTGATCCAGGAGTTTGACGAGGCCATTGATGTAAAGAGTAAACGTCGAGTCCTAATCCCATATTCAATTAAAACAGTTTTTTAAAGAAGACTTGTTAGTACTAAAATTTGTAAACGATCACATAATAAATGCACGGTAAGACCTCACTCTTAGTCCTCAATAGCAGTTTCCCTCCTCATCTAACAAATACTTAAATGCATCACAACAGGTATATAACAGGTTAATCCCTATCCTAAATCTTAGTAAAGCTGGACGCATTGCATTGTACGGTAGATCTGCCAGATAAGGGCACACTGTTGCTTCCTTCTAAGAAGCTCTCAGATGCACCGTTGGTTTAATTAAAAACACGTACCCAAAATTCCTGGACGTTATTCCACTAACACTCTGCTGTTTAATTCATTTTTTGATGGAAGATCCCCCACATTCTCAAGCATATTTAGGAATTTCGTCACAGTATCTCTAATTAAGGATATGAGCAATGATGAGCCTACACAGAGCCCCTGGAGCCTTCCTTTGCTGAAGAGCATGGTTGACACATTCAAAATACAGAGATAATTGGTCTTCAGGAATAAATAAACAGAGCTGTTGTTCCAATATAAATTCTGGGTGGGTTCCTTCCTCTCCTTGCGGGAATCCTACCAAGTTTGAGTTATTCCTACAGGCTTACCCTTCCATGCCCTCCTACTGTCCCTCCAGTTCCTAGTTGATTTAGTCAGGCTTGTTATAGTTAACTGCAAGAATGTCACTGTATTGTCCAGTTCCAATGCTCACCATTCTGCCACAGGTATTCTGTTCACTCCATTACCCAAGTCTTGTCCTAATAGATACATCTAGTCTGTCCTGGCTGATTTTTGTTTCTAATATTTCTTTACTGGATTACATAACCTGTAAAATGACTGATTTCTTGTGTGATGGTGGGGGCTTGCTCAGGCAGCATGGGTATTCCGGTGGATATCAAGTGATGGGGCTGACTTCATGTGCGCATCTAAGTGTCTTTATCAATGTCGCCATGCTTGACTGCAGAGTTGTGGTTATCTTTCACATACTATTTAAGCAGCTCTCTGTTTGCATTGTTCGTTTTGATGCATTTGACAGGTGGTGAGACGGTGTAGCTATTAAGCTTCTCACAGAAGAGCCAGCCCTCAAACCTCAGGTCTGCGTGAGGTGGCATATGTAGTCAAGTAATGTAGCCCCTCCTAAGTCCCCCAAATATCTTCAATTATGAGGGGCAAGATCTAGTAGGGCAACCAGCATGAGAGAAGGAGAAGAGCAAAAAGCCACAAGCCCCATTCCAACAGTGCTGCAAGGGGGCTACCCATCGTCACAGGGGCAGATCCCTCTGAGCATGAAGCACCAAAAGTGAAGTTACCAGGCAATGCAAACTGCACAGCAAATCCATCCCAGTCTCCTGTACTGCAGATTATTAGGACTCTTTCCTGTTTTAACTTCCTTTTAGTCCAAAAAAGGACAGAGGGTGGCTCATTCAATCCACCTTGAGGGAGGAAGGACAAGGCCCAGCAGCACCAGGACCAGCTAATCTGTGCCCGTCTACTTCAGCCCAGGAACCACACCTCCATTTCAGCCTTCTGTCTCATGCACATGGGCAGAAAGGTAGCAGATGGGGCAAAAAGGAAAGGGCAAAAATGGCCAGCCACACCCATGCACCATCTGAAATTGGCCAGAGAGTGAGTCTCTCACTGCCACTGTAATGGGCACCACCTACACAGGCTGCAGCAGATGCCTGTCACTCCAGTGGCACGTAGGGTCATCTCCTTGAACTGCTCTCAGTGTTCATCTGCCACCCCCTTGATCAGGAAGACCCAACAGCATCTCTCTAGCCTCCAACAGAACACCTCCCAGTCTTCGATCCTCTTCCAGACTAACTCGTATCTTTTCTCCATGCGATTATGCCTCACTACAGCCACTTCCTCTTGTAGTCAATCAGGCTAAGAGTCCTTGGTGGTTGCCGCAGTCTCACCCAGATTACAGATTCTCATGAAATGGTATCCAAGAAAATATGCTTGACAAATCCAGCAGTTATTCAAGGGGATTACATCAGGGGAGATGGATATTTCAGTACTGATATAGGGTACAGAGGCATCCGCATCTTGGCTAGCATGCGGCCCGCCCCCCTTAATTTTAGCAATAATGCATTTCTAAAAAGAAACTATGTCACAGGTTGGATGAAGCAGGATTGAACATCCCAAACTCGAAAAACCATATTGGGCTGCAAGAAAGTGTTTGTAGCTCCTAATAGATGCTCCCCTTCCAGTTTCAATATTCTGCCAATTTAATCTATTCCGCTTAATTTTACAGTTTTCCAAATAAGTATAATAGTTCAATGTTTTAAAAAATATCAACTTGAAGTTTACTCAAGATATTGTCCATGCCTGTAGGAATAGTGAAAGAGCTCTGGATTTTCTCAAGTATACCAATTTTACTGCAATATGCAGTAACCCAGAATTTCCAACCCTTCAAATTCCAACCAGCTTCTTCCATCACACTTTCAATATACTAATTCTTAGATGCTCTTGCAACTCAGCTAAAAGATGGATTTTTTTCAACGACAGACACAACAACAGTTAACTTTAAAGATATGATTATGACTCAAAGAATTACTGATTTAGCTTACATTGGAAATATTTCTTTAAAAAAAAGATTTAACAGCCAAGTACTTAAAAAATTCCCTCTTGTCTAAATTATAAAGGGATTGAAGATCTTCAAACGCCAAGATCTCGTCAGCTGAACAGAGGTCTCCTAGTTTCTTTACTCCTTTATCAATCCAGTTTTGGAGATAGGATGAACTAAAAATATCCGGAAGGTTAGAGTTATTTCTAATAGGGGTATAGAAGTTTAGTCTGCCAATACCAAGAAACTTGCGTATGGCTGAAAAAAACCTTAAAAACCCCAAGAAGGATTTAAATTTCACCCTTTTAAAGTAACCCAGTTCTAACTGCCGCCACAGGCAACCCCAAGCGTCGGGTCCAAGCAGGAGTTCAAAAGGTGAGGGCAAACCAACAAATGGCAAAGGGGGAGAATCTTGTAATAATATGGGACATGTTTGCAGGACTGTAGCCCAATAATAGAGTTTTAAATTGGGGAGGGCCCATCCCCCTATGTCCCGAGGTAAAGACAAGAATTTAAATGCCCTTCTAGGTTGGGAAAATGCCCATACAAATTGGGAGAATAACCTTTCAAACCTTGCGAGTGTCAGTTTATTAAACTCTAAGGGTATAGCCCTAAATAGATATAATATTTTTGGGAAAAAAATCATTTTTAGCAAATTGCAGCGCCCAACGATGGAAAGATGTAAATTGTTGAGGCGATTCAGGGCTTTCCTTGACTCAGCAATAAGAGGGTCTGTATTATGACTTACTATGATATCAGTATCGGCTAAGATGTTAATACCAAGATATTTGGCTTTGACCACTACCCTTTCATCATTCCAGATAACCTTGCTGTTGGTTATAATTTGAGTTTTTCCTTTATTTAGCTTATATCCGGATAGAGAGCCGAATAGATGAGCCTCAGCTTCGATTACTGGGATGGCATTCTTTGGATCCGGTGTAACCAGGGCCAAATCATCGGCATAGGCCATGATTTTAGATTCTAGACCGAATCTGCTCACAGGTGGAATAGCCTGGTTGGCTTCAAGTTTCTTAATAAGCGGATCAATATAAATGGCGAATAGCAATGGGGAGCAGGGACAACCTTGACGGGTCCCCCGCGGGATTTTAATCAATTCCGTCAGTCCCCCATTGATAGATACCCTAGCCATGGGGGTAATATATAATGCCTTAATAGCTTGAATGGCATTGATCTCAAAGTTCATTCTCTGCATGACGCCCCACAAGTAATTCAGGAGATCTGATCAAATGCTTTTTCGGCATCTAGAAAGATTGCGGCAATTGGGTCTCCCGAAACCTGTGAGGCGTCAAGCAGGGTAATGAGTCTACGAATATGTTCTGTTGTGCCCTTGGCAGGGATAAAGCCATGTTGCCACCTCGATACTAGACCTTCGATTCTAGCCGAGAGCCGCAAGGCAAGAATTTTAGAGTACGCTTTTGAGTCACCATTAATTAGGGTGATTGGCCGATATGAGCCCATCTCCGTTGGCGGTTTATCTTTTTTGGGGAACACTATAATCTTAGCTGTAGACCAAGATTGAGGGGGAGAGACACCTTGAAAGATTTGAGTCACTACATCGTTAAGAATAACTTTAATTTGTGGGAGAAAAACCTTATAAAATTCCACTGGGATACAGTCTGGCCCGGCAGCTTTCCCATCTGGCAGGCTATGCAGTGCTCTAACAATCTCTTCCCAGGATGGAGTGAGTTCAAGTAACTCACGCTCTTCTCTACTCAGCGTTGCTAATGAAATTGAATCTAGATAGGTATCTAGGTGGCAGCTAAGGTCTAATTGCTCGCCCACACTTTCAGAATATAGGTCTTGAAAAAATTTACAGAAGGCTGCTCGAATTTCTTCAGGATCACTGGTGATAGTTCCTGCAGATGTTTTAATTTTTTGAATTTCACTGGCCGAAACCTGCAACCTAGTTCTCATAGCCAGCTGATGGCCAATTCTTTCACTGAATTCGTATGTTTTGTCCCGAGCCGCAGCCCATTTGGAGGCGGCTTTATCGGCCAGTACTGAACAAATCTCTGCCCTGGCAGCCGCCACTGCCAATTGTGCCGGGTCAGTCTCACCATTAGACTGAATGACTGAAATAAGGTTTTCCTCCATTTTAGCTAGTTTAATTTGTAGT
Organism: Calotriton arnoldi; assembly: GCA_963921515.1. Classification (NCBI taxonomy): domain Eukaryota; kingdom Metazoa; phylum Chordata; class Amphibia; order Caudata; family Salamandridae; genus Calotriton; species Calotriton arnoldi. Next base: position 925,063 of record CAWUFW010001363.1, on the reverse strand, counting down.
TCCATCAAATGGGCTTTCTCAAAAAAAAAAATTCTTGAGCGAATATTGCAAAGTTTCCCCACGAACACAGGCTTTTAACGTATCCCAAACTACCATGGTAGGGGCTGTACCAAGATTGTTGTCAAGAAAAAACTTTATCCATTGTTTCATATGGGATTGATAGCCTTCGTCCTGTAGGAGTGCTCTTTCAAAACTCCAGGAAGAGGTTTCCTTATGTGTAATCAGCCCCCGGATATTAAGACTTGGAGGATTGTGATCAGAAAGAATACGGGGGAATACTTCAATTTCGCTATAATGAATTAGGGACGAAGAAACCAGAAAAAAATCCAAACTTGCAAAAGATTTGTGTGGAGCAGAAAAAAATGTGTAGCCGGGTATGTTAGGATAGAGATGAGACCATACATCCACCAGCCCATGAGTGTGTAAGAGATTCTTAAGAGCCAAAAGAACTTTAGGTTTGCGGGAGGTCTGAAGGCATTGTGAGTTATCTCCCCAGTTAGAAGGTAAGTTAATATTGAGATCCCCACATAAGATGATAGGCAGGGGCCAGTGAGCCAGTTCGGCGGAGATTTGATTAATCACAGTAGGGTCGTCTAAAATACTCCCATAGATAGAACATAAGGTAAATAAGAATGTAGGTGTAATACAACATTCGGTAACCATCCATCTCCCTTGGGAATCTGATTTAGTTCGAATGGATTGAGGGAGATAGTTATACCGGGCTAGAATGGCTACACCCCTGGTACGGGTCCCTTGTGTAGTTCCCCCAATGACTTTATATCCTAAGCTATTTAATAGATACAATTGGGACCCTTCTATGTGTGTCTCTTGGAGACAAACTAAATTATCCCCCGACAGCCGTAAACTTTGGGCTACCTTTTGCCTTTTTCGGGTATCGTTTAACCCACAAATGTTTATGGATAACATTTTAAGATTAGTAGTATTCATCGAAATATTGTAACATTAAATCCATAGATCAAAGCTCCTGTGAATAAGAAAACTAGAAAAAATATCAACAGCGCCCATAGAGCGAACCTTTGAGATGCGTAAGTCACATTGTTGCAATATAAACCTGTTGAGAAAATGTGAGCAACTATCACAAATTCGGCCTTCCCTTCGGAAACTACAAACCCCCCCCCCATCCCACCCCTGGCAGCCTGCCCCCCCACCCACCCTCCCCCCCGAACATGAGCAATCAGGAACTTCCTGAATGATAAACCCCAAAATAACACCCCGCCACCGTTACCATGCCAAGGGAGGTACTTTCCAGAAAAGAAAAAAAAACATGCGGCATAAATAAAATCAACCGCAAAAAATGAAAAGACAAAGAAGGAAAAGGTGAAAAAATATATATATATATATATGCCTTATATTAGGCTAAGTGTAATTTAAAAGTTCAACTATACCAGTCCCGATACCAATTGTAATTTTTTTTACATTTTTTAGCTTTAAGTTCCACAAGATATTCTTGTGCTTTGATCTCCGACGTGAAAAATCGTGAGGCGCCATTAAAAATAACCTTCAGTTTAGCAGGATTCATGAGAAAAACCTGGGCCCCCAACTGTTGGAAAGGGGTTATTAGCTGACGAAGTTGCCATCTTTGCTCCACAGTGGAGTGACAGAAATCTGGTTTGGCAAAAAAGATACCCCTTCAAAAGATTTCTGGGAGTATTGCCTGGCTTGATCAAAAATTAACTGTCTTAAAAGAAAATTCCCCCAAAAAACCAGGAACGCCCGTGGTCTTCCAGAGTCATTAAAGCTGCCTGACTGTTTTTTAATCATAAGGGGAAAACGGTGAGCTCGTTGGATTTCATGCTCCCAACACCACTCGGTCTGGTCGGGGAAGGCCCCTTTTAAGAGCTTGATGATGTAACGCTGGGGATCTTCCCCTTCAACCCCTTCGGGGATCCCGAGAAGGCGGAGGTTATTTCTACGTTGCCTATTTTCTTGATCTTCCAGTTTCCATACAACGTCAGATAGCCGATCACTTTGGGTAGTACCTTGATTTTTAGGGGGTCCATCAGGCTTCACCAAGTGTAATCTGATAGAGAAGTTTTGTGGAGATTCGATACCACGTATTGGAGTTATTTATAACATGTTTAACATCTTGATGCCTGATGATCTGCTTTTAATATCCACTAAGTGGCAACAGAAATTGGACATCACCAATAATGCTTTCTTACTTGCAGTCAAATTCGCACAAAGCGATTTGCTATCCTCTAGTCTTCAGGCGCAGTTCTACAAGACTTGTTTTTTTTTATATTTTACTCCTAGCAAGATTGCAAAATGGGGCTCTGGTAAGGGAACATACTGTCCTCGCTGTACTGAGTTTAAAGCTGATTCAATCCATATGTTTGCCACATGTGTTAAATTAGAACCATTAATAAATAAACTCCAACACTTTCTGGGACAGGTGCCATCTCATAATCTGGTGCTGGCTCCCTCCACGATATTGTTGGGTGTAACGGAATCGATTGACCGAAAGAAGGGAGGGGCACTAATATTCATTGCCATGGCCGTTCTTAGGCTATGCACTGCTTCTACATGGTTGGATCCCGACCCCCCAGTCTTTACACATTGGTTAGCCCGTTTTTACTCAATTCATTCATTAGAGAAGGCAATTTATGCTAAAAAGGGACTCAGGTCAAAAAAAAGGGACTAGTAATCTGGGGTCCCCTTTCACACTGGTTAACTCACCAAGGATAAATGTGGGAGAGACTAAAGAACAGGCAATTTCTCTCTACATTTATGTATAAGACAACTTTCCTAGTCTAGTATGGTTGCTTTGGTATATATTCCTTTTTTTTTTTCTCTCTCTTTGGGAAAATTGATAAATATTTATCCTGTAGTGATGTCTTAATTTTTATTATGGTACTGCTGCACTGGTCACTTTATTGATTGTTCTTTTTTAAAGATGTGAAAACTAATTCTTATCTACTTAAGGTTCTTGTTGTTGTGGGTTAAAAACTGCCCAAATTAACTTTTGATCCTAATGTATTGTACAATGGGATATTTGTGATAAGATTGTATTTTATTATTATTTTGCTTTCTTAGAAATGGCCTTCCATATATATATACTCTCTACCTGTGGGGGGGGCAATTGCTACACTCTGTCCATTTTTCTTCGTTGTAAAGTATTTGTTCTTTTTTCTCTCACTGCAACTGAAAAATAAAAAAATAAAAGAAAATATATATATTTCTATCTCAGAGGACACATTCATTTATGTTTCAAAATACACATTTAGTATGATCTCCCGGTTTTATAGAAGATGAGATTCAGATGTGTCTGATTGGCATTCTCAACTAACTGTGCTGTGGAGGAATAAAACTGTGGATGTATGGGAAGGCTTTCGTTCTTAACACATACTAACACATCAATCAATCAATTGTATTTGTATGTTGCAGCACTGTCACCCCTAAGGGTATCTGGGCACTGAGTGTGCCGTGTCTCCATTGAAAAGCCAGGTCTTGAGTTTCGTTCTGAAGACAACCAGGGAGTGAGCTGTTTGGAGGTGGAGGGGCAGGTCCTTCCAGGCTTTGGGCGCAATGAAGGAGAAGGAGCTCAGGTTGTGTGTGATGGCGAGAGATGCAGAGCGCAGGTGTCTTCCAGGCAGGTGGAAGTTAAATCAATGGTTGATGCATGATGGTCCTTGGTCGTGGAGGGCTCGGTATGCGAGCGTGAGGATCTTTAACTGGTATTTACCAACAATTCACTTACCAAACACAAAAAATATAGATTTCTTCCATCAAGAGAAATAAAAGCCTACAATTTGCAGCAGCCATTACAGCTCATGTTCATTTATTTTTCACTTTTCGAGTTTGTCTTTTTCGAGTTTGTCTTTTTTGGCACCGTCTTTGCCTATTTAAAGAACATAGGGCCACATATACGACAATTTTTAGCTGTCTCAAATGGAGGTTCAAGCTGTTTGCAACCACTAAAAAAGGTTGTAGCATGTATCAACCCCACTTTGCGAGTCTGTAACCTGTTGCGCGTCGCTATTAGGGAGGGGAATGCCAAGGGCGTCCTTTCCTAATAGGGAGTCGTAGTGGGATGTACAATTGTTTTGTGACCAGAATGCAGTCAAAAACAATAACAGTTCACCGCCTACTTCAAATAGGTGGTAAAACCACTCGCAAACAGAAGGGGTCCACCGAGGAACCCTTCCCCTTTGTGATTGGCAGCGAAAACGTTACTCTTAAAAAATGAAACAGAAATATTTGATTTTTGTTTTTAAAATGCATACTTAACCCTTTGCGTGCGTCGGACGGCCCCCGGCCGTTCGACGTCACGGTGGGCGTGTGCGATCTGGCCTCCATCCCCGTTTTATTGCCCATTTCCAATGGGTCGCAAATTGCGACCCGTCTCATGAATATTGATGAGGCAGGTCATTTGCGACCCCTTTGGGAATCGCAAAATTTCCTTTTGCGACTAGCAAATTGTGAGTAGCAAAAGGAAATGGTCGTACATGTGCACATAGTCTTATAGTTCAATATGTGAATGTTTGGACATTGCACTGTGAGTAATTTGCGCGCATGCGCTGCATACGCAAAAAGACCTTTAGCAAGCGCTTTGGCTTTTCAGCCAAAAACGTGCACGCGTTCCATTGCCTTCAATGGCAACGCGTGTACGTTTGGCGATTCACTTGCGGGAGCGAGCGGCGCCATATGGTAGCAATTATCGCTCCTGGCACTGCTCGCTCCCGCAAGTGAAACGCTTTCACTTTTGCCGACACTTTTTTTACTTTTAGCGCGCGCGCGCTTGTTCCCTTTCCATCCACTCAGCTTTATTTATATTGAATTTATCCCCGCCCAGCTCACCCACTGCTGCTCCCCCGAACCCCACTCGCTGCTCCGTTGGTTGCCCACCCCTACCTAATCTTTATTTTTGCATCTCCTGAAGGGCCCCGGCACCTCCCATTTGCTGCTGGACAACTTTGCTTGCAGAAATACATTAAAAAAATAATAATCTGCCCCCAGTGGCAGCTGCCACCTTGGTTATGTTAATAATGCACCATCCACATTCACCAGGTGCGTGCGTGGTGGTGCATGCATGCGCATATGTCGTGCATTCTGTGTCACCACGTACGCACAAGCATTCTGAATGACGCAGGTACCAGCAGCGTCATGACATCTGTTTTTCTTCATTGGCAAACCCAAAATCTCCGATAGGCGAGACCTATTGGCTTTGCCAATGCTTTTTTTCTCAGGGGATGATCAACTCTCTCGAGCCATCTTTTGGGCATTTTACATGCGGGAGAAGGTGGTGGTAACACTGAAGTGGGCTGAGCCAAAAGGGGTGGTGGGCAGCAGTCTTCTAATAATAGATTTGGGCACCTGCACCTTTTAAAAAATGTATATAATAAGCACTGACTATGGGTATTAACACCACTGAAGTCAGATAAAGAAATGTTGCTTTTCCTATTGACCCAGAGTTGGCCTATGGCTTACCTCCTTAACAGTTTCAGATACGGGTGACGGGCCGTAGTGGGTTATATGATTCTAGACAAAGAAGTGACCAACTTCTATTAGACAGCCAAGAGACACCACCTTAAGACTAAAACAGGAATAAACACACATGGGATGACTGCAATGGAACTTACTGCATTTTGACTTCAGGAAATGTGGATTAAAGTCATTTAACTGATCGAGTTTGGGTTAGGTTTCTGGGACTAGTTTTACACTCTTGATCTTAGCTTTAGTGGCTCAGTTTGGGGTATTAGGGGCCAGAGCATGACGGCTTAAGATTTAGGGAGACTGTATATTATATAGTAGGTTTACTTGGTCAGTCTTTTCTACTTCCAGGATTTCACAAGGGGACACAATTACTAAGTAATAACAAGCATTGGCATAGCCAATAGGTCTCGCCTTTGGGACCTTATAAGTGTTTAGCCATGCAACAGTTGTTGTTGCACTAAGGATATTGTGCTGCATAACTAAATACTTATAAGGTCCCAAAAGCGAGACCTATTGGCTATGCCAATGCTTGTTTATGCATGGTAGCCAATCTTACACTTGATCCTTGCTTCTAGCAGTAATCATTGCAGAAACCATAAGATAGAGCATATATGGTTGATTTTCTAGTTCTGTGAGATTAGTTTGGGGATGGAGTGGAAGACAGTCTTGATTGGTACTAGTTAGGTATTCCAGCCAGAATAGCGTTTTCTAGTCCGGGGATAGTCGGGATATGGGGTGTTGCTTCTAGCGGTTTTAAGTTTAGCAGTTTTTTTAAAACATTTCTTTAAGGAATGCTAGTAGAGATTTGGTGGTTGAGATAGTTTGTTTATGAGGGGTATACTATATGTCGTCAATCAAAGTCTAATGATATACCACTTGGAGGCACTACAGTTTGTATTGCCTTCAAGTTATGAATCTTCTTGGGCTGTAGTAGTTTTCAACCTATCCCAGGGCTTTACCTATTCCCATTGGATGACTTACCTTCAATATGAGTACTTACTACGTACCAATCTATTCAACTTGATCTTTATTTCCTGAGCTGGGTTTAGACATTTATGAAACTAAATCAACCAACCAACATAGGAACGCCTAAGTCAATCTCACCGAGCTCACAATAGCATTTAAAAGGCTGGCCTTCGTGACCGAAAGCAGATGATTAAGACCCTACAGAGGACTGTAAAATGCTTTGGATGAAGGACTCTTTCTTTACACCTAGCACAAGTTCAATATATCACTCTGAACGCCCATGACACCATATCCTTCCCTTGTAGGTATCAATGCAGTCACACACATCTCCAAAAATGCATTCATGCTGCTGCAAGCAACTAACCAGAAAAAGTTGAACACTAAGAGGGCAAACAAGAGTGAGAAGAAAGCAATGAAATAATAAGTAACAAAGGAAAGAAAATTCATTTCTTGAACTGAACTAAGCTAGCAGTGCATAAAAATAGATAAAACAATCTCTGATGTCGTCTGAAGAATGATTGCTTTGAAGTTTGCTATTCTGTTTAGATTTCCCCCAAACATAAATGGAATAATTCAAATAAAAACCAATCTGAGTAAACGCTTGTACAGTACAGAAACATGCTACATCAATCGAAAACACACTAAGGCTTGTGGCAAGCAGGCCAGGGACATGAAATCAGGCCAATGCTATAAATAACAACGCTATAACTATAAAAAAAAAACACCTTCGCAGGTTTACAAGTCTGCTTATAATAGAAAAGCCTTTAGGAGGAGCCTAGGTCGACCAGCAGCTCCCATAGCGTGGTTTCATCCTAATTCAACAAGGGAAGCAGGAACTAGATGGTGGCAAATGCCCCCTACCCTTATGAAAAGGGTTTCACATACAATAATCTTTATGGGTTGTCGGTCATAGTCGGCAGTGATTTGCCAGTTAAAACCAATCAGCTAGCTAGACGTGGCCTCACATTTTATCTAGAGTAATCATTGTAAGAGCCCATAACCTACAAATTGTCACATCATGTTAGAAATGCAATCATGTCTTCGGGGATAATTTTAGGAAACTAATCGTCAATAAAAATATTTTTCAATTTTATTCACACTTTTTTTTTTAACTATATTTCCAAAAACATTTATAAACACAAATACATACATGAATCTATAAATGACCTATGTAGCATAATAGCAACCACAATAAAGTATTTAGAGATTGTGCGTCTCTCCGAACGGTATCTCACAACCTCAGTGAACAATATAAAACAGCGAATGCATGACGGAACAACGCATTCTGTTGCAATGCATTCCGTTACAACGCATGCGTTACAACGCGAATGCCATTACCACACATAACCTTTCTCACTCATTTTTTTACAACACTTTTATGCCTTTACAACGAATTTCGTTGTAAAAGCATGAATGTTAAAGGCATGTGTGTGGTTTTCCCTGACCCCAGCCATGCTCCCTAAAACCAGACCCCAGCGCGACCCCCACTAGGGCCCCAGCCATTTATAAAACACCCGGCCCTTGCCCCCAGCCCTAAAACCAGACCCCTGGGACAACCTCCCCTGGCCCCCAGCCTTTGTAGCCCTTAGCCCTAAAACCGGACCCGGGCGTGACCCACCTGGACCGCAACCCTTTTAAAAAAACACCCAGGCCCTGCCCTAACACTGGACCCCTAGCGTGACCTCCCCTGGCCCCCAGTCCTTTAAAAAAAATCCTGGCCCCTGTCCTGAGCCCTAAAACTGGACCCTGGCGTATCCCCTCCCCCAAGCTCCCAGTACTTAAAAAAAAAACACCCCCAGCCCAAAGCCCTGCAGCCATACCCCCGCCCCATGCCCAATTCCCCTTACCTCATGACGACGACTAGGCTGTAATGTGGTGCAGGGCCCTAGGCCCTCATTTACGCATAATAACTGCACACACAGACACAGTACTTAGTGGGTAGAATTGGCCCAGGGCACGTGCACCCGGCCCCTTTTATTGGCAGGGTCACATGTCCAGTGACGCCTGTGCTGGATGGGTGTGGGGTGGGGTGTGAGCCAGCCCTCAGGGAGTGGCTGGTGCTGGCAACAACTAGAACAGTGATCAGTGCTCTTCAAGGCTGAAGTGTGGCGCAGGTCATAAAGAGGAAGCAGAAGGGTCTCTTTGTTTCCTCTAACAATGCTGATTGCCACTCATATTCATTCACCACAGTTACCACACATATGCCCTTACCACCAGTATCATGCATGTGTCTTTACCATCCATACCTTTACAATATAATGCGTGGTAATGGTACACGCGTTCTAATGCATGCCTGGTAAAGGCTATGCGTGGTAACAGCCGTGTTGTAATGGCTGTTTCCCTGAAACAGCATTTTCAAAAGTGACAAAACGTCTCGAAACCAATGATACCATGGTTTAAGTTAGAAGCATATATGACTTCCGGATTTGTTTTAAACTTTTTTTCTCCGAGAGTCCAACGTTTTCCCCAGTGTTGTTTAGTTTGTATTGAGAATATTAAACCAGGCCCCCAAAATATATACATTTAACCCACTAGTAGTTGGGTGGGAGCTAGAATGGTAAATTTGACCCCAATACGCTACCCATGTGGATTTTTTCAATCTCAGCTGGATCTGAATAGAATGGTAAATCTGCCCCCCGCACTCCTCCTATGGATATTTTTTCCAGTTTCAGTTGGACTGGCATGTGAGAAAACAATTACTTGTAAAGATGTTATTTTCAGATGTTTAAAACGTGTTCTAAATTGATCTATATTTTGTCAATTAAATATTTAACAAAGTTATATTTTTTGATTTGTGATTTACAATAAATTTTTAAAGAATTCCAAAATATATTCATTTTAATTATCTAAAGTACGAGTATTGCAGCATTTGAAATCTGTTACATTTCAATTTCATACTTTCCTTATAGAACAGAACCAACCTGTTCCTCCAATATACCTGAAACCAATATTAAAAATATAAATGTTTTCTAAAAATACATATCACATAAAGTGAATAACCATTTAGAGACTAATATAATTTTTAGCTAAATCAATAAATGTATTTTATCATATACCTATATTTAAAAACTGCACACCAAGTTCACCAATAAATCCCACCTCCCTCCATAAAATGTAAAATATTTCAAAATGATAAAACATATGGAAGATAAAAATAATGTCAATCATCACAAATTTAAAATATAAAAAATGAATACCCAATGTATAGTTTAAAAATAACACTGGCCACCAAAATCCCCCAACATGTAAAAAATTAGCAAATAATAGTTTCCTAAACAAACATTTAAAATAATATGTTACATTTCAACAAATATAAAATGTACTTCCAGGTGAAACATTTACACAATAAATACATCAATCAATTGTGATGAATTCAAACTTGTGCCCCAAGGTAACTATAAGTCAAGCACTTCCCATTCACTGCTAATTACTCCACAAATTACACCACTTGTGACATGATCTAGGACATCACTGATATCATTGCAACATTTGAAATTACATCATTGATGACAAAACTGTATATGGAAGGGGGGCAAGTTATAGTTACCTTAGGGCATGAATAATAGTTACTCAAGATAACTAGAACTGGTGAATTTAAAACGTTACGTTGTCACTGAAATATTCACCCACCATAACGTCACTTTAATCAGTGTTGTTTTCAGTATATATTTCCTCACAATTATGCCCCTTTTAAAAAATAAAATAATAATCACCTCTAACCCAGCAGTGGACAGACAGCTGCAGGGGCTGTCCAGTTAGAGAACTCCTTTTGCCACCAAAGAAAACACTAGCACTCCTTTGGTTGTGCAAGTAAAACGAACAATTTATGTAGCCATGTCATCAGTATCCATTGGTACTGCTTCACATACTTCTGAGTATGCAATATTTTAGGTGAAAAAACTTAAGTGTAACTAATGGTAAATGTTATTCTTTTTCTAATTTTATAACACACTACACTTATATTTGAAATGAGTATATAACATTTTAACCATTTATTTCCAGAAAGTAATGACAATACTTCAAATATTTCTTTAACCTGCAAGTTGCCCCATAATGGTTAATGCTTAACATCATGGAAAACTATACGTATAAAATAAATCAAATCATAATAGGAAGTAAATCTGTAACATTTTAAATGTGTTTTTTCATATTTAGGGGCAAACTTCTTGAGTGTCCACTTCACCAGAGGATGTTATAACAGCTTTAGGGGTCGTTTTGGTAATGCATCAAGTCACACACATTTACCTATAATTACATGTAGTGCTTTCTAAAATAATTTGATATTACCTTCAGCATGACAACACTATTTTCCTACCATTGATAATTGGAAATCATCCTAACTTTTAGTGACTATGCCACCTCCTAGTTAATGGTAAATATATATCACTTTAATGGTATCAGGCCTGAATACCGATTTACTTTTAAATAGAATATTTGGGGCACAACTGGTAGGGACACAAAACTAGTGACTAATTTTAACATTGATTTATGATGCATTTAATTTGTAGATAAGAAACTCCAAATGCATTGCCTTTATTTGCTCTACAAACATATTAAATGCAATAAAAATTGTGACATTACCTGCATATACATCATAATAGTCTGCATCTTTTTATGCACATAGGGGTTGAGGACATAATGCTGAATAACTACGTCACTTAATAGTTGCTTGGTGTTGGCAAAACTAAGGTGTGATATTGGGCAACCATCACGAGTGCCTTGGTCAATAATTATGAAGTTTGATACTGAAACATTAACACAAACTCGTGCTCTATTTAATGAGCCTACACCCACAAGATATACAAAATCCAGAAATCCACAATTTTCAAAGGAGACATTAGGAATTGCCCTGACACCAGGCTAAATTGTACCTTGCTTCTAGCAGCATTACTGCCAAATGAACTTTTACTGCATCAACAATGCCTACAGACCTAATATGACATGTAACTTGTAGCAGTAAACATAGGTTTACAGCTGTAACCAGCTTAGTCTTTCCAACTCAAAGAATTTACAGCTGATAAAGGGCTGAATTGTCTTGTGTACTACAAACAATGCTTTGTACACCATTATTGTGCCTCAGAGACCAATATCATGCTATCGCGCATCCAAGCCTGTTAGAGCGGGACGCTTGCGACAACCATCTTTGAGTTAGCACTCTAGTCTTCCTTTCTTGAAGACTATTTCAGAATGAGGCTGGAACGACTGTGCCACTGGAGTGCCAAAGGCACGCCTAAGATAAGCCTGTCTCCACCCATCCGCACACCGACAGCACACAGTGCCAGGAACGCTGCCGGTTTAGTCATGGGAGAATGGCACCCCCTCCCCTACTCTGCTGAAATCCAGGATTCACTATACCGTAAATGAACTGTTGCACATTGGTAAGCAACTTGGAATCAGTATTTCAGAAGCCATTACTGAGGGAGGAGGTTCTGAGACCGAGACACTCAGACGCTAAAAGCAAGGAACCTTCGGCCTTGAGATTTGGCCTATTGAATGCAAGGTCACTTGTAAAACACAGCACGGAAATCCATCTACTACTCAAGACCAGGGACTGCGATGCTCTGTTCATCACAGAAACCTGGACTGCCCCGGTGTCAACAGTAGATCTAGGCCTGGCCTGCCCACCTTGGTGTAATGTTTCTCACAAACCCAGAGTTAATAAAAAGGGATTGGAAATATTTACAAGGAAAAAAGGAATTTCATGCCTCTCCCCAGGCGCGCAACGCCCATAGGGCTCAAATGTCTTCAGCCCCCCCCCCCGTCGTGTGTGTCAGCCCGGGCTGAGACAGTTTCCCGGGCACACACAGACAGGTCTTCAGCTGCTGTAGGCTGGCTGGTCTGGCGTCCGTTTTATTGCAGCCGCACCCGAGTAATTCACAGGTCTTTAAAAGACCATTTACTTGTTAACAAGGCTTTGTTGTTTTTTCACCTTCTTAGAGCCCGTGCATCTCCCCTCTGCAAATTGCTTGAAGAATTAGCCCCCCCCCCTGAAATTTTTATTAGATCCCCCGAAATTTGGCTCTAGTTGCGCCTCGGTCTCTCCCACTGGTTGAAATTAAAGACCAGGACATTTTAGGCTTTACCTTAAAATCAGAAACAGGTAGCACCTTCTCTGGTGCTCTCTGTTATGGGCCCTCAGAGCCCCCAAATAGATACCTCACTCCCCTGCTAGAGGTCTTTTCCAACATGGTATTAGCACATACAAACTTTTTCATCTTAGGGTACTTCAATCTTTGGGCAGAAGGAGACCTCTCACCCCCTTTTCAGGAACTGCTGAGGTCGTGTGAGATCTTAGGCCTTCAACAACGGGTGTGTGGCCCCACCCATCGGGCAGGACACACCGTAGACCTCATTCTTGCTCCTAACAGTCTTATCACAGTATATGATATCGTGCCACTATGCTGGTTTGATCATGCTCAAATCCATTTCAAGTAATGGGAATGGAGCCCTGCCACCACAAACAGGGTCCTCTGCCATTAAGAATAGGAAGAGCCTGGCATACACTTAAAAGGACAGATGGCCTACTTACTTTTGTCCTCCCCACCATTCTCGGCTTGGAGAAATCTATATAAGTCAATTGCTCAGTGTATGAGCAGCGGATCGTGAAACCCTGGATAAATTGATTCTTTTACCAGCTCAAAACCTCGGCACAGGCCCTCGGCGCAGTGGTATAATGACTCACTAAAAATGTTTAAATTAGTATGTAGACAGCTGGAAAGGAAATGGTGGAGGGGATATCTTGAATCCGATAAGAAATGCCAAATCATTTCTCTATACAATTACAAGAGAGAGGTCAGCCTCTAATGGCAGGAGAAAGGTCTGTGATATCCTTCGGGAGCCCTGCGATAACCTGTCCAAACTTTTTGATAAGAAGATTAGCAGGAAATTAGAAGAAATAGGCGCCCCTACTCAAACCTCATCCACCTTGGCCTTGAATGGAGTAGAAGTAACAGAATGCCAGGCCCAGAGATTCGATATTTTCGAACCCATCTCAATAGAATGCCTTCTACTCACTGCCAGATCTATCACCTCAGAATCTCCATTAGATCCCCTACTTCCTAGAGTTTGGTAAGAGTTTGAAGATGAGTTACCCCCCGCCCCCTACTCTGCAGTTGTGTAATCAATCACTGGAGTAAAGGACTGTACCATCTGCATGGAAGAAGGCTATAGTTACGAACCTTTTTAAAAAAAAAAAACCTCAGCAGACCCACTGTTTCTAAGCAACTACAGACCCATATCACTCTTTCCTTTTCCAGTGACAATAGTAGAGCAATATGTGAGCAGAAATCTATTTCACTTACAGGAATCCCACTCTCTCCTCGAGAATGAGCAGTTCGTGTTCCGACCTGGACGTGGTACCGAGTCGGCCCTGATCAACATCCTGAACGAGCGGAGTATGAGGATAGATGGTGGTCAGCTGATGTCCTGATAATGCTCGATCTGTCAGCTGTTTTTGATATGGTCTGACATTCAATTATCCTGGACAGACTTGCTGCAATTGGATTGGGGAGCACATTCCTGAAATGGATGTAATCATACTTAACAGATTGGTGCCAGGCTGTTGACCCGTCTCCTTACTGCTCCAAATACTAAAACTTGTGTCAGGGAGTGCCACAGGGATCGGCTCTTAGTCCTGTTTTGTTCAATGTGTATATGAAACCCCTTATCAAGGAACATGGCCTAAAATTGGTCAACTCTGCAGACGGCATGCAATTGATTCTTTCTCTTACCAACAATCAGAAGGAGACAATAACAGACTTCCAGGTATCCATGACAGAAATTGGTGAGTGAACGCCAACTCATTGAAACTTAATGGTGATAAAACCGAGTTCCTCTGCTATGCACCAGGTAGAATGCCTATGGCACTTACCCACAATGTCTGGCCTCTTCCAACGGAAGAGGCGCTATTGCCTTCAGACACAGTCCGTAACCTTGGGGTTGGGTTTGACAATAAATTGTCCCTGGAGAACCACGTGACTAAAGTGGCAGTCACGTGTTTTGCATTATTACATGGGCTTAGGAAGGTGCTCCCCTTGCTGCCCCCACAATCCAGAACTATGGCAATGAGGAGTGTCTTACTTAGCAAACTGGATTATTGTAATGCCCTACTACTCAGAGCACCTGAATACCTGGTCAAGCGACTGTACAGAGTACAAGTAGCTGCGGCTAAACTGGCACTGAGTAGACCTCGTAGGTCCTCAGCCAGCGATGCCCTAGATGAATTACACGGGCTCCCTCTGACGCTGAGGATTACGTTCAAGGCTATGTGTATGGTTTTCAAGGCTCTACAAGGAAACGGCCCTGTGCCGCTGCAGGATAGATGCAAAAGGTATAATCCTCCAAAATGTCTCCGATCAAGCACTGCAAACCTTGTCTGCACTTGTACGTACCGAAGATCTAGACATTGGGGGGGGGGGGGGGGTGTTCTCTGTCAAAGCAGCTCAGATATGGAATGAGCTTCTGCACTCATTGAGGGCCTCATTGGAGTTGCTACAATTTAGAAACACCCTGAAGTCTTGGCTCTTCCCGAAGTAATTCCATTCTGCTGTCTAAAGTTGGCATGTGCACTCTCAGCTAGATAGCTCATTGTATGCTAGCACCAGGATACCAGTTTTGGTGAGTATAAATACTACAAATAAATAAATAAATAAATATAGTGTCGCTGCCATACACCACACAGATTATATGTGCACTGTTAAGGATTCTAAGAGAAGTGAAGTATGGGCCTTGCCTTTGACTGGGCGCTAGTATGTAACATCTGCAAACTTTTATAGTGATATGCAGAGAAAGACGAGAGACTATTTTAGCAATGGATAATGATAATTTATCACAGCCAAGTTCATCTTTCAAGAATCAACAATTTTGTAATTCAAGTCTTCAAGCTGATTCAGACCCTATGCAAATTTATTCAGTATGGATGGGGTTTGAGCAAATATGCAGATATAAGATTTGTGAAGCAAGCTCATCTGACTGCTACACTCATTTATATATTTATCTCATTTGCAACCCATAGGGAATTAACAATTGTGATAGTTTGCACCGGTAGATGGGTGGGTAAACAAAGGAGATATAATTTAAGATGCACCATGTTAATTACTCAGTAAGTGTGCACGCTTAATTGTATTCTAGTGCACGCTGAAGAAAAAAAAGGCAAAGAACAGGTTTTCTAAATATTTTTTCACTTCTACAAACTTTCGGTGGTTTCGCTGGTTCGTACTAACTCAGTCTGTAAGTGAAAATTCCCCACTGGAGGATTTTGCACATTTTGCGATTCAGGAAAATTTGCACCGTTATAGATTCAAAGAGGTTGCTTTCGTCATTTGTAATAGCTCTGCAGAGGTACGGCAGCATGTGTTGTGCAAGTAGCACAACAACAACAAATGTCATTATTCATGTTTAAATACGGTGTAGGAGCACTTGTTACCAAAAAGGTAGCCTGGTTGAAGTGCACCCGTGGACCTGAAGCATTCCATAATATTGCAAATTAAATACTAGGTTACAATGCAAGAAAATTTGAGGTCAAAATAACATTTGGCACACCAGGTTTTAAACGTAGTCAGTAATTGGGAATGGACGTACAACCATAAAGGACAGTTCTTTAATGAGGGCAGAGCTCTAAGAAGAGAAGCAACGAAATGGAGTGCAGAAAAGGAAAAGATGAAGCTACTTCCTTATAACAATACTCCATGAAGCATTATATTCCATCTTCAAGAGGGCAAAGCCTACACTGGATCAAAACAACAGCTCAAGTCTCCCCAGCCGTGCAGTACTGCGAATGTGATGTGCTCTCCCTGTGAACTATGGGAAGGGACGCTTCCGAGCCTGGGCTGAGATATTAATATGTGGGCTGTTATCCTGGCCAGTGATATGAAACCTGACCAGGCAGGACCCCTGTGCTGTAAAAGAAACGAAACCGTTTATTTCATCTTATCTTCTCTGCAGATTGGTAGCTAGTTTAATGGGAACGTTTTAAACTTGTCAGTTTCTATTCAGAGGCATATCACGTCCTCTCGCACATCTTCGGCTTTGTCAAAAGCTTAGTAATGTGTTGTCTGTAAGAAGGGTCAGTGTATCTTGTGACCTGGTGTATACATGCACAGTTCAAGCCGTTGATGTTTGATCGCAGCTAATATTAATGTAGTTGAAGAAAGTTGTAACTACTATTTGTGTTATTATGAGAATGTATTGGGTTTTCTTTTTACCTTTAACTTGAGTTGTGCTAAATTCTTCGATCATCAAGATTGGGTATATCGCTCCTTTACTATTAGTAAATGTACCACTAATATTTTTATTTTTACGTCTGTTAGTAGCTGTAGTTTGATTACTATTGCTCCCATCATTAGTATTAGTCCTACTACTGGCAGCAGGAGTATCACTGATGTAGAAAATATACGTTTCTGCATATTCACCAAATTGTTTTTCAGCATTTTCTGGACCCTTTTGTTTTCCTGGCCTTATAGCTCTGTGCACTGTATCGCTGCTAAACTATAAAGTGTCTGTGTGCTTCCCTCTAAATCATGTGCTGTACATTGGAACTCCCTATTCTTCACATTTAGCTATCCAAAAGTCCATTGTAAATGGTGCCTAAAGTAAACCAGTGGCACAGCAAGTTAAATGTGATCTGGCTGCACTGAGTATTTATACCACCCAAATGCATGACAATATACTCCTGCCAAGAGCACCACTGAGCTATGACTGGGCTGCAGTACAAATAGACTTCATTGACACATCCCAAAGCAAAAGGACTTTGGCATGGAGGAAAAAACTATGCTTATATATTCCTACTTCACCCCTAAAACGTGCCTTGTAAACCCGCAGGGCAGTGAGCTAACCTAAAAATTGGGTACACTAAATATTGAAGGTAGTGTGCTCTCACTCAGAAATAAAACCCAAAAGCTATTTCACTGTGTAGGCTTTGCACCACATTTCTCTAAACTAACTTTTATGGGATTAACATTTAAATTCCCGATCTCTGCTTACGAAAAGGCTAGAAAAATGCTTCAATGTTATTTCCAGCTTGGTTTTTAAAAACCTTATTTAATGGTTAAATCAGATTGTTGATAACGTAAGCACAATAGTAACTTTATAAAAAAATACACCATAGGCTGCCGGAAACTGAACTGGTTTAAAAACCAGCTCTGTCACTCACACATTCAGAGCTAGGATACACATTCTTGGCTGGGATAGTTAGCATAATAACCAGAGCCACTGGAATTAAGCGGCAGGGGAGGGCCAAATTATGTGGCAGGGTTGAGTAAATTATGCAGCAAGAAAAGCAACGTTATGCGAAAAAATACTACACATTTTGTGACAGTATTACATCATTGTTTTATCATTTTTATGCTGTCTGGGCATTGGTTGCACCTCATTAGTACCAGTTTAACACCCAATTATAGCAATAAGCAACAGAGTTGACCAGTCCACCTTTGCAGAGGGCCTTTCACGGTGCAGCAGCACGTGTTGCTGAATTTTTTATAACTTTGAAGCACTTGAGCAAAAAAAAAAAAAAAAATTGTTCAAATCTACAGATCATGCAGCAGATGATGGCTTATGTGGCAAATGCTGCGGATCTACAATTATGCAAAAAACGCCACAGAATCGCATAATTCCAGTGGCCGTGATAATAACCATGGCTCAGAGGACAATGGGCAGCCTCTAAGCTCAGGAAGGGCCAATGAATGCTAATGCATGTTAAAATCAGGAAGGATTAAGCTACCTGGGAGTAGAGAAGACAATGTTGAGAGAACAAAGGGCAGTTCCAGCGCTGCCTCTTGACTTGGAGAAGCCAGGGAGGGGCTCATCTAATCATTCCTAGGACCCTCCTAGACAGCCAGGCTCCAGTCACCATAGAAGGAAACACCAGTTTTGACTCCATCAGATGAAAGCAAAGTTCATCTGAATAAAGAAGTGGCTTAGAAAATGAAGACAGGCCTGCTTAGTGGCAGCTGAGTTTGCCATCTTGAAACAAGGGTTCGGGGTTAAGACTACAGTAAGGCAAGGAGCAAGTGCTGCAAAAAGAAGTGAGGCGCATGTGAGAAAATTGTTAGAATTGGGTGGTAGAATTTCTCCGTTCACTGGTTAGTGCACAGCATAATTCTGGCACCTACACTACCCCAACCTCAGAACATTCCTGGACTTGCGAAAACTCCATCAGAAAAGGAAGGTTTTGCTGAAATAAGACTTCTGACTCTTGCTGGAAGAAGAGGACTCACAAAAGTTCTCCTAAATTTTGCTGGCACCCAGGGCCTCCAAATGTCCAAGGGTCAAGTGGTTGGTCTCCTGTTTTCGGGGCACAAAAGTAGAAGAGGTCCCAGCTTATCAGTGAGGATTGGAACCTGAAGGAGACCTGGCCGGAGAGCAACTTGGTGCCTAGAAGCCTGCTCTGAGGAGCTGGGGCTGCAAAACTGACCAGGGTGAACTTTCCGGGAGCTTTGAAAACGTTG
Source organism: Calotriton arnoldi (assembly GCA_963921515.1). Taxonomy (NCBI): domain Eukaryota; kingdom Metazoa; phylum Chordata; class Amphibia; order Caudata; family Salamandridae; genus Calotriton; species Calotriton arnoldi. The sequence continues at coordinate 906,200 of CAWUFW010001363.1, read as the reverse complement.
TGATTTAGTATATTTTTCAAGCTCAGGAAAAATCAAGACAAGGTGCTGAAGTGTGTCAAAGACGTTCGTACACCCACAGAGGAGAAAAGAAAAGCCAGGTTCAACCTGCTGGGAGCTTTTACTGTGCTGAATCTGGCTCTGCAGGACTTTTGTGTCAAGGTATCCAGCAGAAGGTCTGCAGAATAGTTCATATTGTTAATTTAAAGTTGTATGGTGCAATCCTGCTGCCCCGCCCCTCCCCCCAGTGGAAATATTCCCCATCAAGACACAGAAACAAGCAGAGTTAATAAATCCGAAGCCCACTCCAGAGAATAAGAACAACGAACTCGGGGCCACAGAGGGGGCCAGCCCTGAAAGAGCGGAAACCCGACACCAACGCAAAGAGCTGGAAAAAGAAAAAGGAAGGAACTGCTTGAAAGGAAAAACCCAGTGTAAACGTACGAAGCCATTAAACAAGCAAAACTTTAGCTAAACCTAGCTGACCAAAGGGCACACTGCACAAACAGGTGCGTGTTGAGCAGCGAAAAGAACCCGTATGCAACCATTATGTTATCCTTCATTTCAAGACAAAAATATATCAGCAAATGCAAGTATAAATGCTCATGTAATGTCTGCAATCTTACCCGTTCGAGAAGTACAGAGGGGCAGTAGTAGTATTTACCTTCCTTGCGCCGTGCAGGCTTTGTTCCCGATAGTCTTTCTCCGCGCACTGCTCTCTCTTTGAGGCTCAAGCTGCTGCCTACTGCCGCCAACGCAAACCTATCCAATCCTGCAGCTGCTCTCATGAGAGAAGCGGCAGGATTGGATGGGGCAGGCTAACACAACGTTCCTTATTAGGTCGAGCCTAGCGTTGCAGCGCATGCTCTGCTCGCTTTGCGAGGCATGCAGTATTTAGTATAGCATGGAAATTTCGTGGAAGCTCCGCCCACTCTCTGCCCATCTTTTTCATTGGCTTAGGTCCTAAATGCTGCCTTCCGATTGGTTTTAGGCTAGTTAGTCCCTCCTTATGACGAGCATGTCGTCATTTGTATCCTTCCATGGATACTGGCCCCTTTACTTTCAACACTATTTTCTTCCCATGTCTCCCCCCCTCCCCTCCCGCAGTCCGTGACTTCTCGGCCCCCCGCCCCCCCTCCCGTTCGTGCCTTTTTGCCCGCCCGCAATAGGACTCGCGTAAATGCGAGTCCTATTGCATTGCAAATGCTTGTTCTACTGGGAGTCTGTGTCTGCAATTCTCGGCTGTTAACACAGCTTCTGGATTGGTGCGGCCAGAAGTGGCGCATGTCAGGCTGGCTGTCTTGCGACAACCGGCCAATCGGACATGCGTCCTCCGCACTTTTTGCGTCATCGCCGCTACTGCCTATCAATCAGTACAGCAGAAATCGTCCCACCCTCACACTCGCCAGTGCTGACATCATAAAACGTTAATGACCATTTTATTAATTAATCTGTTGCTGGTTAAGGTTTATTGCTGGGCTTGCAGCAGGGGGGCGGCGTTCCTCCGCCCTCAAGGAGGAACCGCCGCTGCCTGCCTGATTTACAGATGGGTGGACCATAAGTAGGACAGAGACAGAGACTACTGTCTCCATCACTGACATTCTCCTCCGAAGGCCAGATGGAGTTGGACTGTTGAAGATTTACATACAACATTGTCCACCTGTATTTAGAGGGGATGGTGTTCTAAGATTTTTTGTGTTTGCCACCTCCAAGTAAAGCTTGGCATAAGAGACTGCTCGGACAGAAAAGTACTCCGCCTGGTAACGGATGTGCACCCCTGCACTGAGTGCCTCAATTGTAGTGACATCTGGATCCCCAATGCAGTTTTTTGTTGTCAGAGGAAAACAGATGATACGTGTGCACCATGACATAGGCCGGTTTCACAGATTGGTGACTTGTTCGACTAGGAGGGACACCCAAAGAGCTACACTCATAGTGGTGAAATGCTATTGCCTTCACCAGTAGCACTAGCACAGTTGTGAGAACATACAGTGTAATGATCAGCAGGAGTAAACAGGTCACCTTTAACCTGTGTCATTGTAGTAAAGCAGACAGGCTCACTCATTCAAATTTCTGCTGCTATGTGCTTAACTCACACCTTTGCCTTCACACTGATATGGAGTGCTGTGCAATGCATGAGTGGTCTATCTGTACTGGGTTTGTGTGTGCCCAGGAAGAGGACAATACAGGGGTATTGCAGTACTGTGCAGGGCGTGCATGGTGAATGCATGTGCTGGGTGCATGTGTGCCTGTGAATGGAACACTACATGGCAACCTATGGGTACCATTTTGGGAGACCAAGGGATGCATGGTGAAACACAGAGAGGTTGGAGATGAATCCCAAACACAGAAAAGGTGATGGGAAAAATGCTTGCAATTTGTCTAACCACTGGCACTCACTCAGAGTTACATCCCAAATCCTTGTTCTTTTGCTCACCATGCCACCTCACTTTGTACCCAGCCATATGCAAATTGGCCTTGACCCTACTCCTCATGGGCCATGGGCACAGTCCAGCCCGAGCGGCCAGACCAGGTCCTCACCAAATTGCAACACAAGCAACCTGGGACTGGTTTCACTCTGATAAAGGCTCATCAGGTAGAGGAATCCCACAAGACATTGGTCTATTCCTGCATTCCTGTAAATTGGGTGACACAATGAAGAAGGAAGAGCCAGGCTTCCCGCCTACACTTCAAAGTATGCTCTTTGATTTAGAGAGGGGTCACAAGAAGGGGCCTGGGCACATCTCAGAAAGAAGATGAAACCGATGAGAATCCTAAACAGCAGTGTTAGGTCCCTGGGCTAGCAGTTTCATACACATATCACTGTGACTGACATCCAGGTGAGAACCTCTTGTCACTCCCATAGCCTGTGTTTTGGGGCTACCAACTTTCGAGTCCCTCCTGCTGTGACAGACTTACAAGAGGTAGAGGGCAGAGAAGTGGGCACTTCAAAGGGCAGCAGACCCCCATCGTAAACTTCAAAGACTCAAACTCAAAATCACATTTGGTGTCTGGAAATGGACTTTAAGAAGGGGAGCTTGAGACACCAAAAATTGTCAACTGTCAAGTACTTAGTAGAGCTGTGTGAAAGGAAAAAACTCTGCAAGCCTTCAGCTCGTGACTAGGACTAGAGGCCAAGGCCTGCTAGTCCCCCTGCTGGATGAGGGATCAGCGCCCAGGGAATCCAAGACCACCTGCCCTGGAGCCAATAGCTTCAGCGCCTGCCTGCCAAGACTAGTGCGCCTTGTGAGGGAGTTAAGAGTGTTTAATCGAGCAAGGTCCAGTGGGGAATCCTGTCGAATGGATTCCCTGAGCAAGGTGTGAGTAAACGGCTGCTGCACCAATCGGGTCATCACCCATGTGCAGGTCAAAGATAACAACCCAGATATGCCAGAGGAGGGCTGCCATGAAGTGAACCATGAATATCATTGTGCCAGTCAGGCTGGAGCCCCTGTGCAGTAAGGGATCGTCAACACCGTATGCCAGGAGGGGCCGCTGTGCTGGCATCTGCTGTGCTGATTGGGTAGGTGCCCGTAATACAGTAGAGATACAGTGACCTCATATGCCAGAGGGGGTCACCAGAAATAGCAAGAAGTGTGACTGGACCAGAAGCATTGCTGGAGTGATGCTGCCATGAGAACCCCTATATAGCTACACTGGGATGAGGTATCAGCATCAGGAACTTTACACCACCTTGCCCCAATTGTGGGATGGACCAAAGACTTACTTATCCAGGAGGAGCCCAAGAAACCTCCAGGTGATGTGAGTGCGCAACCACCTGTGGGTAACCAGGGGATCACAGAGTGCAGCCTGTCTGGGCACGTGCAGTGGCCTCACCTGAACCAGTCGCTGCCGCTCTGGTGCAGAAGGGGCGTGCTCAGAAACTCCTATAACTCTGATCCTGCAGGTAAGCCTGAATTTGGGCCCGTCAGCGCTAGAGGGAACTTATTAGTTAGTTACTGCTCCAGCACTGTAACAATTTTGCCTTTGATACAGAGTTGGAATGGACTCTTAAGACTCACAGTAGTAGAGGGGCTTACCTGGGTTGTTGCCTAAAGTGAATGGGGAATAACCCTGATCACTGGAGCAAGGAGGGAGTGGTACACAGGGAATTGCCTACAAAACCCTAGAGCCCTGACCTCAGGTAAACAGTAGTTGTGATTGAATGTATTTCTCTTGGTGGTGTTTCATAAAAGTGAATAGTTTGCTGAATAGTTTATTGCTGCTGCACCTGTTCTGAGTTGTGAGTCTGTGTTCACTTCCTGTAGCCACCTTCCATTCCCCAACCCAGAGAGCGCCTTGGACTGCTCGGACCATGTTAACACAGAGTCAAGTGCCGAAGGGGTACTTGGGCCAGTTGCTCAGGATCCATAGTAGCTTGGGCGCGGAACATCAGGAGTTATAGGCCTCAACCACAACGGTTTGGCTAAGTAGCCTCTGCGTGCCCTGTGATACTCTGAAAGAGGTTCAGATGAAGTGTAAAAATAAAAAACAAGACAGCAGGCTTCTTACGCCTTTGCGAGTCAAGTGATGGATAAAGGGATGTTCTTCCAGATCCTGGGTGCAGTGTTAGCTTTGGACGAGCAGTCAAAGGCTCCCTCGAGGGGGTAAGAAGCGTAGAAGCACGTAAGTGAACATGACTCATAACTCAAAGTGCACACAGTGGGAACAATAAATCAGTGTCCATTCAAATACTAGCTTTTACAAGAAAATATGTTTTTTAGTTCTATACAAAGGAAATAATGATATGCACAAGCAATAACACAGTCCCCTCGATATGGGGGCTCTAATAGTCGTAAAGAAAATCCCTGTCCCACTCTCTTCTTTGTAATGTGTTCGTAGTTATTCCCCATTCACTATTGGCCTCATTCAGGGAATGTCTACTATTAGTCCTTACTCAAGAGTTCCCCTTTGACTCTTCAAAAATTAGGCTAAAGTGTCTATGATGACTTAGCACATTGAGCAGCGAGTCCCCTAGGACACAACTGGCCCTGTTCATGTCTCAGCTGCTCCTGCAGCACGGGAACATGCAGTGCCGAAGCGGGTTTCCTCAGTGTGGGCAACCGTTGGTTTCCTCAGTGTGGGCACCCGTGAGTTCTGATCGCACTCTGAGAAATCGGGCTGCTCGTGCCCCAGCTTGCAAAGACAAAGCCAGCCTTGCCCAGCAGGGGGTAAATGGGGGAAATACTTTCTTCAGCCCCCAAATGGAGCCCAGCGAGGGAGCAGCATTGTTCATGACAACCTCTGCAGTCCTCAGGGGTCAGTCAGAGGTAGTGCTCTCGCTGTACGGGCTTGACCCGCCAATTACAGCTTCAGTATTTTCCTCGGATAGCGGACTGACCTTCTCTGCAATGTAGGTACAGGCAGCCCCTCTTGGCATACGAGGTAATTAGTTAATCGGGCAGGCTACTTTGATGTTAACACTTCCACCACAGTTGTCACAAGTGTCAGTGCTCCTACAGCAGCAACTTTACCTGTGACCCCTCCTGAAATAAGGGGTCTCCATGACTCAGCGGCATGGGCTTAGCGAGACCTGCACGGCACTCCACACACTGCTCAGTCCACAACGGCTCTCTCTTTACAAACAGAGGGGGCAGGGGTGCCAAACAGACACTGCACATGGACAACAACCTGATTGGTGCACAGTCATTCCCTCACACCTCACACAGGGTGTCCTGTCAGTAGGGTTTCCCACTGGAGCTCGCTTCCTCCAATGCTCTTCTCTGTCTCACAGGGCATGCTGGTTTGGCAAGCAAGCAGGAGCTTGTGCTCCAGGTAAGGTGGTCTTGGTGTCCTGGATGATGTCCCCTCACCCAGCAGGGAGCCTAGAAGGCCTTTCCCCCAGTCCTGGTCACAGGCAGAAGGCTAGCAGAGCTTTCCCTCCTCACACAGCTAGTCAGGCTGCTTGGCAGATGAGAAATCTTTGGGGACTCACCCTCCCCTTGTAATAGTTTATTTCCAGACGCCAAATGTGATTTAGGGTCTGACTCAAGTTGGACGTTTGAGTTCTTTTGACGTGGATACTTCTTTCCATTTGAAAGGAGGTCCGTTAGAGAAGTTATGACTCCAACGGTGATTGACCCACAACAACTCATGGGAGTTACCAGAGTTCACACCTTGTTGTCAGCCACAGTGATATGTGCATTAAAAGGTTAATCCCAGTTCTGCACTTTATAATTATCTTATCAGGCCAACCTCCTTCTTGAGATGCGTCCCAGCCCCTTCCTTGTGATCTATCACAGATTCAATGAGCAACCTTTTGAATTGTAAGGAGGAGTCTCTCTCCCTTCCTCCAGTGGTTCCCACCCACCTCACAGGAATACAGCAACACAGAAGCTGTCTGGGGGAGGGAGGGACTCCTCTATTCCTCGTTTCTTCACCAGGAAGCACTGGGCTTCCCAAAATGAAACTTAAGGTCCTCCATGCATTGTACCATTATAGGCACACATCCATTCAGCACACACACTCAGTCTTTGCTCACTGTTCAGTACTGTAGATTTTCTGTATTGTACTAGGTTCTGATATTTTCAAACACTGCCAGCAGACACACTCACCATGTGTGTGCTGTACAACACTTCACACTTCATGTACTATTCTACACCCAGCACATGTTTTTATTGCACATGCACTGCATCTCTCTTGAAATGTATTCCTCGCAGGCATACATACATCATGTACATTCACTAACCACACATTTGCACAGTACTGCTCTATCCTTGTACTCTACCCTCCACAGGCACACATACATCCAGCTCAGAGTCACTACTCCTGAGCAGCACTGCACACCTACCTGATGTAGGCAAAGGGTGAGTTAAGCACACAGCAGCAGAATCTTTTAAAAAGGTGAATGAGCCTGTAGGCCTCACTCCAGTGACACAGTTTAAAAAGGTCCTGCTCACCACTACTTATCACAACACAGTATACTGCCACCACACCGCATGTGCTGCTTAACTCCTGGTAAAGGAGATAGCCTACCACCACTATGAGGTACATGCATGATGCATAATTTGTGTTTAACCATGACCCAAAAATATTAAAAATCAGCATTAGGAATTCAGACAACACAGTACAGTTGGGCACTCAGGGCAGGGGTACACGTCTTCCCCAAAGCAGATGACTTCTCTGTCCCAACACTCTTCGTACTCAGCACCATTTGATGGTTCCCTGGCTGCGGGTGTGCTGAGATCTAACAAAGATAGTGAGCTTGTCAGCATAAGTGAGGGTGCTGGTCATGATGGCCTTGTAAATGACACAAATATATACATTAGTCTCCCATGTATATATAATAAGTGTATTAAGAACGATTCAGCATACGCTGAAACATTAGTCTTAGTACTTAGAAAACTCAGGACCCCTATACGCATGCTGCTACCTCAGGGCTCAGGCCAGCCACTCAGCAGCAATGGCAATTAACTATTGCAAGAGCAGGCAGCCCTGCCTCAACCTTCTCTGAGCCTGGGACTACATTGGTTGTAAAACCATTATTTCTTACTTTGGCTGTGAGGTTAGTGTAGAGTAATTGGACTACCTTTAAGATGTCTTTTACCACACCTATTCTTCAAAGTACTGCTAAGACAGTCCCATTCCATTGACTAATGCTCTTAAAACAGAGCTCAGCAGTGTGACTGTGCCAAAGAGGGTTCTCAAATTATGCATCACAGAATGGCCTGGAATAAACTAAGAGTGCCCTGGAAGTACTATTCCATTAGTAAACAGGGTTATACGATTGGCCAAACTTTTTGCTACGATGTTAGCATCTATGTTAAGCAACAATAGACCTCTAGGTGGAGCAAACATTGTCTGGTTTGTTAAGTTTTAGGATAACCATAACGGTTTCTTTCAGTGTGGAGGGGCAGGCAGCGCCTTCTAGCTGACTCTTCAAATTAGGGTATGTTACATGGCATTAGCACACTTGTATGCACTTTATAAAAATCACACGTCATGGGAGGCACTGGCGATAGCTCAGGGAAGCATTCCAACCCAACGTTCCTTTGCTTACCATGCCACCTCAGATTGGACCCAGCCATAGGCAAATCAGTTTTGACCATGCTGCAATGGGAACGGTCCAGCCCGAACTTCAGAGAAAGGTCCTTCCTGAACCAGAACACAAGCGATCTAGGCCCGGTTCGGCCTAGATATCCGTGTGATGCAGAGTCTGAGTCTTTTAGGTTTATGTTGGGGTTCTGCTTTCTTTCGAGGTGCCCACTCCTCTGTCCTCTCTTCCTCTTGTAAGCAATCTGTCACAGCAGGAGTGACTCCAAAGCAGGTAACACCACAACACAGGACATGGCAGTAACTAGAGCTTCACACCTGGATGTCAGCCACAGTGATGTGTATCAAAAGGTTAGCCAAGGACCCTAGCATTACTGTTTAGGATTCTCTTATCGGCCCCTTCCTTGTGACCCCTGTCTGAATCTAAGAGCAATCTTTGAAGTGTAGGCAAGAAGCCTGGCTCTTCTTTCTCCAGTGTGTCATCCAGTTTAAAATAATGCAGATATACACAAATCTGTCCAGGGTTATTTCTGTACCTGATGAGCCCATATCAGTGAAAAACTGGTTCTAGGTTACTTGTGTTCCAATTCGGTGGGGGCCTGGTTTGGCATTTGGGCTGGACTTTTCCAATGAGGAGCAGGGTCAAGGATGATTTGCATATGGAAGGGTCAAAACTGAGGTGGCATGGTGAGCAAAAGAAAGATGGGTTGGGATGCTACTCAGAGCGATTGCCAGTGGTTAGACATATTGTAAGCATTCCTTCCATCAACTTGTGTGTTTCATATTCTTTATAAAATTCAGCTGTGAGAATCTCTTCCTTGAGCATGCCCACCTGGCATCTCTCTTGGCTCATTTGACCTCTTCTGGAGATAATGGAGCCATGTTTACATCTCTGTTTGTGTTCTCCAACTATGCCATTGTTAATTCCTTTAAGTAATGTTTTATGTGGTGTTCCATAGAACTTCCATTTGAAGCATACAGTTCACCAAAGTACTGCTGAAATCTTTCTGCTATTAACTAGCATTATAGGGCACCTGACCATCTGCCCCTGCACACAAATGATATAGTCCTCCAACCATTTGGGCCTCAGCAGATGTACAGTTGTGCCTCCATTGCGCTCTTCGTCCTTTTAAGTTCTTACCATCACATATTTTTCTCCGCTACTCTCCTTGTCCACCACCTCATGATACTCAGATAGTTTCTTGTGGAGAGCAGCTGATGACCACTTCATCTGTTCATGAGTCATTCCTAACAAAGCTCATACAACTCCCAGCCTTGACAATCTATGACGGATGTTTTTTAGCACACCTGCAGGTTTAAGGATTCATTCCTTTCAAATAGAGGCTTTAAATGTCTCCCGCACCGTTGTAAAATGTACCACAGAATCAACATCAAGCTTAAAGTACTCTGTAATAGCACTGCTTATCCCCGCTCGAAATACTCTAGCTCAAAGTGCCTCAGAGGGGAACTGTCAGAAGAAGCATGGTGTTATGAGCCCCAGTGTACCCCAATATAGGCCTAGGTAGCTGCACGACCTTTTACCTGCATTTGTCGTACCTTGCTTTGCATAACGGTTCTGGCAATGAGCTTTTACCTAGTTATGTGCCGAATAAATGTCATGTGGTTTTCTTTGAAAACTAGCCTCATTTATTATGTATGAGGATTCTTAGTATCATATCTTAATCCCTTGTCTAGAACATGGAGAGCAGGATTATCATCTTTTGTATAATAACTCTGTACAAAAGTCACTGCTATCGTCATCCTTGGATGACAGGCCCACAGTACCATTACACATCTAGGTAGAAATCCTGAGGGTACCTTTCGGGTATAAAAGAACCACATCTTCACTGGGCAACCAGAGGAGAAGCTTCCATGCTGACACGAGACGCTGAGGTCCCTGCAAGCAGAAACTCCAGCACGCAGTGGTCTGACACTCATTGCGGGGTGTCCAATTCTCTCCCATTAGGTAATGGGGTTGGCTCTTTCCTAGGAGATTCTTGGCTTTATACCCACCTACATGCTAGGTACACTTAGGTACACTTAGATAGGGTTTGCATCATAGGAGTTCGCTCGATTACTGCCATGTATCTATATGCCTGCATATATTTACTGTTTTAGCACCATGGTAGAATTCTACCTTTTATTTACTCTGTTGGTGCTTGTAATCTTATATATCTGTTTCTGTCCAATGATTGTCGCAGCAAACATAGAATGACGCTAGTTCAATACATGCTTATTGAAAACGTCCCCATCGTTTATTCTGTGTATCTCCCTGAGACTAAGTGAGCACGATTTACTGAGCAAAAGGTACTGCACTGTTTCCATGATCCCTGAAGGATCAAGGGTTGTCATGTTCGATAGTTGCCAGAAACTATTCTCCCCTTGGTGAGGTTTGAGCTAGCTGATCTAAAGGCTAACATATCCTTTTGGGGTGTCTGGAAACAGTCTGGACACCAATCCCTTAGTTTATATTGTCTAAACACGCAGATCCTATGTATTAGGAACGACACAACATGGCGGCGCCAACGTTGGTTTGGTTCTTATTTAACGGTCAAATCTGAGTAGTTCAGTCATGCTTTCTCAAAAACCCCTACTAACATTTATCCAGAGACGTCTGGAGTGGGGGGGTAAAATCCACCACAGCTGAGTAGGAATACCCTATGTATTGGCTGTTGGTTTACTCAAGCTTGAAGGATTAAAGTTCCCCACATTGTGCAAAACCGGATCTCTTTTCCTAATACTTCCCCCTATAATGTCTCAGACCGCAGACGCTGGTAAGAGTGGTGCTAGAAGAGAGGAAGCTGAGCAGGATGGTGCTCTCAACATTTCAGAAAATTGCAGAAATGCACTTACTATAAAATTAGCAAATGATGGTCTCTCATCATTAGGTGGGACCGTTACCTTCGTGATTGAGGCACACGAGGCATACAGGACAGAGGTGTTCTATTCTTGGTTTAAATTCCCATTTGCAGATGCATGCAAAAAAGCATTTTATAGTTACATTCCAGAAGAAATACCAAATGAATACTCTCCATACGAGGACATAGAAGTTCCGTTAACTTACCAAGAACATATAAATTGGTTTGAAGGCGCCCTCCCCTTACCACTAAAAAAAGTGACACTCGGTCCGCTCAGCAGAGACAGAGCGACTTGGTTGGTCCTAGCTGCTTACACACTGCATCCAGAGATTGATACATTGCCAGGAGCTGACTTGCGTCCACTTTACAAAGAAATAATAAAACTATACAGAAATCTTATACAGTTTGCAATGCGAACACTTACAATTCAAACTAAAAGGGTCACTCAAGCTGGCCAACTACAAGGGACTGCAACAAAAATCACCCCACATATGCTGAACGCGACTATGGGAAGAATGCCCACTAAACGTGAGTAAATAGCATTCTGGATTTCACAGAAAATAGCGCCGCTTGAGGCAGTTTTACCACACACAGGCCTGCAAGAAAAACACAGAATACTGACAATTTGCTTGCCAATGGGAGAGCTCCCCCAATAAAGGATTGTACCACTTGAGGTACAGTTTTCGCTGCCGTTTATACCAGGACTCATGGTACCTTCTCAATAGCAGTCATACCAGAAGTATTGAAACAAATACAGAACAAGTACGGGGCAGAACCTGCCCTGGACTTGGGGATGAAATTGATAGGCAATTGGTCAAGGGAACTATGCCTGTGTCCCTGTGATAACATCTCCTCTCAAACAACTATCCACGTAATTTTATTCTGTAAATTTTATGCAAAAGAGTGACGTAGATGGATTGTACCTCTATTAAAACAAGGGGGACGGAGGCAATGTCGCCCTGCATTTCTGTACTTACAGATGATGGATAATGACTATTGTATTGGAACTATGGTGGGTTTCTTAAAAAGCATACTGAGAGCAAGGAAAATTTTAAATGCTTAGACTTCTGAGTAGATTATATGGGAGATGTTAAATTCAAGATGGATTATTTTTTAGCATAGATGCCAAATATTGTTATATATTTTTAATCTGATGCATTAGAAACAGTTAAAACAAAATGAATCGATTTATGAACCTGTATATATTTATGTATATCTATGTAGTTTTTAGAAGTGTGATGAGGTGTTTTTAAATTTGTCTGCTTTTATGATTTTATATGCCTAAAATCGAATAAAGCTCGTTTTGATTTGATTTAATAGGCAATTTTGCCCAGGTATCCACAATTTTGTTAGCTAACATAAAATAAGAGGCAGCAGCGGTGGCTATACGCCCACGCCTGAGGGAATGCACTCCTGCACAATAGGAGCAAGAATTACCTAAAATAATCTAAGATACCCATGCTTCGCTGGGTAGAGATAACTTGGGAGCTAGACCTGTGAAACCACAATTAACGAGTAATCCTGAAAAAGACAACCAAAAGCTAGCGCCCAATTCTTCTAAAAAGAAATGGAATGATAAACAATCGAAAAATAAGCAGAATGCATCAGGATCACGGGTTGGGTCTCCTCAACAGGATCCCTTTGAAAAACGATTTAACCTTAGAAACCGTGACAACATTAAAAAACCTGACAGGTATAAGGATACGGATATACGTTCCTCTCGTTCCTTTCAGGGCTCATCCAAAAACTCTGAGAGGGAAGGAGGGTCATAACGCAGATCCGAAGAGCAAGTCAAGCCAAGAGACACACATCGCAGTTCAGACTACATTATCAAACAAGAAGACAAACAAAAAGCTAAACCTCAATTTAAAAAGAACGTAGCTGGCATTAAAATAAGAAATGCCCAGGCTACTGAGGACTCAACTACTGAAGGGGAATGTGCTCTGACGATGCTAGACAGCGCAGCAGAAGTAACAATAGCTCGCCAGAACCTGATGGAATTTCTGTGACAGCAGTGTTAAATGAACATATCACGGCTGGAAACACCTGATACAAGGGTAAGTGTCCCACATTGTTTCTACGCAATTACGCTCCAAATGGAGGGGGACATGCCCAGAAAAGGGAAAGGTCTCTTTTGGGAGAGCCTGACTTTTGTATACAATATCCTTTTGGCTGAAAGAGATTGGCCCCCTGAGTTTGTCATGGATTGTCCAAAGGGGAGAGGTAATTTTACCGGCTTTCTCAGACCTCATTCCAGAATCACTAAAACACATACACGCAGGAGTGGGCAGCAGTGCTAGCTCCTGCATTATACCCCAATCATGTAGGGTGGGATGCTGAGTCACCTCACCATGAAATTCCAGTTAAAACTACTCCTACACCACAGAGGCAGTACCCAATAAAATATGACGCGAAGAAACTGGTCAGGGAGATCTTAGATAAACTTGAATACCAAGGTGTTATTGAGATTTGCAACTCCTCCATGAATAATCCTTTGTTTCCCGTAATGAAACCAGACAATTCATACCGTCTAGTTTTAGACTACAGGCATTTGAACACATGCACAAAAATATTTGCAATACAAAATGCACACAGTGCCGCATTAATGAATAACATTGTGCGGAAGAAATAAAAAACTACACTTGACATCTCAAATGGATTCTTCTGCCAAAACATAGCACCTGAAAGCAGATATTTGACAGCATTTTCAGCGCTCGTCTCTCACCGCCAATTCTGTAGACTGACCCAAGGGTATAAGAATTGCCCCAGGTTGTTCTCAGCAAGAGTAAAAGAGTTACTTCAAAATTGTGATGAGGAGGCATTGTCCTATGCAGATATTTATCTGACGGACGATGAATTATTGGATCACTTGCACAGGGTGAACAACATAATTCTGGGGTTCACCGTTGAGGGCTACAAATTTAACTTTAAAAAATGAAAAATTGCCCACCTCAAAGTCCTACTTTTAGGAAATGAGTTCTCAAGTGAAGGAAAAAGCCTGGCAGCTACTTTTTTTGAAAAATGTGCTCTGCTCCAATCTCCAAAGGCTCTGAAAAACTTACAATCCATTTTAGGATTCCTAAATTTTGGCAGAACATACATTTTGGATTACGCAGAAAAAGTAAAACCTTTCTACGACTTAATTAGACCTGATTTTTCAGTTCGACATTGGACACAGGAACACACAGAAATTCTCTGTTCCTTACAAGCTGACATGATAGCTTCTAAACACTTACACACGTGTAAACACTATGAACTTGGTGATCCGTGTAATAGCAGGTCAATTAGGTACTCTTACCTAACATTCAATGAAGGCGAAACGGTACTCATTGCAGACAAATCTCATTTGTACACAAACGCTAAAATGTGTTTTGCAGTCACAGAAAAATATATATATATATATATCACACCAGGGATCCAGGGGATTATAAAAGGAACATACCTCTCCCTTTTCAGAACGGATAACTCACTACAGATATTTTCTACTGAAACCTAAAATTAGAGTGGTGAATACATGAAAAAATATGAAAAAATATCCCTTTTAAAGGACGAGAACCCTCACTCACCCAAAGGTGACATGCTTCATCATTGGGTTCCCTCCACACCTCAGGCCCGCAAGGTCCCTGATGTGGGCTACAACTCCCCACTAAATTAGGTGGGTGGGGAGGAGCTGAGGTGTTTTGAGACAAAGGGACACCACAAAGTGAATGTTTGTGAGTGAGGGACATAGTGCAGTGAAATTATATGTGAAGGTTAAAACTATCTCAAGGGCACAAACTGTTTTATTCTGTAGTGTCTTTGGATAGGCTTAAAACGCAGAGGACAGGAGGTTCATAACAAATATACCTCCTCAGAGGTCAACATGTTTCTGCTTTTCACAGACTCCAATGGAGTTCTTAGGCATTCTTCAGGACCAAATCCTTTAACTAGTCACTCTGTACAAAATTGAAATCTAACACACTCATATGTGAGAAGATGGGATACTGGCCGTGTTGTGAAGCTGACGCCAGCGATGTGATCAAATACTACGCCTTCACCATCTGTACTGAAGACAAACTTTGACTCTCAGTAGCCATAAGGTACCCCTCAATCAATTCGGCTCATCAAACACAGGCCTCTGCCGAGTGTCCTGTGTGCAAGGGTCCTGGCGAGAGACAGACAAAAAAAATACTAACAGCAATACAGACTGCTGCAGTGAGAGAAAGAGCACAAGCTCAGGGGAAACAAATAATTGTCATGCCTCCAGTACCAACCTTAGAGGCTGTTACAAAAGCAAGTGTTCCAAACGCAAAAGCGTTGGGTAAAATGGGCTAATTCTCTCACTGCAACTGATGTAGACTATAAATTTGATTCTACAGTAAAAACACAAGCATTCCTGCACTATGAACAAGAATATCCTCTCCCAAATGAAATAATGCCTCTAGATCAGTATGAATACATAATTTACACTGACGGATCTGCTCAGCCGGCCGAAGGAAGTAAACAGCAATACAGCGCAGCGTGTGCCATTGTGAAGGGACGTATGCAGGATGGCGAGTTCTGTCCTAGCAACACGCAGATACAGTCTCTAGGAGAATGTATGGCACAGCTGGAAGAACTAAAAGCCCTGATACTGGTGCTAAAAAATACGAATTGGGAATTCCCGACACTTATTGTGTGCAATTTGTTTTACTGTGTCCAGCCATAAAACGAATATCTTCACTATTGGGGCCAGAGTGGGTTTAGAGATTCCAAAGGCTGCACAATAAAGCACAAGTTGCTTTGGGAACAAGTGGCAGAGCTGAAAAAAGGCTTTCCACAGGTTCATGTAATTCACACATTAAGTCATCAGCGAGTTGGCGTGCATGTTGAAGGGAATTCATTAGCTGATGAAGCCGCCAAGGGGGCAGTGAGAACTGCTGCCGGTGCTGCAATCACTCGTTCTAGTACGAGGATAGACGGATAGATAATGATAGCTGTGAACGCTAAGAGAAGAACAGCTCAGCCTTGACAAAAGATTTTCCACTCAAGTACTCCTACAAGTTAGAAGCGCAAAACATTCCGTATGCTCAAATTCCAGAAGTGTGGGATAGAGTAATACCAAACATAGATCGCAGATTAGGCTTCATTCTAGCTGCACACCAGGGTCTGGGTCAGCACACGCAGGTATCGCAGCATCTATTTCACTACTTAAGCAGCGTTATTGGTGGCCAGGTCTGACTAAACAGATCATGGGTTCTGTCCCTAAGTGCGACATCTGTCAGAAGATGAAGGGTTTCACCGTAGCACGTATGCCACAAACACCACTACTGATATCAGACAGACCTCTCACATGTGTCTATTTGTACCACTGCAGCCCTTTACAATCTGATGGGGCTTACAGGTACATCCTGGTGGCAGTGGATTCATGCTCTACATTCCTGTGGGTTTGGCCCCAGCACTCGGCTGATGCTCAAACTGTTAAAAATATTTTGTGAGTCTTTATAGGGGCATATGCAATTGGCACATTACACTGTGACCGTGGCCCTGTGTTTAGCTCACGGGCTTACAAAGAAGCCATGTAAAGTTTGGTTGTTGCATTGCGGTACTCCTCTCTGTATCATCCCAAGGGAAATTCGATTGTGGAAAGGAAAAACTGGTACATAAAGCAATCCTTAACAGCAAGGGTATTAGGCTCGGGTGGCACTTGGGTCAATCACCTATATGGGGTTCAGAGGGCACTTAATAACATGCCAAGAAGTTCCCTAGGGGGCCGTATTCCATATGAATTCCTGTTTGGGACTAGAATGTGGGTACCCGACCTCGATTGTGGCAGCGCAGTGGCAGATAAAAAACCATTTGACATCAATGATCGTTTGGCTGTTTTATAGGAACTCAATGAATTCTGGGCATTACAAAGCAATGTCGAAGTAAAACACACCGCCACTGGGGAAGTGAAAGCTGTTTTGGCAAGACCTGCCTGGGTCCTGAAGATTGAGGACCTGGTCAGAGAAACAATTGTGGACAAAAAAAGAATTTGGGTCATCTTACAGAGCGCGCCTGTACCTGCCCTGGCTGTCAAAGGAACAAGAACAGTACTTCTTACGCCTCTTGGCGGCAAGAACGAAAAGAGATTCATCTCAATTGATCTGATCAAACCACACAATGTGGCCAATACTCAATAGCAGGCCACGTGGGCTCCTGGATAGCCGCCAATCTCCTCTTGCCACCATACAGGAAGTTCAGACAGAAGGATTAATAACCTTTGAAGATTCTACTCTACGAAGTGAAGGAGTTACCAACAATTGAATGGAACTCTTGCCTGATCTCAGTTGGGCATAATACCGACATCTATGTGAATATGTCTCGGAACGAGTCATCGGCCAGTTCTACAAAACCTGCTGAGCTACCAATGATAGATCGAACTGCGTGTGGCTACTTCATCGAGTTTGATATTTTCTCTCTGGATCCAAGTGAAGCCGAGTTACCGCCACCGCCTGTCTCCTACAAACAACAAATTCGTGATTTCTACCTTTGGCTGAAAAAGTCTTACCTTGTTTCTCCTGGCTACAGCTCTGGGTTGCTATAGGTCTACTGTTCCTAGTCCTTTGGATAGGTGTAGTGATTGTCTCTTTCCTGCTCCTGAATGGACATTACCTCCCTAAACGCTCCGCGGTATGAAATGTGAACTTGGTCCTGAAACTACATACATCATCACACCGTGAACAAAGAGACCGGTCCTTAGTAAACATTACAGCAGTTCCAGAAGGAATAGTTTGGGACAGGGACTGTAAGTGATATCATCACCTCCAGTACTTTCTCTGATGATTGGGACTTTGAAACTAAATACTATGCTGTCTGATTTAGAAAAATCTGCTGCATTTTCAAGTAATGAATTGTATGATGATGCATCTGATTTTGACGCTGTGTATTGTTACCAACACTATGGTCATCATTTCTTGCACAAAGCAAGTATCCCACATAATGTTTTCTCTTACCATCCATGGGAACATTGCCCAACATCGCCAAAAGGTAGCTCAACAACATTTGCACAAAAGTTTGCTTATTTTTCTGGGTTTAATACTTCAGACCCAAGATCTTATTATAAGCTTGCACCTACACCAGCAAAGAAAAATATGCTCACCAATACGAAACAGATATACTCTGCTTCCTTTATTTCCCAACTGTCTTTACATGGTTTTGACTTTTGGAGGGACACAATAGACATAAAATCTGTCTGGGGGACTAAAGATTGGCATGTTCAGGGAACAGAGGCCTTATTTAGAGCATGCCTCATACCACAGCAAATTATCTTTCTGAACGACACAGTGCAACAGACTTCAAATAAAGAAAACACAAGAATCCATTGGCTCTAGCCATCAGGATATGCAAAATTCACCTGATAATAGCAATTTTAATACCATGGCTACTTTCCCCTGCATAAACAAATAACAACTAACGAAATTCTAAGCAAAGTAAAATCTGGCTATCCCAAAGATGTTTTTCCCACGCGTACAAAAACTTATCTTAACCTCTTTTCCTGAGAGCACACTCTCCCTATTAAACTTATCCCTCACACAGGGAGTTGTACCCTCAGCCTTCAAAGAAGCAGTGATCATTCTGCTCCAAATAAAACCAGGGGCGAACCTCCAGCCGTTAGATAACTATAGGCCCATATCTCTTCTTCCTTTTCCCGCTAACATTCTAGAGGCACATGTAGCCAAACATCTCTGCTCCTTCATAGAAGACACTAATTTCCTGGATTCAACCAGGCAGGTTTTCTGCCTTCTAACTCCACCAAATCAATCATTCTATCCTTAGTGGATGACCTAAAAGAAAAGGCTGATGAGGGATGCACTCAGGCACTGATCCTGTTCGATCTATCTGCAGAGTTCGATACCGTTGATTATGAGATCTTAATGGATCGAATTGCTGCAGCAGGTCTCAGGGGTATCGCCTTAAACGGGATGAAATCTTTTTAAATGACCGAAAGCAATCAGTCCCTCTCTCACCCCATAGTTCTGCTATTGTTTTTTTTTTTTAAACTTTATTTCTCATTTTTCCACAATGAATAACAAACATTACTCAAAACATGCACTTCAGCAATTAGTACAATATGCATTTCTCCGAGTTCATGGAGCCAACATAATGATCAGTACAGGTACAGGCCAACTATCAAAATTCCAATATCATAGAATTCTGCAGTACTATAATACCATGCCCTGGAGCGTCTTCCACCTTCCTTTAACCCGCTAATGAGATCATTTTGGTAATGGGGTAGCCTTGACTAAACACAATAGCGAGACCAAAGCATCTAGCACATACAATTCCCTACCCCACCCCAGTGCGGTCCAGTTCGTCCTGTGAGTCCATGGTCTCTTCTATACCCAGCAGATATTGGCGGTAAGGGCCCCATATGTCTTTGGGTGCGCAACGTACAGGCATCAAAGCGTTATAATTATCAGATTGGACTGAGCAGTATGCTAAATCTTTTTCCCACTCGGTAGTAGTGGGCAAGGGACCTCTCATCCAACGCATGGCCACCCTCCTTTTAGCCAACAGAAGGCCGAGAGCTGCCAGCTTGCGCACTCCCTTCGGTATTTGTTTATCAAACCCCAATAACGCGACAAGTGGCGTCTCGGATAACTCACAGCCCAGAATTTTGGTAAGAATCTTGAAGCCATTGTTCCAGAAGGAACGTATTCCTTGACATTCCCAAGCCAAATGCGTGAAATTTGCATTCCTAGCGAAACATCTCGCACATTTATTGTCTTCCCGTATTCCATATCTATGTAGCCTAGCCAGAGTGTAATAGGTTCTATGTATATATTTAAAATGTATCAGACGGTGCCTGCCATTTAAGGAGATGGATCGAACAATAGCGTAGTTCTGCTATTGTTACTATGAATTGTGGGGCACCCCAGGGCTCCTCCCTGTCTCCACATCTCTTCAACCTTTACATCCGCCCTCTGATACATACTCTACAACAAAAAAAGGGTTAAAATCTACAATTATGCAAATGACATGCAGTTGATTTTTACAATTGATGAGACATCTGACTCCAAGGAGTTCCTCCAGAATACCATGCTGTTAGTCAGAGACTGGATGAACAGCAACCAGCTAAACCTTAACTCTGACATAACAGAGATTGTCATCCCCAATAATAACTAAACTATTGGACCCTTGCTCACTGGCCAATGGAGCTTGGCTCCGCACCCATTACTAAGAGTACGATAAAAAGTCTTGGCATCCAAATTGATGCAGACCTATCCATGAAACCTCAGATAAGCTCGGTTACGTTCTCCTGTTTTCTCCAACTCAGGAAGTTTAGGAGAATTAGAAGATTCTTCAGGAGAGAGGCCAGCACTCACATCATTATCGCCTTGATTCTGTCTAGAATGGATTACGCTACTGCTATCTATCTAGGTCTCCCGATCAATCAAAATTATCGATTACAGATGATACAATACCAAGCTGCCAGAATCATCTATCAACAACCTAGGCACGGCCACACAAAGCCGCTGATGAAGGAGCTTCATTGGCTCCCAGTGGTGCAGCGGTCCATGTTTAAAACAGGATGCATTATCTTCAAAGCAATCCAAAGCAAAGGCCCCAAATAACTATCCACAAGGATCCATATATACTCCATGCTCAATCTTATATCTGTGCAAATGAATTTATTAGAGGTCCTAAGATTTAGACGTGAAAGGACGGGAGGGTCAGTTTTTCCACACTAGGGCCCACATTTTGGAACTCTATGCCCATCGCCATCAGATTACATGTGTTTCAGGAAAAAGCTGAAAACATGGCTTTTCACCCAAGCATATAGTTAGGGACAGACTCACAAAATTGGTCGCTTCCCAACTCAGCACCAAGAGACCTGTCGGTGTACGTGCACTCTACAAATACCCCCTAACATAACATGTCTTGGTCTAGCAAAGATCAAGTACTTGAACACACCTTGAATTCCCTTGCTTTCACACTTTGAGGGTTGGCAAAATTATACACAACATAGTGAGGATACATTGGATGCCATACTATACAATGGTTCTTAAAATTCATCGGACACCAATTGGAAGGGATGGTTGGTTTGGCCAATCGAAACAAATAGGTGTCAGTCAAGATTCAGGGGTACCACCGAAGGGTTTAGTATCCAGAGGCCTGACCAACACTACGTACAACGAGAACACTCGGGGTGGTGACATCTTACAGGTGTTGGAAAGTTATGCCTAGAGTGGCTAAAGACCTCAACATTGTCCCAGGTGAAACAACACATGTCGTTACTCTCAGATGACATGCATCTTCTGGATTTTTTGTTAGGTCCCCAGAAGCCACGTCAGAAGCACTTCCTTTAAGCTATTTACAATGAGGTATGGAAAATCTCCCAGCAGGAGGCTGCTGAAAGATTGCGTGGGATTGACAGGGTTAACCAAGAAAAGGCTTTGGCAGTGGTCGAAAATGGCATGACCACACTGACATCCAAGATTTATTCACTGGGTAACATTGTGTCTTCTTCAATAGATATAATAGAACAGGATTTGTCTATTTTTCAACATGGGCAATCACAATTGTGATCCATTCTATTATTGAACTGGACGCTGCAATCACTGCTTTCTGGTCACGTGCCCTGGCTGTATATCAACAGTACGTCTCTGTTTTCTGCACACAATCTAACAGAAAGACAGACAACAATGGCACAAGGAGATGCAAAAAATACAATGCTGCACATTGAAAAATTGGACCAATTACCTTTTACCGTGGCCGAGTCACCCTCCATAGAATGTTTAATCCATGGCCATATTACACTGCCAGTCACGACATTCCAATTCCAGTACTGTCTACAGTAGCACCGGGTAGGCAGGTATGAGGCATTGGGAGAAGGGTACATACATGAATCTTGGGATCTACCGTACAGATTTAGATGCAGGAATGGGGACACTGAAGTTTTTCTCATCGGTTCAGACTGTGAGAGTTCTTTAAGTGGTTCTCTAATTTGTCAGGATATTTTGCTTCACGGAGCCTGTAATGCTTCAGTTGCAAACCTATTATGTCACTTGAAAGGATCCCCAGCTGCTGTGATTCATCCGGTGTTCAAACTGCTCTTGAATGGGAGTTATTTGATGTTAAATGATCAAGGTGGTT
This sequence comes from Calotriton arnoldi, assembly GCA_963921515.1. Classification (NCBI taxonomy): domain Eukaryota; kingdom Metazoa; phylum Chordata; class Amphibia; order Caudata; family Salamandridae; genus Calotriton; species Calotriton arnoldi. Next base: position 884,253 of record CAWUFW010001363.1, on the reverse strand, counting down.
GTGGGATGGTACCAGGCATCGCATCTCTGGTCACAGTAAGTTCCAGGGTTACTTGTTGTATGCAAGTATTGTTTCCACTGACCTGCACAGTTAGGGAGGCAACGCTATGGCCTTCGTTGGATGTTTCCCTTATGCAGTTTGATTCTCTGAGCAGACTGAAAGCCATGCTGTTACAGAAGGATGTGGCCTGAACCTAAGGCTGAGAGACTTTTGATCTCCAGGTTGCAAGGTCTTCGGCTGAGATACAGGCGCTAGTCCAAACAAACTTCCCGCTCCATTTATGAGAAATGGTACATCGTGTCTTTATGACATGTATGATACGAGTGGGATTGTGCAACTATTTAAGAGCATAGGTTACGGACTATTGAGCTCCTTTCAGACAATCTTCGGAGTTATTCCATGATTTATTCACCCCGTATTGGGAAGTGTTTTCGGAGGGCTTCCGCTGGACCTACTACTTGTAGTGGGTATCCTGGTTTTAATTTTTCTGCTACGCAATGGACGGCCCAGTTTTCAAAGAGACTGAAAAAGCACTCCTGGTGCGACATTGCCGTGAACGCATGGTACTCCATCTGGGTGCACCTCGGCTTCTGGAGCTAAGTGAGCATTGGTTCCTTTCGCTCAGATCAGTCTGGGTCAACTGCATCTTGCCTTTGCTCCGCTGCCTATTCTGCGGATACAAATGAGTGTTGGACATATGTCTGACCCTTCCATCGGTTGCGCCACCAGACGTTGATGTACTACTGGACCCCTTAAAGGCCCATGTGTTACAGTGTCCTCAGTGTATTCCAATGTTGATGACGGCATCTTAGAGCCTCCACAGGATGCTTCAGATCCTATCGGAGCAGGCACCAGCTCTACAACCAGCACACAGGCTACAAGTGTTTCCTTGGAGGCTGCTGCAGGAACAGAAGATGATCACCTTTGCTCCATTGACCGGATACAAGAGGTGTTACAAGGACTGTCATCTGCAAATGCAAGCAACCGTGATGTTGCGTCTCCCACACAGGACACAAACATTTGGCTCTCCGTGTGATGGGAACAATGTATAGACAAATCCTGTTCTATTACATCTATTGAAGAAGACACAATGTTGCCCATGGCTTTCGGAGTGCAGTATCTTGACTATTTTATGAACTTATAAGCTTTTTAACTTTTTTTTCTTCGTTTTTACATATACCAAGTTTTAGTTGTTTTTACACTCATTTTTATAACTAAGTTTGTATGCTTTTATGACAGGCATGTTTTAGCATTAGTTAATATTATCGTCCTTTGGAGGAGGAGTGGGTGTTATGAGCCACAATGTACCCCAATATAGGCCTACGTAGCTGCATGACCTTTTACCTACATTTGTCATACCTTGCCCTACATAACAGTTCTGCCACAGACATTTTACCTAGTTATGTGCCAAATAAACGTCATGTGAATTTCTTCAAAAACTAGCCTAATTTATTATGAAAGAGGGTTTTTAGTATAATATCTTAATCCCCTGTCCAGGACATGACCAGCAGGATTACCATCTTCTGTATAGTAACTCTGTACAAAAGTCACCGCTATCGTCATCCTTGGACGACAGGCCCACAGTACCATTACACATCTAGGTAGAAACCCTGAGGGTACATTTTGGGTATAAAGGAACCACATCTTCACTGGGCAACCAGAGGAGAAGCTTCCATGCTGACACGAGTTGCTGATGTCCCTGCAAGCAGAAACTCCAGCATGCAGTGGTCTGACATCCCTTGCGGGGTGTCCAACTCGAAACCAAGACGGGGTCCTTCATTCTCTCCCATTAGGTAATGGGGTTGGCTCTTTCCTAGGGGATTCTTGGCTTTACACCCACCTACATGCTAGGTACACTTAGGGTTTGCATCATAGGAGTACGCTCGATTACTGCCATGTATCACTATGCCTGCATATATTTACTGTTTTAGCACCATGGTAGAATTCTACCTTTTATTTACAGTTTCGGTGCTCGTAATCTTATATATCTGTTTCTGTCCAATGATTGTCGCATTTTTTTTTTCCAATCCCCATAACTCTCATTCACGTTTAGATTATTTGTTGGTGTCTAGAGACTTAGTGAAAACTATAACTCGACCTACTATTGGTAGTATCGAAATTTCAGACCATGCAATAATCTCGCTTCACTTACAAACAGGTAATTTTTCTGTCTCTCATTCCCGTTGGCGCATGAATGTTGATGTTGTTCTTTAAGATGCTCATAAAGATACCATTTTAAAAGCTATTCATGAATATTTTTTACATAATCCTGATGTTACCTTCCCTATTCTAAAATGGGATGCTTTTAAAGCTTATTTAAGAGGAATTGCTATTTCTATAATGGCACATGAGAATAAATTGTTTAACACCAATTTATTACACCTAGAAAAACAGATTGCAAAATTTGAACGACTGTTTATCTCTTCTCAGAATCTTGATTTAAAACCGCACTGCAAAAAATTTAGATAGGAGTATAATTCAATGTTTAGTAAAAGAGCCGGTATCCAGATTACCAACCAGAAAGCTAAATTTGCTTTCAATGCTAATAAGTCAGGAAATCTTTTAGCTAATTATCTCTGCATAAAGAAAGATCGAATCAAATTCACGCTATCCACAGGCACAATGGTACCGTTGCTGTATCGATATCAGATATTATAGATTAATTTCTTCAATTTTTCTCTTCATTATATAGTAACCCGAATCTTCTAGAATCTCAAATTTTTGATAATTTTTTAACAGCTGCCAATCTACCACAACGTTCTCAGTCTGATAAAATCAAACTAGATAACCCTATCAGGTCAGATGAACTTCTATTTGCTATTTAGTCACTTAAACCTCAAAAATCTCCTGGCCCTGATAGCATTCCTACAGAATTTTATAAAGCCTTTGCTGACACTCTTATTCCTCACCTACATCATTTAATCACTACATTTGCTCAATCTGGCTTACTCAATGGCTCTTTTACAGAAGCATTAATTATAGTTTTACCTAAACCAGATAAAGATCACACCAAAGTTTCAAATTATCGTCCTATTTCTCTTATCAACCAGGATTGTAAAAGTTTTGCAAAAATCCTAGCCACCGGATTAGCTCGAGTTTTGTCGTCCCTTATCCATATCGATCAATCTGGATTTATGTCAAAACATTTCTCTGTTAATAACACAAGACTCCTTTTTCATGTTATTGATAAGGCCTCTACCCTTACCTCTCCTGCCAGCCTCCTAGCTTTAGACGCGGAGAAAGCGTTCGATAGGGTTCACTGGCAATTCCTTTTTCGAACACTTTCTTCTTTCAATTTTGGTAATAATTTTATAAAAAAGATATCGACTTTATATGGCTCCCCCTCTGCCCGACTCTTTATTAATGGTCAATTTTCAAATCCCTTATCTCTTTATAGAGGAACCCGACAAGGTTGTCCTTTATCACCTCTTCTTTTTTTGTTAGCAATTGAACCTTTTCTTTCCCATATTCGAAATTCTGCTGATATTGAAGGAATTATGTTAGCGGATGTTAACCTTAAAACGTCTGCCTATGCAGATGATGTTCTATTATATCTTAGTAACTCAGCCACATCTCTACCTGCGGTTTTAGATGTTATATGTAAATATTCTACTGTTTCTGGTTATACCTTGAATTCTCATAAAACAGAATTTTTTCCCCTGAACGTTTACTGCACACCTTCAGTACTGGACAATACTGAAAATATTTGGCAAAAAGAGAATTAAATATTTAGGTATACTCTTTTCACTTCCCTTAAAACACTCTGTCACTCTCAATTGTGACTTTCGATTTACCAAAATTGCAGACAAAATTCGTCAATGGTCCACTCTACATTTATCATGGTGGGGGAAACTTGAAACCATTAAAATGGTATTAGCCCCAATTATTTTCTATACCTTGTTTGTGATCCCTATACAATTGCCTCTCTCAGTCTACAAAAAAATTGATAAGCTTATTTCTACATTTATATGGAATAACAAACCCCCTCGTATTGCTTATACTAAACTTAAATTGTCTAAACTGAATGGAGGATTTGGTATACCCGATTTCTTCAAATGCCATAAAGCATTTATTTTAAAACAAGGTTCACTTTGGTTCACCTGTTTGGACCCTAACTATTCTCCTAAATGGTTAATGATTGAGCGCAATTTAGTGTCACCATTTCCTCTCCCATCACTTCTGTCCCTGTCTAATTCAAATAAACTTTTTAAATCTTCCCCATCATTGCATCCACTAAATTGATTATTACTGATTTTGACGCATCCTTTTCATCACGTATTTCAGATTCTACTATGATCTCCCTTTGGCATAATCCTATATTAAAATGTAACCGTACAATTACATTCTGGAAACTGTGGATTTCGGCTGGCATTTTCTTTTTCCAGGATATTTATGGAGATGATGCTTTATTATCTTTCTCTGAACTACAGGACAGATTCATGTTACCCAATGCCGAAGCCCTTAAATATGAAATTCTTTGTAACACACTGCTTAACACCTATCCAAATGTGCTACCCCAAATTAAGACTCCAGATTCAGTAAGTTGTATTAAAGCTTTTTCTGCCTCTCAACATACTGTCTCCAAATTTTATAAACAACTTCATTGTACAAATGCTACTAACCTTACCTTTCTATCCACCTTTTGGAATGCAGAACTTTCCTGTATCATTGTCCCAAACCAACACCTTTATTCTATTCAATTGTATATGGACCCCCTATAAATTATTTAGGGCTAAACTCATAGACTCCCCACTTTGTTGGAACTGCAAATGTTATGATGGTACTTTGAAACATATTCTTTTTGAATGTAATGTAATATCTCAATTCTGGAAGAATGTTTGGGATATCATTGTTAAAATACTTCCCATTTCTGAGACCCTCACTTACAGCATGCTTATTGGTTATTTCATCCACCTTATTGGAACCCCAGTCTAAACTTTTTAATCTCCTTATTTCTATTACTATTAAATCCATTACTTCCAATTGGAAATCATCTGAAACAATATCAGTTCAAGCATGGTGGTTATATGTTATTTTTATTAGATCTGGTGCCCAATTATCTTACAAGGGACCATTAAAAATACATTGTCATTTCAACAGTTATGGAAACCAATTGAAGATTATATTAATACTTATTTATAAAATATTTAATAACTATTTGCTTCTTAACAATTTTGTATAACTAATGTTTTGAGGAGTAGCCTCGTTTGTTCCTTTTTTTGAGTTTTATAATTTTACTGCTTTTATGACAATGGTAACATTTTTGGTATATTGATATTGTTATGATAATATTTTAGTGTTCATACTATTTCATTATATATACCAACACTGTATCTTTTTTTGTTTGTCTTGTCTACAAAAAATCCTAATAAAATATTTTGAACAGGAGATCTTGAAGGTATTCTTTTGCAATTGAGATTTTACTAGTAATATTTCACTTCACAAAGTGACACCTTGCATCTATAATACATAATCTGATTATAAAGGTGTTATTCGATACACACACCCATGAACAACAGAAGTACAAAGAAGCCAAAGATTAAAGCACATTTGAATTGACAAGTTCGTGTTGTAAGACATGACAAACATTGTGACCCAGACATTAAAAGGTTTACATCCATAACATTCACATGCAAGGATTTGCGTCTGTGTGATATGGAAATAAATAGGAAATATGGATGGCATATTAAAATAATATATGCATTGATCAAGTAGAGGGGCTGAGTTAATTCATGAGGAGTTCTGGCAATTGAATAAGACAATGAGGGGTAACCCTTCTCTTGGGAGATCCTGTGCTTAATTTGTGCAGGTAGTTGCAGGTGCTGGGCATCAGTTCTCACGTTTTGGGGCCTAGAACATATTTTTCATCATCAGAGTTGAACCAAGAGCATGAGAGTGAAAGGCAGAAATGAGAGGATTAAAAAGTGAGAAGCAGAATATGGGATAGCAAAGACAATTGTAGAATCGAACAATGAAAAAGAACCTCTATGAGATAAACAGACAGGAAGTGTAGGGTGGAGAAAAAAAGTGATGAGGTGGAATCAAGACTATACAGCATTGATATCGACATACTGGCTTTCAGCAACACCCTTGTTCAGCTCTGTAGAAAATGTAGGGCCCCTGCGTCAATATTTTTGAAACATTAAGCAATGTAAGATATGGGCTACAAGAATTTTTTTTTCCAAAGATGAAATGATGTTTGCTTTGATAGCTTTTCTAGTACAAATTATGTACATTTGAAAATTATCAGTGTGGGTTTACTCGCCTAGAGGAAAGGTGAGAAGCAGGAAAGAGGATGAGACATCAGTGACAACACGTGCTGAATATATTTCATATTTACTAATTATCATCATCAAAAAATGTTATTCGGTTTTTCAACCGTTAGAGTACAAACAAGTACACACAATACATAAATCATGAGATATATAATCAGGAATAAAAACAGAATAAAAGTCCATCTCTGATTTCCAGTATCGTAAATAAAAAAATGAATCTCATGAGCAATAAATATGTAGCTAAATAGTCTATTATCAACAGAGAAGAGAAAGATTTCTAAAAAAAAAAAGACACAGATAATAAAAATCTCACTACATTATGTTAGACCTAACACACCATGCCCAGAAAAGATATTTTGATAGTACACAGACCACCACCTGGGATGTTTCTGTACATAAAATCCGCATAGCAGCCGCCACACAACTTGTCTACATCCAAGTTGCTTGCAAAGTGGAATAATCCAGGCTTTCCTGAGACACACATACCTGGAACAAAAGAACAAAAATTGTGCTAAAGTTTCTTCAGACTGACAGCATGTCGGGCATGCTGTGCTTGTGCAGGTTTGTGGATTCCAATGAGCAAGCAATATGGCTAGTGGCAATGTGCCGTAGTGAAGTTTCAAAAATAACTACCTAGGTGTTGATAAGGTAATGTAATCTAGAAAAAGTTCAAAGGAGGAATGGGGTTTAAAATCCAGAAATGTATCTGCAAGTGACCCCTTACAACATTCCTCATTTCAGTATCCTGCATATAGCCACAAAAAGCATCTTTAAGGGTGGCCAGACAGATGTTTCAGAGAAGGAGGAGAAGACCAAAATTCACCTAGGCCAAGTTTGAATACAAGATTTTTGACTTTGGACAAGCACTTGATTTTACAGAAATTATCCAAGGAAACTACATCTTGAAAAGTTCTATAGCAGTCTTCAAGAGCCAAAGAGTATTTCAACCTGTGCAAATATAACAGAGGCCTTAATTGAGTTTTTAGGTAAGTGGTGCAATGCGTATGTCTCGCCGTAGGGGAATTATAGGAGTGTTCTTACGGAGGTTAGTTATAGCTCTTAGAAAGGAGTATTCAGCCACTCCTAAAGGGGCCAGCGTTACATTGCCCCATTCTTCCGTCCCACATAGGGCAGTGCCCGCAGCCTTGGCTTTGTAAACCTTTAAGGCAGGAGAGATGTGCTTAAGATCGGAGGACCTATACACTCTCAGGATTGTGGCAGAATGTTGCATTAGACTCTGGCTGCTCTTCTGGACCTGGGATCACCAGGACATAACATTAGATGTCATTGTCCTAAGATAATCAAACTCCAAAATCTTTTACAAAGGACTACCCCCCAACATTATGGAGCCTCCAAAGAATAGACCAATTACCATAAATTTAGTTTTCGCATTATTTATCACTAGTCTACATTCACAACAGAAAGCTTTGAACCTGTTTACTAGGTGTTGAAGGCCACATGGTGATTTTGACATCAGGACGGTGTCGTTGGTGGATACATAAGTGGTATTCTATCGCCAGCCAACCTCGAGGCATCATTTAGGCCTTCCGCCAAGTAGGCGACTACATTATTCAAGTATAATAAAAAAGAAAAAGGGAGAGTATGCACCCCTGATGAACCCCTTCTTGAAGTTCTGTCTTGTCAGAAAAGTTCCCCTCCCTTACCCCATCTAACACGGGGATATGTATCCTTGTTGTAATTTGGCAGCATTTAAGTTAAGCATTAACTGAAGACAGCCTGTATTTAGAGGCTAAATTGTCCGCTTTGTGGAATCCATTTTGTATTTCTGTCAGCCATTTTGGCTGCCATGTGCTACCATGTGCTCGCCATGTGCTCTGTCCTACCTTCCTGTTAACTGCTCTTGAAATCTGCCTAGAGACAAGTTATATTTAGTTCCTCTTGCTTTGCACATGCTCAGTTGAGCTTGCAGCTGTTCCGAGTTTATAAATGTCAGGATGTGTCTACTAAAAGTAGAAACTGTTAGCTCCACCCACTTGTCGACTGTGCATTCTCTGTATGACCTTATATGTACCTAAAACCAGCATTTGTGTTAGTACCGCCTTCATTTGAGCCCCTGTGTGGGTATAAAAGGACCAGGATCCTTCCATTCAGTGTGCTACTTCATGCATTACTGAAGGGTGATGTGCGAATGTTAGCTCCACCTCATGAGGTTTAATAAACTCTGTCTTTTATATTTCAGTTTCTGTGCCAACTTCTTCCTAAGTGTCTGAGGACTCTGTCCAGAGAAGGGAGAACCCCTAAGAACTGGTAGGCCTTGCTGAGGCTCACTACAACATCCTGATGTAGACGGATCAGAACGTCCAAAAGATGAGGCGGGATCCCACTATTTTCAAGAACTGCCCACAGTTTCTCTCGAGGTGCAAAGTCGAACGCCGATTTAAGGTCAACAAAGACCAGATAGAGGTGTGCTTTTTGGAGGACAACCGTCTTCCAATAAATAGTTCAAAACTTAAAGACCTGGTCAATAGCACTAATCCCCGTCTGAATGCCACCTGAAGAGGAGATAAGACCATATGGTCCTCAATCAAAGCATCCAATTTCCCTAAAACCTGTCTGGCAAACAGTTTTTGGGCCACGTCTATTAAGCTAATCGGTGTAAAGTTTGTGGGTAAGTCAGAGAGCCCTTTTTGTAAATCAGGACCATTTCAGCAAAACTTTCAACTGGGGGATATACTCACCCCCTTGAAATTTGAGTTTGCCAAGTGATTAAAATACAAAGTCCATCCTTCGATGTCTGTGAGATAGATGTCACCAGGTACACCATCTGGCCCAGCTGCTTTACCAGGTGCAATAGCCTTAAGTGCACTAGCAGTCTCGAACGTATCAATGGTAGGAACCCGAGCCATTAAAAATGGATGGCAGTTTCCATCATTGGCCCTTGTCTGAGGTCGACTACAAAGGTCCAAAAAGTGGGTATTCCAGGCGTCAGGAGTCACTGAGTCTGCCAATAGTCTAGTTGGGCAATGGATACAATTGGCTACCAATTTACAAAATTTCCTGGCATCATTATGTACGGAGATATTGTATATGCTTTCCCAGACATGGGTGTCCCACTCCTTATGTGCTCTGGTTAATGCCACCTTGTATTCTTTCCTATTGATTCAAACCAAAATGCTATCTCCTTTAGCAATGGCTTTTCGAAGGTCATTATTACCCTTATGGCAAGCCCTGTTATACCAAGGCCTAAAAGGCACAGAGGAAGGTCTATTAGCAGCACAAGTACATGTGAAGCACTCCTCAAGGCTTTCAAATAGGAATTCATAGACTCTGATAATGTTCCCACTCCAAACCTGATCATAGTTGTGACAAGTTTTGCCTTTCCCATCTCAGAGACTGTGACATTAAGGGCCTGGTTAAACGCAATTCTGCATCGGGCATTGTCAACTACCTTATTCCACTTGACCCTTCTCCTGTCATTAGAGGGGACCAGGTTGGAACTTGATGATACTACAATGCTATCCAATTTATTGAACAGATCTTTTAAAATACAGTGCACAGCGTTGTGGTCACTGTCAGATCTGCTCAGTATTTTAAAATCAACCATATGCCCCCAAAGTGATAGAGGAATTAAAAAATTCTGCTTGTGCACCCCAGCCGGTTGAAGGTATGGGCAGCATTTGGGTCAGATATTGAACGACCATTACAGGCCCTCAGCCCTTGTGATAAGGTGAAAGACATAGCTGATAAGCAGCACTTGTCCAGCGCTTTACAGGTTCAGTGTCAATAGCTGGAATCCCCCATTGCTCATCCTCCTCAAAGGCCGGAGACAGAGTTCCCGCTTCCCAAGGTTTTGTTGGTGGTGTTCAAATCATGGACGATTATAACCTAGTCATGCAAGTCATAAAGAGATCAATGTGCACTCAAATCACGCAAAACCTGGGAATTTGCCCCTCTTACCACCCTGTTATAAACATTTTATAGGTAAAAGGCATGTGCATCCTCCATAGCGAAGGATAGTCCCAGAAAATCGTTAAAAATAAAGAGAAGCAAAGATATGTTGGCATTAAAGGCTGTTTTTACCCATATTATGAGACCGCCAGAAGGGCAGCCCCTCCCTGCACTACAAGCCGTTTGGTGGTAGTTTACATAGCCTGACCTGTGTGCTGTCTCCAAGGACCAGGTTTCCTGGAAGCAGCACAGGTACTGGGAGAGGTGTGGCACAGCGGCCAGAGCGGCTGCCTCCGAGTGTGGGGCTCACGGTTCGATCCCTGGCACCGGTGGTAGCTCAGCATCATCTGACTCTAAGCAATAGCTCACTTAATCTCCCCGACCGCCCCCAGCACCTTATAACCCTTATGGGGGTGATATGTTCGCACTTTACAAATAAGAATTATTATTAAATTTATTATTATAGGTCAAATTGATCAATAAAACTTCCCCATGCCGGGTCGGGCAGTTTGGACTTAATTCCTTCTACATTCCAAGAAAGAATGTTGGTAAAGGGGGACGATCTAGAAACAACCTTCTCTATAGTATTGATAGAATGGGAAACAGTACTTGAAAGTATTTGATCACAAACAATTAAGGGATCCCTTTCCAAGTTGTCAAAGACCACAGGCCCAGATTGCAGTCAGTCTATCATAGAGGTACCCAAAGCCTCTTGCTGGTTTTTGTGCTATTAAGCCATAAGCTGATGGGGGATTAAGTTTAACCTAATCGATGTGTTTTGTGGGGCTTGTCTACGCGGTTTTTAAGAAACTCATCTTAAAGAGGTTCTTTAGCTAATGTAGGATCCTTTCTCATATATATTAAGGCCAGATTACAACTTCGATAAGCCCTCTCAGACGTGGTATTATCATCAGCTTGACTTTTCTTCATTTCATGGCCAGGTTGAACTTGGTCTATTGATGTTCTTACCCAGAAGGACCTACTACTTGGAGGCAAAAGTGCATGACCAGTAGAAAAATTATTTTTGGGGAAATACAAGATAAGGAGTGCTTCATGGCACTTTTCTTTTTCTTACTATTTTTCTGTTCAATTAGCGCTACGTAAGAGGAAGAAAAGACATCCTGGGTAGGTCTAAGAGAGGGGATTTAGCAAGAAGTCTAATTTCCCCCTAACTCAACTGAAAGCAGGATTACCGTAGATGTAAGAATGAATATCCCAGCCTTTAAGCTTTGAGCCAAAGAAGTAATGTGCAACAAACCTGTATCATGCCCCAGATTTTTATCAATTACAGGTGAACCCCCAATGGAAGTTGGAAGACAAGAGGGTACTAAGACTTCAGCAGGCTTAGGCATAGAACAAGCCACCTTCTTGGGGTTAACATCAGTGGGTAGGGATGTTAGAGCATAGTACAGTATGATAAAAGTAGAGGTATATCATCAACAGTAGGGAGATTGGGCAAAGTATCACTTCCATCATTCCCTAGGTCACCCCCATTTCGGTCCTTCAGAGCAGACAGTGCAAAAAGTTCAGGTAGTGGTAAAGGTACAGATAATTCAGCAACACTAGGAGGGTTAAGCAAACTGTCACTTCCATCATTCCGTAGATCACCCCCATTTCGACCCTTCGGAGCAGACACATAGTTCACACAGTCGTGTTACAGAAGCTGGTTTAGATTTACGTTTCTTTAATAAGATGTATGGGACTTTCTTGGGTCCAATAAAAGGTTTGTGAACGGTAGGGGCGTTTCCTCCAAGGAGATTTTCCACTTCTTCAATTAAAGAATCTATATCCTTTAACGTTGTGTTATTCGATGATTCACTAGTTGCGGTAGTTGGAGCTGACTTGCAATTTTTGGATCTTTTGCCTTGGAGAGGATCGGATGCTTTACGCTTCCCCATTAGCATAGCATGATAGCACCAGAGTAAAGTAGAGTCTTGTTTGCTCACATCCCTGTGAAGTTTTCAGTGGTGTGGGCAATCAAATTATTACTCAAAGTCCAGTGTCCAACAGCCCAACCTCGCCTCAAGCACGAGAACCACCAGGTCCACAAAACAGGCCAACAGCCAAAATGTGTCCACGTGAATAATAAATTAGAGGCTAGGTCTTACTTCGGCAGCAGAGCAGTCAAAAAATGTCCCCCGTCCCCGCCCTGTCCCCTCCTAGTGCTGACGGGCTCAGTGTGGGCACGCGGCCCGCACACCCCCCACACTACAGGACTGACTGACAGGTACCTTAAATGCACCGCTGCAAGTCAGATGATGATGACTGGGCACAGGGGGTTGTGGGACAATGGGTACCCAGGGGCTACAAAGTGGTTGCAGCGGCTTACCCCTGCCATGGCAGTAATGCTGGTCCCTGTCAATAGCGATCCTGTTTGAAGCAGCCTCTGCAGAAAGACCCAAAGTGGTGCAGCAGCCAGGCAAAGTGATGAACCAGCAGCCCTACTAATTATATCACTAATTATATATTACCATGATGCTATCCTTGAAATCAATAACCCTATGAAAAGAGGCCCAATGTTTTGCCGTGAAGCACCCTCCAAAGCAACTCATACACCATTATGATATTAAGGCATAGGCTGAGCAGTGTTCATACTGTTGGAACCTTAATGAAAGGCGTACGTTCTACAGTGAACAGGCAGCTTTCCTTCACATTGTATTATGTTGGAAATGCGATCTAAAATAATTCAGAAAGATAATTAACTTGTCATTGAGCCAGCAGCTCAACACAAAGAAATATGAAATATGTTGCCAGCAACCTGATCAACAATTCAAAATGACGGAGAGAGCCACAGTATTCTACTTTGATTTAGTCAAAGACGCATTTGAGATTTTGCAATTTAAGACTCAGAAAAGAAAAGGCTTTAATCATTGCCTTATTCGTTATTTAGGAACATGCAGCATGATATTTTTTTTAACAAGAATTCACATATGATGTGGTCACGTTGTCATGCATAGCTACTTAGATTAAATGGAAAAGAAACCAAAGGGGTGAGTGACTGTGAACAAATAATCTGTTTTGTGCTGAAGTTGTAGCAACAAACCAATGGAGAGAAAGCTCGAACAATTCTGAATAGTCTTTCATTCCCCATGTTAAATGCTAAAGCTGCTCTGAATAGTCATATCAATGTGATTTTCCAGGTTCCTGTAATGTAGGTTGGATCGCTCAATTCTGTGTGGCTTAATGAGTTAGGCTATTTTTGCACTGTTAATTTCCAGACCTTTTAACTTATGTTACAAAGTCCTCGGCTCCTTTTCTGATAAATTCGACTGTGCCTTTTTAAGGCTGCCCTGCTAATCAACCCATTAACAACTCCCCCTTAGGGTCCCCTGAGAAATTAAGTAATAGGGAATCGGTAAATCTGTGGCCGAACTCCGACCGACCCGACAACCACAGAATTCGTCATTTTCCATGTGTTTTCCACCTGCTGAATGAACCCATACTATTCTATTCTACTTAGCTGCATTATCCTGTGCATCGCATGAATGGGAGGTATGTCAGGGCAAAGTGTTTTGTTTAAACCTTATCAATATCAATATATATCAATATATATTAGTGTCTTATGAATACTGGTAAACTTTTGAGGATTTTTATAGATCTAGATTCAATATTGATCAAATATACTGGCCTATGGCCAGCCCCTGCACCACCGGGCCTTCGGCCATGCACAGTGGTGTTTGGGTGCAGAGCCTAGCCTGCCAAAAGGCCCAGTACTTTGGTAATTAGCAACAGTCTCCATTTACCTTGCTACCAGTACCTTAAAATACACTTAAATCTACAGGCATGTTGTGCTTTTTAGCAAAACCTATTTTATTTATAAACCCAGTATTCTTAAATGCATATTAAATACACATCTCTTTTGTTTACTAAAGGAAGATATAGTATAACCGTATGTACTAATGTTTCAGTTACATTTTTAATAAGCTTTTCCCTATTCAAAATAAAGTATTTTCAGGCTAAACATACAAAATAAACATGCCATAAAAGTACTGGAAGGCTAACTAACATGTAATAGGTATGCTCATTGAAGTTTTGCCTCTGGTGCGTTGTGTGCAGGTCTGGTCCTGTGGTACACATGGTCAAATATGGTGCAGAGTGAGGGTCGGTCACGTAGGAGTTTTTATACAAAGAAACATGTAATTCTCTCAGGAACTGTGGGTAGCAGGCATACAATGTGAAATTAGTTTTAATAGTGAAGATCAGGACTTTAACAATGCTTTTCATGCTGAAATCCCAGTTGCCCAATAGGTTTCCATGTATAACACCAATGCATTAAGTGTGGTAAATAACTGAATTTGTGCCATCAAAAAAATATGTGTTTTTTCACCTATTTTCTGTAAATTGCAGAGAGGACCTTGCTGGCAAAAGACAGCTCATGCCATATACATGGAGTTTCACAGTTCCCATAAGGTTTTCCTGCTTAAACCGAATCTATATCTAAAAAAAAAAAAAAAATTAAGTACAGCCAAATTTCAGCGATCTTTGCGAGGTGGTGCAGGGGCTGGCCATAGGCCAGTATATTTGATCAATATTGAATCTAGATTTATAACAATCCTCAAAAGTTTACCAGTATTCATAAGACACTAATATATATATATATATATATATATATATATATATATTACCTACTGGCGGTCGCCAGTAGATAGTTATAGTTAGGACCTATTTTCCATAGGAAATCCGCAACATTCTATTTGAAATAACTCTTGCGTCGGTTGACGAATCTTCGCGTAATTTTCAAACTTTATGGCCCGCTCCGGTCCGCTCCTACCCTGAAAGTTTCGGGTGATTCGTCAAGCGGGGCCGAGAAAAAGGGGGTCCCAAAACATGTTTTCCCCATTCATTTTCCCATAGGAAACTTTAGCCACGGCTACAGCCCGCACTGCTGAACGGAATTACACAAAATTTGGCAAAGAGGTAGTTCTTGGTTCAGAAAGAACCCTTTTGTTAAATGGTGTAAATCCGTTCAGTAGTTGCTGAGAAAATCAAAAGTAAAAACACATATATATCTGGGCGGAGCCTAACCACACGTCATCGTGAGATCTGATTGGCTGTCAGCACTTCATCCTGGAATTGCTGGCAGCCATCTTGGGACCAATATAAATGATAGTACCCCTTTGAAATGCATTGTAGTGAATCGAAGATTTTGAGGGTTACCAAAAGGAGAACTATAAAGGGTGATAACAGACTTTAGTTACATTAGAATTCATTTGTTGATTGTACCATACTAATTTCAGGAATTGTGGTGTGTTCTAAGGTGATTTTACCCTGTGAAAAACCTTCTGCTGGGATATCATGAATCATGTTTGAGAGAAAACTATTTTCACATGCTTGTCCCATACAGTTTTGGAAGGTGCTCCAGAAGCTAAAATGAGAGCATATTTTCTGTAAATTCACATTATCTTTCTCAGTCATGTGAGAATGAAGTCTGACATTCTCAGTAAAACATGTACATCCAACAAGGGCAGAGACTGTCAGTTGATTCCTTTGTGTTCTACTGCAGCTTCCCAGAGTGTTCTAAAGAACAACTAGAGTGCTAACAGCCTTACTTATGACAAAAGTATGGCACACCTGAAGCCATCTTGATTGGAATAAACTGGTAACACTTAAAACATTTAATTTAAAAAGTAACAAAATGATGGGGTTCATCTTGTCATAGAAATTATGGTTAGTGCTCTGGAAAGAAAAATTAGGACATGTTTCAAGTGTGATCTCAAATATCTTCCTGTTCTATTTCAACAGGAGCAGCCTGTCAGTTGATGCCTTTGTGTTCTACTGCAGCTCCCAGAGTGTTCTAAAGAACAACTAGAGCGCTAACAGTCTTACTTATGACAACAGTATGGCACACCTGAAGCCATCTTGATTGGAATAAACTGGTAACACTTAAAACATTTAATTTAAAAAGGAACAAAATGAGGGGGTTCATTTTGCCATAGAAATTATGGTTAGTGCTGCAAAAAGAAAATTTAGTGCATGTTTTAAGTGAGATCTCAAATCCTCTTCTATTTCATTAGAAAATTCTGACATGCAGACTGAAACAATCACTTTCAATACCAGCAGTAGACTTCCAGTTAACTCCTTGGTGAGCAGTAGCTTTACTACAGTGATCTAATGAACAACTAGAGTAATAACATTCTGAATTTATGGCAAATGTGTGACATCTGAATGCCTTCTTGATGGAATCAAATTAAAAAACTGAAAGCATTTCCTACTGAGGAGACTGCAGTAAATGAGGAAATTAGGAAACTTCATAACAAAGAAGTCTTCCAAGATGGCCACCAGTGAATAAAGAGCCCAAATGTAGCACAAATATTACCCAGATGTAGCCCACATATAGCCCAATGACAAAAGTGTGCAAAACACTTTTATTTTTAGTTTTTTGCAGTTTTATGTAGTGCAGACTGGTCAGGTATTGGAGCATTGCATCTTAAAACATGACCCCCTACACTACAAAAACACCACTGCACTACCCTAAACCCTAAAACACTACCCCCAGCACGACCCCCTACACTACACAAGCACCACTGCACTATCCTAAACCCTAAAACACTACCCCCAGCATGACCCCCTACACTACACAAACACCACTGCACTACCCTAAACCCTAAAACACTACCCAAACACCACTGCACTACCCTAAAATATGACCCCTACACTACACAAACACCACTGCACTACCCTAAACCCTAAAACACTACCCCCAGCACGACCCCTACACTACACAAGCACCACTGCACTACTCTAAACCCTAAAACACTACCCCCAGCACGACCCCTACACTACCCAAACCCCACTGCACTAACCTAAATCCTAAAACACTACCCCCAGCACGACCCCCTACACTACCCAAACACCACTGCACTACCCTAAAACATGACCCCCTACACTACACAAACACCTCTGCACTACCCTAAACCCTAAAACACTACCCCCAGCAAGACCCCTACACTACACAAGCACCACTGCACTACCCTAATCCCTAAAACACTACCCCCAGCACGACCACCTACACTGCCCGAACACCACTGCACTGCCCTAAACCCTGAAACACCAGCCCCTGCACGACCCCCTACACTGCCCGAACACCACTGCACTGCCCTAAACCCTGAAACATCAACCCTAGCAAGACCCCCTACACTGCGCGAACACCACTGCACTGCCCTAAACCCTGAAACACCACCCCTTCACGACCCCCTACACTGCCCGAACACCACTGCACTGCCCTAAACCCTGAAACACCACCCCCAGCACGCCCCCTACACTGCCCGAACACCACTGCACTGCCCTAAACCCTGAAACACTACCCCCAGCAAGACCTCCTACACTGCCCGAACACCACTGCACTGCCCTAAACCCTGAAACATCACCCCCAGCAAGACCCCCTACACTGCCCGAACACCACTGCCCTAAACCCTGAAACACCACCCCCAGCACGACCCCCTACACTGCCCCGACACCACTGCACTGCCCTAAACCCTGAAACACCACCCCCAGCACGACCCCCTACACTGCCCGAACACCACTGCTCTGCCCTAAACCCTGAAACACCACCCCCAGCACGACCCCCTACACTGCCTGAACACCACTGCACTGCCCTAAACCCTGAAACACCACCCCCAGCATGACCCCCTACACTGCCCGAACACCGCTGCACTGCCCTAAACCCTGAAACACCACCCCCTGCACGATCCCCTACACTGCCCGAACACTACTGCCCTGCCCTAAACCCCGAAACACTACCCCCAGCACGACCACCTACACTGCACGAACACCACTGCACTGCCCTAAACCCCGAAACACTACCCCCAGCAAGACCCCCTACACTACACAAGCACCACTGCACTATCCTAAACCCTAAAACACTACCCCCAGCATGACCCCCTACACTACACAAACACCACTGCACTACCCTAAACCCTAAAACACTACCCAAACACCACTGCACTACCCTAAAATATGACCCCCTACACTACACAAACACCACTGCACTACCCTAAACCCTAAAACACTACCCCCAGCACGACCCCCTACACTACACAAGCACCACTGCACTACTCTAAACCCTAAAACACTACCCCCAGCACGACCCCCTACACTACCCAAACCCCACTGCACTAACCTAAATCCTAAAACACTACCCCCAGCACGACCCCCTACACTACCCAAACACCACTGCACTACCCTAAAACATGACCCCCTACACTACACAAACACCTCTGCACTACCCTAAACCCTAAAACACTACCCCCAGCAAGACCCCTACACTACACAAGCACCACTGCACTACCCTAATCCCTAAAACACTACCCCCAGCACGACCACCTACACTGCCCGAACACCACTGCACTGCCCTAAACCCTGAAACACCAGCCCCTGCACGACCCCCTACACTGCCCGAACACCACTGCACTGCCCTAAACCCTGAAACATCAACCCTAGCAAGACCCCCTACACTGCGCGAACACCACTGCACTGCCCTAAACCCTGAAACACCACCCCCTTCACGACCCCCTACACTGCCCGAACACCACTGCACTGCCCTAAACCCTGAAACACCACCCCCAGCACGCCCCCTACACTGCCCGAACACCACTGCACTGCCCTAAACCCTGAAACACTACCCCCAGCAAGACCTCCTACACTGCCCGAACACCACTGCACTGCCCTAAACCCTGAAACATCACCCCCAGCAAGACCCCCTACACTGCCCGAACACCACTGCCCTAAACCCTGAAACACCACCCCCAGCACGACCCCCTACACTGCCCCGACACCACTGCACTGCCCTAAACCCTGAAACACCACCCCCAGCACGACCCCCTACACTGCCCGAACACCACTGCTCTGCCCTAAACCCTGAAACACCACCCCCAGCACGACCCCCTACACTGCCTGAACACCACTGCACTGCCCTAAACCCTGAAACACCACCCCCAGCATGACCCCCTACACTGCCCGAACACCGCTGCACTGCCCTAAACCCTGAAACACCACCCCCTGCACGATCCCCTACACTGCCCGAACACTACTGCCCTGCCCTAAACCCCGAAACACTACCCCCAGCACGACCACCTACACTGCACGAACACCACTGCACTGCCCTAAACCCCGAAACACTACCCCCAGCAAGACCCCCTACACTGCCCGAACACCACTGCCCTAAACCCTGAAACACCACCCCCAGCAAGACCCCCTACACTGCCCGAACACCACTGCACTGCCCTAAACCCTGAAACACCACCCCCAGCATGACCCCCTACACTGCCCGAACACCACTGCACTGCCCTAAACCCTGAAACACCAGCCCCAGCACGACCCCGTACACTGCCCGAACACCACTGCACTGCCCTAAACCATGAAACACCAGCCCCAGCACGACCGCCTACACTGCCCGAACACCACTGTACTGCCCTAAACCCTGAAACACCAGCCCCAGCACGACCCCCTACACTGCCCGAAAACCACTGCACTGCCCTAAACCCTGAAACACCACCCCCTGCATGACCCCCTACACTGCCCGAACACCACTGCACTGCCCTAAACCCTGAAACACCACCCCTGCACCGCCCCTACACTGCCCAAACACCACTGCACTGCCCTAAACCCTGAAACACCACCCCCTGCACCACCCCCTACACTGCCCGAACACCACTGCACTGCCCTAAACCCTGAAACACCACCCCCAGCATGACCCCTTTACTGCTCGAACACCACTGCACTGCCCTAAACCCTGAAACACCACCCCCAGCACGACCCCCTACACTGCCCGAACACCACTGCCCTAAACCCTGAAACACCACCCCCTGCACGACCCCTACACTGCCCGAAAACCACTGCACTGACCTAAACCCTGAAACACCACCCCCTACACTGCCCGAACACCACTGCACGTCCCTAAACCCTGAAACACCACCCCCAGCACGACCCCCTACACTGCCCGAACACCACTGCACTGCCCTAAACCCTAAAACACCACCCCCAGCATTAACCCCTACACTGCCCAAACACCACTGCACTGCCCTAAACCCTAGAACACTACCCCCAGCAAGAACCACTACACTACCCGAACACCACTGCACTACCCTAAACCCTAAAATACTACCCACAGCACAACCCCCTACACTACCCGAACACGACTGCACTGCCCTAAACCCTCACACTCCCCCCAGCATGACCCCCTACACTACCCGAACACCACTGCACTGCCCTAAACCCTAAAACACTCCCCCCAGCACGACCCCCTACACTACCCAAACACCACTGCACTGCCCTAAACCCTAAAACACTACCCCCGCATGACCCCCTACACTACCCAAACACCAATGCACTACCCTAATCCCTAAAACACTACCCCCCGCATGACCCCCTACACTACCCAAAGACCACTGCACTACCCTTAACCCTAAACCACGACCTCCTACACTACACAAACACCACTGCACTACCCTAAACCCTAAAACACTACCCCCTACACTACACAAACACCACTGCACTACCCTAAACCCTAAAAAACTACCCCAGCATGAACCACTACACTACCCAAACACCACTGCACTACCCTAAACCCTAAAAACTACCCCCAGCAGTACCCCTACACTACCCAAACACCACTGCACTACCCTAAACCCTAAAACACTACCCCCAGCAGTACCCCCTACACTACCCAAACACCACTGCACTACCCTAAATCACTACCTCCAGCACGACCCCCTATACTACCCAAACACCACTGCACTACCCTAAACCCTAAAACACTACCCCCAGCACGACCCCCTACACTACCCAAACACCACTGCACTACCCTAAACCCTAAAACACTCCCCCAGCACGACTCCCTACACTACCCAAACACCACTGCACTACCCTAAACCCTAAAACACTCCCCCCAGCACGACTCCCTACACTACCCAAACACCACTGCACTACCCTAAACCCTAAATCTACCCCCAGCATGACCCCCTACACTACACAAACACCACTGCACTACCTTAAACCCTAAAACACTACCCCCAGCATGACCCTCTTCACTACCTAAACACAACTGTACAATTTGTTACAGACGTTGCAACGCAGGCCTGTGGTGCTTACTGGAAGTACCTAGTGGGCTAGTTGGGCCCCAGGGACCCTCAGGATTCAAGGTGACCTAATCCCCCAACTTAAAACGCACCACGGGCGCGTTTGCACAGTGGTGAAGGGAGGGGCAGGGCATCAGGTGACATGTGCGCAAACACGCCCTGTGGTGCGTTTTAAGTTGGGGAATTAATTCCCTTTGAATCCTGAGGGACCCTGGGGCCAACTAGCCCACCAGGTACCTTCAGTAAGCACAACAGAGTTGCGTTGCAGAGAGGTGAAAAAGGTGCGTGGCCTCGGAACGCCTCTCTGCAACTCAGCTCTGTGGTCCTAACTGTAGGTACCTGGGGGCTAGTTGGGCCCCAGGGACCCTCAGAATTCAAGGGGACTTAATCCCGCAACTTAAAACGCGCCACGGGGTGCGTTTGCACACATGTCACCTCAGGCCCCCCCTCCCTTCACCACTGTGCAAACGCACCCTGTAGCGCATTTTAAGAGGTAGTTTTAATCCCCCTGCCCTATTATGTACTAGGGACTTGCAGAGGAGGTCATGCTAATCACAGGGGTACCCCAACGCATAGTGTTCCCTAGTGTATGTAGGTGTTTTCATTGTATTCTAAGTGTCTTTTAGCATAGCACTGGCTCTGGTTAGTCAGTCAGTTACCACCAGTACCCGTCTGAAAAAGTTGTGGGCACAGGATGATTTTGCAACAAGGCCTCTTTCTGCTCCTCTGTTGGTTCTTTCTGCACATCTTTTGCTTCTTTCTGTGCGTTTTTCTTCTTTCTTCACATGTCCTACCTCTGTAGGCATAGTTAGAAACTAGCATTTAAAAAAACCTTTGAAATTCACTGAAAAAATCATAGGTTTCAGGCACGTTATAGTTAGAAATTAGCATTTAAAAAACCTTTGAAATTCACTGAAAAAACCATAGGTTTCAGACACGTTATAGTTAGAAATTAGCATTTAAAAAACCTTTGAAATTCACTGAAAAAACCATAGGTTTTAGGGACAGTTATAGTTAGTTGGACATTTCACTCGTACAAAACCAGAGAAATTCCCCCGTTATAGTTAGTTCAGGTTTTTAAATGCTAATTTCTAACTATAACGTGCCTGAAACCTATGGTTTTTTCAGTGAATATATATATATATATTTTAAGTATTTATTATGAATTTTAGAGGTTGGTTTTAAAGGTTATTTGACATTTGAAAAGTGAATGAATATTTTAGCTGAACTAACTATAACGGGGGAATTTCTCTGGTTTTGTACGAGTGAAATGTCCAACTAACTATAACTGTCCCTAAAACCTATGGTTTTTCAGTGAATATATATATATATATATATATATATATATATATACATACACACACACATATATATATGCCAAGGTGCATTGAAGAATGAGTGGGTGTATAAGTGTCTGAATTTATCATTTAGTAGGTGTGTGACTGTCTGTATAAGTGAACGATTAAACGTGTCTTAGTGAATGCATGGGTTAGTGACTAAACGGTGTAAATGTCTATCAGTCTGTCAGTTGGTGTGTAAGCGGTAGCATTGGTTGGGGAGTAGCTACATGAGTGTCTATATGGGTTATTAATTGATTGTTTGAGTATCTGTATGGGTGGCTGAGTGTCTGTGTGGGTGGGTGAGGGGTGTGTGACTGTGCATAGATGTGTGAGTGGGTGATTCACTGGGTCTATGGGTTCAAGAGTGCGTCTGTGAGGGGCTGTATGGGTGGGTGAGTGTGTGTATGGCTGTGTTGGTGAGTGAATGGATGTCTCAGTGGTACATGTGAGTAACTACATATGTGAAAGGCAGTGTATGTGAGTTTTGAAGTATATAAATGACTATATGTGAGGGTGAGTGATTGTGATAGTGGCTGTATGGATGAGTGTGTGCTTGTATCAGTGATTGTATAAGAGAGTAAGTATGTGTTAGTATATATATGAATAAGTGAGGTGGTGTGTGTATAACTATAGGTGAGTAAATGGGAGTGTGATTGATTCTTTGCATGATTGACTATGTGTGTGAGTAACTCTATGGGTGAGTGGCAGTGTGTGAGTGTCTGCATAGGTGTATGAGTGCATATGATAGTGCTGTATTGATGAGTGACTGCATGTATGAGTGACTATATGAGTGAATAAGTGGATGTGTGTGTAGACCTAGGAATCAGTGAGTGGGTATGTAGTAACTGGTATTGGTGTGTCTATGGTTTCGAAAATGGTAGTCTGTATTTTAGAGTGGGTGTATCAAAGGTTATATTACGGTGTGAGGTTTTGCATCAGATTATCACGTAGATGATGTCATCAGTGATGTCACTGACCATGTCATGAATGATGTAATATGTGATGTCATCAGCAGTGCATTGCGGGGGTGCGAGTTATAGTTAGCTGAACTAACTATAACGGCCGAATTTCTCAGGTTTTGTACGAGTAAATGTCGAACTAACTATAACGTCCCTGAAACCTGTGGTTTTTTCTGTGAATTTCAAAGGTTTTTTAAATGTTAATTTCTAACTATAACGTCCCTGAAACCTATGTTTTTTTTTAGTGAATTTCAAAGGTTTTTTAAATGCTAATTTCTAACTATGCCTACAGAGGTAGGACATGTGCAGAAAGAGGAAGAAAGGCGCAGAAAGAAGCAAGAGAAATGCAGAAAGAGGCAACAGAAGTTCAGAAAGACATAGAAAGGTGCAGAAAGAAGCAAGAGATATGCAGAAAGAACCAACAGAGGTGCAGAAAGAGGCCTTGTTGCAAAGTCATCTTGTGCCCCCAACTTTTTGCTGACTGGTACTGGTGGTAACTGACTGACTAACCAGGCCCGGAGCCAGTGCTATGCTAAAAGACACTTAGAATACAGTGAAAACACCTACATACACTAGGGGACACTATGGGTTGGGGTACCCCTGTGATTGGCATGACCTCCCCTGTAAGGCCCTAGTATATAATAGGGCAGGGGGATTAAAACTACCTCTAAGTCAGAGGTGCAGAAAGATGCTTCTTTAACTAGTAGTCGCGTTTGCAGAGCGGTGGAGAAAGGGTGCTGGGTCTCCGACCAGCGCTCATGAATTCCGCTGCGTAGGACTTACAGGAAGTACGAGGAGGGCTTCTTGGCCCCCAAAGTCCCTCAGGAGAAAATTGGAATTCATCCCCCATCCCGTAGTCTGCCAGGAGGCGCGTTTGCAGAGTGGTGGAGAAAAAGTGGCATGGCCGCCGAAGACGTCTTAGCAATCCCACTGTGTGGAACTTACTGGAGGTAACAAGAGGGGTAGTTGGCCCCCAAGGACATCCCTGGGGGCCAACTACCCCTCCTATTACCTCCAGTAAGTCTAACACAGCAGGATTGCTAAGTTCTTATAGCAGGCCATGCCCCCTTTGCCTACCACTGTGCAAACGCGCTCCCTGGCGCGCTCTTGGATGGGGATTGAAGTCCCCTTCGCTGCTGGGGGTCCTTTAGGGGCCAACTAGCCTACCTCTTACCTCCAGTAAGCCTCACACAGTGGGATTGCTGAGAGGTGGACACAGGCCATGCCCCTTTCTCCACCACTCTGCAGATGCACCTCCTGGTGTTAGTTTTGAAATCCCGTCCCTACCATGTGTATTCACTATATTGTATTATGTTAGCATTATGTGGCTAAACGCATGCCAGTTGCATTCACGTTATGTAACCCACTGAGTTATCCTCGTAATGTGCAGGTTTTAGTTAGTGAATGTAACTCCATTTTCTTTTTTCGTTACCCTCATTAGACTGTTCAGACTGTGCCCGAGTTAGGCCTCATCATTATTATTATTTTCACTTGCCTCAGCAGAATACTGTACTCCATTATTATTTCTTCTCTTTGCTCAAGGCTGTTTCTCAATACTAATGAATAGGCCATTCGGCCCTCGTATGTCCGCCTGATTGTGTAGTTTCTGCTGCCACGTTAGGAGATGCCGAAACCCAGCCCTGTGGCCTTGGATCCCTGATAAAATGTACCCATCTGGCAGGTGTGAGCTCATCCTACTGTGCATCCTTTGTTCGTGATCAGCCCAGGCTGGTAGTTTTCCATGGTGGGCGGGGTTGCAGACTGCTGGGGAAGAATGATTACTCATGTAGAGTGTTGGGGGGCCATTCCCTCGACAAACGCCTTAGGGTGCAGGTCATGACGGACTACTCTGCAGAGCATAACCAATAAACATGTAAGTGAATATTCTCTACTGTCTGACCGACTCTTCATTCTTGGGAAGGCCTAAGCAGGTGGTTGTGAGAAAACCCGGGTGGCCCTAGAGGCCCACTTCCTTTACTGGCACGTTCTGGGTTGGGGGATTAAGTCCCCTTGAATCCTGAGGGTCCCTGGGGGCCAACTAGCCCACCAGGTATCTCCAGTAAGTGCCACAGAGCTGCATTGCAGAAAGGGGGTCCGAGGCCACACCCCTTTTTACACCACTCTGCAAACGCTGCTCCTGGCGCACTGCTGCTCGGAGGATGAAGTCCACTTGTGTCCTGAGGTCCTCAGGACACAAGAGGACCTCATCGCCCCACCAGTAGTGCGCCAAGAGGCGCGTTTGCAGAGTGGTGTAAAAAGGGGCATGGCCTCGGACCACCTCTCTGCAACGCAGCTCTGTGGCGCATACTGGAGGTACCTGGTGGGCTAGTTGGCCCCCAGGGACCCTCAGTATTGAAGGGGAGTTAATTCCCCAACTTACAACCCGCCAGGGGGCGCGTTTGCAGAGTGGTGCAGAAAGGGGGCAGGGCCTCCGGCGAGATGCCGTTTTTTTTTTTTTTTTTTTTTTTAGAAGGGGGGCTGGGTGGCCCCCCTTCTTTTACCATTTTTGGGGCCCTAGGGACCCCATCCACCAGGGCCTGACCCCTTTTTATTAAAAAAAAAATGAGAAGAGGGCCGCGTGGCCCCCCCCCTCCGGAGGCCAATTTCGGCCCCGGGGACCCCATACCCCGGGCATGGCCAGTCTTTTTTTTATAATTTATTTAATTCTTTGGAGGGGGGCCGCGTGGCCCCCCTCCTCAGGCCCATTATGGCCCCGGGGACCCATCCCCCGGGGCCGGCCTTTCCGTTTTTAAAAAAAAATTATTGCAGGGAGGGGGCCGCAAGGCCCCCTCCCGGGCCACTTCTGGCCCCGGGGACCCCATCCCCGGGGCCTGGCATCACCATTGGGGACCGTGGGGGGAGCCCCAATGCCCCCACGGTCCCACCGGCTCCCCGCCTCCTGCGGGAGCCGGCATTGCTTTTGCACAAGGGGAGCTGCTGACATGCAGCTCCCGTTGTGCAAAAGCAATCTGCTTCGGTTTTTGGAAGCGAGAGCAGGTTTGCTGCTCTCGTGTCCAAAAATCAAAGCAGAGTTTGCTATGGCAAGGCGGGAGCCGTGCTCCCGCCCTGCCATAGCAAACAGCAATGTCCCGGGGGTGGGCACCCCGGGACATTGCAGGAGCCGGCCCTGGGGGGTGGTGGTCCCCAGGGCAATCAAGGGCTCCTGGAGGGGGGCCACACGGCCCCCCTCCCTTCATTTCTAAAGCCCCGGGGAGGTGGTGGTCCCCGGGGCCGGGGGGCCGTAACAGACCCCCGAATTTGAATATTTAGTGCCCCGGGGAGGTGGTGGTCCCCGGGGAAGTGTGGGGGGGCTTGAGCCCCCCCACACTAATTATTAGTTATAGCCCCGGGGAGGTGGCGGTCCCCGGGGCTTGGTGGGGCCCGCAAAGCCCCCCACCCTAATTTCAAGAAAGCCCCGGGGAGGTGGTGGTCCCCGGGGCTTGGGGGGGCCGCGTGCCCCTGTGCATAAAACATAAAGCCCTGGGGAGGTGCCGGTCCCCGGGGCGCCCCCACACCATAAATAGTATTGCCCCCGGGACCTGGCCCACCCGGGGGCTTTTTAACAAACGAAGCGCAGGAGACCGCGCTTCGTTTTTTTTAATCATTTCGGCCGGATTTGCGCACCCAGCGCGAATTTGGCAGAAATTATTTTTTAAAAAAATGCTTTTTTTGGCCCTGGGGGAGCAGACCTAGGGGGTCAGGGTGTTTCTACCCTGCCCCCTTTTCTTGTTTTTCAACTTCTTTTTTCTGATTTCTTGTGACTCGGTTACCGAGTCACAAGATGGCTGCCAACACACTCTGGTTTGGAGTGTTGGCAGCCAATCAGAGTGAAGCTCATGCCCGGGAGGGTTTGCAAACCCTCCTCGGTGCTCAGATATCAATATTTTTATTTTTTTAATTTCTCAGCAACTACTGAACGGATTTACACCATTAAAAAAAAAAAAAAAAAAAAAGGACGCTTTCTGGACCAATACCTACCTTTTTGCCAAATTTGGTGAAATTCAGTTTAGCAGTTTGGACTGTAGCCTGTTCCAATTTTTCCTATGGAAATTAACATGGGGACCCCCTTTTTTCTCGGCCCCCGCTTGACGAATCACCCCGAAACTTTAAAGACAGGAGCTGACCGTAGCAGGCCATTAGTTTTGAAACTTTCGCGAAGATTCGTCAACCAGCGCCAAAGATATTGGCAAATCAAAAAACGCTTTTCCTATGGAAAATAGGTCGTAACTATAACTACCTACTGGCGACCGCCAGTAGGTATATATATATATATATATATATATATATATATATATATATATATATATATATATATATACACACATACATACATATAAAAACACAAACACATTAGCATTTCATTGAAAGAACCTTAAATTGAAGAGCACCCTTTACTACCTCAACCCATCTATGGGGTACCAACAATAAAAAAGGTTGGGTTATTTTGCCTTTCTTAGATCATACAATATACAGGACCGATACAGTGTTGTTATTTATGAGGTCATTAATAATGTAATGTGTGAGGGAATCAGTGATTTCATGAGCAGTGCATGACGAGGAGGTGAGTTATGCTTTGGGTAGCAGAATATTAGTGCAGAATTTCAATCGTTTTTAAGGTTATGCTTTAGAATCGGAACCTCACTGTAAATGTACTTTTATAAGCCATCTCTCTCTCTATGCACATACACACATTTAAATTTTAAGTGAGAAAGAGATAGCTTTTTTTTTTTTTTTTTTTACTTTCTTTATTGAATTTTTATACAAGAACAAAAAGGAAATTGAAAGAATCCCCAAAAGAACAGAGACGATTTACAGACAATATCATCTTCCTATGACAATCAAAGATTGATACATCATGGTTCCCTGAAAGATAAAAAAAGAAAAAAGAGCAGTACAGTGCAGCATACAAATCAATAGTCACATGGTGGGCCGGGCTGAGTACACTCTCCCCCCTTTTTCCTCTCTGTGTGGAGTCAATATTTTTGGAGAACTAGATGTACTGTGTCTCCAAGGGTAAATTCGCAAACTGGGGATCGCGTTCAGGGAGGGTCATGTCGATATGTATGAGTCAGACTGTACTAGGGCCATCTGCTTCCAATGTCGCCCTCTTCATTATGTACAGGGCCCAAAACATTTTCGGTCTATTACATGGTGGCAGCAAGTCGCTATAATTTTCTGTTTGGGTGCAGCAGTATAGCATGTCTTTTGACCACTGACCGAGTGTGGGCGTCGGGCCACGCATCCAGCAAGTCGCAACGTATCTCCTGGCTAAAAGGAGCGCCATGTCAACCAGTCGTCTAAGTGACTTAGGGAGAGGCTTTGAGTACCCCAGCAAGGCCAGGAACGGGTCCGGGTCAAGTGTCAAGTCCGTTAGCTTATTTATCTCTACAAAGACTCGGCTCCAGAAGTCGGCAACCCCCCCCCCCCCCGACAGGTCCAGGCTACATGGATAAAATCCGCAACTAATTCCCCGCATCTGTCACATCTGGGATCTTCGCGTAACCCGTAGCGATACAAGCGTTCCGGTGTATAATAGACCCTGTTTAAAAATTTAAAATGGACGAGCCTGTGGCGTCCGTTCAACGAGACCCTTTTGGTGCTCATGCAACAGTATAGCCATTTGTCATCCGTAATTTCCACTTGCAGGTCTCGTTGCCAGGCTAGTCGTGGCTTGGTGTAATCTCCGCCTCTCACAGACAGCGAGATGTTGTAAAGTTTGGATACCAGTCTGGCAGGGGACTGCGCCCGGATGATTGCAGTGAGAGCCAAAAAGTCAGGGGGCTCTGCCATATCCTCCCCCAGCATCTCCCGTAGGGCGTGTCGGACTCTAAGAAATTGGAAGTGTGCCAACGGTGTGGGCGGATCCTCCCCACCCGACACCTCTCCCCACGAGCGTACAGTGCCGTCCGAGAAGAGGTCCCCCACAGTTTGAATGTTCAGCGTCTGTAACGCAATCACGACCCCCCTATCCTTGCATGGAGCCAGCCATGAACACCAGTCCAGTCTGGTCACCGGGGAGTATAGTATGTTGCCCGCCTGTGCAGCCAATAGTGAATGCCAGGCATGTACAACCGAATTGAGGGAGTCCATGAAACCTGTACGTCGATCAGGAGGTACGAACAGCAATGAGGGAAGAGGCCTAGGGGCAGCAACAATTGTTTCGATCCGCACGTGTGGTATGTCTATGGGGCCATGCATCCAATGATAAGCATGCGAGCTCTGGGCAGCTCTATAATATAGTTCCAAATCAGGGGCACCGAGCCCCCCCATAGAATATGGCAACGTCAGTATTCGACATGCCACTCGTGCCTGCTTGCCCGCCCATGCCAGGTGAATCAGTAGGGATTGAAGGCGCTGAAAAAAGGGCCGGGTGAGGACCATCGGGATATTCGTAAAGAGGACGAGGAAACGCGGTAGCACCACCATCTTCATCAGAGACACCCTTCCCAGCAATGACAGCGGGAGGCGTACCCATCTATCAATGTCGTCCTCGAGCCGTGACATGGCGACTCCATAATTCTCCCGGAGAACAACCTCCGAGTCGGTATGTAGTCGGATCCCCAGGTACCGCACCGCTTCCGTGGACCAGTGCAGAGGGAATTCAGGCTCGAATGGCACCGTGGCGGGAGTGAGGGGGAACATGATGGATTTGTTCCAGTTAACTCTTAAACCGGACAGTGAGCCGAAGCGGACCACCTCACGCAGAACCGGAGACAAATTGGCCTCAGGGTCCCTGACAAAGTAGTGTGTCGTCTGCATATGTAGAGACGATTAGCCGATAATTAGGAAAGTGGATACCTCTGTGGTCGTGGTATTCCCACTGTGCACAAGCTAAGGGTTCCGCAATCAGGGCATAAAGAATGGGGGATAGGGGGCAGCCCTGTCTCGTGCCCCTCGAGACCCTGATCGGATCAGTGACCAATGAGCCAATCCGAATGCGCGCCGTGGGGGAGGTATACAGCACAGCGAGTAGTTGTAAGAAAACCTCACCGACCCCCATACAGCTGAGGACCTGCCTCATAAAGGGCCATTCAACAGAGTCGAATGCCTTTTCCATGTCCAGGAACACCGCGATGGCTGGCACCTCAGATTATACGTTCGGTTTCTGCTGGGGACAAATCCGGCCTGCTCCGGGGCCACCAAAGTCGTGACCATCGGCATCAGACGGTTAGCAAGAATTTTCACGAAGATTTTGGCATCCACATTCATTAAAGACAGGGGCCTGTATGAGGCACATTCATCTGGCGGCTTTCCCGGTTTGAGGATAGCCACAAGTATCGCCTCACGCATGGTTGGGGGCATCTCTCCCGTGGTACACATGTCCTCAAATAGTGTGACCAGATGTGGGAGCAGCAGGTCAAGGAACGCCCTATAAAAGGTGACCGTAAGACCATCACTTCCCGGCGCACTACCCGCCCTCATGCCGGAGAGAGCTAGTATGATTTCGTCTCGCTCAATTGGACGCATCAGGAACTCTTGGTGCCAATTGGAGAGCCATGGGAGCTTTATATGCATCAGATAGTCAAGGATCTGGTCATCCGAGCTATTGCCCAGAGTAGAATAAAGGCCCGCGTAGTATTGCCTAAAGGCTTCGGCCACTTGGGCGTCCGTTAATGGGGGTTCACCTGGCTGCGGTTTAAGTTCCGGTATCGTTGTGCAATCCTTGCGTGACCTGAGGAGTTGCGCCAAGACCGCTCCCGGCTGCTCACTCTCTCCATAATTGCGGGCCGTAGCGTATTTCCCTAGATGCTTTATCTCTGCATCAGCTTCTGCGTGATATTCCTGAAGAGTCTGCGCTATCTCAGAGTTGAGCTCAGTGTTCTGTAACTCGAGCCGGGAAGCCTCTAGTGCCTTAATCTTGCACTCTAAGTCAGCCAGTCTGTTCCTGATCGATTTGAGGACTCCTGCGTGCTTGGAAATAGTTACGCCCCTTATGTAGACCTTGAAGGTCTCCCATATAGTCTGGAAGGAGTCGACCGAGCCCAAGTTGGTTTCAAAAAATGTCTTGATTGCCGAAGCAAGCTCCTCCTTAAAAACCGTGTCCAAGAGGGAATGAGGCGGGAATCGCCATAAGAAGGGAGGGATCCGTTGTTTGGTGGAAGCAAGTGTCAGGAGCAGGGGCGAATGGTCGGAATAGGTGTGAGGGAGAATCGTACAGGCCCGGATGTGTGACGTCAGGCGGTCCGAAGCAAACCAATAGTCAATTCGAGTGTGTACATTATGATATGCTGAATAATGGGTATAGCCACCTTGTCCTGTGTGTCGGAGTCGCCAGACATCTCGCATGCCTAACTGAGTCAAAGATGCCTCCACAACTCTTGCCGATGCCGAGGGCTGCCTAGCTGGCCCGTCCAATTTATCCCGCGCCGGGTCCCTGACAAGGTTGAAGTCCCCCCATAGGATCTGCCCTTGGGCGTAAGAGTGAGATAGTGCCGACAATTCGTCGTAGAAGGCTGGATGATCATAGTTAGGGCCATATACATTTAAAAAGAATAGCTCTAGGCCCCTACCACTGCATTTAGATAGAACATACCGTCCGTCCCTGTCAGTCTTCAGAGGCGTCAATCGGAGCGACCCCCTCGGGTTAACCCACGTCAGGACACCCCTAGCATGGGTGGTAAAGCCCGCCGCGTGGATATTACCCAGTAATCCCCTGGTGGTCAGAATAGGGCTGTCTAACGGGAGGTGCGTTTCCTGCAATAGAGCCACGTCCACCCTATGTCTATATAAATAGCTCAACACTTTACGGACCTTCCTATAATCATTGAGGCCTCGGACATTCCAAGTGAGCAGGGCCAAGGTATCATGTCTTGTCGTATGTGTGTCAGTCATCTGGGAGAGTGTCGTCCGGTGTCCACACCTTAAATCTTGTCAGGGCTGCTCTGCAATTTTGTTGCGTGTCAAAGTGTCTCAACCATAAGCACATCAAGAAACCATCTCAACATGTTCCCACCCCCCTCCCACATCAGGCCGACTGGAACGAGACCCATATCGATCAAATACCCCCCACTAACGTTCTGGCAGCTGTTGGAGATGTCAATAGTAGCATACTGTGCCAGGACATGAAACAAACCCCGCCCCCCGCCCACGCCTGCCCATCCCCAACTTCTCCGCGATACCCCCCACCCACCAAAGGATCCCTCCCACCCCTCCCTCCCTTCCCACAGAACCGAACATTTCTAGTGTAATTCACACAGGGGTGGATGTAGCTCACTTGGCAAGAATACACAAAAGGAAGTTAGAAACTAAGCCCAGCCGAGGCCGATTTCCGCACCCCAGAACCTGTGTCACGTGCGGCTGCTAGCAATCTTGGGAGCCCAGCGCCACGAGGTCACCCCACAGTCACCGCTTCATCCAGGGCCCCAAATCGTTACTGGTGCTAGGGGAGGAGCCTCTCAGCGGAATAATTAGGGGGCCCTCCAGTCCCACCGTCATGGGGCGTTAAGATTCGGTTTACACTGATAGGCACATTTCCCACACCACTGCAGGTTAAATGCGTGCAACGTGCCCCCCCATTCCTCTCAGTCAGGCAACAGGACCCCCCGGCCCCGGTGCACAACGTTAATGAAATCAAAGGTAATGGGAGAGCCACTCCTGACGTCAGGGACAGGACCACCAAAGAAAAAAACAAAAAACAAAAAACACCCCCTTTCTCTCCCGCCCACTCCCATTAGGTCATACTTATCAGGTATTGGCACCAAAAAGCACTTAGTCCTGCTCATCCAGGGAGCCACCCACAGCCCCCTCCGTCAACTGAGCATCCAGGCCGGACCGCTTCTCCTTCATCCATTCTTTCAGTGCCTTCTGCAGGGCTTTCGGGTCCATAAAGATGTGGGAGTGGCCCTGTCTGTTAACCCTGAGTTTCGCAGGATATAGCATGGCGTAGTCTACTCCTATATCACGGAGTTGCCTCTTCATGGGCGCGAACTGTCTGCGGGACTCCTGGACCCGGGCCGTGAAGTCAGGGAACAGAGATATCGTTGACCCTTCAAAGCGCAATGGTTGTTTCTCCCGAGCCAGTTTCTGTGCGACGTCCCGGTCCCTATAATTGAGCAATTTTGCTATGATCGGCCTTGGGGCTGCTCCAGGCGCCGGGCGTGGGTCCAGAGAGCGATGCGCCCTCTCTACCACAAACATATTTGAGAAAGAGGTATCTCCTAGCAACGACTTCAGGAGTCCCTCCGTGAATAGCTCCATATTGCCAGTCTGGGTTGTCTCTGGCAGGCCCGTGATGCAGAGGTTGCAACGCCGAGAGCGCGCCTCTAGATCCTCTGTTTTGTCCTGTAGGACCTGCATGACTCTGCCCAGTTGTTTATGTTCGGTATCTAATGCTGTCTGTGCCTCCTCCGTCTCTGTCAGTCTACGTTCTGACATATCGAGCCTCTCAGCATGCTTGTCAAGGCGTTCGCCATGCGGTCCATCCTGCGATCCCCTTTGGTATCGCTTTGTTCGCCCTAAGTTGGCAGGGTATGCGAAGACGTGGGTCCCTTGCTCACTTTGCCACTGGATTCAAGATAGCGGGCTGATGAGGGTTTTGAACCCGAAACCGGTCCCAGGATGCTTGTTTCCGGTCCAGGGAAGACATGGCTTGGCAGTTCGGGCTGGACTGTTCCCATGAGGCACAGGGTCAGACTGATTTGCATATGGCCATGTCTGAACTGGGGTGGTGGAGTGAGCTAAAGAATGATGATGGATTAAACCCAGATCAGTTGACTGGGGGTGAGTGTTTGATTTGCTCAAGCGCTCCGTCCATCATCCCCTTTGGTATCGCTTTGTTCGCCCTAAGTTGGCAGGGTATGCCCAGACGTGGGTCCCTTGCTCACTTTGCCACTGGATTCAAGATAGCCTGGCTGATGAGGGTTTTGAACCCGAAACCGGTCCCAGGATGCTTGTTTCCGGTCCAGGGAAGACATGGCTTGGCAGTTCGGGCTGGACTGTTCCCACGAGGCACAGGGTCAGACTGATTTGCATATGGCCATGTCTGAACTGGGGTGGTGGAGTGAGCTAAAGAATGATGATGGATTAAACACAGATCAGTTGACTGGGGGTGAGTGTTTGATTTGCTCTAACGCTCTGTCCATCATCCCCTTTGGTATCGCTTTGTTCGCCCTAAGTTGGCAGGGTATGCCCAGGCGTGGGTCCCTTGCTCACTTTGCCACTAGATTCAAGATAGCCTGGCTGATGAGGGTTTTGAACCCGAAACCAGTCCCAGGATGCTTGTTTCCGGTCCAGGGAAGACATGGCTTGGCAGTTCGGGCTGGACTGTTCCCATGAGGCACAGGGTCAGACTGATTTGCATATGGCCATGTCTGAACTGGGGTGGTGGAGTGAGCTAAAGAATGATGATGGATTAAACCCAGATCAGTTGACTGGGGGTGAGTGTTTGATTTGCTCTAACGCTCCGTCCATCATCCCCTTTGGTATCGCTTTGTTCGCCCTAAGTTGGCAGGGTATGCCCAGACGTGGGTCCCTTGCTCACTTTGCCACTGGATTCAAGATAGCCTGGCTGATGAGGGTTTTGAACCCGAAACCGGTCCCAGGATGCTTGTTTCCGGTCCAGGGAAGACATGGCTTGGCAGTTCGGGCTGGACTGTTCCCATGAGGCACAGGGTCAGACTGATTTGCATATGGCCATGTCTGAACTGGGGTGGTGGAGTGAGCTAAAGAATGATGATGGATTAAACCCAGATCAGTTGACTGGGGGTGAGTGTTTGATTTGCTCTAACGCTCCGTCCATCATCCCCTTTGGTATCATCCTGGAGGACAGGGCATCCAATTTCGTGCCCAGAGAGGTAATACCCCCCTGGAGGTTCTTCTCCATGGCCATCAGCAGCACTCGGATATCCTGGCGGGGGTCGGGGGCAGTCCGGTCCTGATCGCGTGCCCCATCCTCGGCGGTGCCGTCGCTGGACTTGGAGCGTTTCTGTTCAAACGACAGTTTAGTTTGCGCCCTGTCCACTCGCCCCATTGTAGCTTCCCGAGCGCTGCTGCAGCTATGCGCTCAGCTCCCTCACTTCTCAGCACCAAGTTGGGGCACACCTTACTGCGCCCTCGCCCCTCTCCAGGATATGGCCTACCCCACCAGGGCGATCACTCCAGTGATTAGCTTGCGAGATGTTGCTGCCCAATGGGGTGGTGGAGAATAACAGCAAATGTAGGCCTGGCCCAGTCCCCGTTGCGGACATTCGAGGATCTCTCCACCGCAGGAGCACGTGGGTTTCAACCAGTCGAGCAGCTTCTATGGCTCGGGGGGTTGCTGCTCCGCCGTGCCGTTCAAGGCGACCCTCACCAGAGTATCACCAGAGTCTCAGGGGACTTCCAGCAGCTTCCCCCCCCTCCAGTGGGCGATTACTTTCAGTAGTGCACCTTGTCCCCAGTGTGTTTCATGGTTTAGCAGGGCCACAGGGCTGCGCGTTGCTCCCAGAAACCAAAGAGCTCTCCACCAGGGCTGCCGAGGAGTATAAGTCCCTGCGTGCCCCCTCCAACAGACTGGCTTTCGTGTAGTGGTCGGCCCTCCAAGGAACCCAAGGCCCAGCCCGGGCGAGTCGCCTAGCTGGGAACCCCCTCCGCGCGGGGACTCCGCAGCGAGGCCCTCCAGGAGTCAGCTAGATCTTCGTCACACCCGATGCCCGTGCCTTTGGGGAGCCAGTGTACCAGAGGCAGTCCCAGCCGCCAGGCGAGTCGCGCAGCTCTCCTTCGTTGCTCCACTCACCCGGCTCCGCGTTGTCTAATCGGGCCTTGTGGGTACGCAGCGCTGCACCTGATCGAGGGCAGCCGTCTATGTCAGTGTGTGCCCCTCGTCCACCTGGGCCCCTCCTGTACGCCAGCTGCAATGTCCGACCCGGTCCGCAGTACCGGGGCAGAGAGAGCCGCAATCACCAGCTGCCGCCACCTCACCTCGCTGATCGTAGGGTGATTTGGGCCTCTGCGCGGTGCGTTGCTGGAGCGCGGTCACCTTCCCAGCAGCCCCAGTCGGTCCGTCGCCGTTCTCTCCGTCACTGTGGGCCCCGGCTTTCAAGGCCCAGTCCGCTCGGCACAAGGATCGGTTCGCGCCTCTCTCAGGAAGCCGCGCGGGATGCCGCCCTTCGTTCCTCCGCTCCCAGGCGGTCCACCGTGTCCAGGGCCCGCAAGATCGTCACCGGTTAGAGCTGCAGCTGCAGGATTATGAGCGGATCGTTGTTCCGAGTCACGGAGCTATCGGCTCAAGCGGCCATCTTGGTTGCGAGCTAGCTCCGCCCCCACGAGAAAGAGATAGCTTAACATAAATTGGAATGCATATTAACCCTTGGGAAGGAATTAAAATAAAAGCCATAGAACTTTTTGTACATTCATTTTTTGCTTGGTTAACAATTAGCAATCTGAAATGGTTATTTACCTGCGGAACATGAGTATCTGTGCAAAAGTGACAGGATATGGTAATTTCAAGCTATATGAACTTCTGTAAACAATATAGGCACTATGGTTAAACTCTGAATATAGCCCAGCGCATTGGGCATTCAGTGTATACGTTTTGTTTATTCCTTAGAAGACTATTGCTGATTCTGGGAAACACATATGTGGCTACTGAAGCCTCCAGTCCAGTAGCTGTATCATGAACACACCTACAGTCTCAGAGCAGAGCTATAGTTTTATGTTATAGCAATATTTAGGCACAAAAGTTTAACTCAGAAATTTCTCCAATTAGTGCACGAGTTGCACACAGCTGTTATTGTTATTATACTTGCATGTGCATTTTATGCTCAGTGGAAGCACATTTGACACTTGCTTCAATTTACACCTTTCTCCCGCCTTGATCTCGGACAGTGTGTTTGCTCGAACACTATCAAAATATTTAATATCTCGTGTTTCTGCGAAGCAATGCAAATAAGGGAAGTTAGAGTTGATGTTAGAAACTCGAGAACATATGATGGGTAAAAAAACAAAACATTTTGTGCAGTGAAGTAGTCATTGCAACATTTTCAAATGGACTGCCGCCTTAAATGTATATAGGGTGACACGACAGCAGGAAGATCAGGAAAAACAATGAATCTCCGATTTCGTAATAATCTTAAAAGATTGTAGTTTTAGAATTTACATTCCTATTCCCTGAATATACCACCTATACATCTGGATGCTTCTGCAACCGTTTCCCTGTGGTTGAATGTAGCAAACGGGTCTACAGCTGTCATTTCATGTGAGTTTGAAACACATCTGTTCTGTTAAGAAGATGAAAAGTAGTTTCCAAACACTTGGTTTTGAAACTGTACAGAAAAAGGCAGCTGTGGTCCCATGTGGCTATATACAGCCGGCTAAGGCTGCTCTTTTCATTATACTTTAAAAGGACCAGAGCCTGGTGTGCCTTACAAGCACATGCTAATCTTCAATCCATCTGTGGTCCTGGGCATGATAGCGAGGTGGACACTCAAGGCTGAGGCGCCCTGTACGTGCAGAAGGGAAAGCAACGCCTGCAGATAGACACCAGCAGCAATTGACAACCAACGCATTGAATCCAAACAATCTGCCGGGCTCCTTGTCACTTTCAATGCTACTCGACACAGCCTTCTGTTTTTGGGGTGCCAGGTGTCCTGACCACATCAAACAGCTTGTGGATAATATCTATTCATTTTCTCTATAAGTGAAAAGCAAACTCGAAATAGCATGTATAACTTTCAAAGCCATAAAAAAAACACCCACTTTACCTCTTGGATAAACGTAGGCTTCCTGGGAGCCCTACAGGTCTGAGAATCAATCACATTCTTAGCTTGGTACCCAAATTTCAAAAATGGGAACCTGCAACTCTTAATTTGGTTAACCCTCCTCTATAATTAGGTTTACTGTCTTCACTATTCTATTCCAATTCCATGAAAAACAAAATTTTACATAGCATCTTTCTATAAAATGTACAATAATTTAAAAAAGCAGTTTTTCACGTCGACAACTTAAATTAAAACTAGCATTTGTCCCATTTTAACACCTTAATAATGTTGACTCGTAAAACATTTCTTATCTCTACAAAAAGTGTTAATTTATTTATTTATAAAGTGCGCAGTTACCCAGGTACATAGTGTCCTGGTGTAGGTCACCACACAGCATGATGAATTCTAACTGGTATTTCTCTAGCAATACCATTTCCTTCTTCTAATCCGTGCTCAAGTCTACAGGGACTGAATTCCTTATAATTGTTTCAAGCCAGTGTTGACCTTCAAAAACACATGAGCATGGTTACAATTTCGGAGGTCAATTCTCACAAATTCCTGCATGAGAATTGCTCAGTCCTTGGTAGCTTATAACCAATGGCGGCGGAGCGTCGCCCCACTGCTTTTAAGCAGTGCCAAGTAGAAACATAAAATGATAATAATTTAGAGTTATCATCACTTTATGCTTCGTGTTCTGCTGCTTTGCGGGTGGGTGTGCGAAGCTGCTCTGCTTTCGGAGCAGGGAAGGAGTGGTTTGTCCACTCGTAAGTGCGCAATGACTGTTTGGTCGGCGCTCTCGGGCTGCCCAAACCAGTCATGCGCACTTTCCCTATTCTCCAGGAAGGCTGCATTACAGCCTGCATGGAGAACATACCCACCCCTCCAGCCCCTGGCTGAGCGCCGTGACAGGCTCTCAGACCAATCACAACGCTGCATTGCAGTGTTGTGATTGGCTTAGGGGAGGGAACCTGGCTGCCTGCTTCCTGCTCCTGTAGTTGAAGGGAGGAGAGCAGGAGCAGAGATGCGGGACCCGGCATCAAGGTAAGTTTATTTTTTTATTTTTTAGTCCCCCCACGCGACCCTCTGCGCGACCCCCAAGCCCACCCCGCTACCCAAGAGCCATGCCAGCCGCCACTGCTTATAACACAGCCACATCACAGGGAACAGTCGGATTCAGACCCTCATTGCAAAATCACAAAGGATCTACAGATTTTACTTTTCTCTAAGGCTGGCTTATGCTCTGTGTGGATGTGAAGTGTGCTGACTAATTGTGGAAGGTGATCTACTTTCACAGGCCACTGTGCAAACGACTATTAGAAGAGCATGAAGGAAGCATAACACTATGTAGTCAGGAAGGAACAAAGATTATCCGATATACCTTGAAAAGAGTCCGACAGTGCAAACAATGATGTGATTACAGTGTTTCTGCAGGGGAGTTGTTTCAGATAGTTCAAAGACTCCAGAGAGTATATTTTAGCAGAATATTGAGTGAGGCAGTTGAAAGTGAGCTGCCTATTGGACATTTATTTTTTACCAAAACCAGCAAGTGTGCCAGGAGGTACCCAAGATTTGCCCACAGGGTGACCATAGAGAGGAGCAAAGCCCTTGCTGAGGAGAAGGCAGGATCCTTGGGGCACGAAAAGGTTAACACTTTGGTACAAGCCAAGTTCAGAGCAACCAACCAGTCAATTATCAGGGATCAACTGGCGGAAGGAACAGAGGATGGAAATGAGTCACTAGAATGCACACAAATTCCTTTGTTATCAGTAACTAATTAATGTCCAAACAAAGATAGTTGAAAATAATATTTACATACATAAGTTAAACAAAATTTTAATAAACAGTGTAGGGATCATGAGTTTTTACAAAAAAAGCCATTCTGAAATAAAACAACGCATATGTAATCTATATGTTATTCTATAGGGTGTGTGAGGATGGAGGGTAGGTACCCACTGGGATTGACCGCCAGTGGAGTGAACATATCAAAAAGTTGACTGCTCTTTCCAGTTCTTTTTGAAGTAAATAATTTCCAGTGGAGCAAGGTGGAAAGCTGTAGCTAAAATAAGAGATACGGATTTTCAGTTTTACCTTCCTACTGCAGCATCAAACTTCATAGTTAAACTCTAGGAACAACTAACTGCCAACATATAGCTGATCTTTATTGATCAGAAAGTCTCGCAACTTTGTCTTCCAGAGATTAATGTCTTCAAATTTCCAACAACTGCGAACAGTACTGAAACACTTTCTAGTTGTTTCTAGTTGTTTAAATACCACTAACTTGTCAGAAAAGGTGCATGTGACACCTGTCTAAGTGTCCAAACTGCAGGAAATCTCCGTACAATTCTTGTTCAGGTCCACAGTAAAAGGTCTAGTACCAATTGGTACCTCGCTTTCATGTGCTGCATCAACTCCTTTTGTCCATATGGCCGGCTTCACTTCCCAGACACACAGAAGAGGACCAGTTTTATCTGGTCTACTGGTTTTTATCCAGGCTGACAAGGTTTCCCCTTCATCCTCGCCATTCTATCCTCCCTAGCTTTAGGAGCGAAGTACAAAATGACCAAGCAGGCTCCTATGCAGGACCTGCAACCCACTGTTCTTGCTTGTTAGAAAAGGCTTTCTCCCCCAGCCTGTGAAGCACCTTTCCAGTCCTGGAGATTGAAGGCAGGTGAACCGGGGACACAATCTATCCACAGTTCTCTGTAAGGCAGATGGGGATTCTTACAACAGGAAGCATTTAAGTCTCCTCTTCTTAATAGGGTACTCTAACCCATATTCAAGGGAAAGATGAAAATTCGTCTGTAATTGAAGTGTTCTTTATTAACCATTTGAAGCACAGATGTAGTCATAAATAGTAAGTTGAGTAATTTAGAAATACTTGATTTCTACTCATTGGAATCGTCCCCTAGGTCCTTGGGTGCTATTCCACAATTTCACCGAGTCTAAGCCTGCGCCCTGCATCCTTCCCAATGTAATAAAAAAAAACCCTGGTTAGGTCTCAATACAAGTTTCATTTAAACTCTGATCAGCCCTCAGTAGCCTGTAATGGCAGAAGCAGCAGGAATTCTTCTAAATAAATTGATGCTACGTTCAAGCAGTACTGTAATAAATTTCATTATTTGGGGTGAGTAACTATCCGCCTCAAGGAATAATCACAACCCTTGCCAGGGTGAACCACTAGGGTCAATGAATTAACCTGACCGCAGTGAAAGATTTGGATCTGCTGGAAAGAGGAAGCAAGCCTGTGAGGGAGGTGTAGCGCCTTCCCTGCTGCCGCGGCCAACGCACAACTGAAGCGCTGCACCTAGCATGCATTGGCCCCGGGCCCGCAGACCCGCAGCTGAGTGGGGGTCCGGCAGCAGAGAAACACAGAGGCTGGAGCAGGGTGACCAACCCCCAAACTGAGCGGGAGCAGGTGATTGCTGTACACACAAGGCATGGACGTGGAGAGGGTGTCGGCACAGTTGCAGACAGTAGGTGACAGTGTGCCAGTAGTTGCATAGGCCGCAGGCTCCTTAAGCTGCATAAAGGCAGCCACCCGGCGTTAGTCCAGTGTGGCTTATGCCTCTGGGGGGCTTCATCTTGCGTGCAGGTTTATCCACCCCTTTTACCCTTGGCCACATCTTCGCCCTCTACACATCATTCTACTGCTTTGGGAACTTTGTTCACTGTAAGACATGTTTTCATGCCTCCTTGCCTATTTGCCTGCCTGTTTCTCACCCCAATATAGCCCAAATTATTTCTACAGGAATTGCTGAAGGCTGCCTATTCACACCTGCAGGCCTGTGAACCTTCAGTTTTTTCAAGGACGTCTTTAGCCCCACATAAAGTGTCTGAAGTTTGGTTTACTATGGGTGAGCCACCTTTTGCACTATTTCTTCTGGTGACCTCCTGTTTTGAGAGAAAGTGCAGCTTGTGGAGAGAGCAATGGCTTAGGTGTCCCTACACAGGGTGGAGCCTGGGTCCTGTGGGCACGACCGTCTAGGTTAGAGTGCAGCTTGTGGCACCCAGTGAGCTCCCTGCTCTCCATCTTTTGCCAGTACCACTATTGCTGGGGTTTCTTATCGGATATTAAGATACCGCCAGTCCTTAGCTGTGTAAAATTTAGTGTGGAATCCCAGTTTTCAAATTCACCTGCTAGGACGCGATTATTGTGATCACAATGCGCTCAGGGAAACTCCGGGGTCTGGCCATGGCCACTGCAAAAAGAAGGAGTAGAAAGTCTGACAAAACAGACATGATTGCCACTACTGATGATCTGGCAGA
Source organism: Calotriton arnoldi (assembly GCA_963921515.1). Classification (NCBI taxonomy): domain Eukaryota; kingdom Metazoa; phylum Chordata; class Amphibia; order Caudata; family Salamandridae; genus Calotriton; species Calotriton arnoldi. The sequence continues at coordinate 841,754 of CAWUFW010001363.1, read as the reverse complement.
CAATGCCTCGAATAACGCAACATCTACCTCTCTTTCTACCTCCCATTTGTCACCTCATCTATCTAAACAGTCTAAGATTATGAATTTTTTAAAGTCAAGTGTAAATAAGGGGGCTCTGACAACTTTTCAATGGCTAGAGCGGACCTAGGGCGGCAAATGCACTGATGTACCAATCAATGATCAGGTTAACGGCACGCATTATACAAGCCAAACCATCACCACCCAGATCCATTTAGATGGCGATACTTCATTTCAAGAGACCGCTTTTGATCCTTCTCTTTCCCCTTTGCTAGAGGCAGAGGAGGAGACTGAGGGGGTTAGGCAAGGAGGGGGTTAGGCACGGGGGGGCACTCCCCTGCCCCATGTAAGCGCTCAAAACTACAACAGGAGCGAACCTTTAAGCCTTATGGCTAGCTTTGTCAACATTACTTTTTCTCCCCAAGGATCGCCAAAGGATTAGTTTAACAATCAAGAGTCCATTTGACCAGTTAACAGATTGCAAATATTCCACAAAAAACTTTGCTTGCCAACTAGCTCCCTCCACACCACTTAGCTCAATTAAGCTAAACTTGTTGACTATTGCATCCTCAATTATTAGTCCATTTAGGGCCAGAAGAGGAATACTTTTGCAGATGAGATTCTTTCCAACCATGAAATCTGCATTTCAGGGCATTCTGATCTCATGTCCTTGTGGGCAGAATGTAATTCTCCCAACAACTCTTGCAGTTGTCGGTCTGGAGAAAACACCTCAGGCAACATGAATGCTAATTTATGAAGTGCCCTTCTTAACAATCTGGACACAATTTTTGTATCTCTGACATACCATTCTGGTGAGATAGATATGCAGATGGGCATTCTAAATGCCTTGGCTGCTCACGTAGTGGGAATTGATGCTGAGCTGTCGGCTCTAAATAATCTCACTCCAAGAGTTCAGTATAATGTTGCGGTTGCATACCATGCCTGCCCTTGCGCTAGCACAATTGAATCCTTTGCAGAGGTACCCCAAACTCTAGATGCTATTATGGGCTGAGTAGCAGTGCCAATACAGCAGCCATTTTCTGTATCAGGCCAACAGGCCAAACTGGAGCCCAGTCAGGGTTATAATTCAATGACGACTTTGCCCGAACTTTCACCACTCGAGGCAGTGCTATGCTCCACTGCTAGCTCTGGGCTCAATAAGGCCTAAAACGGAAAAGTGCCCAAGCACCTTACCCCCCACCCCCCGAAATTCCTTCTGCAAGTAGCGGCAGCAAGGAAGAGGGTGATTTCAGCGGGCTATCCCTCAAGCCACAAGATGGTAATAGTCACTTACACTTTGACTCTGAGCATTGTGGGGAACCACTAGTCAATACATATCATCCGTTATGATCATACTACCATCATCAAGACGCCTACAATCACCCTCCGAGGGACACAGCAGCTAGAAAAAATGAAACCTACAGAAAAACCACGCACGAAAAGGGGACAAAAGCGGCTTTGGAAAGCCAGATTCAACTGCAGTCCTCCAACAACTTGGATCCCGAGCAAGGCATTTGCAGCCTATTTCTTCTGCCATTGAAGTACCTTTGGTCAATGTAGGCTTGTCTCCAGTAATGAATAATCAGGGCTCCAATCATATTACTGAAACAAAGACCTACCCTATTGTTCAATGCAATACAGCATCCATTCCAGAAAAAAAAAAAAACAGACAATGAATGTAGATATAAAACAGAGCCACAGAGCAACAAGCCTACTCTTAGTGACCTTATTTTAATGCCTGTTACAGACTCACTGGTTCCAACGAGGCACTCTGTCGATGCACAGCCTGAGCAACGCATTATCGCACTGTCAGGTTCCAATGAGCTCACCACCCATAGTGAAGAGCCTACCCCTCTTTACATTCATTTACCAACTCAGCCGTCAACGGTTCAGGTGGCAACAACAGAAATAGACCATTAACCAGTTCAATTTACTGCTTACATAGTGTCTTCATACTTGCATATAGACCACCAGTGGCATAGTTTATCACTGGTGCATTGTCCAGTTAGGAATATTGCAAACCTAGCAAGAAACTGGGAAAACAAGATCACTGGAGCTACTCTGGCAAGGCAGGAGCCCACTGTTAACCTTGACTTTCCAACTAAGCTAGAAATTATTCTGCATTATGCCTCGAATGGCAAGCACAATATCTTAAATAGGAGTATGTCCTTAAATTTGCTTGTATCATTGGAGTGCTCTAGACATAACACCACAACACATTTGGAGGCAATAGAATTCAAGGCTAACACAATTCTGTGACGAAGAGACAACACAATAACCACCTGATCTTCTCCGAAGATAGTCAATCATATTTGACAGTTTAAGGGGACATTTATTTCATGGGGCTTCGAGTTGCTGCAAGTGCTTCCACCTGGCTATCCTACCCCACTGTCACCAAGTGCTCGAAACACCAATGCACCAAGCTTAGAAATCTTGAGGGGAGCTATTGGCTTGGATTTTCAAAAGCACCAATATGACCTCTCAGAAATTATTAGTGTTCAAACAAAGGGTCATTATCGTGAAGTAAGCTCCCAATCACAACAAATCTACAGAGAGGGATCACGGATGAGATCCATTCAATGATAGCTTGTGTATGAAATTCCTGTGGAAAACAGAAAGCACTCAACCTAGTGCATGACATTAGCCCCTGTTATAATTATGGTGGAAGAACAAATGTGGCATCTGGATCCATTATAATTCTGTGTGAAGATCTCGACCCAGCACAAGGAATTGTGGGAGACATGCCTGCCCTGAACCCCCTACAGCAAGTGCAGCACACTTCATACACTCAGAGGAATCAGACCCAAGGCCGGCCTACATAAAAGGCAGTTCTGCACCCATCCATCCAGCTCAATGCCTTGATCTATCTTTTGAATCCTATGGCCACTTCAATAACACAAGCGCTTCTTGTAAACTCTCACTCCTCTTTTGGAATGTGGCGGGCGTAAGGGGAAAAATTGACAATCAGGCACTGTTCAACTTTGTGGAAACTTTCGCTTTAATTTTCATGCCTGAGACGTTGGCCGTTTTACCTGTACATATTAACAGGATTAAAACATTCCATCAAGCAGTCACTTCATCGCCCTTTAGTTGCCCTAGGGGAGGTTTGGCAATATAAATCTCCACCATGGTCAATGCCAAACCCTTTTTCTATAAAGCAAACACATTATTCAGTCAGATACATGGCCTCAAATTCATGCATGGCTCACAGTTGGGTATTGTCAACTTTTATAATATCATTCCAAAAGCCGATAGAGGATGTGTTTTGATCAAATTGGATTTTGATCCTTTAAACCAAAAGTAGGCAAAGAGTTGAGTTTGTTGTGGGTGGTGATTTTAATGCTTATCTTTTTTCCAATTATGCATCAGGAGGCCTCAATGGAGCTGAACCTGCAGTAACCTCTGATGGCTGAAGTGTCTGGATAGCACTAAGCTTCTCTGATCTTGAATTCGATAGAAATTAACTATTTCTATAGCGGTCTAACGCACTGTATGTAGCACTGATTGCACCAATCTAAGATTCTACTTCTACATGATTGCGGTGGGATTCCTTTCCTTTTCACTTAAGGAACTGAGTTAGAGGAACCCTGCATGTTCCTCTGTTTACATGGCACATAGAGGGACACTTCAGAACAGACATTTTGTTTCTTCTAGGCTATGGGCTCTTTCATGAAGGAGCAATAGAAAGGAAAAGAGGACTCCTTCCCTGAGGTCAGACCTTTACTTTAATGATGGGCATGTAGTATATGAGCCTCAGAAAGTAAGGAACGACTTCTACTTTCTTGACTGAAGAGCCTTAGAAAGTAAGGAAGGACTATGACTTTCATGACTAGAGTGCCACAGAAAATAAAGAAGGACTCCTACCTTCGTGACTGTTCGTGTGAGACAGCAGAGTTCATGCCTCATGGCATCCATCCTGTGATGACTAATTTCTTAGCCCTAATGTGGGTTCTTGGTCTTGGCATGCCAGCAGTGAGTGCAATTGCCTGATGTATCTATGTTTTGACGCGCAAATCCTTCCTCATTACCACTTTCAGAAAAAGCAAGAGAGGAATACCACAATGATAGCTAAAATATGAGAAAGGATGACTGTCCAATTATCAGCAATATGAGCATGAAATGAGAGGCATGGCTTTCTAGTCACTTACAACCATGAAAAGTGATAAATGGCTCCTGAATGTTAATGGTTGTAACGCCCAGGCACTGTATTAGAAATAGCTTTTTGCTCCATACCCTCAGGGAACATTACACCTCACCATCTCTGCAGGGGCTTGAATACAAAAACCAGACACAATGGCATTCCTCCACCCTAAACCCCACAACACTGTACTCGAGAGATATGGCCCCAATTCTTGGAGTATAAAACATCCAAAGAATCTCTCAAACAATGCAAGGAAAAAGTTTAAACACCACACATTCAAACAACTTCCAGAGACACTAATAGCCGATACCTACTACACAGCAAGCAACGGTAACACGAAAACTGACTATCTTTCACTCAAAATGCCCGGCAAAATGGCAAATCATCTTCCTTCTTCACCTACTTATTATAAAATCAATCAAAATTCCCTATAGAACTAAACTGATCACTGCCCCCTCTCAAAATTTCAGAGGTGAGATCTCCATATCTATCTTCAGAATGCAGAACATACAAATTCAAGCGACAGGCCATCACCTAACTATCTTTGACAGTCACTTCTCGATACTTTTCACCTTACTGTCACACAATGGTCATGTTCCCCTCGCACCCTTCTCCTCTACTTCCAACCATCAAAGTTGTTCCCATAAGGCACCGAAACACAGCTCCTTGACGTGCACATTGAACACAATCGCGTTAGGCCTAACCCAAGATCGTCGACCATCGAGACCCCTGCAAACCCACCCCGGACTCCCAATGTGGTACACATCCAGACAAAATGAGCCCTCTCCACTTCTAACCTTGATGACACCACCCTCACCCTCTAATGAAAGTCACACACCTTCTTTAGACACAGGACCTGCTGCAGGTCCACACTAATACAAAGCAGGACTCCTCCCTACCATACTTACCCTATACTTTCCCCATATAGGAAAAAAACTGGACTCTCTAGCCAAAGACATCTCTCATGTAAGAAACAACCTTGGGATTCAGGCACCCATGCACCTTACCCTAAAAGTGTACTTGAGGCATGACACAGATATGTGCCACAGCAATACACCAACGCGCGATGCAGACAGACACGTTGTGAGGCCAGTCTAAGTGGAACTCAGGAGGAGGAGATGCGAGCTTGCTGCCAGTACCGACTGGGTGGTTCTCGGCGGTGGATGGTGCAGCAGAAGCTGTTGAGGAGCGGAGTCAGAGTTCAGTCAACTCCGGTGTCCGGCCAACACACCACCAGTGCTGTTTGGCAGTTGGTGTTCAAGATGACCCACCAGACCTGCCTGGTAATTACGGTGAGCAAGGCCAGAGTTTGGGGCACCCAGGAGCCAGGACCTGGTCAGGTAAGTCAATTCTATTCCATTGGCACTATGTCACTGTGTTATCCCTTATCGTTGGCAGAGCTCGCCGCGCTGGAAGGTCTCAGCCATATGCACTCATGCAGGGGACTGTAAAGTTCCTGACCCAGCTGCTTAGATCGGTCCGGGGCCTCAGTTGGAAAAAACAGCATATTTTCCTTCCGGCTTCTAACTTTTCATTGGCAAATGTTGCTGATTCTTGACGTCGTTCTGCGTACGCTTCACTATCGAGAGACGCCTTCACCCGAGCATACCGAACATACATGGCAGCAGCAATCCTTTGTTGTTGTCTCTTTGAGCTAGACTAAAATGTTAGTTTATTACGTAGGGTGAGGGATTGAGAGGAAAAGCAGATTTCTGTCCTCAAAATCCTAGAAGTGTGGGCAGCTAGTAGTGGCATTGTTCGGGCTGTTAGGGACATGCAGAGTAAAGTTAACCAGAGCAAATTCTACTACGCCTGCTCGCAGAACTCCGCAGAATTCTGCAGAGTTTTTCAGTAACTCTGCAGAATGCTGCATAGTGAAACTCCCCAAGATCCGCCCAGCCCTAGAACAGACCCACATCAAAGAATCTACTATTGATGTGATAAGCACCAGAAATTAGCTTGTCTCCCTCAGATCCATCATGCCCATCGACTGGTCGGACCACCATCTAATATTGTTCAATCTCAAGGTTTATCCCAGATCCTACCCTGCCCCTACCAACAAACCCACACACTGGGCAAGGAGCATCAAACAAATCCCTCTAACGGTGCTTGAAACCAGGATCAGATCCCAATTACATTCTCAGCCTCTCCCCCACTCTGTTGATAATCTTACCACCTACTACAGCTTAGCGATGACAGATGTTCTTGACCAAGCAGCCCGCTCAAACTTAGGAACTCTAGAAAATTCCAATGCAGATCCTGGTTCAACTCAGACCTGAACAAAGAGAGAAAACAACTAAGACTGACTGAAAGGTTATGGTGACAGAATCCCTCACCATCACACCTTGCGCTCCTCAGATTGGAACGACTCTCATACAAGAAACACTTCTTTAGGGAGAAAGCCACTTTATTTTGCAATCAAATTGACCGTGCGAAGAATAGACACCACGATAACTACCCCCCAAAATTCATTTAAGGAACTGAATTCCCCACAAAAAATTAAAGACAATAATGATATCCTACCACTGAAAAATAATGCCAGAAGGGGAAGTCTTCAAAATAACTGGGAACTTGAAGCCCACATGACACACTGCTGACCCCCTCCCATCCACCTTAGTAGAAAACTTCAACCGCATCATCGCTCCGTTTTGGACCAAAATCATCAATGCCTCTATCTTGACAGGCCACCATCCTGATTTCCTCCAACTAGGCCAAGTCACACACATTCTCAAAAAAACAGGGGCGGACCCAAATAACCTCAATAACCTCAGACCTGTGACCAACCTTCCTTGCCTAGAGAAGACTATTGAGAAGTGTGTCCAACTACAACTCAACCAACACATTGAGGAATTCAACCTACACAACACATTCCAATCAGGATTTAGGAAAGGCTGTGGCATGGAAACTGCAATTCTCAATTTATCAGATGACATTCGCAGATCCCTTGATGAAGGAGACTCCTGCCTCCTAATCCTACTCGACTTATCAGTGGCAAGTCTCAAGTTTTACTTGAGACACTCAAGAACGGCACTGGTATCAATGACATAGTCCTGAGATGGTTCACGTCCTATCAGCGACATCGGTCTCAGCAAATAAAAATCAACAGCTGTCTCTCACGGCCGGCTCCAGTTCCACAAGGTATACCACAAGGCTCAATCCTCTCCCCAGCCCTTTTAAATCTCTTCATGGAAGCCCTTATAGTTATTCTAATTCAGGCAGGGGTCAAATATCATCTATATGCTGACACACAACTCTACTACAAAATAACATCACCCAGAGATATTTGTCATCTAAATACCACACTAAATAAGATTCAAACCTGGTTAAACTCAAGTCACCTAAAGCTGAACCCCTGCAAGATAGAACTACTACTCTTCTCCCCTGAAAAGAAACCTCTACCAATCCAAGTATCTGGATGCACTAAACTGTTCTTTTCACTTTTCAATACACATGGACTTTTCACTTTCGAACACGCTAAAGTCAATGGGTATCACCATGGACCAAACCATATCTATTAGAGACCACATCAACACTTCTGCCAAAGGGGCGTTCTTCACCCTAAACATCAAGAAAATCAAACAGTTTATCCTACCTGAAAATCTAAAGAGTGTAGTGCAATAACTTGCCCTATCGAAACTTGATTACGGCAATGCCTAACTCACCTGGATCTCGAAAATCCACGTTACCCCTGTAAGGACAACTGTTAATGCTGCTGCTAGACTCCTCACAGGCACCAAAAGATTTGACCACATCTCACCTGCTCTCAAGAGTCTCAATAGGCTCCCAATAGAAGGAAGATGCATCTTCAAGACAGCCTGTATCACGCACAAAACCCTTTACACTGCAAATCCTAAATATTTAGAATTTGTTTTGCAAGAGTAGGTAGAAATTAGATCCTAAGGAGCTCCAACTCACTCCTTCTCGTCCCTCCTAAACTGAAGCAAAAATCATCCCAGAAATGCTCTCTCAGGAACGCTTCATGGATTTGGAACTCACTTCCTAGAGACCGCCCCTGTAATCCTTCCTATACTTGTTTCAAAACAGAACCTCAAATCATTATTGCTGAACAAATATTTCAACGTGCTCCCTTGAACTTGCTACACCAACACGGAACATTTGATACGGTCACCTGTACCTACTTAGTGTTTTTAATCTATCATCAATAACTAAGAGAGACAATGTTGTGCTATGTGTTATTTTTTTATTTAATTATATAATGTTTCACTGTTTTTCCTTTTTTCTTCTCTCCTCACAGATATACTATGTAAACCTTGAATCCACCTATTACTTGTCTTGTAAAGCGCTCTGATACCTTCAGTCTAGTTAGCGCTATGCTAAACTCTCAAATAAATAATAAATGGACGTAGATGGGAATCCTAAGCTTCACTTCTCTCATGACGTTTGCTAACAACTTAAATCATCTGATGATGAAGTTTAACATGGGCTTCGCAAATAAGCATAGTAACATGAATGGCACCTTATGTTATGTTATAGGTATTTATTGAGCGCACGTACACCATACGGCTTCATGGCACTAAGGTCCAGGGAGTGCTGCCGCTAAGTAGTTCATTCGTACGCCTGCCAAAAAAGCCAGGTCTTTAAAAGCTTCCTGAATTGAGAACACAAAGTTGTCGATCTAATGTAAGGAGGAAGAGAATTCCAGAATTTTGGGGCCAGGACCTCGAATCTTAGACCCCCCCACGCCCCCAGTTTCTTACTTTTGAAAGAAGGAGTAACTAAGAGGTTGAGGTGGGAAGACCTAAGATTCTAGATAGGGGAGTATCTCTGTACCCGAGAAGAAACAAACACTGGACATTTGCCATAGAGCGCTTTAAATATGATGCATCCCAACTTGAATGCACTGCATTCAGCAGCCGGAAGCCACTGGAACGTTTTCATAATCGGGGTGACATGGTGCCATCTTAGATGGTGATAATTCAATCCAGCCGCCTGATTTTGCACCAGTTGCAGTCTTTTGGATTGGTATGCTGGTATACCAAAGTAAAGAGAGTTGGCATAGTCAATATGAGAAATGACTAAGGCCAGTACTACTTGGGTCAGGGCATCAGTGGTAAGAAATCTGCTAATCTTCCTGATCCTCCGGAGCTGAAAAAAACAGGTAGAAACCACTGTCCCAATCTGGGATTTCATCCACAGGTCGCTGTCAATAGTGATGCCGAGGCTTTTGATAGATCTAGACGGAAGGGGGGGGGGGCAGTTTCCCAACTCTGGTGGCCAGAAGTTGAAGTTCCAGGGGTTTGAGGGCCCTCCAATTAAGATCAATTCAGTTTTATCTGGATTCAGCTTCAAGTGATTGCCATTCATCCAGTTACTAATGTATCGCATAGTTGTTTGAAAGTTAGAGACGGAGGCGGGAGAGTTGTCAATGTCAAAAATCAATTGAAGATCATCAGCATAGTTGAAGGTGCACGCCTTCTTTTCACCCGGGGAATGAATAAGGGGATACAAATATAAATTAAAAAGGTGCGGCAAAAGGAAGGAGCCCTGCGGCACCCCACATGTCAATTTGACTTCAGAGGAATGGAATTGAGTGATGCAAACCACTTGCGAACGATCCTCAAAAAAGGATGTGAGCCACTTGAGAGCCAGGCCCTGTATCCGTGTGTCGCTGACGCGGTCGAATGGAGGTTCGTGGTCGACTGTTAAATGCGGCAGAGAGATCGAGGAGCACCAGGGCCTGTGTTTTGCCCTTGTCTGCCCCGTTCCTTAATTCGTCTAGAACCATCAAGATAACAGCCTCAGTAGAGTGAGAAGGTCGGAAGCCCACCTGATGGTGGTCAAGAAAGTAGGATTGTTCAATAAAAGAACAGAGGCAGTTTGCAACATTGGCTTCCAGGATTTTGGCTAAGAAGGGAAGAAAGGAGATGGGGCGATAATTTGTGAGGGCTAAAGGATCTGCCCCTACTTTCTTCAGAATGGGGACAATTTCTGCTTCTTTAAGTGCCTTGGGGACTGACCCCTGAGAAAGGGAGTTATTCAGTAGCGCTAGGGGAGGGTCAGGACAGGAGAGGAAAACTTCCCTTAAGATGTGCGGGGGCAGCAGTCCATTGGGGAGCCTGATCTGACCTTTATCAGTAGGCTCGAGAAGGCTTCTCTGGTGATGGGAGGGAACTGCTGAAAGGAGGGAGAGTTCCTGAGCGGGGGTGGCTAAGCTTTAGGGGGAAAAGAAGCAGGAATAGTAGTCTTGATGGTGATAACTTTATCAATGAAGTGTTGAGTGAGTCACATAATGCTTGCGTGGGGGCGGGTTTCGACGTAACTGTCCGGATTAGATAGCTCGCCAACGATAGCGAATATGTCCTTAGATCTATTGGTGGAGCTTAGTATTTTATTGGAAAAATAAGTTGCCTTAGTTTGTAAAATGGCATTTTCATACTGTTTGAGTAGGGTTAGGTATCGGTCTCATTTTTCTAAGGAATAGTTTCGTCTCCAGTCGCGCTCGGCGCTGCGAAGGGCAAGTTTTTTAAGTTTTAAATCTTCAGAAATCCAGCAGTGAGCATTGTGGTTTCTGGCTGAATTGACTTTCCTATAAGGGGCATAACTGTCACTGGCGGCCACTAGCCAAGATTTAATGCTTTCTTCATGCTTGTTTATGGAGAACTCTTCAGATGGAGCCGAAGTAGCTAGCAATTTACAAAAATCGTCGATGTTGCAGCGGCTCCAATTTCTTGCCATGCAGCTTTCCTTGGATTGGGGCTTTGCTAAGTACAAGTTGCAAAGGGAGAATTTAATAAAGTAGTGATCTGACCAAGTACATGGAAAGACCCTCAAATTAGTAACTATCAGGTTAGATGTCCAGACTTGGTCAAGGGTGTGGCCTCCGAATAGATCAAACAATTCAACTGAGCTAGTACCACCCATTGCATCATTAGCCCAATAGTTAAAATCCCCAATTATTAGGATTTTGGCATAGTTAATTGCCAAGTGGGATATTTTTTTCACCCAATTGTTGGGGAAAAAGTGGCATGTGATAGGGGAGTCTTTAGATTAGGATGCAGATCAGGGGCGTATGTGGGGAGTCTAGTTTTATGGTTAAGCTTTCAGTTGAAGGTATGCCTAGGCCAGTGAGAGAGAACTTTAGTTTCTGATGGACTATAGCGGCGACCCCTCCCCCTATCTTCCCGGGGTCCTTATTAGCTTGGAGAATGTAATAGTTGCTGGGAAGAACCGCTAGTATGTCTGGGGTGGACTCTGCTGAGAGCCAGGTTTCTGAAAGAAGGAGTAGGTTAGGTTTGTCAGAGTCTAGCAGCTGAAATATGTCTAGTTGATGTTTGACCAGAGAGCGGGTATTCAAGTAAGTGACTGAGTTCAGTCCACCTTTGGTTGTGCTGAATGAGAGTATCCTTCTTTGCAAAGTTGCTTTGCTTATTGAGGTTGTCTGGACAAAGAGGCCGAGGAACAGGTTCAGAGAAGTTCTCTCTGTGATCCAAAATTACAGACATAATTAGTTTGGTGTAAGTCGAGGTTTTAAGTGTGAGGTTGTTGGAGTGCCATGCTTTTCAGGTCAGATGGAGAATAGCATAACATTTGAGCATAATGGCTGGCCCCTGGCCCCGAAAAGACGCGGACGGGCGCAGACAGGCATGCCTTTTGCGTGCCGTCGGCTCACCCACTGCGCGCGTCCGCTGCACTCCCACGCTATGGCCGGCATTTAATGGCAGAGTGCAGGAGCTAGTCCCGCCCCCCTCCTAAAGTGATTGTCTCTTCTCAGGGGGGTGGGGGGGAAGCGCTTCTGACGCCACCAGCCTGACACCAGAAGAAAAATGCCAAGCGCGGTACAGATTTCACAGGTGAGGCAATTCAAATTCAAATAAACAGTTTCGGTTTTTAAAAGTAAATATAAAACAATTTTAAAAGTAAAGTGAAGCAGCAGCAATACCTTAAGTGAGCGCTCCCGCGCTACGGACGGCATTTAATGGCTGAGTGCAAGAGCTAGCCCCCCCACTCTCCCACAGTGATTGGCTCCCCTCAGGGGAGAGGGAAAGCATTTCTGATGCCACCAGCCTGACACCGGAAGAAAGATGCAGAGCGCAGTACAGACAGCTTCCCCAACACATTCGTGGGTAAGCGTGGTGGTTGAAGTATAGATTACATCTTGCAATCTGCTAATTTAGCCAACATGGTAGGGGACCATTTGATACTCAATTTGGCAATGAGTGACATCTTCCTCAAAGTATAACCCTAGAGATTCCCAAATGATACATGGTGCATTGCCCAGTAAGACAAGTTACAGACATCTCTGCCCAAAGAAAAAAATGGTACTCGTATCAAATGGGAGTCTGTTAAGACATTTTTGTCTCAGCTGGTCACAGATAATCATACCTCATTTGATGTATGTCTAGATGTTGAGTCTGAAGCGACCAACATAAAGAATGTGTTTATTTCTCTCTTTGAGGCCACCAAGGCAGCCTTATGTAGGCCCCCCAATGGGAGTTTTGCAAAGAGAAGGGGATGGTTCAATGCAATGTGTAATAGATGTCACAAAGAATTAATGATTTCACTCCACAAAAATCATAGGTCAGCCCTTGAAGTTGCACAGTGTAGGAAGGCCTATAAGAAGGTCATTGCAGATAGGAAAAATTCATTTAAATCCAAGGCTTGGGAAGATTTACAGGAATCCAGCATAAAAAGGTGAGGACTAGAGATTGAACCTTCCCTTGTTCTCCAAGGCTACGTACAAAAAACTCACAAAATGGGAAGGACTATCGTGCAAACTGAAATTCTGAACAACCCAATTCTGGGCATTCAGGAATGCTATTCCGGTTGAATGTTGTTCTCCTGGGAAGGAAAACCCAAAAGGTTGTAAATACTGCCCTCACCCACTAGATAGTGGCATGCTTCATCATTGGGCCGCTAAACAGACCCTGGCGCAGACCAACGCTCAGGGTGGAGCGCATGTTTTTTTATTTTTAAAGAGAGCAATTTTCTCTTGGAAAGCGATCCCACATGCAGACAAAAAGAAAAATATTAAGACTGTCTAAGTGGCATGCCCTACCTAATTTTATTCTTGGGCCACCCTTGACAGGGTTAAAAAAAGGTCTGTTGGAGGGTATGTTGGAGGAATTATGTCTCTATTTCCCCCACTGCCAATATCAACATGTTTCAGCCTCTTCACGTTGCCCATAAGGGTCTCAGGTCTTCATCAGGATACAGATCCCTCTATTTTAAATTATGTTCTCCCTACCTTTGGGTATTTCCTATATTATAGGGATAAAGAATGTTGGCAATACTTGCCTACTTGGCAACACACTCAGGGCTTGTTCCCGAATTTCCACCATTACTAATCTCAACTCAGGGTCTGAGTAGGAACGTTCTCCTGTAGTCACACTTTTGTCAAGGAGTAACGTCTCCGTACCAGCATCTCACAACCCTCACACGGTAGATTTACAGGAAGCCAGCCTTAAGAACCCCCAGGAAGCCTTTTCGTGCACTCTAAATCAACCATTTCTTAACGACTTTGAAGAACCCTTGATCGAAATAGCCATAACAGATCATGAATGGGTCTCCTTTTTTGGTGGTGTCTACTCCTCCTCCAGGGGAGAGAGGGAGGCGATGGGGACCTATCCTGTTTAACAAAGGAAAACTTCTTCCCTAGGTATTGCCCTTCTTAGGAAGAAGTGATGGAGGCCATTAGATCTAGTCCCAGTGGGAAAGCCCCTGGCCTTGACGGGTCCCTTTAGATTTATTCAAGAGTAATCTCAAATTATGGGCCCCACGGTTAACCAATGTCTTTCAGGTGGTAAGCTCCTCTACCAAATTCCATCTTGGTCCAACTTGCTAATTATCTCAATCTTTAAGAAAGGGAATCTGAGAGGACCCTAGTTGTTACCACCCAATCTCTCTCCTGCACTCTGCGGTGAAGGACCTGGGCCGTGTCCTACTCTACCGCCTTGAGGAGTGGGCTGAGGAAACAGACACCTTTTCGGACATTCAGTATGGGCTCAGGAGAGGGCTTGGGACAGAGAATCAATGTCTAAACCTGTCCATCCTGCTGGGGAAGTAAACAGTTGCCAAGCGAGGTTCTCTCTTTTTGGGTTTTATGGATCTGTCCAGCGCCTTTGGCTGTGTTTCCGACAGGAATTGTGGGATATCATGGACAATTTGGGCTTGGACAGATCCATTAGTAACTCCATCAGGAAAATGTATACCAATTCCAAAGCCGCAGTAAGGTTCGGGCTGGGGGGAGAGTGTTCTGAGAAGTTTGGAGTGAGCAGGGGTGTTAGGCAAGGGTCTGTCCCTGCACCATTCCTTTTCACTCTGTATATTAACCATCTGGAGAGAGAGTTAGGGTTAATGTGCAAGGACATACCCCAAGTTGGACAGTGTCCCTTATCTACACTGCTATACACGGATGGTGCTGTCATTACAGGCTGCACCCATGTAGCTCTTCAGCGTCTTCTGGATGCCCTTTTTCTCCTTCATGGAGGGGTTAGATCTGAATTAACACAAGCAATACCTTTGTAGTGTCTTGTAATCAAAACAGTAATTCGAAACCAACCCTCTAGCTACATGCCAACTGACTAAAACATACGGGCAATTTTATCTATCTAGGGGTAACCTTTAACTGCAAAGGCTCATGGCTTCCCCCAATTGGAAGTCAGAAATAACCAACTGGTGAGGTGCATTAATGCCCCGTTTTCCTTCACAGCCAAATTGGGCAAAAGATTAAATTTACACATGCTGACTATTTATCGGGCGAAATGCACCATATGGCATCCTAAGGGGTAGCGGTATGGGCCTTCCAGTCATTACAGGTAACTGAAAATAAATTCATACGTCATTTAGTGTCTCTCCTGCCGAGTACATCTACCTGTATCTGCCACAGGGAGTTAAGGCTATCCTACCTTGAGGATACTTTGAAGGTGCGCCCTGTAATGTTCTGGCACAAGGTCTGGACTAATGAGGATAGATCACTGAATAGAATGATAATCAAGGATTTAGCGATATGGCGGTGGCTGTGTGCAGGAGGGACCTGTTCGAAGATCAATCCTCATCCCTAATCTTGGTGGGTAGGAAGGCACTAAGGAATATGTGTCTCACTTTCTGGGAAGATATAAGGTGATGCAAGGCAATTAAGTCTCCATCTGTTATTTCATACATGCAGTTTAAACCAGCTAAGGGTACTCAGACGTTTTTTTTTTTACTAGATGCACAACACTCTCAGCACTTTATCTTACTCAGGTTTCGGCTTAACCTGTTTCAATAGGTTAGCCACTTTTCCCCAGTGCAATGACTGAACATAAAACCTTCCACCCTGCCCCTGTGATCAAAAGTCAGCACAGATCACTATGAATATAATTCTTTTTTGTACTTTGTATTTCAAAGTTAGATTGTGCACAATCAAGCCTCTTCTGATTAAATTTTCCTTGTGTCATTGCACAGAAGCACTTCACTTTTTGTAATCCCTTGCCTCAGACAAGATTATATCAATTCTGTTTACCTTTTTGAGGCTTGTGATCAAGGTTAGAAAATTTCTTGGGTAGGTCTCTGAAGTTTATAATTATCTGTGGTCGTGTACTTTGGGATTTGTGCACCAAATAAATTGTTAAATATGTTGAGGGGGGCCATATAGTTCTCTTTTATCGTTATCCTCATTGTTTTTAATTTTGCTGTGGGTCTTACTTGGAATTTGCCTGGTTCATTAATATTAATCGAGAATTATGTTGTTTTAGCTTGATTTAAATACTAATTTTATTTACAGTACATGTACTATACTTCTATGGTCTATATTTACTAAGACCGAATAAAGTTTTTGACCCTGAACCCAACCACAGCCCCCTGGTAGCTATGGCACAGAGCAGACAGGCTTAACTTAGTGCAACGTTTAAAGCATTTAAGCAGTACAACACATTAGTAGAGTCAAAATGCAACACAAAAATATTAAACCAAATTAGAAAAATAATACAATTTAATAAACAAAATGACAATAATCCAATAAGGAGAACCAGAGACGAAAAGTGTCAAACATTTAAGTAAGATTTGTGCCAAGGTAGTCAATGGTCACAGGAGACCAGGCACAATTTGACACTGACCTTGAAAGAGTGTGAGCCGGCTGTACCAGGCAAGTTTGTACCAATTGATGATTTTACCTTCTGACTTTAGTCCTTTATGTCCCAATCAATCACAGGAGTGCACTTCAAAACCCACAGGACCTAACGGGAGGCACTTAGATACTTACAGGGTGTCTGCTAAAAATGGGGTCTCTAGTTGGCAGTCAGTATACACCCTGTCCAAGTAGGGACCAAAGATAAAATCAGGCGCAGGGGAGGTGAGGCACCGGAAAAACAAAGCAATGCGTCAGTTCCTTACTCCCAGGGGATGTGATTAGTTGGTTCCTTACTGCCAGGGGAGGTGATGCGTTGGTTCCTTACTGCTACACAGGGGAGGTGATGAGTCTGTTCCTTACTGCCAGGGGAGGTGATGTGTCCATTCCTTATTGCTATGCAGGGAAGGTGATGCATCAGTTCCTTACTGTCAGGGGAGGTGATGCGTTGGTTTCTTACTGGAGGGGGAGGTCATGTGTTGATCTCAGGACACACGGCCTTGGTTCCTTACTGCTGGGCAACGTTGATGAAGAGAAAGCATTGAAGTACGATGCATCAAAAATCCAGACCTGCTGTGTCGATGAGGTGGAGGCGAAGCAGGTGCTGCGTCGATTTCACAGCCGCGAAGCAGGCAATGTGTTGATTCTTCAGACGCAAAGCAGGGGCAGGGTCGGAGCGGGTGCCATGGACATCAGTGACAGTGCTCGGGACTCGGGCTGCTGTGATTTTTCAGCCCCACAGCAGGCGCTGCGTCCATTCTTCAGCCGCACAGCGGTGATGCGTCAAGAAAACAAGCGCTTCAAGTCGATGTGTGGATTTTCTCACTAGTTGGCACTTCCGAGGGCCCAGGAACTGGATTTGGCACCACTTAGCAAGCCAGGGCTCTCAGCAGAAGATCCCAGGCACTGGTAGGTGAAGTCTTTGATGGCCCTAAGACTTCTTAGCATGATTCAGAAAGCAAAGTCCAGTCCTTTCACTCCCAGGATAGAAGCAGTAAGCAGCAGAACAGCACAACAAAGTAACAGGCAGAGTATCAGTCCCTCCTACAGCATCCAGCTCTCCTTTTTGGCAGAATGTCCTTTGTCCAGAAGTGTTCTGAAGTTATGGTGTCACAGCTGCAGTACTTATACAAGTTTCCGCCTTTGAAGTAGGCAAATTCCTAAGGAAAGTCTCTGCAGTGCACAAGAGCCTGCCTTTCACTGCCCTGGCTCCAGACATATTGCAGGGAGATGGAGACAGCTTTGTGTGAGGACAGACCCAGCCCTATTCAGGTGTCAGTGACAACTCCTTCCACCACTCTAGCTCAGGAAGGCCCATCGCTCTGGTGATGGGCCATCAGGATATGCAGGGCACACCTCAGCTCCCTCTGTGTGACTGTTTAGAGTGAATGCACAAGAGCCCAACTGTCATCTTAACCCAGCCGTGGATTCTACAGACAGGCAGAGGCACAGAATGGTTAAGCAAGAAAATGCCCACTTTCAAAAAGGGACATTTTCAAACATGCAACTTAAAAACTAACTTCACCAAAAGATGTATTTTTAAATTGTGAGTTCACAGACCCCAAATCTCTATCTGCTCCTAATGGGAAATTTCACTTAAAAGATATTCCAAGGCAATCCCCATGTTACCCTATGGGAGACATAGGCCTTGCAGCAGTTAAAAAACGAAATTTCACAATTAGGACATGTAAAACACACCAGCACATGCCCTACCTTTTAAATACTCTACCACCTGCCCATGGGACTGCCTTGGGCCTACCTTAGGGGTGACTTACATGTAGTAAAAGGGAAGGTTTGGGTCTGGCAAGTGGGTGCACTTGCCAGGTCGAAATGGCAGTTTAAACTGCTCACACAGACCCTGCAGTGGCAGGTCTGAGACATGTTTGCAGGGCTACTCATGTGGGTGGCACAATCAGTGCTGCAGGCACACTAGTAGCATTTTATTTACAGACCCTGGGCCCACCTGGTGCACTTTACCAGGGACTTACTAGTAAATCAAATATGCCAATCATGGATAAAGCAATCACCAATGCAATTTAGGCATAGAGCATATGCACATTAGCACTGATTAGAGGTGGTAAAGTGCCCAGACACCCAAAGCCAACAAAAACAGGTCAGAATAAGTAGGAGGAAGAAGGTAAAATGTTTGGGGATAACCCTGCCACCAGGTCCAACAGTGTCCAGTAGAGGCCAAACAGCAGGGTTCAGTCCAGATCCAGATGGGAAGTTACAGGAAAATGCAGCTTGTAGCTTGCTGTGCCATACATCTTTAACACGAGGTCAGGCTTATGGTCCTTGGAGTCCATTTCTTTGTCCTGGGTACAGGAGAGCAGTTCAAGTCCCTCAGGGCTCTTCTCAGATCAGGCAGCAGGTTTAGTCCTCCTCTAATCTTCCTCAGGTCCAGGAGTGTTCTGAGGTGTATGCCTGGAGGTACCACATTTATGTTTGCCACATGCTACTGGGTGGGAATGACAATGGGGTAAAAGTTCTTAGAACCAACCCTACCATATTTGGGCATTTTCAAGATAGCTAAAGTCTTCAGCCACACTCCATCAATCTAGTTTAAAAGCATAGCTCATCCAAGTATACAGAATAAAACAAAAATACGATAACAATCTTCTAAATACACTAAAAGTTAATAGAAATTACCAATTAAAATAACATAAATCAGCCACACTATACTTGGACTCCGAGGGCTTGTGGTGTGTGAGGGGGGTGTTCTATAGTAATCTTAGTGCCCTTTCACATGTAACACTAAAATACAGTTTGGGCAGTCACTGTACCAACAATAAACCCACTTACAGAGGTCCGGTAGGACAAAGCAGGTCTTTCAACAAAAAAGTAGATACATAAGAATGGTTTTGGCATCCTATTTCTCGCATTTTCAAGTAAGCCCTTAGTGTATATATGTAAAAATCCATCAGACCGGTCTAGCATGATTTGACTCTTCAGAAGAATTTGATAATGATGTCAAAAAGAAGCCCGCTGTGATTGGAGCCTGTCTATGGGAACAAAGGAAGGCCCCTGCTTAGCTGTCATCTAGCATTTGCCTAGGACGGGTAGGCCTCTTTGAAGTTAATTTAGTTACTGGGCCCATCCCCCCTGTTCATCCTGTCAAGGGACCACCACCTACCCACACCCAGGTCTTTGTTCGCTGCTCTGTGAGCAATTTTCACACCTCTTCAAATGCTAACTACATGCAGTGTACCTCCGGCACTGTGCAGGGCCACAGGCCCCTGACCTGAGAGCTCCTGGCGGGGTCCAGAGTGTGGGGGGGGACCCCTCCATGTACTTTGCAAGGTGGCCCCTGAAGTTTGTCTACACCACTGACTACATGCTGGTAGAAGTGGGAGAAGAACTGCAAATTTAGCCTCCAGGAACCCTGTCTTTCTATATAGGACAGCTAGGCCTACCACTGTGAAAAATATTGGTTGATTCCTAGTGAGTGTAAGAGCAATTTTACCAATACATTTCTACATGTTCTATTTTTAACTACCATGCACCTCTGCTAGTGGACAACAATACCTAAACAAAGGTGACATCAATATTTAAAAGGGAGGTTTTGATCTTTCAAAAAGGTTTATTTTTGACCGGTCAAACAGCAGTTTTTACACTGTTACAGTCAGGCTGCACTGGTAGGCCTTAAGCCATGTTTGCACTGCCACTGTACTGTTGGCATAATAGGTGCTACAGTCCACTAGTGATATTTAATTTACAAATCCTGGGTAGATTTTCAACCATATACTCGGGACATATGTATGTTAAATATACCGTGTTTAAAGGGGGAGCAAATAATCTTTAATACGGTTTAGCTGGGTACAAGTGCAAAAAGTTGTAAAACCTACAAGATATAAGGTCCAGCAAACGGTGAAAAATCTGGGGTGACCAAGCAGAAAAGGTGAATTTCCTACAAGTAGCAACATTTAAGTTAAGAAATCAACACAATAAAATTCCCAAAGCAATGAGGAAATATAGGGGAAAATATAATGAGCAAAAAAACACCTAAACAATTACAATCTGATACAGGGATCAGGAAATATTACTTCTTAAAGTTTGGAAGTAAAAAGCATCTAGAAAATGTAAAGCACCAGTGAAAAATATCAGTTGGCTATTAACAAGGACTTCGGTGCAATATTCAGCAGACCACCATGGAGTGGACATTAGATACATAAAGCCGTCAATATTTTTATCTTCTGTCTTAAGCTACTTTCTGAAAGTCAAACTCTTCCAGAGGGCCAAGCTCCAAGGCAGGAGCGGGTGAGAGTTCCTCAAAGTTAGATGCTTCATTATCACCCTCACACTTGCTTTTGGCATCAAAAGAGTGAAACAAACTGGATTAGTCACCACTGAGATTCCTTCATTGCTGGAATGGATTGGCCACAACTACCTGGTCCAAAGACGTACCTTTTAAGGTTCTCAAAATCCACCCGTTAAGAAAAGCTGGAAGCTGTAGATGGGCAAGACTCCAGGATACTGAAAAATGATATCCTGAAGTCTTGCTGAATTTGTTTATTGGTGCAGCAAAAAGCCAGAGTGGTAAAAAACTGCTTTTCTTGCTTACCAAATGTGTGCCCTCAATGTGCAAGCCTCAGCACCTTGGTATAAGTCCAGTGGAGACAGAAAAATAATAAGCCCCATTTTTTCCCAGCTGATGGGAAATAGCCTTCTGGTAACTCTGCAATGATCTGAACAGCTTTCTAGACACCGGGTATCTCTACTGCCATGGCTCCTGCAGCATCCAATCATCTATGGTTACCTGGGTCCCTTGGAGTTAGGGATCCTCCCTATTTTCATGTCCCTGGAGGTTGACAATCTGACCCTTGGAAAGAAGTTCCAGTCTCTGGAAACCAACAGTAGTCAGGAGTCCTAGAGACTTTTATGTTCCATCGGGGTCTTCAGGTGTAACCTTCTCAGGTCTAGGAATGTTATGAAGAGGTGGTGCGAGATGGCTGATGTAACTTTTCATGAGTCTGCAATTGGATAATTTCTCCGACACAATATTTTTTTCATTTTCTTCCCTTAGTCTACCATCTTTTCTTTACAGAATACATTCCCAGAAGTCTTCAATCCAAAACTGCAAAACCCATCTTCCATCACAAGGGGTTCTGGCTCTCCCTAACCCACTGCTATTTGAATGAGGCCCCTTCCCTCTGCCAGGGCCACAAACAAGTTTTCCCACTGTTGGGACAAGAGCACGAAAGTTTAGGAGGGTCTTGTGAATGAACGGGAGAGCATTTAAGTCCCAATTGATATCTCTAAATTAAAAGAGGCAGTGTTAAGGCTGCCCTTTTTTGGCCAACTGCTCGTGCCACTTTCCCAGATGGCTGAAATCTGCACATGGCCAGTTGTAAAAAGCAACACCCCTGCCTACCTAGGAAGAGAGGCTGAGCCTTTGTCCCCTGTGGAGCAGGGTTTTTAACTCCAGTCAAGAACATGTATTAGGCCTCTTAGATAAGCTGGTGTGCCAAATTTTTTCTGGGCCAGTTTATACTCCGGCTACTCAAAATAACTTTTATAAAGTTACTTTTCTACTAAAGGTATCAAATATCCATTCAGATCATGAAGTTAGATTTATAAAACTAGATGGATAAGAATTGACACATTGGTTAGCATTTTCCCAGCAGAAGAAAAATGTAATAGTTCATTTAAGCTATGCCGGGTTCATGGAGAATCTAGTTGGATCTATACAGTGAAAACATCGTTTTAACATTTAGTGAATGTAGGGACAAACCATTCCACATATCTAATGTGCCACTTTGTTATACATTAAGCACTGAACTCAGGGGGTTCACAAGGCCCAATTTAGGGGCGACTCAAATACAATATTGTTTTTCCTTCAATGCACTTTTAATTTCCATGTGTCACTGTAGTGCTTTTAATCCTTTTAGTGCGGCCCTTAACCCGTTGCCAAAGGCCACACTATCTTTGCAGTGCAGCTGTCAGCAACAGGTTAATGGCCACCAAAGAAAAGATAATGCCCCTGGTGAAAACTTCAAAACCATTTTCCTTTGAGGTTCCATCACATCCAGAGACCATTGTTTTTTTAGATTGCTGTACCATCAGTCCATACATTGCAATGACATCACAGCAAAATTAAGTGAAAGCAGACCACGCTAAACACATGGTCTACTTTCACTTTTGATCAATTCTGGGGACATAACTATTCCGGCCAAGCACCGATCTCCGTGAAAAAAGCAGCTCTGGAAAGGGGACAGTCCTGTCACTCCCTACTGGATCCCAGCTTGTCTATCATCCTCAGAGTACAATCCCCAAGCAGGGATTCAACTGAATATTTAGCAGGGAGTAATTCTTTGCAGGGGGAGGACACCTTGTGTAAGTGGGTGAAGACTGCCCCACAAATTCTAGATGTTTTGGTCACAGAAATGTGAAGGACATGCAGGTTTTTCCCAAAGTTTGTCATTAGTAGGGTATTGTGGTTAACAAAACATCATAGGATTCACACGAGCACACTACACGCGACCCGACCGCAACCAGCGCCAGGAACCCTGGATCTCCGCACCGCCAACGCTACGACCCAGCAGCACTCCACACTCTCAACCCAGGATGACACAACAACTGCAAGCTAGCATCAGCAGCCAATACCCACGGACCCTTCAGCTGTCACCGCTGCCGGCACACCTGCAGCACCGCCAAGACCACGGACCCAGCGCAACCTGCCCGAAAGAAAACAACCGAACCGAAGACCCTGCAATGCATCCTCCTCAATGTCAAATCCCTCCACAAACACGCCACCGAAATCTGGGACCTCCTTGACAGCACCACCCCGGACGTAGCGTTCTTCACCGAAACATGGACCAACACCACCTCGGGACCGGACATCGCCATCGCCATTCCCCAAGGATACAAGATCTCCAGGAAGGACCGCCCCATCCGCCCGGGAGGAGGAATCGCCATTGTCCACAAATCCACCCTCCGCCTGAGCACACTCCCCGACGAGCCCACAGACCTGATGGAACACTTTCACTTCAAGATACTGGCCAGCCCTACCACCACTCTCCGAGGAACCCTCATCTACCGTACCGACCCCCTGGACACCGCAGACTTTTCGCCAACTCCATCACAGACATCAACTCCCCGCATGCCATCGCATCCACCAACTACACCCTACTGGGAGACCTCAACTTCCACCTCGACAACCAACTGGACCCCAGAACCACATCCCTCCTGGGCAACCTCCACAACATTGGACTCCGCCAGATCGTGACCGAACCCAGGCACTCAGCAGGACACACCCTCGACCCCCTCTTCACAAGAGGAAACTCCATCACCTTCAGCCACACCACCGAACTCCCATGGACTGACCATCAATGCATCCACTTTACCTTCAGAACACCCACCATCCACAGACACCAGCACCTGCTCCCACGAATAAACTGGACCAGAATCACTGACGACCAGCTAACCTCATCACTCAGCAACTCCACCCCAACCATCACGGAAAACGACGCCCCCAACACCGCAGCCCGAACCCTGCACAGATGGATCTCTGACAGCGCCAACACCATAGCCCCCCTCAAGAAAAACAACAACACCCACGCCAAGAAAGCCAGCTGATTTACCACCGAACTTCGAGAGTCCAGACGCACTTGCCGCCACCTCAAAAAGGCCTGGAGGAACACCAAATCTACAGAAGCCCACAACAACTTCAGAGCCGCCACCAACTCATCAGAAAAACGAGGAAAAAAGCGATTGAAGACAGAATCTCCACTCACGCACACAACAGCAAAGAACTCTTCAACATCATCAAGGAGTTCGCCCAACCCACCAGCGAGTCCACCGACATCCCACCCTCACAAGACTGCTGCGACAAACTCAGCACCTTTTTCCACCACAAAATCAAGAGCATCTACGAAAACTTCGACGAAGACAACCAACACACTGAACCCTCACCAACCACCCCCCGACACCCTGAAGCCAGCGATCGACAACTGGACAGCCCTCACCACCGAAGACACACTGAAGACTATGAAATCAATCCACTCCGGGGCCCCCACAGACCCCTGCCCCCACCACATTTTCAACAGAGCCGCCGACACCATCGCACCCATGCTGTGCCACACCATCAACCGCTCCCTGGCAACCGCCTCGTTCCCCGATGTCTGGAAACACGCTGAGATCAACCCCCTCCTGAAGAAACACTCGGCGAACCCCACAGACCTCAAAAACTACAGACCCATCTCCCTGCTCCCGTTCCCAGCGAAAGTCATCAAGAAAGCCATCAACAGCCAACTCGCCACATTCATCGCAGAGCACAACATCCTCGACTCCTCCCAATCCGGCTTCAGAAAAAAACCACAGTACGGAAACCGCCCTCCTCGCCGCAACAGACGACATCTGCACCCTACTGGACAAAGGAGAAACAGCAGCCCTCATCCTCCTCGACCTCTCAGCGGCGTTCGACACAGTCTCTCACCGCACCCTAATACGCAGACTCCACGACGCAGGGATCCAAGACAAGGCCCTTGACTTGATCCGCTCCTTTCTCTCCGGCAGAACGCAGCGGGTCAGACTCCCCCCTTTCCTCTCGGACCCTACACCAACCACCTGCAGGGTCCTCCCTCAGCCCTACGCTCTTCAACGTCTACATGGCTCCGCTCGCCCCATCGTCAGAACCTACTGACTCAACATTGTGTCATACGCAGACGACACCCAACTCATCCTCTCCCTATCCAACGAACCCAACACCGCCAGACACAACTTTCGAGAAGGCATGGAAGCCGTCGCCAAATGGATGAAAAACAGCTGCCTACAACTAAACACCAACAAAACAAAAGTACTCATCATGGGCCCAAACCCCGATGCCTGGAACGACACCTGGTGGCCCCCCGCCCTCAGAAGCCCGCCCACACCCACGGACCACGCACGCAACCTGGGAATCATCCTGGACAGAGAGCTCAAAATGGACCGCCAGATCAACGCTGTCTCGTCCTCCTGCTTCCACACCCTCCGCCTCCTACGTAAGACCTTCAAATGGATCCCCCTCGAACACAGAAAGACCGTAACTCACGCCCTGGTCACCAGCAGACTCGACTACGGCAACGCACTCTACGCCGGAATAAACAAAAACCTCACCCGCAAGCTACAGAACATCCAGACGCCGCCGCAAGACTGGTCCTCAACCTGCCAAGACACTGCCACATCTCCCAGAACCTGCGCCCACTCCACTGGCTCCCCATCGAAGCTAGAGTCACCTTCAAGATGCTCACCCACGCTCACAAGGCCCTCCACGACACCGGACCAGCATACCTGAACAGCCGACTCAAATTCCACGCACCCCAAAGGACCCTACGATCAGCCCAGCTCTCCTACGCTGTGGTCCCCCGCACCAGAAAGACCAGATCGGGAGGCCGCTCCTTCTTCGTGGCCAGAGCCTGGAACGCCCTTCCACTCCACCTCAGACAGACAACATCGCTCCCCATCTTCGCAAGAAACCTCAAAACCTGGCTCTTCGACAGACCCCCTCCTTGATGGACTGGAACTTGCGAACCCCCCCACCCCCCAGCGCCTTGAGACACTTACGGGTGAGTAGTCGCGCTTAACAAACGCTTGATTGATCGACTGACACTGGACTACCCTGGTTGCCTACTTTTTATAAATGTCGGGTTTTGATAGGTATCCCTGGGTGGTGCTAAGCCCAGGCCCAATGACCACAGCAAGTAATTTGTTTGACTGGAAGCGCTGATGTATCTATGTTGCTTTTTGATGCATTTTGTGTGTCAGGAGCTATGTCACAAAAGCGGGGTAGAGTTGGTATCATGAGCCATATGGGAATGCTGAGTAGTAGGAATTTTCAGATTCCAGAATGTTCAGTCACCAAAACAGGAGGAAAGTGTTTGATGTTAGCCAAAGATTGAGAATCGTGGAGCACTATGGGTGTTAGACCTGATCCTTTTTTAGGGTTTCCCCAGATTTTTGCCTTCGGTGGCTGAACCCGTTTTCATTGGCATTATGACTCTGTGCACTTTACCACTTCAAACTAGGGCTGAAGTGCTTGTGCTCTCTCCCTAAAACATCTTGCAATTGGTTTACACCTAATTGACACATTTCATTAAATTCTAAGTCCCTCATACAGGGTACTACATGTACCCAGGGTCTGTAAACTAGAGGTTACTAATGGGGCTGCAACACTCATTGTGCCACCCACTAAAGTTGCCTTTTTAAAACAGGTCTTAGACCTGCTACTGCAGCCTGTAGTTACGTTTTAAACTGATATTTCACTCAGGCAAAATAAACTTTTTTGCCAGGTCTAACCCTCCTTTTTAATACATCCTTCATCCGTAATATAGCCCTAAAAGCCTCATAGGGTGTGGTGCTTTCTGTTCATAAAGTAGGACATGTGTAAGTAAGTTATACATATCTTTGCAGTGAAAAACTCCATAAGTTTTTTTTCACTGTTGTATGGCCTGTCTCTCCCATTAACTAGTACTGGCTTACTTTATTACATTTAATAAGCAATAATTTTGGATTGGAAGCAGATGGAGATATGGTATTTGAACTCAATTGTAATTTAAGATACCCTTTAATGGTAAAGTCGAATTTTAAATCACAATCCTGAAAATGTCACTTTTAGAAAGTTGACATTTTCTTGTCCTAACTATTTGTGCCTTCTGCCTTTGTCCTAAGTCACATGACTGAATGTCTCTGCTTGGGGTTTGTGAATTTCTCCAGACATGAACACAAATGTAGACTATGTGTGGGCAGATGGACCCTCCCACCTGGATGGCTGGGGCAGAGCTTCCCATACCACACTTACACTTCAATACCCTGCCTCTGGCACAGAGGAACCTGGCACTAGTTGTTTATCACCCGAGACATTTTGGAGCCTTGACAGAGGAAATGAATAACTTATCAGAAACAGATGTGGGGGTAGTTTAGGGAATCCCCCTACCTCAAAGGCTAGCACATGGTATAAATATTGGACTGCCAGTGCCACTCTTCAGTACACTCCTGGACCTTTGGAAGACTTGAGACAGACTATTTGGAGCACCAGGGGACTGCCCTGCTTCTACCAGAGGACTGCCCTGCTGCTTGTAGGCCTGCCTTGTTGCTTGAAGAACTGGACAATCTCTGTGAAACCAGGACCACCAGAATGGACTTCAAAGGCTAGTTGGTAGGCCTCCTGTGAGAGCCACAGGGATACAAGCTCCAGATACCTTGAGCCCTGCACCTGGCCTCTGCTGGAGTGAGTCCTGATCCATAAGATGTGCCTCCCCAGGTCCCTGACCCTTGCCTGGCATCAGTTGAGTTCCTCTTGTGAACAAAGGTGAAATTCTGAGGTTTTGACTCTTGATGACCTGGCCTGTTCGCACTGAGACTCGGCCAGCAGCAATCACTGGTAATGCGATATCTGCACTTAACGATACAGTGACCGCCTATGGTGACTGCCAATGCGAAGCTCCAGCAACGACCATCAGCGACGGCATGCCTGTTCTTTGTGCTACAGCAACAACCTTCCATTGTGCTCCTCGTGGCCTCTTCAACCGCTAACAGGACTATTCGTGCCAGATTTTGAGGAGTTAACTGTAAACCTGTGACTTTCCCCCGGTCTAGCACGCCCAGATGACCGCAAGTAGCGCATTGTGCTTTTAGGTGTTATGTATACCTAAAACTTTAAAATTGCTTATCTCCGGTTCCGATTAGATTTTTGTCAGTCTAGTACATTTTATTTATTAAAATTTACTCTATTTTTCTAAACTGGTGTAAGAGTTTTCTTCTGTTATCTTTTCACACTATTACTGTGTGTGTGTTGCATAAATACTTTACACATTGCCTCTAAATTAAGCCGGTCTGTTTTTATGCCAAGCAACCAGAGGGTTAATCACAGGCTAATTTGGTGACTTTTTGGGTTCAGCCTGACAAGGATTACGGTTGTTTTGTGAGTGAGGTTTCCACCTCCATCAACCAATAAATTAATTTCTTACAGTGGGTAAGAAAACGCCATTGGAATGGGTGCAAGGCACAACACAAGAGATAACTCTGTGTCTAGTTTTCCAAACTGTCTGGGTTTGGTAGGTTTCCATGAGTGGTGGCCGGGCCCAAAAACTTAGGCGACACCCATCACCAAACAAGGTAATTTTTTAGACAAAATGCTGATGTTGTATTGTGGGGCCTTTTGTGTCACAGGCACTAGTTCCAGCCACACTAGTTAGCGTGTTTATCTGGTGAAGTGTGGAAATACAGAAAAATAAAACATTTGCTATTATGAATTGAATCTCTCTCCATTATTTGTTTCTGAATGTAAGAATGTGTGCAAGAAAGATCACACTTTTCAAGTTGTCTTCTGAAACACAAGATAATTTGGGTAACTCAGATTCAAAGCTGTACAAATAACCACTATTCCTAAAATCAGTAACTAAGGGATATTTTAAAAAATGCATAGGTTTACTTCATAACCATTTTTCCTTCATTAAGTTTTAGCTCATTGTAGTGTTGGGGGTTTCTATGTTCCTTGGCTCGTGCACCTGTCAAGTGTGCATTCTGCGTTCTTTATTAGAATGCGGGTCTGCACTTTGACAGTTGCTGGCCTGATCTACTGCTGTACAGCTGCTTTGTTTATGGGTGGTGTTATTTCTTGGAAATAAAGTACTTTCTTCATATCACCGTGCCTGGAGTACTTTACAAATTTGGCGACGAGCTGCCACACCACCCCGACAGACTCCACATTCCTGATTACATCTACTCTTTCAAGATCTTCATTCTTCGCCTCCTTTTTGTTACTGTGATCAAGATCTTACCTGGCCACGTCCAATGGTGATCTTTCCATCTTTCTGGCACCTTCCTACTGTGAGTAGCGTATTTTACTGCGGTTTTGTTGTGCCGAAGAGCCGTTTCTGCCTCCATTGTATTTTGACGTCACCACCGGGAGGATTCTTCTTTCCACTTCTGCGGTGGACGTCAGACGTCGTAACCTTGGTTACGACCAACGCTTCCTTTAGATTCTACACGTCGTAGCCGTGTCTACGACCAACGTTACCTTTCTATTTCAAGTACAGCCAGGTCAGCGTTCCAGCATTCCTGTGACCTTCTTTGCTTCACGCTACGTGACGCCATTTTGTTTTTGCCTGTTTCATATTATTGATTTTTACCGTGTTACTTTCGTTCGAGCAGTGACTACTTCCTCACGAACAGTAAGCGGTTATTTTTTCTGCTCCTCTACGTTCAATTATCTTCACGCTTCACTTCCTCAGCACGCATTTCGTTTTAGGTCAACGAAGATTAAACTTAACAAGTTTTTTGTGGCAATTTACAAGTGCTTTGTTTTATTTCTTTGTTATTGTGAGGATACATTGACTTTACTTGCTCTTCATTTATTTTAGTTCTTCCAGCTAAAGAGGTGTATTGAAGGATACTACTGATGGCCAAAATTTTTTTTTTTTTTACATTGTGCTAAAGTTTAATCTCCTACTAGCATCCATTTACATTCCTTTTCGTATTCCTTGTTCATTTGGATACTTTGTTTAGCGAACTAGTCCCTCTTATTGCATGCTTTCCAGTTTCCACTATGTGTGCACAAAATTACGCCCTGAATCCTCCTCAATCGTTCTGGCCCGCAGGTGGAGTTCCCTGCATGAAGTGGGTTGAATGGAAACCGTTTTTCTTAAACTATATCGAGACATTAGACGACCATGGAAAAAGGTCTCCTGAGCAAAAAAAACACATTTTCTTACATTGTATTGGTCCAGAGGGTTCAAAAGCTTTTAATCAAATGTCTAAGGCTATAGGTGGTGATGGGGACTCTAATGTTTTTGATTGTGCCATTGCAGATTTTGATAGGCATTTCTCTCCCAAGGTTTGTATCGGCATTGTCAGGTACAGGTTTTTTCATAGGAAACAAGAACCCAATGAGAGTGTTGATGACTATGTTGCTGCTCTAAGAACATTATCTCTTGATTGCCATTTTGGTTCTCTTCAAGAGGATTTCATAAGAGACCAAATTGTTATGCATGTCAATGATCCCTCTATCCAAGATAGATTATGGGTAAATGGGGATTCTAATTTACAACACATTTTAGCATTGGTAAGAAAAGACGAAATGTCTAGCAGAAGTGCCAAAGTTATTCAAGCTGAATCTGTTCCCAAACAAGTTGATATCGATAGTAAAGTTAATCCTAGTTCTCGCCCTTTTAAGAATTCTGGTAAAATGGATCTCAACCAGTTAGGTAGAGAAAGGTCTAAAATTCGCACTGAAGAGATTTTTAAGTGTTTCAGGTGTGATAATCCTTCTCACCTTGCCAACATCAAGTTTTGTCCTGCTCTTAAACAAAAATGTTCGTCTTGTGGCTTAATTGGCCATTTTGCTAAAGTCTGCAAAAAGAAACCTAAACAAAAAGTAAAATGTGTTGAAGATTGAGAGTACGGTGATGAAGATGTTAATTCTTCTTTTGCAGATGATAAATTTGTCCTTAATATTAAGGACAAAATTACAGAGAATATTTATAATGTTTCCAACAACAACAAAAAAAAACCTTTGTGTGATGACAATTGGAGGAGTAGATATTCAAATTTATGCAGATTCAGGATCACCTTATTCCATTGTTAATGAGAGTGTATGGAATTCTTTATTTTCTTCCTAATTAGGTGCGGATCTCGAAGAACCAGACATTTCTCCAGAGGGGTATTCTGGGGAAATAATTGATTTATTGGGTTTCAGAAACTTAGTTTTCAGGTTCAAAAACTGTGAAAGTCTTGGTAAGTTGTATATATCAAAAAAAGGACCTTCTGTTTTAGGTTGGTTTGACCAAGGGAACTTGGCATCTTATTGGATCCTAATAGTCCTGAACCCGTTATGGTTCTAGCTGACAGTGAAGTTACTGGTAGAGACATGTTAAAGAAGTTCCCTAATGTTTTTAATGAGAAAATTGGTAAGTTAACTGATTTTGTACATAAAATTGTCCTTAAAAAGGATGCATGTCCTAAGATTTTCAAGGCTAGGAATATTCCTATTACTGTCAGGAGGGAGGTGGAAAAAGAATTGAACCATCTTGTGTCTGAGGAGATCACTGAGAAAATCGAATCCTCAGAGTGGGTTTTGCCTGTAGTTATTGCCAGGCGTGCTAATGGCAACATTCGTTTATGCATTGATTTAAGATATCTTAACAACAACATTCTTATTGATCATTTTCCATTACCTCGAATTTCTGAGATGCTTGCGTCTATTAAGGGTGCTAAATTTTTCTCGTCCATTGACCGCTCAGCAGCGTATCACCAAATTGTTTTACATGATGACTGCAAAATGTTAACTGCTTTTATCACTCCGGTTGGCTATCATCAGTACAAAAGGATGCCATTTGGACTTGCGTCCGCTGCTGCTGTTTTCCAGCGCATTATGCATTCTTTATTTGGTCAACTGGAAAATGTACATTGTTTCCAAGATGATATTCTTTTGTATGGAAAGGATAAAACAAAAACAGGACTCCACTCTTTACAAAGTTTTGGAAATTTTAGACTCCAGAGGTCTTACTGTTAAATTTTCAAAGCGTAAGTTTGCTGAAACCTCTGTTTCTTATTTGGGTCATGTTTTATGCTCTGATGGTGTTAAACCTAAACCTGAATTGGTGGAAGCCATACTTTCTGCACCACCTCCTAAGAGCAAGGATGATGTTCGTTCTTTTCTAGGACTCACTGAATTTTATGCTAAATATATTAAAAAAATTCTTGCAGGGTGTTTAAAATTAGACAACTTCTAAAAAATAAGTAAACATTCTTGTGGTGTTCTGAATGTGAGAGAGAGTTCAAGGATGTTAAATCTGCTATTGCTGAGGCCACTACCCTATCAGGTTCTGAGCCCAATCTCCTAAGTGTACTTACCACTGATGCCAGTTCTAGGGGTTTGGGTGCTGTTTTATCCCAGAAACAGGTTGATTGCGGTGAGGCCATCATTGCGTATGCTTCAAGGTCTCTGACATCTGCTGAGGAAAAGTTTTCTGTCATTGAAAGGGAAACCTTAGCTGTTGTTTGGGCTTTGGAACATTTTAGAGCCTTTATCTGGGGTAAACAGTGCCATATTAGAAGTGACCACAAGCCTTTAGTCAATCTTCTACCACTGATGGCATGATCAAAGCATCTGCACGCATTGCCAGAATGTCTATGCGTCTTCAAGATTTTGTTTACAATATTTTTTATGTTCCGGTTAAAGATAATGTTTCTGCTGATTTTTTGTCTAGGATGCCTTTGAAAATTAACGAAGTAGTTTCCAATGCTTGGGATGATTGCCTTAATTCATGATGAAGGCATTCCTTTTATCCGTAAGCAGGTTTGGTTGGAAGCGTATTCTGAAGATTCTGTTGTGCAAAGGGTTTTGTTTTTTATCAACAATGGTTGGCCTTGCAAGAGACTCTTAAGTTCTGATGGAAGATGTTTTTGGGAAGTGCGCAATGAACTTTCTTATGATGGTATTCTTTGGAGAGGTGATAAAGCTGTTCCTCCTTCCAAGCTTGGAGACTCTATTGTCAAGTTATGTCATGAGGGACATTGTGGCATTGTGAAAACTAAGCAGACTGTCAAGAATGGTTTCTGGTGGCCTGGTTTAGATATTTTTGTGGAACGTATTGTTAGAAATTGTGTGACTTGTGCCAATGCCGACAAATCCCTTAAAACTCTGCGACCCAACATGTCTACTCCTTGTATTCCCAGTGGTCCTTGGGAAACCATTGCTGTTGATATTATGGGTCCGATTGGTAATGAATATAAGTACATTATTTCTGCTATTGACATTTTTTCTAGGTGGCCTACCATCAAGGTTGTTGACAAGATCGACACTGATGCTGTTTTATTGTTTTTAGCCACCATTTTCACTGAGGAGGGTCTCCCCACTCAGATTGTTATGGATAATGGTGTACAGTTTATTTCTCACAAAGCTCAGTTGTTTTTTTTGAAAGACTAGGCCTCAAGCATCGCACTACTTCCCTTTACAACCCTAGTGGCAATGGCATGATTGAGCGTTTTAATAGAGTGCTCAAGGGTGCTATTCAATTTGTTGGTACTGAGGATAATAGGTGGGAGTTGTGTGCGCTCAAAACCGTTTGGACTTACCGTACTACTATCAACGACATGACTGGGTGTACTCCTTTCGAAATTATGATAGGTAGATTTGCCAGAACTAAGATCAACCCTGCGTGGTTGGTTCCCAGTACAGTTTCCAATTTAGATTTGTATGTTGTTAAACAAAACATCAAAAATACTCATGACAAGTAAAAGTGTTCTTTTGATTGCAAGAGAGGTTCTGTGATCAACACCGACATTAAAATTGGTACGCTTGTTAAAGTTAAGAAACCTTGTAAGGTGAAGAAAGGTATCAGTCAGTTTTTTGGTCCTTTTGAGGTCACTAAATTTTAAAAAAATGCTGTTATGTTAAATGTT
This sequence comes from Calotriton arnoldi, assembly GCA_963921515.1. Lineage (NCBI taxonomy): Eukaryota > Metazoa > Chordata > Amphibia > Caudata > Salamandridae > Calotriton > Calotriton arnoldi. Next base: position 808,152 of record CAWUFW010001363.1, on the reverse strand, counting down.
GGTAAAGTTTGGAATCTCAAACACATTGCTGTTCTCAAAGGTAACAAAGATCTTTATTTTGATTCTACCTCTTGTGTAAAGAGCAGTTGTTTGGATGATTTGGCTTCTTCTTGTGGAGATTTGGTCATTTCTGATGTTAATCCTCCTTCCAATTCTCCTCTTGTGGAAGCCTCATCCTAATCTAATGAGGTAATTTGTGAAGTTCCGTCTACTGTGGGGAAAAGAGTCAAAAAGAAACCTACATGGATGTCTGATTATATTTCTTGAATTTTTGTTTTCTTTGTTGTATTTTGGGGGGGAAGGTGTGTAGTGTTGGGGGTTTCTATGTTCCTTGGCTCGTGCACCTGTCAAGTGTGCATTCTGCGTTCTTTATTAGAATGCGGGTCTGCACTTTGACAGTTGCTGGCCTGATCTACTGCTGTACAGCTGCTTCGTTTATGGGTGGTGTTATTTCTTGGAAATAAAGTACTTTCTTCATATCACCGTGTCCGGAGTACTTTACACTAATGTGTTGATGCATGGTCGGAAAACCAAGAAATATAATTGTAAGCTGTTGCTCAGTTCATGGCTCTGGATAGCAAGCACCACTTTAGGGACATCTAAAAAAAATCCTATATATCCTTGTGACTAGAAGTATCTGATGGAGGTAATGTTATATTATTTCCATACATAAGCAAATCGGGAAAAAACAAATTACAGATGAAAACATTAGCCATTTCTTTTTTTAACTGGTTTTTTCCCTTATTTTTTATTTCATTGACTAGTTTCTTTGGGGAAACCAAGAACTTTGTAAATTAATCATCCCTTGCTAAATTCCGAATTTTGTCTCGTTTTAAAAAATGTATAGTTTTCCTGTATGAGGAATTGGGTTGTGGTTGATTAGAGTGAAACTCTACTGAAGCAACAGCTACCATTTTTATCAGGGTGAACCATAAAACAAAATCATTAAATTAACCTATGCTTAACCCTTTGGTAGCTCAGCACAAAAGCAATCAGCCTTAACTTAGAGGCAATGTGTAAACAATTTATGCAGCACAAAAACAGAAATAAAGTGAAAAAACACAAGAAAAATCCAGCACCAATTTAGAAAAATAGAGTACATTTTAAAAATTGACACCAAAACGACACAAATCCAATCAGTAGAACCAGAGATATGCAATTTCAAAGTTTTAGGCTATGTATAGCTTCCAAACACACGTGTGGTTATCTGGTCACATCAGCCTGGGACAAAGTCACATGTTCAGGCAGACCATGATGAAGTGTTGGTCGGATACAAAGACCAGGTTAGTCCCACTGAGAATGGTACTTTACGGCCTTGATGCGAGGCACTGTGTTGTGCTGCGTTGGTTCCAATGAGAAGATACAAGGTCGGGCGTCAAATTGCATCACACTGAGTAGGTTCGGAGGAAACCCACAAATGGGCGAGGAGCAGTACTATGATACCAAATAAGGGTCTAGGACCTGGGGACACATCTTGAGGATCAGGGCTCACTTCAGCAGAGGCCAGCAGTAGGGTACAAGCAGGTCCAGTTGATTCTGGGCAGCTGGACAGATCTCTGGAGCTTGTTATATCCCTGTATCTCAGAACAGGATTCCAGTCAGCTAGCATTTGGAGTCACTCTGGTGATTCTGGGTACAAGGAGCAGGTCCAATCTTACTTCCTCAGGCAGCAGAGTAGTCCTTCCAGCAGCAGATCAATCCTGTGTCTTCCACATGACCAGAAGTGATATGAAGAGTGGGACACAGGGTCCTACTTTGATATCGAGTGCTAGCTTTGAAATGGGAGAAGCTTCTGGAGTGTGTGTGTGTACACACACACACACACACACACACACACACACACACACCACACACACACACACGCACGCACAATTCCCTGCCTTGATGGCCTAGTCCCAATCTGTTTGCAGTCAGAATAGGCTAGTGTGAGGTTCTTTTTGTGTGCGCTGGAGTCAGTGTCTTAGAAGTGCAAGTTGGGCTGTGCACAGCTCTGCCCCCTCATCAAGTCAGTATGGCCCATCCGGCCAACACCTAGGCCCTCTGTTGTATGGCTATCTGGGAAGAATACAAAAAGGCCAACTGTCAACTACACCTAGTCATGTGACCCAAGATGCAGGCACCAAATGGTTAGAACATGAAAAGGCCAACTTTCTAAAAGTGGCATTTTTAGAATTGTGACTTAAAACCCAACTTTACCATTAAAGAACGATTTAAATTACAATTCCCCGGACACCAAAATTATATTTCCACCTGCTACCAAACAAAAGCTATCACTTTATTGAATATAATATGGTATCTCCAATTTTATCCTAAGGGAGTGGTAGGCCGTGCAGCAGTGAAAAGTGAATTTAAAGGTTTTTCACTACCAGGACATGGAAAATACAGAAGTAAACATCCAGCTTTTTAAAAACAATGCACTATGCCCTATGGCTGTTTAGTGCCTATCCTAGGGATGACATATGAATTAAAAAGGAAGGTTTAGGCCTTGCAAGAGGTTTATTTTGGCAGGTCAAATGGGCAGTTTAAAACTGCATACAGGCTACAACGGCAGACCTGAGACATGTTTAGAAAAGCTATTTAAGTGGGTGGAACAAAATTTGCTACCGACCCACTAGTAGCATTGAAGTTACAGGCCCTGAGTACATTTAGTACCACTTTGCCAGAGACTTACAAATAAATTAAAAGTTGCAATTGGGTGTAAGCGAGAGTGTAAAAGAGAGAACACAAGCACTTTAGCACTGATAAGTAGTGGTAAAATGCACAAAGTCCTAAGAGCCAACACAAATGGGTTCAGAAAATAGGCGGGTGAAGGCAAAAGGTTTGGGGGTGACCCTGCAGGGAGAGACATGTCCAACATCTGGCTTCACCCATGAGTTGCACACCTGTTTTCACCACAAACTGCAAATAAGTTGAAACCACAAAAAATAGATTACGACTACCACAAAAATGCAAAAGCTTTGGTTAAAAAAATGCCTTTTACAACTCTTCTTGTTCCTGAAAGCTGGGAAGTTAATGATACTAGCACTGCAAACATTTCATTGATGACATTTTTTAGAAAAATAAACCATGCCCCTTCTTACACTGCACTTTTCATATTTGTTTAGAACAAAACTCTAAAATGCACTTTTATTTTGACTTTCCTCTCATTTCCCTCCAGGGAAATCCACAGAACCTTGGTACCACTGGAATTGCCAGGACGTGAGAAAAGTATTTAAAGTTTTCCACTAATAGTATTCACACCAGATTGTGTGGCTTAAGCGTGAAATACCCCAAACACCAGTAAAAGGCTTACCAATGGGGGTGGAAAAGCCTCAACAGCTAACTGGTTAAACTGCAGCCCAGCCAGAGCACAGTGATAATCCTTGCAGGAATATTTTTTTTTAGATATGTGGATGAAAATACACACTATGGCCTACATAGGACATCTCACTTCCATTCCAGTGCTGTAATGTCTGTACCATGTACCATTGCCTTCCAGGAAACTTTACTAGACCAATTGGGTGAAACTGGTTCGACTGTACAATTTAGGGTCACAACACACACAGTCACAGTGCAGAGTCATTATATCAGTACAAATAGGGTCTAGAAAAGGCAAAACATCTGTGAAGACCATGCAGAAAGTGTAACTCTGCCACAGGAATGAAGCCTAAATGATGAAAGCCAAGTCAGATGTGACTATCACTAACTGTGATAGTAGTTTCATTCTGCATGCAATGCAGACACTCGATGGAAAGGATATTACTTAAACAGCACGATTATTTGATTATCATTTTACTAGTCAGAGGTGCAGTAATTGCAGTGAGGTCAAGATCTGGAACTGCAGGGTTTAAACTTGGAAAAGAGGGTTTAAAACATTAATTTTGTACTACACTTAAAGAGATTATGTTGTCAGTTTCCCACTTATGATCATTGTGAAGAAACAAAAAAAAACAGTAAGAGTCTTGTTCTGAGAGAAACTGTCAATCCAGGTTTATGCGCATACAGTTTGTGTGTGTTTCCAAATTATGCACTCACTCCTGGGGTTTTCTGGCACAACTTCTTCAGGTATAAAATGGAGCAAGCAGGTGATTGAGATAATGTGCAGATATCAATTGTAGTAAATGCACATCTAAACTTTATTACCAACACGGATATGAAAAACTTGGAATGGGTGATAAAGTCACCCTTTGGAAAGATTGCGATTCATTGTAGTGGATTTTCCCTAAAGCAATTTTAGTGCATGAAAGGCAAAAAGAATAATAAATAGCAAATGTACTTTGCCAAATTTGAAATATGAGCTCTCTATAACATTTCAGTGACTTTTCATGAGTAAGATCTTTCATCCTCTGAAAAATAAGTACACATGTTCGGATACTGCTTTAGCAATACAACAGGCTTGGATCACTATTACAATTTATCGGGTCATCCAGTTTCGTTTCGGGCACAAACTCCCATTTATGCTCAAAATGGTACTGCAATGTGGGCGCAGATCTCTGGTGTTTAATGCCATAGTTTGTGGGGGGTTATGCCAGAGCAAATAATGCAGATGCACTTTTTGTGAAATAACAAGTATTATTGGCATGTTTTTCCCGTCCCCAGGTGTCAAGCACGGAATCAAGGACAATTTGTGTACCCCACGTTGAAGCAAATTAGGGGATATAAAATTACACCTGGATTGTGCAACATAATTTTGATCAGTGTACCTATTACTTAACAGATGGGCATAACCATTTCACTTTAAAATATTTTGGTTAGACCGCAGGTGGCATTTACCAATGGATCAAACATTAACTGACCTTATAGATTTTGTTTCTAGCAACTATAATTACAAAGGAGTTTTGTGGTGATGGCCACATAGTCATTCCCATCTTTAAACACAATCCCTGAACTAGTCATGTGAACAACATGCCTGACATCACATATTTGGCTCAGCATTCAAACCCTTAAAAGAACATTTATGTTCTTCCACAAATTCACCCATCAATAATTTAGTTGAATAACCCACAGCAAGGTTTGCAGAGGTGACGCCACCTATGGTGAAAATCATTGACATTACACATTTGCCACAAATTGTTCCAGGTAATAGTGACGATCACCCAACCCTATTTAGAGCATGGTATCAGCCACTAGATTTCCCTACCTGGTTCTGCCATGCAAGGCATGTTCCCTGGCAGAGAAAATCAATTAACGGCCTGATATAGAGGTAGAAAACTCCTTGTGCATCATAATCAATGACTGATTGCTTTTCAAAAGTAAGCTCCCACTTTGGAAGTTTGTTTTTCAAATGCAGAGCTCAAATAATCCAGGGTCTGCTGAGCATTTCTCTCACCCTCCATAGGTGCCACTGGTGCAGCAGTTCAACTGTAGGTTTAGAGGTCACCACCAGGCAGGCTGGGATTGTAAAAAAGGCTAAACTGTTTTCCACCAAGGAAGCAGAGAACATAACATCAGCTCAACTGGTAAGTCTGCAGGCTATCTCCAAAGGGCAAAATGCAGGCCTTAATCTTCAAATACATAATGTTCTGCACAGAAGAAGAACAGGATCTAGCCAACCACTATCCAGGATAATCAATTATTAAGCAATATGTTAATCTAGTCTAACATAACCTTCACATACTTTTATCAACTTTAGAAACCGGTTGCCTTTTTTTTTTTATTTTACTTGCCACCCTATTATTTTCTATTCTGTTATATCAATTTGTATAATTTTTATCTTAAATCTTTCCCTCTAAGACGTTTTATTAGCTTATTGTCTCTACTCACAATCTACATAACTTTTTGAATTATCTAAAAATTAAATTTTTTCCAATATTTAAATATATCATGTAAAGGTACCATAAAAAATGTTTATAGATGGCAATGTCTTTATGGATACCTTCTTGGATTGTTAAGAGGCTATGTACTCTTATTAAAAGACAGAGCTTTATCAAATGTGGATAATTTTAAAACTGGTGTGGCTCTGTTACAAGAAACCAATTTGGTACAATCTGAAACTAAAATACGTGTGCAATTGGGGAGGAAATGTATTTTCTTTTCCAAATATGGGTAAAATGAATGGATTTGTTGGCCTTTTTAGAAATTATTTAGAAGCTCACCTATTATCTCAGGATTGTGATACAGAAGGGAGGTGGCTTATAGTAAAATTAACAATTAATAACATCAAGTTCATTTTATTTAAACATTTACATGCCTACTGAACCTGAAACACTTTTGGCCAGACATTTGACATACATTAATGTCAATTTCAGATTTGATTCTTGGAAGTGATTGCAATCTTGTCATTGACCATTTCATTGATCATAATTCCAAGTTTAAGTTTATTCCATTCAAGGTTCACAAATAATTTAAGTTAACCATGGACCACAGATCTCTGGTGGATGGATGAAAACTCTATAATCTGACATTGCAGAATAAAGGCAATATACTACTTTCCTTTCTCCAGTATGCTCTTCTCAGTCCAGGATAGATCATTTATTTATCTTCAAATATTTATCGCCACATCTTTTGGTCTCATAGATAGGTTCGGTTTCATTTTTCATCAAACTTAATTCGGGTTTTCCAAATAAAACTATAAAAGTCATACAACCATCAATAAAGCTCCACATATGTTCAGAATAACAAAACAATGTGACCATTATAATCTAATTACAGTATAAAAATGAGTCCCACTATCAGAGTTAGTCACAGCTTGACCTGAGCCGGATGGCAGCCCTTAAAAAACTGAGCGTATACAGAACGGTATCATCTGAAGGAAGTTGTAAAAAGATAAAAGCAGGTATCACCCTTTTAAAAATAAACGAAACTAAAAACAAGGTGACGGACTGATTGATTTGCACTTCACTATTATTCTGCTACCCTGTCAGGTTAGTTGTGCACAATACTCCGGCACTGGTCACCTTTTAGTGCCTCTGTTCACAGATTCACTCGAAAATTTTAACAAATGGAGGTGCACCAAACATAATGAAAAGAGTCCAGATTATTTTCTTTCTTTTCGTCTTTTATTTCAAATTCAATAGTGTTGAAAAATGACAGCCAACGCGTTTCGTTCCTCAAAACACGGACCGTTTTGAAGTTGGACTGAGGAGACGAAGGATATGTGACTGCTTATCAAGGTGGTCCTACTTAGGAACATCTAGTATCACTGAAATGTTAACTTCCATTACTGTGAACCAAAAATTGATCAAATAGGACTTTCATTGCACATTATCCGGAAACGGATCTGATTATTATCAAAATGCGGTACGAGATATACATAATTCTCTAGTACTAATGAGCCCTGATGAAGTTCCAAGAACCTTTGTGTTTTGAGGAACGAAACGCGTTGGCTGTCATTTTTCAACAGTATTGAATTTGAAATAAAAGACGAAAAGAAAGAAAATAATCTGGACTCTTTTTATTATGTTTGGTGCACCTCCATTTGTTAAAAAAAAAAAATCACTCTTTTAAAAACAAGCCTTTTTAAGAATAGGGATGATAAAAGATTTTCTAGGAACCTCATAAAAACTACAAAACATTAAAAAGTGGATCATGTCCTGAGGAGACCGGCCGTCGCAGCCACAGGTAATGAGGCACTGTCCTCTATAAACGCCACGTGGTTGGGCCAGGAGGTAGTGAAAGAGGTCAAGCCTAAATCTGGTCAGTAGGAAATGATCATGGTTACTTTTGATCCCTGGAAGATATGGTTCAATGGTTGACACAGTTTTTAATCCAATATACCTACGCACACTGGGCTTGCTCAGCTCTGTTTCCTCTCTATCACAACAGCGCCTTCTAAAAAAATGCTCTTTTACCCAGGTAAAGTCCTTCTTACATGTGCCCTCTGGGTTATCAAATAAATCCGCCCTTCCCAGGCTGTGGAGGCCATCTCTTACATACTTTAACCAGTGAATGCGATTAACGTGATCAAGAGAAAGACAATCCTTTAGAATATCCTTACCAAGTGCCTTTTTTTTCTTAGCCCAAATCTTTATCCACGCTGCTAATGGACTAAAAGCCAGTTCATCTGATAGAAAAGCCATCCCCAGTACTTCGTGCACTACATAAGATGGCACACTCTGCGGTAATGAGTACCCGTCTCAAGAAGGGGTTTTCTGCAATTTGCAAGGCCTCCAGCCCAGTGTGACCCCATATCTCGCTCCATTAACTGGCCTTTGCGATACATTTGGCTCTGTAAATCTTCAAAAGGGCCCCTATCGGTTTCCCCCCCACTCTGGAAGCAAAGTTAAAGACAGCTGCAGTTGCTCTGACCAGGTCCCCTTTCTTACAAGTAATCAAGGGGCACTGACTCAGGGCATCGTCAAACACTACTCCCAGATAAGAAAAGACTTTTGTCATCAGAATTGACAAGGTTCCTATCTTAAAAGAGAACTGCTTTGCTGTACGAGGTCCCACCTGCATAACAAACTATTTTCTGTGATTAACCAGCAGGTCCAGGCCCTCCATAAAATGGACAAATTAATTCAACAGGAGTTGTAACCCCCTAGCTGTCCTCGCCATGAGGAAAGCATCATCTGCATTTAAGAGAGCCGGCAGGCTGTGCTTACCCACCTGTGGGCAGTCAGCTTTTGCCTCCAAGAGGACCTTCTCCAGGGAGTTGACATATAGATTAAAAAGGAAGGGGGCCAGGATGCACCCCTGGTGCACCCCTCTCCTAATATCAAACTTGCGGGTCACTTTAAGATCTTTTGAATAACGGACAGCTGCTTTTGAGTCCCTGTGAAGGTGCCTTGGAAATAAAACGATGCCCCTGTCAATGCCAATAGAGGACATCATATGCCAAAGCTTCGATCTGTTTACACGATCGAAAGCGGAGGACAGATCCATAAAAGCTAGGTGGATAGAGCCGGTGCGAACCACGGTGTACTTGTTTAAAACCATATTCAGGTTTAAACATTGTTCCACTGTCGGACGCCCTGGGCGAAAACCATATTGTACCTCGACTAAGGTGTTATTTCATCTGCCCAGGTTACAAGTCTGTCTAGAACCGTGCAACCCACCACCTTCACCACGGAATCTAAAAGAGAAATGGGCCTGTAGCAGAGAGTGCTATCCCGATCACCCTTTTTAAAAATGGGGACAAAGGATGATAGGGCCCAGGAGTCTGGGATGCCTGCCTGAACTGAAGCATTAATGACTGCTGTGAGTACAGGCACCCAGGTTTCCACATTCGCGCTGTAAAGGTCTGGAGGAATCCCATCAGGGCCTGGGGCCTTATTTTTAGACAGTCCCATAATTACGGCTCTTACCTCTTGAGCTGTAAAAACGACCTCAAATTTGCCTTCCTCCCTATTCTGCTCTTCTATCGGCAAAGTATCAGTCTGAAAAATACCCTTGAAGTGGTTTACCCAATCAATCAATCAATCAAAAGTTCTTTATTCGGCAACTATTACAGTTAACCATAAAAGCACAGTTCATATATCAGTAATATAAAACCATCATTCCAACTTAAGATTTTAAAAAATGAATTGAATCACATCATAATTGATTTTCGAGACCTAAAAACACTTTTTAAAAAAGCAATAACAGATACAATAGTAAAATAGTCCTCTAACTGTTGAAGAATCATAAAAGCAGGATAACATTGTCTAAAACCTAATTTTTTAAGCACGGGGATAATCCATCTCCTTCTTGGTATAGAATAAAATTTACAAAAGAACAGTATATGTATCGTCGATTGTGCCGAAATCTCATCACATGGACAATTGCATAGAGTTCTCGACCAATCATTCTGTACAGGAAAACTAAACAAACGATATAGAATATTCAACCTGAAACGTGTCAGGAGAAACCTTTCATGATCATCAGTAATAAGGGAAATGTATGGCTGCATCTTAAAAGTAACTAAAACCGGAAAATATGCTTGCACTGTTGGTTTCTTTAATTCAATTGAAATCCTCATTTCACCCAAATAATGCATACAACTTACTTTTAAATCTTTCCTTGATACATTTTGCATGGTCTGCGGATCTTTAAAATATTCAGGGTGACCCAGATTGATCAGAAACTTTTTGACGTAAGTTAACCATCTTATATTTCTGACCCCATCTACTACCATGGCATCCTTCAGTATTATCCTATTCAGTTCTGTCTCATCTGCGGTCCATACTCTATGCCACAAGAGGACAGGCTGTATCTTAATTATATCCTCTAAATACGGAACCCCGAGTTCTTGGTGGCATATATAAGTAGAAGTACTATCTGGTACTGCCAAGATGTGCCTTAAAAACATGTTTTCTGCAAGCTGTAAGGCATTGACCCCTATAAAGCCCCAAATTCCGGCTCCATACGTAGCTATGGATACACATTTAGCCCTATAAATTGGTAAAATTTCTCCAGGTGCACGTCTTCCTAATTTTTTACAACAATTTAACAGGGCCATAATCGATTTGACCAATAGTAACCTTCTTACTTTAATTGCCGGCGACCACTTCCCTAAATCATCAAATAAAATCCCCAAGTAGGAGAAAGTCTTAGTACGCTCTATAGCCTTTGAGTTTATAAAAATAGTCATACTTTTCTTTTTTTGTCCTCTCCCACAGTTCATTGAAAAGGTTTTAGAACAATTGACCGCGAGCCCCAAACTCGCCATAAAATTAACAAAGGTATTTACCACCCTTTGTAGACCCAGCGGTGTGCGGGCCATTAGAACCGCGTCATCCGCATACAAGAGTGCCGGAATAGTGCGGTTGGCGGCTACAGGTAAATCTTTACACTCCTGAATTAATACTGATTCCAAACTATTTATATATAGTGAAAAAGGAACGGGGCAAGAATGCACCCTTGTCTTACTCCTCTTTTAACACTAAAATGCTCAGTACATTCGCCACCTCTCCCAAATCTAACCCTAGCCCTTGCACCTGAATAAAGCTGCCTCAAGAAAGTGATTATTAAAACATTTACACCCATCTTCTCTAAAACCAACCAGAGCTTCTCATGAATGACACAGTCAAATGCTGCTGTTAAATCGACAAAAGTTACATAAAACCTCTCTTTTTTGCTTTTGTGTATTTTTCTAAAATAATGTGTAGGTTTAGACCCTGTTCTATTGTGCCCATTCCTTTGCGGAACCCATATTGTAAATCGCTTAAAATAGAGTGTTCCTCTGCCCACCCTTGCAACCTATCTAACAAAACTCGACCCACGATTTTGATTGTAGAGTCCAGTAGTGAGATCGGGCGATAACACGCTGGGTTTACCCTATCCCCTTTTTAAAAATGGGCACTATAATAGAATCATACCAGGTCGATAAAAACCTTGAGAGCAGCAAGCGTTAAAAACCTGTGTTAACAGAGGACCCCAAAGAGGTACATTAAACTTAAAAAAGTCCACTGGGATGCCGTCGGGTCCTGCCGCCTTCCCTCCTGAGCTTAAATTAATCGCCGAGCTGACCTCCTTAAGAGTAAAATCTATTAATAAATCTGGTGTAATTAGAGGTATCAAAGTATCCTCAACATTTAATGGAGTTCCCTGATCATCTAGAGGTGAAATATTATACAGATTGGAATAATGTAATATCCATTCGGGTTCAGTGATGGCAATCTCTATACTGGCCTTATTATTTTCTGCTAGGAAAGGTGCATTAACCGCATTCCAAAAGCTGCGGGGTCCCGATTAACTGAGGCGTCACGCAGCGCTTGCCATGCTTCCTCTCTAAGCGCCAACTTTCTATCTTTCAATGCCTTCTTATATTCACATCTAGCGTCTCTAATATTATCACGATTTCTGTCCCCAACATGAAGCGCTTTTTTAAGTTTAGAATGGGCCTTTGTACAACTATTATCAAACCAGCCTGTTTTTTGTTTCAGTTTCTTACTAGGGTTCATATGAAGTGTTTCCTTAATAAAACTTGAAATGACTAAAAAGTTATCTATAATGTCCTGGTGAGTTGATTTATCGTCCAGACAAGTTAAAAACATATCATTACAATTCAATATCACCTTTTTAGTAAAGGTCTCGGGATCGACATTTTCCCATTTCAGTTGGTAACCATTTTGCCTGCTCAAAGAAATATTATCCACAAAATGGGTAGAGTCTTTCCTAATACCAACACTTTTGGTATACACCTTTACACCGAAACTGATGGGAAAGTGATCACTAAGCGCCAAATCATGCACAATAAAATCATTTAAGCGGGTGGCAAATCTACTTGAGGCCAATACATAGTCAATAATGGAAAAAGTCCCTCGGCCATTAAAGGTGGGCTGAAAAGGGACCATAGGCACACATAAATCATTAATAAACCCAAAATCAAACGTAAACAAGATGTCATTCAGAAGATCGCCATAAGGTGTATGTGGAAAATGTGAAACACTAGGCCCCTGATCATACGATATACCACATACCCCATTGTTCCTGTGTTGGCATATAGGAGAGTTAAAATCCCCACCCCATATAAAACAGGTCTCCTTTGACATACATGATTGTAATTTGTGTAAATCACTACTCACTTTTCCCAATAGTCCCTCAATTTGCTCAAATGATGCATTATTATAAAAATTCACTAGAATGATACAAAAAATATGATCTATATGAAGACTAATGATCTGATAGAACTGGTCTGTGACATTAAAAACGATTTGTCTTAAATTCAAAAAATTTGAAATATAAATACAGAGGCCACCTTTTGCTCTTCCATGTGCTGATCGTACAGCAGGCGTATGAAAGGTTTTATACCCACAAATATGAGTTGATTGTTCCACCCAAGTTTCTTGTAGACTCACAACATCAAACTTACTTACAAAGTCATACCATAATAAGTTAGATACCTTTGTTTTTATACCCGCCACGTTCCAAAACAAAATTTTACAAATATCTTTAACTCCAGAACCATTGCTATTTCCTCCATAATCCACTTGCTTCTTTGATTTTTCCACGTCTAATGCTATAGGAGGGGGGGCTGGGTCAATCAAGGGATCTAAATCTAGGTCATTTGCAAACTTTGTAATTGTAGGTATAATTATATTAGATGGAGAAGTAAGGTCAATACTAACTAGTTTTAACTTTCCACGCGGATTGAGGGTGGTCTTTACTAATTCCATTGTATCATGCGATGTGAGAACACCCTTTGGTTGTCAATCTACTGACTCCAGATTAGCAAGAGCCTCAAATCGGTTAAAAGTTGGAAGGTTAAACCCACTATTATGATGCCGAATTTGGGGACCCATATCGCTTGCATCAGCACCAAGTAGGTGCTGGTAAAAGTATCCCAATGGGACCAAATTAACACCTTGTGCCTGTAAACATTGGTTACCTACTCTAGTCAGAATCAATCTAACTAACTGTGGTGTTTTAAAGGTCAGCACTAAACAGTCCCCTGTCTGATTCTTTGGCCCATTTCCTACCCAGCTCACTCTTCTGATCATCTTAAATTCATTAAATAGTCTCTCAGTAAGGCCCGTCCTTACTCCTAACCACTGCAGAGCCTTGTTTCGCTCCCTTTCCCATGCCTCCTCCACCCTATTCTGAAGTTTGGGAACATTAATTAAAACCACAACATATGGTATCGCTGCCGGTGGTAGACTCAGACGTGTTGCAAATCTATCAGTCTCAGCTATGTTCCTATTACTATGTGCCTTTAGGCTATTAGATACTGGAAGATGTACAATCCTGTTGGAGGCTGTCGAGGCAACCAAGGGCGGGGCTCCTGAGTGTACCATGGGAATGTTTTGTACGATCAACTGTGAAACAGATGTCGTATCCTCGGGAGAACCAGGATTATTTCCAATGTCACATAGACCCCTACATTTTGAAGGATTTTCATGATTTGCCAATTGAACAGAAGACTGATGGACGAGAGGCTGTGGTTTAACTAAGCTTTTAGTTAAAATCTCTTCTATTAGGCCAATCCTATGCGTTAAACCGCCTAGGCTATCCCTCAGAAAAGTATCCAATTCGTCCAATTTGGTTTTTAGCTTTATGACCTCGCTCTGAGTACGCAAATTATCGATAGGTTTTAACTTACCCCTTCTAACTGTGTTGTTTTTCGCTAATGAAGGTTTATCCCTTTTGGAATTTTTCGGCTCTATAGGTGTTATCTCGCTGTCTGTCAAACTCTTATCCCCTCTTATGTAAGACGAGCTATCCGGGTTTCTAGCCCGCTTTATCCGAGGTTGGATATCCAAATCTTCATCGCTAACTACTATATTATCCTGCATATTTACTATACTGCCATTCGCTCTTGATAAACTACGGGATAGCGATAGGGGTAGAGATGAAACGAGCCCTTCTCTTGATATATTGGGTAATGGGGTTCCCCCCTCCCTCCCCGGAATACCTGGATTAAGAGCTTCCTCTACTGTAACGATCTGACGCTCGATTGCGCCCATTGCTCTCGTAAGGTAACTAAGCAGACTTTCGCGTGGATGCTTCCCTAGATCCTTTTGCTTTTGCTTCGTAATATTGGCACTAAGTGTTTTTCTTTTCCCCATCGTTTCCAAAAGATCACTGTGGCCTCATAAATCTCCTTAATGAGGAATACAGATGGAGCTAATCTATAACACTTTTAATGAACCCCGCTCTGCCCCACTAGATATTTACACCATGTATTATTTAATTCCTGCGTTTTACAATGCAATGAATGTTCTCCCTTTCTGAACCTGGCAGGGAAGGTAATATGTCCAAAGTACCTTTTATTGTAGGCTTTGGAGCCGTGGCCCAGTCCAGTCTCTGCCAGTCTATGACGGGCTAAGACGGGCCCGTCTTGGCCCGGTCTTCGCCCGGGCCGAGCCTGGGCACGTCCCGCGCGCGTCCGCGTTGCGGGACCGCCGTGAGGTGTTTCAAGCCCCTCCAGGGACTAGGGGTAAAGTGCAAGGTGCGGTTGGGCCAAGGGGCCAGCAGCAAAGGTCCGATACTCCTACTGTCGGTCTCCGCGCTGCGGGACCGCCGTGAGGTGTTTCAAGCCCCTCCAGGGACTAGGGGTAAAGTGCAAGGTGCGGTTGGGCCAAGGGGCCAGCAGCAAAGGTCCGATACTCCTACTGTCGGTCTCCGCGCTGCGGGACCGCCGTGAGGTGTTTCAAGCCCCTCCAGGGACTAGGGGTAAAGTGCAAGGTGCGGTTGGGCCAAGGGGCCAGCAGCAAAGGTCCGATACTCCTACTGTCGGTCTCCGCGCTGCGGGACCGCCGTGAGGTGTTTCAAGCCCCTCCAGGGACTAGGGGTAAAGAGCAAGGTGCGGTTGGGCCAAGGGGCCAGCAGCAAAGGTCCGATACTCCTACTGTCGGTCTCCCGCTGCGGGACCGCCGTGAGGTGTTTCAAGCCCCTCCAGGGACTAGGGGTAAAGTGCAAGGTGCGGTTGGGCCAAGGGGCCAGCAGCAAAGGTCCGATACTCCTACTGTCGGTCTCCCGCGCTGCGGGACCGCCGTGAGGTGTTTCAAGCCCCTCCAGGGACTAGGGGTAAAGTGCAAGGTGCAGTTGGGCCAAGGGGCCAGCAGCAAAGGTCCGATACTCCTACTGTCGGTTTACCCAATCTTCCTCTAAGATGTGGGCATCCATTGGGTTGCCGGTGTCTCCTGCTACAAAGGAGCTATTGATGATGCTCCAAAACTTTGAGCTGTTGCACAAAGTGCTAGCCTCTACTAGTTCTGACCAGGCCTCCTCCTTCAGGGCAGACTTACGCTTTGCTAGGGCAGCCTTATAGGCTCTCCGGAGGTTCTTAACAACCACCTGGTTTCGAGGCATCACTCCCAAGGCCTGTTTCAGTTACCTGAAGGCACGAGAGCACTCCGAGTCAAACCATCTCAAGCCCAAATGCGTAGGGCACCCACCTGGGGCCCGTAGTAGCTTCACTATGACACTGGACATACTTCCAAAGGCATCCATGATGTCCGATGGGGTGGCCTCACTATCTAGACAGGTGGCAAACTCCCTATGACACTGAGTTGAAAGGGATTCATAAAACTGCTCCGGGACGATTTGACCCCACTTTAGTCTTCTCCCACCTTCCACAGCTTTTAGAGGTGCCCCCAGAGCCTCCCTGTATGCTTATTTACTCGGGCCATCCTGTTGAGACACAAACAGCGTTGTGTTCACTGAGCACTTAATCAGGAGAAAAAAGGGTGTAGAGATGAAGATAAAATCAATAAAGGACTCGCACCCTCTCCCAATGAAAGTGGGAACAATATCAGTTTTATCTGGAGGCAGCTTATTCATAGCAGATGTTAAATCGAATTAATGCAGGATAGCATTAAGTTTGATACCCTGAGGTGTGTGCTTCATATGCAAACCAGCTTCTCGCGCGCAGCCAATGGCTTTCACCCCCGAGCCTAATATCTCCACATATATGAATGTTAAAATCCCCTGTTAAAAAGATATTATGGTAGCTCTGCCCTCTTGGGATAATGTTCCGTAATGCGGACCCTAGCCGTGTAATGTTACATTCTTCCCTGTGGGCAACTCCCGCATTATAGAAGTTTAGGAGCAAGAGCTTACTCTTTCCACTCGATATCACATGTAGGGTGGACGAAGTGTGAAGCTGCCTCGAACTGCTACTGAGAAAAGTAACCAGACCCCCCTTGGCTCATCCCAACCTAGAGGGGGTAGCTGAAACGAAGATGATTTTATAGCCTTCCAAGTGAAATCTATTCTCTACAGCCCATGTTTCCTGGAGGCAGATCACGTAAAAGCGTTTAACGAAGGGTAACCAATCAGGGTCCTTAATCTTGCTTGCAAGCCCTGCGATATTCCAGGAGATAAAATTACACCCTTAATAATCATTGAATCCCGGGTCCAAAGGCCGTGCCTCCCCCTGTGATGGGGAAACGTCTGGGGCGTGAGAGCCAGCAAACCGTAAATCACATCCATCTAGTGAACGCAGTGGCATGAACCTATTTTCCAGACTTACCCCTGTGGTTGCCTCAAGTCGGCTCCTGTAGCCCACATCTTGAGGCCGCCCATGTGGGCAGCCAAGTGAAGGAAAATGATAACTCCTTGGCCTATAAAAGTATCTCAACAGGAGTGCCACAATTGCAGAATTTCAACTCCTGTAATTAGATTGCACAACTATACTTAAAATTCGGGTTACCATAAAAGAATTATTAAAATTAATGTTAACACAGTCCCCGGCTCGATCTTTCTTGGCACTGCCCACCCAAGATGTCCTGTGCACCATGATGATTTGGTTTTCCACCCTTTAGCCCTGGAGCAATGTTCAAATTTAGCCAGTGAACCACCTTGTTTTCTTTGGTCCCTTAGTCGAGATGGGGCACGTTGGCTAAGACCACGACAAGAGGGGTAGACTCTGGTGGCAGGTGAACAGGACACCGACTCTGGGGAGGGTTATTAGGTTCCCTTGGGATCATAGATGGGTTCAATATTGATTTCCGATCATGCCCCAGTCATTATGTATTTGGATCTACTTCCGGTTTCTACACATAGTAAAAGATAGTGTTTTATCAAGTCTCTCTCACTAGGTACCCAGTTTACTCAACATTTTGAAACCTCTGTTCAAGAATTTTTTTCTTTTTAATGATACTACTGATATCTCCCCTCAAATCCTGGGATTCATTTAAAGCAACAGCCTGGGACTTCATTATCTTGTATGTTTCTAAAAAACAAAAGGTTATTTACCAAAAATCATACACAATCATTTAAAAAAATAAAAATAAATCAAACATCTGGAACACATACTATTAAGTTCAGCTCTAGTCTTGATAAGTTCATTAAGGCCAAAGTTCGATATAATAAGCTTTCCTCTACGAAGGATGCAGCATCTTATTTACTTAAATATAGTGCCTGATACTATGGAGGCCAAAATAAGGCAGGCAAACTGAATTAATTCTTACTTCTGATACTCATACTCAGTCACTCATAGTCAACAAGAACATGTTATCTCCATTGATCCCTCTCCTTTGGAGGATGAGATTACCGCACATGAACTTCTAAATGCAATGAATTTGATCAAGAAAGGAAAAGCTACTGGTTCAGATGGATTTACGATTGAATTTCATCTTCAGAAAAAATAAATCTGCAGTGAGAAAATTTCAGGAAGCCTTGATCTTCTCATTCCTAAAATGACAAAGATTTTAAATCATGCAAACATTATAGGCGTTTCTCGTTAGTTAATTTAGATTGTACATTTATTGCAAAAATTAATGCTCTGTCTTGATCCATCATTATCCAAACAGATAGGATGCAAACTGACAGGGTTTGTTTGAGGTAGACACCTATCAGACAATACCAGACTGTTCTTTATTATTCTAAGTAAGTCTAATAAATATAAGCATTCCTTAGCAGTTATTTCCCTGGATGTTGAGAAAGCATTTGATCACATGGGTTGGTCTTTTATCTTTCAAGCTCTTAAACAGTGTGGCGTTGGGCCGAATTTTCTTAAGTTAGTTTCTCTTTTATATTCATTATCATCAGCATCTATATATGTAAATGGTCTGATATCAACCTCCTTACTACATAGACGAGTTAGACAAGGCTTCCCTCCGTCACCCTTACTCTGCATTCTAGCATTAGAACCTTCCTTACTTCAAATTCGGCAAAACCTAGTAATTAAGGGATTTCAATTCAGTGAAATAAGGTGAAATTAGCTGCTGTGCAGACTATGTTTTTATTTTCATATCTAACCCATCCTCTTCTCTGCTAGCATTCCTACATGAAGTAGATAATTTTAACATGTTCTCCGTATATAAACCTAATACAGACAAGTGAGAAATCCTTCCTTTTAATCAATTTTGTTTGCACCTAATTTTGCATAGACACCCCCAAAAATTAAGTAACTGGGCTTATGGTTTGGAAACATCAAAGAAACAATATGTGCTAGCATAGATTCAGTAACTACAAAAATCACTTCTCAAACTTCTAGATGGAATCCACTATTCTTATCATGGTGCAGCAGATTGGATTCAATTAAAATGATGCTTGCACGTATTGATCTTTTTACTTTATCTACTTTATCTAACTTACCTGTACAAATTCCAGGTCATTATTTTAAATCCTTATACTCTATCTTAATTATTTTTGATAGAATAAGAAACCTCGGATGTCTCTTTTTAAATTACAAAAATCCTAAGTTACATGGAATTAATTTTTCCAGTTTTGCATCCTACCACACTGATTTTTTTCCCAAAATCAATGCAAATATTTGATTACGAAATACACTATGCCTACACATTTATGTACAGAACTTGAACTTTCTTTTATGCTTTCATTTTAACTGGATGAACTTTTGACCTTTACTCATACCTTCCAGCCTTTCTCTTCCTACTCTTAAACACACCTATAAAAGATCCACATTTAACTTCCACAAAATAATTCTTAGACGCATCCTTGTGGTATGATACATGGATTACAAATAAGGGTAGAACTATTTTCTGAAAATCCTAGAGTGATAAAGAACTTTGTGGGTTAAACTACTTGTGGATAATGAGGATTATATATACTTTCAAGAGGCACAATTTCTTTCACCCACTGGACTCTTTTGCTCAGAAATACACAATAACAAAAATAGATAATCTTACAATTATTGTAGACCCTCCCCTCTACAGATGGGTTTGTAACTTCTAACATATGCATTACACAACTCATTTAATCTTCATCAGCATCCACAAATTACAGACCTCTCAATGCATCAAATGATTTAAGAGAAAAGACTAAAATTGAACTTCAATGGGAAAAGGATTTAAATATTTTACGGTGATTGCAATTATGGTATAAAATATGGACTAAACTACGCAAATCCTCTGGAGTAGCAAACACTATTTTTGTATATAGCAAATTCCTTTTAATGCCCATTTCTATAAACAGAATGAATTGCATCTCCTCTGATTGCTGGTCAGGTACGGCACCTTCCACTGACCTTTGTCATATTTTTTTCTCCTGCCCTCAATTCACATCAATTCTGTTTGAAAAGAAACAAATTAAGGATATTTTTCATACCAATGTTCGTTTTTCATATTCAAATGCATCTTTAGGTAGTTTATTAGAAGACTAGAGAAGTTATGCATGTAATGTTAAAATAATGGATCTATTATTGGCAGTCACTTTTCAATAAATAGCCAAAAATTGGAAAGATTCTTCTCCCATTTCCTTTCAGGCATCGTTGTATGGTATTTGCTACTATCGTCAACTGGATAGAGCCTATGATCAACCTATGTCTTGAGCCATATGAAAAGAAACTCTCTGGTTATAGTTTTTCGAAGCCACATCTGTTCAAATCTTACTCAACCGTCAGCTGAAGTGATATGCCTCCTTGAATGTTCCTTTATAATATGTTAACTTTTATATTTCAGATATTTATTGTATTAGTCCATCTGTGGGTTATTAGATTTGGTAAATTAGATAGTTACAGATGCTTCACTAAATATCCTTTTTGTTTTTATAGGACTATTAACTATTATATATAGAATGAAAAGAGAACATAGAAAAGAAATAAGGGACCTCAGGGTAGCGCACTCTGATGCTTGGTCTAACCATATCCTATGTTGGCTGTGTTACATAGATGACATCTTTGTGGTTTGGGAGGGCTCTATTGAAAGTGCGAGAGCATTCATAAGAGAGATTAATTGCAATGATTACAACTTAGAGTTCAATGCGACCATGAGCACTGAGTCTGTGGACTTTCTAGATGTAAAGCTATATGTCTCGGACAACACATTACATTCCACCCTTCACAGAAAATCCACAGCGGGAAACTCCACCCTCCACGCAACTAGCTTCCACCCCAGGCACCTCATAGCCAGCATTCCATATGGGGAGATGCTGCGATTGCGTAGAATTTGCAGCAACACAGAGGACTTAACCAGATGTCAAAATGAAGCACACATGAGATTCAAAGCCAGAGGGTACACATAGAAAAGTATCACAGCAGCAGTCTACAAGGCTAACTCCATACCCAGAGAGGTGCTATTACACGGAAAACCCGCAGACACCACAGATAGTACTAACACACAGGTAGAGCCATCCACCCAAGGCAGTATTACCACCCGCCTTATCATCACGCACAACACCGAGGCACGGGCACTGAGATCCATTATCAACAAACACTGGGGCATCATAAAGACTGACCCCACATTGGGACCAATGGTAGCCCAGAGACCTGACATCACCTACAGAAGAGCTAGCACCATGCATGATGCCATAGTCAGAAGTAGTCCTGAAATAACCACCACAACCAACTGGCTATCTGGTATCAAAGGGTTCTTCAAGTGTAGTAGCTGCAGGGCGTGTAGATTTGGGATCAATACCAACCAAATCACAGCCCAATTCAGGAGCAAACCTTTAGTCATCAAATAAAGGCTGACATGTAGAACAGAATATGCAGTATACATTCTTACATGCAGCTGCGGTCTCAGATATGTGGGGAGTACCAAGCTCCAGGTACATCTTCGCATCTTACAACACATCAGGGTGATAGTCAACAGTGACCCCACATACCCAGTCGCAAGACACTTTAAGGAAATCCACCAGAACAAATTGGACCACCTCAAATACTGCGTAATTGACTGCATCCCACCACTCAGGCGGGCGGTAACAGGGAAAAACTGCTGCGACAACTGGAGTCTAGATACATACTAGAACTGAACACCAAGGCCCCCGCGGGGCTAAACATTAGTGAGGATTTATACAATTTCCTATAAACAATCAATGCCTTTTTCTCCTTGTGTTACACAACTACACGTGTATTACATATTACTGTTTTTAATCTGTGTCACAGGCCCTGCCTACATGTACCTTGCAGCATCTGTTTCCGATTTCCCTCTGTTGTCTCCTCCACTTGCGCGTCCCATTCTAATGTTGATCTTGATTGGTAGTCGGCTGACTCCAGCATGGTTGTCTTTTTGTTTTAGTATTCACATATTCACTTCACATATGTGATTTTAACTCACACGCACTAACTTCACAAGCAATGGGCCCATCCAGTCCATTCACGCCAACACACAATTGCACTTTCCCGGCCTTTCCCTATTCCCTACCATTAGTAAGATTAATTACCCAGTGACCTTCATGCTCTTCACTTATAACTAGCACAGTACAAGCTACCAAGAGATTTCGTCCTCTTCGTTCAGACACTGGCACATTGATTTGATCACAGTAGACTCACTATAGATGATGACCTCCTGCACTATGCATTCAGTGTGTCCATTCCTGCTCTGTATTTTTGGCAGTTTGCATGGCTCTTCCTTTCCGATGGTGACAGCTTTCCATGTGCTACAGTAAGATTAGAGGCCAGTTCGACCAGATCCCATCTCTCCCTGTGTTTATCAGGCCGTGCACGGTTCCGCCGATGCAGCGCACGCCTCTCTGCAGTAGTACAGCCACGACATACACAATCCCAGGGTTTGATCTATCGGCTATTTTCCACGCGCAATTTCGGTGATTTCACACTTGGCAAAAAGGGATTGTCCTCTCTTCATATTTCTTTTTCTGGGCACATGCACTACTTAAGTGCCACATTTGCATCTGTTCACTTGTGCATATACCGTTACCACAATGCTTGCCTATTATGAGGTTATCCATGCTCTGACTACATAATGAGTCTATTGTTTATGTCTGTCATCGCTCTTGCCTCTTGCTGTGCGCCCAGTCATCGGCCGATGACTGGATAATTTTACTGCATGTCGTAATCATCTAGAAACATTGACAAGTCATGATGAACATAGTAAAGTCACTATATGTGTATATATACCCTGTTGAATCACACAGTGATCAAGACCGCAGGTGTCATCTCGACATGTTAATGCAATAAATACATCTTTGCATCTTCAATTGGAGTCTGTGCCAGTGCTTGACCCAGCGTGGTGTTTCTGTGGGATCCTGGTGTTATATTATTTGGTAACCTGCCTAAGGCATCCACAAGTCTACAAAATTTGCATGGAAACGTGGCTAGTAAAGAGAGCAATGTGAAAACGCTATTAAAAACTTTGGAAAAGAAGATGAGAATTGAGATTACCAAGTGGTGGGAGCACAAGTCATTGACAAAATATGTGGAAGCGGGAAGAGTCCCACGAGGACTAAGAATTCTCCTTGCGCCTAGCTTTGACAACCCGAATCCGGATATGCTCAGAGAGTGGGGTGAAAGCAATTTGGCAGCTTCAATGAATTTAGTAACCATCCTAATTAAATATGCCGAAATAGACCGCCAGGCACTACTAGAAGAGATTGATAAAATCAACGAAGAATTAAACAAATCAGAAATGATGGATTTCATAAAGACAACAAGATGCGAAATCAAAGAGCGACTCAAGAAGCACGAAGACAAAATCAAAATTCGCAAGGCTCACAAATTCGAAAATGCCAAAAGGCTCAGATATAATGACAGGTCAAGAAGCAATGTAACAAACGAAACACATAAACCCAGTAACATTGACGAACTATCCAGCACAGATGCAGAGTCCTTAACAAGTGAATCGGGCTCGGAATGTGGAAGTTCCAATAGTGCAATAGGAAAAACTAAACTGAGCCTTGGAGAAGAGCTGGATTTTTTAGTCCTAGACCGACGTCAGACCCTGAGGCCGAGAAATCAAAAGAGGCCAACCGAAAATGAAGAAATGCAAGAAGACGGGCCAGGCGCAAAAGGCGCAAACACAAAGTCAAAGAAAAAAACTCAATGGCGCAGAAAATAACGGCAGACGACAACACTATCATAAATTTATCATCCATTGCGCTAACCCAAGCTGAAAAACAACTATTATCACTAGGATTAAATTATTGTCCAGAGAGCAGCTTCAATTATACCAGCACAAGAGTTGATGTATTTTGTTTTATTCGTAAGCTCAAGCTTAAAAAGGTTTTTACCATCAAAACTGGCTTAGAACAGTCAAAAACGGCACAGCATACTGGAGGATATGATACACAGTTGCTCCAAGTATCAGACATTCCAACGTTGCTAACCTTACATGAATTAGGTAATGAAACCAACATCCCAAATCAGGAGCCTAACTATGAGGATTCAACTCAGACAAAACTGCAGAAAATAAACATATCACAACGAGGTGCAGGAAGTAGCCCGTTCAGACCCAAATCCACTTTCCTCCCTGTCATGCCAAAAGATGCCGTTGACATCTTTCACGAGAGAGTGTCGGAGGATATCAAGAAACAATATCATCAAGTGAAACATAAGAAACGGAGTAAGCAATACAATAAAATACAATATGCCAAACTGATGAAAAAATTGGGGGATAATCAAGAGATTATTATAAAGAAATCAGATAATGGTGGGAACATTGTGTTGTGGCCTTAGAGGCCAAGAGACAACTGGACAATGAACAATGCTATGAAAGGACAACGATGAGGGAATACAACAAAGCAAAGGAAGTTCTAAAGAAAGACCTGCAACAATGGAAATGGGAGGGACTAATTTCAGCCGATGAATATAAATTTATGTATAAAGAGTTTCCAGTCCTCTCAGTTATATACTTCATCCCGAATAAGAATGTTGTACCAATACCAGGCAGACCCATCATTTCTGCAATCAACAGTGTGGGAGAAGAGGTCGCGCAATATGTTGATTATTTCCTACAAGATATGGTGAAATGTTTACCCACGTATGTAAAAGACACAGGGGACTTTTTAATTAAAATAGGTGGTATAGAATGGGCAGACGATCTGATGCTCATCACATTAGACATAGAGTCACTGTACACAAGCATTGAACACCAGACAGGTTTAAAAGCAGTCAGGCACTTCTTAGATACAAGACCTTGTGAATACTACCAGCACAATAAGATGTTGCTTGACCTTATCTCTTGGTGCCTACATAATAATTATTTCATGTTTGGCAAAGAGGTTTCCCAAACAACTAAGAGGAGTAGCGATGGGAGCCTGTTTCTCCCCCAGCTATGCATGCTTGCATGTTGGCTGGGGGGAGGAACAGGTTCTGAAAAAAGACCATCAGGAGATGTATGCACAACATATAATACATTGGCTTCGCTACATAGACTATGTTTTTATAGTGCGGAAGGGAGATGAGGCGAGTGCCAGACAGTTCATTAGGGCAATTAATATCAACTCTGTTAACCTCAATTTCACATCTCATATGAGTAGATCTAACATTGAGTTTCTAGATGTGAAATTACATGTCAATGAGGGAAAATTGGAGACAACCTTATTTAGGAAACTAACTGCAGGCAATGCTACGCTACACGCTAGCAGTGCGCATCCGAAGCACCTCATTAGGAGTATCCCCTATGGGGAAATCCTAAGATTAAAACGTATTTGCAGTACGGAAACAGATTTTGAGAACTGTACAAAAGAGGCACTTGCTAGGCTCAAGAATAGAGGATACAGCGAAAAAATACTAAAGGAGGCAATCAGCAAAGCAGAAGAAAGGCCTAGGGCAACTCTGCTATCAAGATTAGAAGAAAAAGAAAGATTAGAATCCTCCTGTATAGACGAAAGTCCCCGCTTGATAACCATATATAGCAAGCAGGAAAGAAAAATAAGGTCTATAATAAAAAAGAACTGGCCTATTGTGCTCACAGATAGTGTTCTAGGAACCAGACTTCCTGAGTCTCCCATGATCACCTTCAGGAAATCACAATCTATGGGGTCTCATTTAGTTAACAATAGCCCAGAATTGGGCCCCACAGGTACTTGGCTTAAACCCAGACAGGGTTTTTTTTTTTTTTTTTTTTTAAATGGTCATTGTGCTGAGCATGCAAGTTTGGAGTGAACACAACTCATTTTATTACTCCATTCAGCAGAGAAGAGATTGCCATTAAAGGCAGTTACAACTGCAGAACAGAGTATGCGGTGTATGTTCTGACATGCACCTGTAGCCTACGATACGTTGGGAGTACCAAGCTGCAGGTGCATGTCAGAATACTGCAGCACCTGAGGGCAATCATTAACAACGATTCTTCATACCCAGTGGCACGACATTTCAAGAGCATGCATAACAATGAGGTAAACTGTTTAAAATACTATGTGGTTGATGCCATTCCCAACCTCCGCAGAGGTGGGAATAGGGAACGACTTTTGAGGCAGTTGGAAACATGCATGATTCTTGAACTAGATAGCAAAGTACCAAATGGACTCAACAATACCGAGGACATGCATAATTTTTTGTAAAGACTCAAGATAAAAACTAAGATTACATTAGAAGCAATAATGTCGATGTTTTTGCAGGATCTTTTTATCATGATGTAATGATTTTTAGTCTCTTATCCGCTGCCATCTAGATGTGATTATATATATTTTATTAACATCCCAGATATTATTAGATTTAATGTTTTCAGTAATAGTACTAGCACTGTATGTTTAGCTTTGCACTAGTATAGTATTTTGCACTTTAATTCAGCATTTTTTTTTTGCACATATGGGTTTGCTGCTAGGCACATACGCACTTTATATGAAATAAAAAAATAAAATAGTTAATTTAAAAGATTTTATAGAAAGAAAGAAAAATGACTAACACCCAATAATCAAAAGATATCATTCATATGTGGTTCCGTTATTTTTAAGTAAGGGACTAATATACCAGCATTCAGGCTGAGATAAGTAATGAGAGTGATCATGTCACCAACCTGGTGGAAATAGATATCAGCATTTATGCAGTAAAAAAGTAAAACCTGTTGGTGTTAGGCATAGTAATCATTGGATATTTAAAACGAAACGATTATATACATGAAAGTACTGTAT
Source organism: Calotriton arnoldi (assembly GCA_963921515.1). Classification (NCBI taxonomy): domain Eukaryota; kingdom Metazoa; phylum Chordata; class Amphibia; order Caudata; family Salamandridae; genus Calotriton; species Calotriton arnoldi. The sequence goes on along the minus strand of CAWUFW010001363.1, from coordinate 781,596 downwards.
AGCGTTGCTTTGCACAAAATTGGACCAAAGCCGAAATGAAATACGTATATTGGTCCATCCCTGTATGTTAATGTATATATTTATCTATTTATGAATATTTATTTATTTATTAATTAATTTACATAACATGCAGCACTCGCAAAAGAAAGAAATTTATTTATGGCGTCCCAACATTTTAAAGTATTTTTACTGTATGTAATGATACTAATACCAAAGGGTATTTTTAAGAAGAGTCTGAGCCCGAAGTGTTTCTTCTATGTTAATTAACATGTGACACAGGGAAGGGGGGTGTGTACAATGCATTTATAAAAGTATGGCGGACTGCGTTCTGTATGTGAACAAGGGCACTTGTTGCTCGAAACGCGTCATCAGAGGAGTGAGGAGGAATAAAGACAACTTGCCACCATATCCCTGGGTGTCCGTTACTCACTTTTCGCCGAGAGGAGGTTCTGAGAGTGTGGTGGATTGCGAATATATATATATATATATAACCATTAAATGATTCCAAATGCAGTGCGCAGCACGGCCGGTGCGGGACAATGAGGCGGAATCAGGCCTCAATATTCATATACCATCCAAAAAATTATTGTCGCACTCCAAGGATTCTTCTTTTAGCAAGTATTTATTTCTTGCAACTCACAACCAACACGTTTCGACCTACTCGGTCTTGATCACGGTCAGTAAGTCAATTTTTTATTTCTCATTTGTACTTGTTAGCCCACTTAACCAGCAATGAGGCATTGTGGGACATGTAGTAACCACTGGTTGTTAAAAACAATTGATGAACTGGGTTGTCATTATACCTCAAATTGTTTCAAAGTATATTAACCACAATCCGGAAGCAATCTGCGTGTCATAGGAAATTTTAGGAAGCTTTCATTTCTAGGCATGCATTGTTACACAAAGCTAAAGGATCAGCTTTACAGGATATTGCACAATCGCAAACCACTGCCTGGTTTTGAATGATAATGTATTCATGGCATTTGTTATCATGGTTATTTTTTAGCTAAGTGCTATATTTTATATACATTATACCTGGATGTATCTAATTCCTTAGTGGATATTTGTAAAGTTCTTATACTTCCTTTATGAGTATTAGCTCAGTTCTCTGGTTATATTGCCTAGTTTATGGATTCTCAATATTCACAACATTTACAGTTTCTTTGTTTTTTGCAGTTTTTTCGTTGTTTCATTTCTGGCATTCCTAACTATAGATGTACATAGAGTTCTTCATCCCCATTTAATCCGTGGGGATGTTTGGTTCGAAAACTGATGATTAGTCTGGATTCTAGTCGCCGCAGTTTTAATGTTCTGTCTCCACCTCTCTTGTTGGCTGAAACTGTGGCTATTCCCCAATAGGACATTTGCTGCCAGTGAAAGTCATGATGTGTTGTCATATGCTTCGTCATAGCGTAGTTCATGTCTTTATTTTGTAATGCCAGGATATGTTCCAAGATTCTCTTTTTAAGTAGGCAGATTGTACTGCCTATATATCTCAGGCCAAATCACAGGCAGTAAACAGAACACGGGAGCAACAAACGTTATGTTTCCCGAGTTCACCAAGGAAAGCAAAGGCAATTTAGAAAATCACTGAAAGCATAGCTACAGTTCAAACTTGTCAGACCCACAAAGAAAGAAGTTCATGAACTGAAAGTTGTATACATACTCCAAAAGAAAGAAAAAAAGACACAACATGGAAGCAAGGACAACCAAGAGACAACCGAAAGCAGAAACCTTATTTGATAGTAAAAAAGAAACGGCGAATGGTAACAAAACAATGAATAAAGAAAAATCCAGTACTTTAGAGACTAACATGAAACAATTATTTCTACAGTTAGAAAGGTTAATAAAAAGAAATTAACAAAAGCGGGGAAATAATCACGATGGAGAAATACATTGAGGTTGATCAAGTCCCCAGAGCCCAACGAATCTTCACATTACCAAACCATCCAGACACGAAACCGGAAATGCTAGAAGAATGGGGAAAAAAACAACATGCAGTGCTCCAGAACTATGATGCTAATTATTATCAAATACGCGAAGATAGATCTGGATGAAATACTTAAAGCAATAAGCAATAGAGAAACTCAGATTCATTCCCTAGAGAACAATGAGGAAAATAATAAATATAGAAAAGAGATGTAAATAAGACTTGACAAATATGAGAAAGAGATTAAGGAGAGAAAACAGAGAAAATTCAGACGGGACTAAACGGATTACGAATTTGGTACAATATTCACTTTTGCAAAGAGATTCATAACCATGAAACAACTGCAAGGAAAACCATCAAAGGGAAATTAATCGGATGCTACAGTCAGCGAATCAGATGCTGACCTGAGTGAGGGAGAAGGCGCTGCAACAGCAATGAAGAAAACCACTTTTTTAGAGGAAATGAGACTCCTCTACATAGACCAACGACCAGGAAGCAGAGGAGGGAAAGGAAGAGGACGTGGGCGAGGATGGGGTCGTGGAAGAGGAAGATCGGACAGTCATTCAAGAGAAGAAAAACAAGAAGGGGAGCAAGAAAATACAGACAAATATCCCCTACGCAACAGACAGAAGAAATAGAGCCAGATGAATATACAAACGGAGGAAAAGAGCTGATAATTAATTTATCTCAATACACATTGACTCAAAACCAGAAAAGAGTATTGAATAAGGGATTAACATTTTGTCCTGAAAAGCACTATGATTTTGTTGAAACAAAGATAGACATATACAAATATATACGGAAGCTAAAACTAGCAAAGTTCTTTGCCAAAAGAGGCATCCCTCCACCTTCCACTCCAAACAAAAACAAGCATAGCGTAAATATATCAATTGATCAAATACCCGATTTAAAAAACGTATATGATCTTGCATTGAACCTCAGCAATGAAGAAACACCCCCAACACAAATATTCAAGGATCTAAAAATAAACATGATGGGACATGAATACACAGACTTCAAACCACAGTCGAAGTTTTGTCCAATGTTGAATCCAGGTAACAGAATTGACATTTACCAGGAATGAGTAGTAGGAGATTTGGAAAAACTAAACAATAAACATCTAAACAAAAAGGAAAACCTAACAAAAGTGGAGAGACATGCCCTCCAGGAACTGATGAACAATCAAAACATTGAAATCAAACCAGCAGACAAAGGCGGCAACATCGTCATAATGGATAAAGCACAGTGCAAAAGAGAAGCACTAAGACAACTGAATGTATCCAGCAATTACAAAAAAACTTAAGCAGAATCCAATCAATGAATTGACCGACTCTAAATGAGAAAATTAACTCATGGAAAGAAAGGGGTTTTCTGAAGGAAGAAGCAGCGAAATTCTTGATGTATGAGAGCCCAATCATTCCAACAATATACTCCCTTCCCAAAATTCATCAAACACTGAACAACTCCCGGGAAGACCCATAATTTCGAGCTGTGGAGGACTATATGAATCCATCTCAAAATATGTAGATCATGTGCTAGCTCCAATGGAAACATCATTAAATTCATATATCAAAGATACTGGAGACTTTTTAAGAATCCTGGAGGACACACAGTGGCAGGATGGATATTTATTAGTGACAATAGATGTAGTGTCACTTTTTACATCCATAAGCCTTGAAGTTGGACTGAATGCTATCAAATACTTCCTGGGCCAGAAAGACATAAGATATCTTGAACAACCGAAAATGATAATGGAAATGGTGGAAATATGATTAAGGAACAACATATTCCTATTTGATCGCCAAATGTACTGTCAAACCTGTGGCACTGCAATGGGAATTTCTTTCTCTCCAAGCTACGCGAATCTCACCATGGGAGGGTGGGAGAAGACTGTGGCTTGGGGAGAAGGAAAGGACCAATACACAGAAAATAATCTTGCTTTGGCTTAGGTTTATCGACGACCTCTTCATAATTTGGAATGGAACTAAAGATGACTTTCTGGTCTTCTTCAATCTATTAAACAACAATGATGTAGGCCTTAAGTTTACATGTGAAAGTAGCACTGAAATGGTACAATTCCTGGATGTACAGGTGTACATAGAAGAACAGATAAAAACTACAGTTTATCGAAAACCAACTGCAACAAACAGTGTTCTATTTGGATCAAGACTTATTGACGTTGAGGCCAAATATTATGCATCATTATTCCTGGAGGACCTGGTAGAATGGTCCAATACAAACAGGCTGATCCCATTTAACCAAGCAGGATTTCGCATTGGGTTTGGCAAGACAACAAACATTTTAGCCCTGGCCATAATAGCGGACAAGTGCAAACGCTCACAAAGAAAATTACAACTATGTTTCATAGATTTTATGCAGCGTTCGATCGTGTAAATCGTGGCTTGTTGTGGAGTAAATTAAAGAAACTGGGCCTCCCTGAAACAATACTACGAGCCATAATACAATTGTACACGCACACGTGGGTCCGTGTAAAAATAGCAAATGGCACAAGACTGTCAAGGAAAATACAAACAGAGATAGGATTAAAGCAAGGCTGTGTATTAGCCCCCCATCTATACAATCTGTTCATGGCAGATCTCTCACCACGACTGGATCAGGTTAATTCACATCCCCCGTACCTGGGTCCATTGCCCATAACCCATCTCTCATATGCAGGTGACATAGTCTTGCTCAGCTTAACCAGAGTTGACCTTCAAAGAGCACTCAACGAATTATCAATGTTCACCAAGGCTAATGCTCTGGAAATTAATGTCACAAAAACAATGTCAATTACGAATTGACCGGGACATCAACATCCAATCAAGCTGGGAGAAACGATCTTAGGAGTAGCCAGTACATACAAATATCTGGGGGTATATATAGACAATCTATTGAATTTTCAATTTCACAAACAATATCTTGAAAAAAAAGGAAATGGCCTTATTTACGCATTCTGTGCCCTTGCAAAAAAACTACAGGGCCCATCTTTTAAGCTGCTAGTGGCAGTGATGGCCGCTAAACTATTGCCGACAGTAACTTACACGAGCATAGCCTTAAATGTCAAAGATGCAAAACTTCTAGACTCTCTACAAACGAAGACGTATAAAAAAGTTTTTAGTCTACCTCGGAATTCCATCAGGTACGAATGGAATTTGGACTCATCCAACAAGAGATTGGGAGAAAATATGCTGCAATTAAAACTTGGTACAAACTTTGGTTGAATCGATCCAATGTCCTACATGATGCTTTGTGGCGAGCCTAGGAAGAGGATCCAAGTTCAAAATACGTCAAATTCTTGAAAACCGCATTGAAGGAAACCAACACAACAGAACTCTGGGCTCAGAACCCCTCCTTCCAAGCCTTTCGCAGAGTGACAAACAAAGCGGCCAAACTCCACTTATTATCAGAAGACAAAATTAGCTAAGCTCTCCCGTGCCTGGATGGTTCTCCAATCTTACACATCAATACGCCCGGCGGAATACCTAAGCACAACATATTCATCTTACCTGAAATGAAAGCTAATGCTTATTAGATTCGGGTCATTACCAAGTTTGGCCGACCAACCAAGATGGAAGTACAATGGCCCCAGAACATGCAGCTTATGTGGTGCAGTAAGGCAAGCTTTTATTAATTTCATCTGTGTTTGCCCCTTCTTAAAATCTATCCGGGTTTCGCTACTAAAAAAAGCTTTTAACGACAGGGGCATTCGAACTTGCAGATCTGCCATTATTAAAGGTCTGGGCACAACAGATCCTCAACTGACCTGTAAGATGATGACATTTTTGTCACTTTACGAAAAGATAACACGGCCCAAGGGTATACATACCACCAGTCTAGTCCAGTACAATGATCCATTGACTGTATTTAAACCCTAAGCCGCTGCACAAATGCACTTGATATCAACACTGATGTGATACCAATATCGTTGATAATTTTATGACACAGCAACATGCTCCATTTTAGTTTGTTTTACATGATATGAAAACTGTGTTTTTAGAAGAAAAAAAAATAGTTAAATGCCTTTTGAACATTTAAATTCCTGTAAATCGTCCGACTTTCTTTCCTTTTATGACATTGTTATGGTTTTTATTAACTTAAACAATAAAGCATTGATTGGGATCAAGCTTTCATGCAAGATCATTGATAAAAAGTATACCATACGGAGAATTCTTAAGAATGAAAAGAAACTGTTCAGATAAGAAAGAAAGAAAGAACAGAACAAAATCAGAGAAACTGAAGGTAAACTCTTAAAAAAGAGGATACAAGCGATCAGACATTAAAGAAGGAAAGAAGAGAGCTGAAAACATCACTCGAGCACAAACCTTAACAATCAGAAAAGAAAACAAAAGGAAACGGAGGATGAAAATCAGCAGATTAGGCTCATATTAACATACAGCAAAGAGAATCAAGAAATAATGAAAATCATGAATAAGCATTGGAGTGTATTAACCAAAAGATCCAGACATTGGACAGAAACTAGGAGACAGACCAGATGTCTCATATAGAAGAGCACCTTCCTTAAACGCCAACCTAGTACATAGAAAATTCACAAGGCCAAATAATGTACCATGGTTACAACATCAAGAAGGTTTTGTGAAATGCAAAAAATGTAAAGCCTGTCAAATAGGGAGGAACGTCAGGGAAATCAAAGACTTCAAAGGAAAAACATACTTGATAGACAGAAAAATCGACTGCGAAACAACATATGTAGTTTACATGTTCGAATGTAAGTGTGGCCTGAGATATATAGGCAGTGCAATCTGCCCACTTAAAAAGAGAATCTTGGATCATATTCGGGCATTACAAAATAAAGACATGAACTACGCTATGACGAAGCATATGACAACACATCATGACTACCACTGGCAGCAATGTCCTATTGGGGAATAGCCACAGTTTCAGCCAATGAGAGAGGCGGAGACAGAACATTAAAACTGCAGTGACTAGAATCCAGACTAATCATCAGGTTTCGAACCAAACAACCCCACGGATTAAATGGGGACGAAGACCTCTATGAACAACTAAAGTTAGAACCGCAAGAAATGAAACAACGAAAAAACTGCAAAAATCAAAGTAACTGTAAATGTTGTGAATATTGAGAATCCATAAATTAGGCAATATAACCAGAGCTCTGAGTTAATACTCATAAGGGAAGTAGAAGAACTTTACAAATATCCACTAAGGAATTACATATATCCTGGTATAATGTATATAAAATTTAGCACTTAGCTGAAAAATAACCATGATAACAAATGTCATTAATACATTATCATTCAGGACCAGGCAGTCGGTAGCGATTGCGCAATATCCTGTAAAGCTGATCCTTTAGCATTGTGTAACAATACATGCCTAGATATGAAAGCTTCCTAAAATGTCCTGTGACACGCAGATTGCTTCCGGATTGTGGTTAATATACTTTGAAACAATTTGAGGTATAATGACAACCCAGTTTATCAATTGTTTTTAACATCCAGTGGTTACTGCATGTCCCACAATGCCTCATTGCGGGTTAAGTGGGCTAACAAGTATAAATGAGAAATAAAATATGGACTTACTGACCGTGATCAAGATCGAATAGGTCGAAACGCGTTGGTTTTGAGTTGCAAGAGATAAATACTTGCTAAAAGAAGAATCCTTGGAGTGCAACAATTATTTTTGATGATATATATATAAATATATATATATATATTTATATATATATATATATATATATATATATATATATATATTCACTGAAAAAACCATAGGTTTTAGGGACAGTTATAGTTAGTTGGACATTTCACTCGTACAAAACCATAGAAATTCCCCCGTTATAGTTAGTTCAGCTAACTATAACTCGCGCTCCCGCAATGCACTGCTGATGACGTCACATATTACATCACTCATGACATGGTCAGTGACATCACTGATGACATCTCAAATGACATCACTGATGACATCACTGATGACATCATCCAGTGACTGTGTTTCTGTAAAGTTTAAATATGTTTTATATATATAGGGAAAGGCGTATTGAAGAATGAGTGGGTGTATAAGTGTCTGAATGGATGATTTAGTACGTGAGTGACTGACTCTACAAGTGAGTGATTAAATGTATCTTACTGAATGCATGGGTTAGTGACTAAACTGTGTGAATGTCTGTATCCGTCTGTCTGTTGGTTTGTAAGCGGCTGCATGGCTTTCTGAATAGCTACATGAGTGTCTACATGGGTTATTGATTGATTGTCTGAGTATCTGTATGGGTGCCTGAGTGTTTGTGTGGGTGGGGTGTGTGCGACTGTGCATAGATGTGTGAGTTGGTGATTCACTGGGTGCATGGTTTCAAGAGTGCATCTGTGATGAACTGTATGGGTGGGTGAGTGTGTGTATGGGTGTGTTAGTGATTGAATGTATATCTCAGTGGTACATGTGTGAGTAACTACATATGTGAAAGGCAGTATATATGTGTGTTGGAGTATATAAATGGCTATAAGTGAGAGTGTGTGATTGTGAGAGTGGCTGTATGGATGAGTGTGTACTTGTATCAGTGATTGTATAAGAGCGTAAGAATGTGCTAGTATTTGTATGAGTAAGTGAGCTGGTGTGTGTATAACTGTATAGGTGAGTAAATGGGTGTGTGATTAAGTTTTTGCATGACTGACTAGGTGTGTGAGTACCTCTATGGATGAGTGGCAGTGGGTGAGTGTTTATATAGGTGTATGAGTGCATATGATAGTCCTGTACTGAGTGACTAAGTATGAGTGACTGTACGAGTGAGTGGATGTGTGTGTAGACCTAAGAATCAGTGAGTGGGTATGTAGTTTTTGGTGTTGGAGTGTATGGTTTTGAGAATGGCAGTCTGTAATTTAGAGTGGGTGTATCAAAAGTTATATTAGGGTGTGAGAAGATGCATGAAATTATCACATGGATGATGTCATCAGTGATGTCACTGACCATGTCATGAGTGATGTAATATGTGACATCATCAGCAGTGCATTGCTGGGCGCGAGTTATAGTTAGCTGAACTAACTATAACGGGGGAATTTCTATGGTTTTGTACGAGTGAAATGTCCAACTAACTAGAACTGTCCCTAAAACCTATGGTTTTTTCAGTGAATTTCAAAGGTTTTTAAATGCTAATTTCTAACTATAACGTGTCTGAAACCTATGGTTTTTTCAGTGAATTTCAAAGGTTTTTTAAATGTTAATTTCTAACTATAACGTGCCTGAAACCTATGATTTTTTAAGTGAATTTCAAAGGTTTTTTTAAATGCTAGTTTCTAACTATGCCTACAGAGGTAGGACATGTGAAGAAAGAAGAAAAACGCACAGAAAGAAGCAAAAGATGTGCAGAAAGAACCAACAGAGGAGCAGAAAGAGGCCTTGTTGCAAAATCATCCTGTGCCCACAACTTTTCAGACGGGTACTGGTGGTAACTGACTGACTAACCAGAGCCAGTGCTATGCTAAAAGACACTTAGAATACAATGAAAACACCTACATACACTAGGGAACACTATGCGTTGGGGTACCCCTGTGATTAGCATGACCTCCTCTGCAAGTCCCTAGTACATAATAGGGCAGGGGGACTAAAACTACCTCTTAAAACGCGCTACAGGGCGCGTTTGCACAGTGGTGAAGGGAGGGGGCCTGAGGTGACATGTGTGCAAACGCACCCCATGGCGCGTTTTAAGTTGCGGGATTAAGTCCCCTTGAATTCTGAGGGTCCCTGGGGCCCAACTAGCCCCCAGGTACCTACAGTTAGGACCACAGAGCTGAGTTGCAGAGAGGCGTTCCGAGGCCACGCACCTTTTTCACCTCTCTGCAACGCAACTCTGTTGTGCTTACTGAAGGTACCTGGTGGGCTAGTTGGCCCCCAGGGTCCCTCAGGATTCAAAGGAATTAATTCCCCAACTTAAAACGCACCACAGGGCGTGTTTGCGCACATGTCACCTGAGGCCCCGCCCCCTCCCTTCACCACTGTGCAAACGCGCCCGTGGTGCATTTTAAGTTGGGGGATTAGGTCACCTTGAATCCTGAGGGTCCCTGGGGCCCAACTAGCCCACTAGGTACTTCCAGTAAGCACCACAGGCCTGCGTTGCAACGCCTGTAACAAATTGTGCAGTTGTGTTTAGGTAGTTAAGAGGGTCGTGCTGGGGGTAGTGTTTTAGGGTTTAGGGTAGTGCAGTGGTGTTTGTGTAGTGTAGGGGGTCATGCTGGGGGTAGATTTAGGGTTTAGGGTAGTGCAGTGGTGTTTGGGTAGTGTAGGGGGTCGTGCTGGGGTAGTGTTTTAGGGTAGTACAGTGGTGTTTGGGTAGTGTAGGGGGTCGTGCTGGGGGTAGTGATTTAGGGTAGTGCAGTGGTGTTTGGGTAGTGTAGGGGTACTGCTGGGGGTAGTGTTTTAGGGTTTAGGGTAGTGCAGTGGTGTTTGGGTAGTGTAGGGGTACTGCTGGGGGTAGTTTTTAGGGTTTAGGGTAGTGCAGTGGTGTTTGTGTAGTGTAGAGGGTAGTGTTTTAGGGTTTAGGGTAGTGCAGTGGTGTTTGTGTAGTGTAGGAGGTCGTGTTTTAGGGTTTAGGGTAGTGCAGTGGTCTTTGGGTAGTGTAGGGAGTCGTGCGGGGGTAGTGTTTTAGGGTTTAGGGTAGTGTAGGAGGTCATGCGGGGGTAGTGTTTTAGGGATTAGGGTAGTGCATTGGTGTTTGGGTAGTGTAGGGGTCATGCGGGGGTAGTGTTTTAGGGTTTAGGGCAGTGCAGTGGTGTTTCGGTAGTGTAGGGGGTCGTGCTGGGGAGTGTTTTAGGGTTTAGTGCAGTGGTGTTCGGGTAGTGTAGGGGGTCATGCTGGGGGAGTGTTTTAGGGTTTAGGGCAGTGCAGTCGTGTTCGGGTAGTGTAGGGGATTGTGCTGGGGGTAGTATTTTAGGGTTTAGGGTAGTGCAGTGGTGTTCGGGTAGTGTAGGGGGTCGTGCTGCGGGTAGTGTTCTAGGGTTTAGGGCAGTGCAGTGGTATTTGGGCAGTGTAGGGGGTAATGCTGGGGGTGGTGTTTTAGGGTTTAGGGCAGTGCAGTGGTGTTCGGGCAGTGTAGGGGGTTGTGCTGGGGGTGGTGTTTCAGGGTTTAGGGCAGTGCAGTGGTGTTCGGGCAGTGTAGGGGGTGGTGTTTCAGGGTTTAGGGCAGTGGAGTGGTGTTCGGGCAGTGTAGGGGGTCGTGCAGGGGGTGGTGTTTCAGGGTTTAGGGCAGTGATGTTCGGGCAGTGTAGGGGGTGGTGCCGGGGGTGGTGTTTCAGGGTTTAGGGCAGTGCAGTGGTGTTTGGGCAGTGTAGGGGGTCATGCAGGGGGTGGTGTTTCAGGGTTTAGGGTAGTGGTGTTCGGGCAGTGTAGGGGGTCGTGCTGGGGCTGGTGTTTCAGGGTTTAGGGCAGTGCAGTGGTGTTCGGGCAGTGTAGGGGGTCGTGCTGGGGCTAGTGTTTCAGGATTTAGGGCAGAGCAATTGTGTTCAGGCAGTGTAGGGGGTCTTGCTGCAGTTGATGTTTCAGGGTTTAGGGGAGTGCAGTGGTGTTCGGGCAGTGTAGGGGGTCATGCTGGGGGTGGTGTTTCAGGGTTTAGGGCAGTGCAGTGGTGTTCCGGCAGTGTAGGCGGTCGTGCAGGGGGTGGTGTTTCAGGGTTTAGGGCAGTGCAGTGGTGTTCGGGCAGTGTAGGGTGTCGTGTTGAGGGGTGGTGTTTCAGGGTTTAGGGCAGTGCAGTGGGGTTTGGGCAGTGTAGGGGGTCATGCAGGGGGTGGTGTTTCAGGGTTTAGGGCAGTGCAGTGGTGTTTGGGCAGTGTAGGGGGTTGTGCAGGGGGTGGTGTTTCAGGGTTTAGGGCAGTGCAGTGGTGTTCGGCCAGTGTAGGTGGTCTTGCTGGGGGTGGTGTTTCAGGGTTTAGGGCAGTGCAGTGGTGTTCCGGCAGTGTAGGAGGTCGTGCAGGGGTGGTGTTTCAGGGTTTAGGGCAGTGCAGTGGTGTTCGGGCAGTGTAGGAGGTCTTGCTGGGGGTAGTGTTTCACGGTTTAGGGCAGTGCAGTGGTGTTCGGGCAGTGTAGGGGGTCATGAAGGGGCTGGTGTTTCATGGTTTAGGGCAGTGCAGTGGTGTTCGGGCAGTGTAGGGGGTCATGCTGGGGGTGGTGTTTCAGGGTTTAGGGCAGTGCAGTGGTGTTCGGGCAGTGTAGGGGGTCATGCTGGGGGTGGTGTTTCAGGGTTTAGGGCAGTGCAGTGGTGTTCGGGCAGTGTAGGGGGTCTTGCTGGGGGTGGTGTTTCAGGGTTTAGAGCAGTGGTGTTCGGGCACTGTTGGGGGTCTTGCTGGGGGTGATGTTTCAGGGTTTAGGGCAGTGCAGTGGTGTTCGGGCAGTGTAGGGGGTCTTGCTGGGAGTAGTGTTTCGGGGTTTAGGGCAGTGCAGTGGTGTTCGTGCAGTGTAGGGGGTCGTGATGGGGGTGGTGTTTCAGGGTTTAGGGCAGTGCAGTAGTGTTCGGGCAGTGTAGGGGATCGTGCAGGGGTGGTGTTTCAGGGTTTAGGGCAGTGCAGTGGTGTTCGGGCAGTGTAGGGGTCGTGCTGGGGCTGGTGTTTCAGGATTTAGGGCAGTGCAGTGGTGTTCGGGCAGTGTAGGGGGTGTTGCTGGGGGTGGTGTTTCAGGGTTTAGGGCAGTGGTGTTCGGGCAGTGTAGGGGGCCTTGCTGGGGGTGATGTTTCAGGGTTTAGGGTAGTGCAGTGGTGTTCGGGCAGTGTAGGGGGTCGTGCTGGGGATGGTGTTTCAGGGTTTAGGGCAGTGCAGTAGTGTTCGGGCAGTGTAGGGGGTCGTGCAGGGGGTGGTGTTTCAGGGTAGTGCAGTGGTGTTTGGGCAGTGTAGGGGGTCGTGCAGGGGGTGGTGTTTCAGGGTTTAAGGCAGTGCAGTGGTGTTTGGGCAGTGTAGTGGGTCGTGCTGGGGGTGGTGTTTCAGGGTTTATGGCAGTGGTGTTCGGGCAGTGTAGGGGGTCTTGCTGGGGGTGATGTTTCAGGGTTTAGGGCAGTGCAGTGGTGTTCGGGCAGTGTAGGAGGTCTTGCTGGGGGTAGTGTTTCAGGGTTTAGGGCAGTGCAGTGGTGTTCGGGCAGTGTAGGGGGTCATGAAGGGGGTGGTGTTTCAGGGTTTAGGGCAGTGCAGTGGTGTTCGGGCAGTGTAGGGGTTCGTGCTAGGTTTGGTGTTTCAGGGTTTAGGGCAGTGCAGTGGTGTTCGGGCAGTGTAGGGGGTCATGCTGGGGCTGGTGTTTCATGGTTTAGGGCAGTGCAGTGGTGTTCGGGCAGTGTAGGGGGTCATGCTGGGGGTGGTGTTTCAGGGTTTAGGGCAGTGCAGTGGTGTTCGGGCAGTGTAGGGGTCATGCTGGGGGTGGTGTTTCAGGGTTTAGGGCAGTGCAGTGGTGTTCGGGCAGTGTAGGGGGTCTTGCTGGGGGTGGTGTTTCAGGGTTTAGGGCAGTGCAGTGGTGTTCGGGCAGTGTAGGGGGTCTTGCTGGGAGTAGTGTTTCGGGGTTTAGGGCAGTGCAGTGGTGTTCGTGCAGTGTAGGGGGTCGTGATGGGGGTGGTGTTTCAGGGTTTAGGGCAGTGCAGTAGTGTTCGGGCAGTGTAGGGGATCGTGCAGGGGTGGTGTTTCAGGGTTTAGGGCAGTGCAGTAGTGTTCGGGCAATGTAGGGGTCGTGCTGGGGCTGGTGTTTCAGGGTTTAGGGCAGTGCAGTGGTGTTCGGGCAGTGTAGGGGGTGTTGCTGGGGGTGGTGTTTCAGGGTTTAGGGCAGTGGTGTTCGGGCAGTGTAGGGGGCCTTGCTGGGGGTGATGTTTCAGGGTTTAGGGTAGTGCAGTGGTGTTCGGGCAGTGTAGGGGTCGTGCTGGGGATGGTGTTTCAGGGTTTAGGGCAGTGCAGTAGTGTTCGGGCAGTGTAGGGGGTCGTGCAGGGGTGGTGTTTCAGGGTAGTGCAGTGGTGTTTGGGCAGTGTAGGGGTCGTGCAGGGGTGGTGTTTCAGGGTTTAAGGCAGTGCAGTGGTGTTTGGGCAGTGTAGTGGGTCGTGCTGGGGGTGGTGTTTCAGGGTTTATGGCAGTGGTGTTCGGGCAGTGTAGGGGGTCTTGCTGGGGGTGATGTTTCAGGGTTTAGGGCAGTGCAGTGGTGTTCGGGCAGTGTAGGAGGTCTTGCTGGGGGTAGTGTTTCAGGGTTTAGGGCAGTGCAGTGGTGTTCGGGCAGTGTAGGGGGTCATGAAGGGGGTGGTGTTTCAGGGTTTAGGGCAGTGCAGTGGTGTTCGGGCAGTGTAGGGGTTCGTGCTAGGTTTGGTGTTTCAGGGTTTAGGGCAGTGCAGTGGGGTTTGGGCAGTGTAGGGGGTCGTGCTGGGGCTAGTGTTTTAGGGTTTAGGGTAGTGCAGTGGTGCTTGTGTAGTGTAGGGTGTCGTGCTGGGGGCAGTGTTTTAGGGTTTAGGGTAGTGCAGTGGTGTTTGTGTAGTGTAGGGGGTCATGTTTTAGGGTAGTGCAGTGGTGTTTGGGTAGTGTAGGGGGTCGTGCTGGGGGTAGTGTTTTAGGATTTAGGTTAGTGCAGTGGTGTTTGGGTAGTGTAGGGGGTCATGCTGGGGGTAGTGTTTTAGGGTTTAAGGTAGTGCAGTGGTGTTTGTGTAGTGTAGGGGGTCGTGCTGGGGGTAGTGTTTCAGGGTTTAGGGTAGTGCAGTGGTGCTTGTGTAGTGTAGGGGGTCGTGCTGGGGGTAGTGTTTTAGGGTAGTGCAGTGGTGTTTGGGTAGTGTAGGGGGTCGTGCTGGGGTAGTGTTTTAGGATTTAGGTTAGTGCAGTGGTGTTGGGGTAGTGTTTTAGGGTTTAGTGTAGTGGTGTTTGTGTAGTGTAGGGGGTCATGCTGGGGGTAGTGTTTTAGGGTTTAGTATAGTGCAGTGGTGCTTGTGTAGTGTAGGGGGTCGTGCTGGGCGTAGTGTTTTAGGGTTTAGGGTAGTGCAGTGGTGTTTTTGTAGTGTAGGGGGGTCATGTTTTAAGATGCAACGCTCCAATACCTGACCAGTCTGCACTACATAAAACTGCAAAAAACTAAACATAAAAAGTGTTTTGCACACTTTTGTCATTGGGCTATATGTGGGCTACATCTGGGTAATATTTGTGCTACATTTGGGCTCTTTTTCACTGGTGGCCATCTTGGAAGACTTCTTTGTTATGAAGTTTCCTAATTTCCTCATTTACTGCAGTCTCCTCAGTAGGAAATGCTTTCAGTTTTTACTTTGATTCCATCAAGAAGGCATTCAGATGTGTCACACATTTGCCATAAATTCAGAATGTTAGCACTCTAGTTGTTCATTAGATCACTGTAGTAAAGCTACTGCTCACCAAGGAGTTAACTGGAAGTCTAC
Source organism: Calotriton arnoldi (assembly GCA_963921515.1). Classification (NCBI taxonomy): domain Eukaryota; kingdom Metazoa; phylum Chordata; class Amphibia; order Caudata; family Salamandridae; genus Calotriton; species Calotriton arnoldi. The sequence goes on along the minus strand of CAWUFW010001363.1, from coordinate 766,320 downwards.
TGCTGGTATTAAAAGTGATTGTTTCAGTCTGCATGTCAGAATTTTCTAATGAAATAGAAGAGGATTTGAGATCTCACTTAAAACATGCACTAAATTTTCTTTTGGAGCACTAACCATAATTTCTATGGCAAAATGAACCCCCTCATTTTGTTCCTTTTTAAATTAAATGTTTTAAGTGTTACCAGTTTATTCCAATCAAGATGCCTTCAGGTGTGCCATACTTTTGTCATAAGTAAGACTGTTAGCGCTCTAGTTGTTCTTTAGAACACTCTGGGAAGCTGCAGTAGAACACAATAGGAATCAACTGACAGTCTCTGCCCTTGTTGGATGTACATGTTTTACTGAGAATGTCAGACTTCATTCTCACATGACTGAGAAAGATAATGTGAATTTACAGAAAATATGCTCTCATTTTAGCTTCTGGAGCACCTTCCAAAACTGTATGGGACAAGCATGTGAAAATAGTTTTCTCTCAAACATGATTCATGATATCCCAGCAGAAGGTTTTTCACAGGGTAAAATCACCTTAGAACACACCACAATTCCTGAAATTAGTATGGTACCATCAACAAATGAATTCTAATGTAACTAAAGTCTGTTATCACCCTTTATAGTTCTCCTTTTGGTAACCCTCAAAATCTTCGATTCACTACAATGCATTTCAATGGGGTACTATCATTTATATTGGTCCCAAGATGGCTGCCAGCAATTCCAGGATGAAGTGCTGACAGCCAATCAGATCTCACGATGACGTGTGGTTAGGCTCCGCCCAGATATATATGTGTTTTTACTTTTGATTTTCTCCGCAACTACTGAACGGATTTACACCATTTAACAAAAGGGTTCTTTCTGAACCAAGAACTACCTCTTTGCCAAATTTGGTGTAATTCCGTTCAGCAGTTCGGGCTGTAGCCGTGGCTAAAGTTTCCTATGGGAAAATGAATGGGGAAAACACGTTTTGGGACCCCTTTTTCTCGGCCCCCGCTTGACGAATCACCCCGAAACTTTCAGGGTAGGAGCGGACCGGAGCGGGCCATAAAGTTTGAACATTTTGCGAAGATTCGTCAACCGACGCAAGAGTTATTTCAAATAGAATGTTGCGGATTTCCTATGGAAAATAGGTCCTAACTATAACTATCTACTGGCGACCGCCAGTAGATAATATATATCACTTATTTTATTTCTATTTTCTCTTTTTGTTCTTTTTTCTCTTTCTTTTGCTCCAGTATTTTTAGATCTTAACTGCTGTTATATTATCTTCTTATCTTCTATTAATAATCATACTACTGTTTAATGAGATGACTTATTATTGAATTGTTCTTTAATAAATCTTTTAAACTTAAAAAGAAATGGATTGCAAGTGCAAGAAGATATTTGTGAGCTCCTGTTTTTCCAAGCACCATTGAATTGTAAAGACCCTAAATCCAAGCTGAAAGATTATTTTTGGTGGATCAAAATGTGTTAGCATAGCACATTAGAAAAAAATTGAGTTTCCAGGACATAACTAGTGTTGTCAGTCCGGGAGTAGAAGTACTAAAGGGTCAGCATGGCTCATTTGTGGATTTTTTCAGCAGCTTTATCAGGACTACCACTTTGCAACAGGCCCTTTAATAAAATATGTTTTATGATAGTTAGAAATAAACTATCTCCCAACTAAAGCAGAATCATTGCTTCTAGATCATTTTCAGAAGAAATAAAGTATATCATTTTTTTCTTATTCAATGGGAAGGTGTGCAGCAATAATGGGCTTCTATTCTAATTTGATAAGACACTCATAATAGTCATAATATGGCCATTAATGCAGATGTGTGACCATTTTGTTTTAGCAGAGAGGAATCTTGGCTCCCCGCACTCCAAATTCTAATATGTTTTTTGGAACCACGAAAACAAACCTTTTGCCCCATTGACTTTGACACCAATTACACGGCTATATTCGAATTATTAATTATTAGCTTAAGCACTGGTAAAAAGAATAACAAATTAGGCTCATTTGCTGGTCCATTAATATTGGAATGGATTAATTCTTGGCTGCCAGCTCTGAATCATGAAGCGTTTACCTGATCAAAATGCTTGGTTGTCCATCTTATTTCTTGATGATGAAAAATCATTCCTCCTAGTGAGCTATTTTAGTAAAATGGGTTATTAGTTGAGAGGGGTGGAAGCCTGACTCAAGCAACAATGACAATCCTTGTCAGGGTTAACTACAAAAGTCACTAAATTAACCTGTGTTTAACTTTCAGGTACACTGCCAGAAAAGCAGTCAGGCTTAACTTACAGGCAATGTGTAAAGTATTTATGCAGCACACAAACAGTAATAAAGTGAACTCACAACACAAGAAAAAACCCAAACCAATTTCGAAAAATAGAGTACACATTAAGAAAGTGATACCAGAAAAAAATCTAATTATTCAAACGGGAGATATTAAATTTTCAAGTTTTTAGTAAAAATAGCACCTAAACTCATGGTCATCTGGTTGTGCTAGACAGGGGAGGTCACAAATTCAGGATAAATGTGATGGAGTGCAGGATGGATACAAGGACCAGGTTAGTCCAGCTGAAAACAGACCTTCTGAGCTGAGTCCAGTGCTTAGAGTTCCATTAGCAATGGAGGAGGGGGCCGAGCTTCATGGATAGTCATCATTGTATTGCAAAGTGCAGGTCGGGAATCACAGACCGCCTTTGCTGTAGCAAAAAGAGCCCGTCAAATGTAGAAAATGGCTGTTGTGGGCTGTCGATGCTGTAGAGCGAAGTGCAGGTCTTGTGTAGCCGGGTGCCACAAAGAGCAGGTCACACTGGTACTTTGCGTTGGCAGTCATCATGGGGGGCAGAGTCTTGGTGGAAATGGGTCCGTTCACTGTCACAAGGAGCCCAAACTTCAGCATTTTCACTTTTATTTCTAGAGGATTAAACTCTGATGCCCTACAACGGTCCAGGACAAAGAGAGCACCTCTTGGAGCTCAGGGACTTACTCTAGCTGAGGCCACTAGAGCTCAGGCAGGGCCCGATGCTGGTCCAGTAGCTGCAAGTCTGTGACAGGAAGGCCTCTGAAGCTTGATGTGTCCCTATCGCTCATGCAAGAGGTCAGCAAACTGACGCTTGGAGTCACTCTGCGTAGCTTGGGATGAAGTCAAGCAGGTCCAGTGTTCTTTCTCAGACAGCAAGGCAGTTCTTCAAGCAGCAGGGCAGTCCTTCTGTAAATTCTACAGGTCTCAGACATTTCTGAGTGGCTCTGGAGATCCAATATTTATACCTGGTGCCAGCCTTTGTGTGTGTGTGTGGGTGACAGGTGGGAACACTCCCTGTCCTTCTCCAACATCTGGTTCTGGAAAGTACTTCTCCTTCCCAGTCAAGGCTTCAAACTGTCTGGGGGTGACAAAAGGCAGAGCAGGCCTGGTGTCATTTTCCTTTGTGAGTACAGGAAGCAAAACCCTTTGAAGTTTAAGAGGGGCTTGGCACACCCCCTCCCCATTCATCCTGCCAGGATGGCCCATCCTGTCCAAAACTAAGCCCCCTCTGTTTTATTGACTGAAAGCAATACAGAAACCCCAGAAGCATAGCCATTCACAGTCATGTGAACCAGGGCACTGGCAGAAGGCACAAATGGCTGGGAAACAAAAATGCCAACTTTCTAAAAGTGGTATCTTCAGAATTTTAACTTAAAATACGACTTCACCATTAAACGGATTTTAAAAAACAGTTCATTTGAGTGTAAACACCATATTGCTATCTACTCCCAATCGAAAGTTAGTACTTATTAAATGTAATAAGGTAACCTGGTGTTAGTCAATGTGAAAGATAAGCTCTAAAACAGTTAAACATGACTTTAGGAATTTTTCACTGCCAGTTGTAAAACTTAAGCACACATGTCCTACTTTTTAAATACAATGCACCCTGCCCTATGTGCTTTCAGGGCCTACCTTAGGGGTGACGTGTGTTAAAGAGGAAGGTTTGGACCTGACAAAAGGTTTGTTTTGCTAGGGCAAAATGGCAGTTTAAAACTACACTACAGCCTGAAGTAGCAGGCCGGAGACATTTTTTACAGTGTTACTGTAGAGGGTGGCATAATGAGCGCTGCAGGCCCACTAGTAGCACTTAATTTATAGACCCTGGGTTCATGTAGTACCATTTACTAGGGTATTACAAGTAAATTAAATGTGCCAACTAGGTGTAGGGCAATTTTCCAATGTGTAGAGATGAAAGCAATAGCACTTTAGCACTGGTTAGCATTGGTAAAGTGAACAGAGTCCTAAAGCCAAAACAAATTCAGCAAAACAGGAGGGGTGAAGGAAAATAGCTTTTTTTTGGGGGGGGGGAGGGAGAGAGAATACCCCGCCAAGGATGTCAGGTCTAACAGCTAGGAGTACTTTTTTTTTTTACCATTCTTTATGCGATAGGTTTTCACTCCCAACTCACAAAGTTACTTGCAACCTTGTATCAAGGATCATCTGCTTCAAAATTAATTCTCATAAGGGAGGTCCAACAGAAGTGACACAGTAGGCCTATCAAGGAAGTTCAATATCTCCAATTCACTTGTCTGTTTTCATAAAACCATTGTCAGGTAATTTCAATTCACTTTCAACCCACGTTCTTCCTCCAGCAATATATTACTCCAAAACAAACGTTTCTTTGATAGTGTTACACTACCACTTTCAGCAGAGCATCCAAATATTTAAAATATGATTAAGCACATTCAAAATTTGTAGATGGCTTTGAAATAAACTCATGAAAACCTGAGTATTTTGGGGCTACATCATGAAGAATTATCACAATCTCCATGATCTTAACTGGAGTCCATTGATGAAGGTTAAGACGATCCACCAGCAATACAATCAACATAGTCAAAATATTTTTGTTCTCCTCATGGCAGTCAAGTTACCTCGAAACTCGTTTTTTTTGTCATAAATGATAGTTTAATAGTGGGGTTGATCTTGGCAAATCTTAAATATTGCATAAATCTACAGACACTGTTTCTTCCAACGAAAGCTGGCAGTATAATGCCTCTTAATTTTAACTTTATCTTAAAGCTTCTTTTACACATCATTTCACCTTTCATACAAAAAACATTTATTGTATAATTCTCTAATTAAATGAAATGAATGAAGAGTATCATAAACTATTTTCAGTGCCTGCTCTACAGCCTACAAAAAGTGCTATATTAGACACACAGACCATATTAAGGCAGCAGAAAAGTGCTTTATAAAGAATGTTTACAATCATGGATTAGATGCTGATACCAGGCCAATACATTATAAAATTAAATTTCCTTTCTTTGACACAAAAACATCTAAAAATCTTAAAAAGTCAGTATGATACAGGTTAAGAATGTATTGTTCTGCAATCACCAAGAATCCTGGGATTGAATTAAACAAATGATCATGCAGCAATTTCACCTAATAGGATGGTACACATTTTCATAGTTTCAAAAATGTAATGCTAGACCTATCCTGCCTTGACCGAAATAAATAAGGCATTGGATTTGACAAATCATTTTCTAAGAAATCTTTATTTTCGGGAACTGTACTTTGAAGCTATCACATTGAATAATTTTTTGGAGAAAGGCAGAAAAAGGTTGACAATTACATTTAATTTTACATGCATATGTGCAAATTTGAGGCAAATGCAGCTTGCCAGATGGACATTATGTAAAACCCACTAATTTATGTAAAAGATGATCAACATCTCAAGTCCATGTCCTATGAACCAGAATGATAATGTTGGGGATTAATTTCACATGACATACCTATGCCCCTACCCCATGCCTTACAGGCAGGTAGTTTGTCAATTTATGAGCTGTAGTATAAAGGTCTTTCAGAAGAAACCATTTTGTAACCATTTGGTTAATCTACTTCAAAGATCAGGTTTAGGCAAATTGGAACCAATCATTGCACAAAGGTGGGAGTCAGTACATCAACCAACAAAGTTACATGCATAATACACTTCTCAAAATTAGAAAATACAAATGCTAGTACATATAAGAAAATACGGCAACCAGAAAATTCTGTCAAATACGTGGACATTTAGATAATTTGGTACTGGAGAAAGATGTCATGGAAAGTTTAAGTATAAAAATGACTTTTTGACTAAAGATTGCAGATATGTTAATGACAATGTGCAATGCGAAGTTTCTTTTTTATTACAATTGCTATTTGTTCTAAATAGCCAGATTTTAAAAATAATATTTTGTAGTGTACCTTCCATGATAATTCTATGTGAAATATACAAAACATACAATTATAAAATACTTAGCCATTAGGGAAGCCTAGAATCCTAATGCACCGAGGGTCAAAATAAAAAGTATATTGTATTATACAAATGCACGTAAAATTCCAAAATATTTTTACATACTCTACATATAAATCACTATCCTAATGCAGTGTTTGTTCAAAAAAAGCAGAATCTCAGTTAACTATTTACTTCTTTGTGTTTTGCTCAGAAATTGATAGTCTGTTAGTCGCTGTGCACTCCTTTGTTTTGAGGGATACCCCACATTCTTTTAGATATAGCTACTCACAAGGCCCTTTATTATCAATACTTATCTTTTTTTTTATCATAGTCCAATTTAAGAATATCATATTTTGCATGCAGTTTTTACCCAAGAATCCACCATATTTACTCTTTTTCATCAGACTGTGTTAAAGATAAAATGTCTAGTTTTCCTACTCAACATCTAAATAATCATTTCATTCACTATTGATAAGTATGTTTAGTTTTCAACTGAGCCAAAAAACACTTTTTAAGAGGAATGTCATTGCAGTATTTCAATAGTTTAGGTCTTGCTCAGTCATCAGGAAGCTCACACATTGATTGCTGTTTAAGACTTTGGAAGAGCCCCTTCCACTTCCTGAAATGATTTCATGGGTATGAAAATGTATTTTATTTCCAAAGTCTATTCCACTCTAACATGGATATGTATAATGTGCCTGTGTGAAAATTAACAACCATTGTCAAAACGAATACGTCTGGCTTGCGTGTTCTCTTTTGTGTTGCCAAGAACACCAAGATCTATTGTAGCGCGAGGGCTACCAAAATCATTTGCATGAGATAATGCTTCTTTCACATGTTTCCTTTTTTGTGAAACTTTTTTATGTCCAGAGGTAGAGGGAGAGTCTCCGTCCGAAAGAGAAAAATAAATCTCCTCGACAGGGGACGTCCTCTTCCTTTTAGTTAGGACGGCTTCCTTGACGGAAGACTTAAGTTCTTGCCCAATGAACTTCTTCAAACTCTCACCCAGGAGCTCCTTAGGGGGCTGCTGTGGGTTTAACGGATCAATATCCATCTTGTAAACAAGAGGTTTAAAATAAATAAATATAAAAAATATATTATGGGCCCTTGAGAAGGCCTACTAACAGTTGTGGAAATATATAACAGATCAACATGGACTATGTGCTTAAAAATCCTTCGATGACTCAAAAGTCAAATGTAATACGGTGAAAGGCCACCGGATGGTGCTCAATACTTGAATATTCACGAAGAATCTCAATTATTTGCAAAAGGAGTGAGAAAGAGGCTCCGACTCGACAGGCACCGTTACGCGTTTAAGCCGTAACTATGGCAACCTGGTGTCGAGTCGGAAAGGAAAGACGCGTTACTAAGGCCACGCGTTTGTAATAAAGCCTCGCTCTCGCGTCCCCGAGCCGGTTGCTAGGAGTCGCGAGAAAGAGGCAAGGGGCGTAAGGCTTGTCCCGGGCTTCAAATTCCCCACTTGCCTATTTAATCTAAAGGCAGCGAGGGAATGCAAGAGCGCAGAAGCCGGAGAAAAGCAAGACGTGAAGCCGCATAGCGGCTGAAAGAATCAATACACAAAAACGCTTACCTGTACCTAACTCGATCGAACAGTGATCGAGATAACAAAAGGAAATAAACCATTCCCCGCCATAAATTGGACAGGGGAGGATGGTAACTGTAAAGGAAAAGGTTAACCAATGTTAAATAGACTAAAGACAAAACCTTGATCTAGCAATTGAAATACAGAATATCAATCAAGGCATAATCAAGGACAGAAACTACTGAATATCAATAAAAAATATAATCAAGGACAGTAACTGCCACTATGAAAAAGGGGGATACTTAGCTGTGTCAGGAGCAGCGAATAAAAGAGGAAGATGGGTGTGTACACTGTCCTATTATGCTAATGTTAAAGTTCTATTCATTGTGATGTATTAACATTCTTTAAAGGGCTGCATGTTGGGCAGCAAATAAAAGTATTTGCATAATGCTAGCCTCCGTATGTCTTTAATGAAATCAAGATTCTCTCTGCATAATAATTGGAGAATCGTCATTCTTGACTAAGCCAAACAAGCGCATGCTGCAGTGAAACAAAAAAATGTTTAACTACACTACACATCTATCTGATAAAGCATTGAAAGTGTTATAATTTATTGTACTTTTTATAAGTATACATTTCCCCATGCACTGCAATGCAAGCACTGACATTGAATTGAGTTTGATTCATCAATCACCCAATTGCTTGAGGTGAGAGACAAATACTCCTCTGAGCGGAATCAAAGCCCACTCAATGTATATTTTTGAAGAATTAGTAACAATAGTTCCTATTAAAAAATGACCATTGAAACTCCAAACTCTTCCAAGGAAAAGCTCCCATTTTAAATTTCAACGACATTGCACAAAATAAAAACTCAAAATGGTTTCAAAAGTATACAAAAGGCACCCAGCAATGGTGATTGGGACCACTGAAGTCTGATAAGACCCTCGCAGCACATGGATAGAAGTAATTACTTGTGTAACAAGAATTGTAATTATGTATGACTCTACTCTCAATCTATGAGAAGCAAGGGTTCATAAAACTTAGCAAATTATTGCAGCAACAGGCACAAAGCCTACACGTCTGATCTAACTCCCTGCTTTAAAGGGGGGGTAAACATTGCTGCTGGGTAAAAACGAACTATCACTTCCCAGCTCACAAACAACAGCAAAATGGTTCCAGGGAAAGAAAAAAATGTATTCACAAAGGCAGTAGGGTTGACCTAACATGGAATTCCAATGTCTGGAAGTAGTTATGGGGTAGCTTGAAGATGCTGCTTTAGGAAACAAATTTATGTGGACATTAAATTCTACACGCGAGTTAAGTACACCTACAAAGAGACATGAGGCAAATTGTAAACAGAAGTTGAGTAGCATCTTAACACAAGAAAGATGAAATGACTTGTATGGGGAGGGCAAATCATAATATCAAGGGAATAAGGGGTTAAGGAGAAATTTGAATTAGTGTGACAGGGACCATGCATATGTAATTAGTAAACTGTCTGAACATTCAGTACTGTTGAATGTTTTGTCTTAAATTTGGGCCTCCCGGTTGGTTCACCTTAAATTGAAACTGTTCTTCTGAAAACTTTAGTCCCCCCATCAAATGTACTTCTCCAACATAAAAATGTAAAACTCCTCGATTGAACCCTATTTTCCTTGCAAAATGTAGCAACTCTTTCTGTGATTTAGGAGAAATGGTCTCCCCAAACATATTGCGACTTCGGCTACCAAGACAAAACAAAAATCCTAGTTCTGCTCAGTATATACATCTGAATCAATTGATATGGTTTCCTTTGTAAGCAATCTGACGGCCTTTGTTTTTATACTGCGCACTTTGGGGCAATATTGGATTAACTCTGCACTGTGTGATCACCTAACCATACTGAGAACTTCATTTCTATGATAATATTAAAAATGTATATAACTCTTGAATACATTTGAATTACTTGATGATGAACCACTAATATCGAAACGTGTATGGCTCCTAGTTTGTTACCATTAAATGATGGTATGTAATATTAAAATGCACAATACCCTATGATTTGATCAGCTTCTCCTCAACAGAAATGTTCTTCAGCGAGGAGACATCAATGTGGTCATTTTAGATCAGGTAGCACCATGTCCTGGGCTCTTCTAGTTTTGTCATTGGGTGTTTTGTGTGTTCGACAGTGTGGTCAAATCAGGACATAGTGCTGCAGAGATTTATTTTGATGGCGAGGCAATTGAATAATTCAACAAAGATGTATTTCCAAGCCTCAGAAACAAAGGGCCTGATTTTGAGTCTGGGGGTCTTCCGACCGCAAGACTCGTGGTGGCGGTCCACCATCCGATGCATTATGACTTTGAAAGATGTTGTGGCGGAGGACCACAGGCTGCGTCTGGGAACAGTCCTTTCCTGGCAGGGGCGCAGCTGCGCCACAATGTAAGTAGCTCAGCGGGACTGCCACTGAGCATATTACAAGTTCTGCCACCACCAGCCATTTCATGGCGGGAGCCCCGCCATGAAAAGGCTGGCAGTGGAGGAACAAAGAGGGCCCTACAGGGCCCCCATCCCCCCTGCCATGGGGATACATTCACTGGGGCACAACATGTGCCCCCCTGTCTGTATCCCCCCCAACGTTCCAGCACGGCCTGGACATCACCTTCCATGCCATGCTGGAACTTTTTGGCTGTTCCCATTGCAGTGCCTGTAACAGGCACCACCATGTGAAAGGTGAAGGACCATCCACCGTACAAGAGTTTAACTCCTATTACGGTGGGTTGTCCTTGCGTGGGTTTGGCGCATCTGTTCCAATGGATAGCCGGCACAACTGCACCAAATTCATACTCAGCCTCAAAGATATTTTAGGCTTGCACTCACTGCAAACAATGGTATCTGGGTGCTCAGGAGTCAAGGTGTGGGTCCTGAGACTTCTGATAAATACAAGGCATAAATACCCCAAAGTATCCTTATATATTCATTGTCAACATTCTTTAACTTTATCTAGTAGGTGTAATGGAAGTACACACTGCCTACTCAATACCAGTTTAAATCTTTCAGCGGAGCCCGTCAACAAGGGCGCCACATTTATGAGGAAGAAATTATATGAACCACAATCAAAGTAACCTTTACTATCACTTATCAGCTACTAAGAATCATCTCTTTGGTCCCAACAATTTTCTAGACACTGGATGAACACGTTTTAGGGGAATATCAAATAAACACAATAGGGGAGGGCACAAAGGAAACTGCAGAAGAAAAGAACGAGTGCAAACTCGACAATAATTTAGAGGCAAAAGGGGACATTGAAACGTCCCTCACAAGCAGCTTAATAGATACGCAGTAGTGTAGCTTCCATTGGTGCAGTAGGTGTACTGGCACCAGGGTCCAGTGTGGCCTACTGAACCCTGATTATTGCTTTGTTTCACATTCTAAACTGCAACCAGGGGGGTGTCATTTCCTTTCTTGCATTAAGGCCCAGGGTACACTGGCTACCTCACTATAGATGCGAGTTGGTAGGTCAAATGAAAATAGAGTGCTTTTAATAGAATGATCACTTCTTCCAAAACCCGACAAGCGTAGAAACAGACAAGGTGAGATATGTGAACAAGCGTCCAGTCACATCCTTACCTCATGGACTTACTCGGAAAGTGAATTGCTCTCCTCTTTGAAGAATAATAGTCAGTCAAGAGTTCAATGTAACAAGGCCAGTGACCTCAAGGTTCCCTCTTTCAGGTGAGTAGGTCATCAGCTTCAGGTTCCTTTTGCACTTTGGTGTCTATAATACTATTCATCACATCCTAAATTCAATAGTAGATGTAGCAGGATGAACAGGAAAACCCTGAACTGAATCAGTTACTCCTTCATGGAACTGGGAAATTTGAGAGCAGTGTCAAGCAAGAAAGAGGTTGCATAGTGATAATGGGTGCCACCACTTTGATTTTGCAACAGTGCAAATATTTTGGATTCGGAAGTGGAGCAGTGACTAAGTTCAATAGCAATCATGTAAACATCCATGACCATGAACCTTTGCTCCTAAAAACACATGCATACATACTAACAAAAATATTTACATCCAGGTGAGTAGAAAAGTCAAGAAACAGGAAAACCTTAATGTTGTGGCATGCATTCTGCACATCAGTTCTTTGTAGTGTGGTTTGAGGAGGAGAAACAAGTCCCCATGCAGTTACATGTCTTCTGAAGCGCATCACATGCCAACAGCAATAGTGAAGTGCATTCTAGATGGAATCTTGTAGGACCTTTTCACATTTTGCCACTAAATACATTTATGTCAATGCTCTTAGTAGGGTGGTTAAAAACGTTAGTAGGTCTGGATTACAAACAAATTAACTTGAGTCATAAGCACTATACTAGACCGGAAACACTGCAGAGTGTGAACACCACTATCAGCGTCTTCTTCCCTACGGCCCGCCAATCGTGGACAACATTCTCCCCAGAATAAGGCATGAATCTTCTAACACATCAACCTTGAGTATTCACCAAACCCACAGAGGATCCACAGGGAAGGGGCACCACCCTTCCAGAGCCACTTTCTGCCCCTCCCCCAACTCCCCTCAATCAGATCAAGAATATACCCACCGGAAAACAAAGCTAGCCACCCACACTCCTTTACTTGACAGTCCGCCGTACCCAACAGTTACAGCGACTTAACTGAATAGAGGGGCTAGAGTCTACTGAAGTCCAAGAGAAGCATAGTAAGAACCCACTGAGAAAGTGGCAATCCAATGGCAAGATTCACATGAGCAGGCTGTGGGCAGCAATAAAGTAGAGGGGGCCAGAGTGGGTGGGCCCTGGGAGTGCAAATATCAGTACTGGGTTACATTCCCACTTGCTGCAACTCTGGCAAAGGGATTCTATTTCTGCTTGAAAGGGTGGTAGGATTTCTTCCATTTGCCCTGTATGGCAGCAGCACCTTTATCCCCGCATTGTGGCTAGGTCAGCCGTTTAACTTGTAAGTGGTTAATTTAGGTAATTAACTACATTGAGTTTAGCCTCAATGGCATCATTAGGATCAAACGTATGACAGTGTTCTACAGCCAGATTATTTCTATGTGATAATGCAAATAGGCCTAAATAAATTAAATACAACTGCTCACATTAAACTAGTCTGTAACACAATATGCACATTAAATATCCACACAAATACGGTAGCAAACGTACCAGTTTTATGATACAATGAAGGGTGTCATCAATAGAAAATGCATAAGCTTCATCCGTCTCATAATTTGCATTTGAAAAACTCTTTCTGAATAGGCTATGCTATGCTACATGGACTTGTAAAGCGTGTAGCTACCCGAAGGCTTCACAGCTCTGAGTGAGTACAGTCTCCACGCTGATCTAATGCTAAAGAGAGCCAGTGTTAGTGGAGCCAGGACTTGAGAATTTTACCTCCACTTAGTTCCATTTATATGTAAGTATATGCAAGTTTATTAATGAAAGCAGCATAATAACCAAGTTGGATGAATGTCACCTGGGACATAGTCCACCCTGGTAAGTTCACACCTCAAGATATAATTTAAATGCAACCGGAACGGGACAATGATGATATTTACATTTTAGTTCTAAATCATTAAGTGGAAGCTTGCAAAGTAATTGTGCCATCATTCTGTGGTGAGACACCCCTTTAAATTGATACATTGGAGTGCTTTGTGACGGGAGCGTGCAGAATGCTCCTTTACTACTGTATATTACAGCAGATGTCTCCCCCTTTTTATTTTTACTCACCATATCATTGAGGTGACTTGGTATCTTGCATCCTATGAGTGCCACTTCGTTCAGAGCATGTCAACCATATCATGACGAAGAACCTGAAACAGGGAAAAACACATTAATGTAGATACCAATGGGGAATACCTCAAGTCCACCAAATCACAAGCCTATTAGACAATTATATCAGGCCGTCTTTGCCTCATAGACCACCATCAATGCCTTAATTGGGCCTCTACAGGCTGCCAGTACCAGCATGTGTTTATTTACCAGTTTGGTTTAAAAGGGATTTTTTTGCCAACAGAGAATGCTGGTACTTGTTGCAAAGGAGAAGACACAAAGCGGCCATTCACTGCTGTGGGCACCATGTTCCTGCCCAGCTGGCTTGCAACTGCTCTGTTCCAGCAGCCCGAATTAGCAGCACTCCAGATAGTTGGGTGGTCCACTACAAATCTGGGGCCACATTACTCATAAAGCACATTTTCATTGTTTAATTGCCTATTATGATGAATGGGCTGCCAACAGGGCAGCCATGAACTCGTGCTGCCCTGCGGGCAGAGCATTCAGGTGGAAAATGGAGCGGCTGCTTTGCAGCCACTCCGTGATTTCACAGTGCAGGCGGCAACCCTCATGCACTTTTGAAGGGGATTAGAGATCCCCTTGCAGGCGGGTGCAATCAGTAACTGCACCAGCCTGCAAGGGGATGTCTGGGAGGGTCCATGGGAACCTCTTTCCCCACGCCAGAGGGCTGCCATCAGGGGGCACACTGATAGTGTGCCACCTTTTAGGTGGTGCACTGTCAGTATTCCTCCTGAGGGCTTCTTTGTCTCTGTGCCCACATCGGTAATATGACACGGGTGCAGAGGCAAAGGGATTTCCTCATTTGCATGGGGCATGCCCCCGTGCAAATGAGGGAACACCCGCTAGAAGATAGCACTGGCGCTTTATGTGTGCCAGCACTATTGGTATTACAAAAGGGGCCACACAAGCATCTGTGGCCCCTTCTGTAATACCAAAGTGCCCCGGGGGTGTGCACAGCAGGCGCAAACACCCGTTGCTCCCCCGGGGCACTTTATGTAATACAGCCCCTGATGTAAGTTTGTCCAATTCCCCATATCCCCCCCCCCCTTTAAGTGAGGTCGGGGCTGCAGGTGGTGGGGGCAAACTAATTTTTGATGACCAGGACTTATTTTACATCATCACACTTTGACCCAGAGAAAGAAATACAGAGGAGGATGAAGGAAAGAGGAAGAGAAAGACAGGAAAACAGTCACGAATAGAGAAAACAGGATGAAAAAGAGCCTGCAAAAGAGAAACATAGAGAGCGGGTGTAGAGCCGGTGAAGACTGAGGTATGAGGTGACTAGCCAATGTTGGTATTTGGCAATCCGTACATTCAACAGCAGGCTCCTAAGTAAAACTAGGACTCCTGCTGTCAATCCATTCAAAAAGGGAGACGGGATCGCTTACCAACCCTTTGGCATTTTTAGTACCCCGGAAACGTATACTAAAACATGTTTTTGTTTATTTTAAAGCAAGCCTAATCTACTTACTATTGACAGGGCATCTGACATGGTTAATACCATTAGGTATCGCCAGATGCAGTGAGTCTGCTGGCCGGGACTTCGTGTCTACTTGCGCTTATTTTTATCTATTTATCATATTGGTTTATTTCATTTTTTCTACAAATTAAACACTATATCTCCCCTTCATGGAGGTTGCTGCAACAGGGATGGAAAAACAAAACAAGTGATTAACGCTTTACTGCCTGGCTGTTGCCTGGTAGCCGCAATACCAGGAAAAAAAACTGATATTAAAAGCTTTCACTGCATTTCTGGAGTGATAAAACTTCAGTCTATTTCATTTGCTATCAACTACTTGAATTGTCTGTCTTAGTTGTTTTCCCGCCCTTTTACAGGTAAAAAGATGTTGCCGTATGAGGGAGGGGTCAGTCGTAAATGTGACCAGAGTCCTAAATCTATCCAAATCTACTCCTTAGCTGTTCTTCATAAGGAGAGCCCACATTAGAGAGCTGTATTTAGTTAATTGCTATCTATTGTTTATGTGCTCAAATTCCCAATGAAAGAGACAGCAGGTAGTGATGTAATATTGTTAGAAGTGGGGGTCTCTAGTTGGCTGAGGTAGGTACCTTAGCCCAAATAGGGACCCTTGCTTCTAGTCAGGGAAAGGAGTGACACCCTCTGAGATAACCCCTGCTCAACCCCCGGTAGCTTGGCACGAGCAGCCAGGCTTATCTCCACGGCAATGTGTAAAGTATTTGCAACCACACTCCCAGTACCACAGTGATAACACCACAAACGGACACCACACGGGTTTTATAAAAATAGTGGTATCTTTATCAAAAAGAAATACGATGAGACCAAACGATAAAAATCCAACATATGCGTATTCGTAATATTTCACTAGGCCGGTTATTAGGCCAACAATCACTTGTAGGTTCTTGCAGTATTAATGAGCAGTTCACGATGATCTAATGCAGTCCTAATGCAATGCTATGTAGTTCGTAACGCAGTTGGTAATGTATAAATAAGACAGTCCTTAATGCAAGTACTAATGCGAATCATAGAAGCACGTATTAATGCAGTTCCTAATGCAAGTACTAATGCGGATCGTAAAGTAAGTAATAATGCAGTTCGTAATCCAAGTACTAATGCGAATCGTAAAACAAGTAACAATGTAGTTCTGCACCGATCGCGGTGCTTGTGAAGGTCTCTATGCCACTGTTGGCTGACTCGCGGTCAGCGGCTGCCAAAATATGCCCCCACTACTGTTACGAAGGAAACAACGTGCAGCTCCACAATCCGACCCCGGTACTGCCACTCCTCAGCGAGTACGGGCCGCGATACTGACTTGAGCGAAGGCTTGCGCTGCAAAGATGGGAAAGGCCGAGAGCGGTCTCTCGTAGCACGCACTCCGCCCCAGACACACGCAATGCTCGCTGAGTGTTACCTGGGGGGTGCAGTCTCTCTCTCCTCTCCTCGCGGCTTGGGTGCCACGCTGTGCGGCTTCGGGTTGGCGGCAGCAGCTCCTCGCAGTGAGAGTCGGGCTTCCAGGCCACGGCCTCACAGCTGATCGGCTCCCGGCACGGCTCTGTTGATCTTCGGCAAAGGCAGGCTCGGGCCGGCGGCGGTGATTCCTCACGGCTCCCCCTTGGGACGACGGTCCGGGCCGATGGCGATAACGATCCCAGCACTTCTGGTCACGCTGTCGATCTAAGCAGGGCGCAAGACTGCTCTGGGGCACACAGTCACGGGGCAAGTCTCACGAAGGTCTCAGTCTGCAAAAAGCACACGCACACAGCATCGCTGAGACACACTTGGAAACTTTCACCTCACGGCTCCCCCTTGGGACGATGGTGCGGGCTGATGGTGATAACGATCACAGCACTTCTGGTCACGCTGTCGATCGAAGCAGAGCGCAAGACTGCTCCGGGGCACACAGTCACGGGGCAAGTCTCACGAAGGTCTCAGGCTGCAAAAAGCACACGCACACTGCGTCGCTGAGACACACATGGAAACTTTTATGTTCCTGAGTATCCACAACAGGGAGCCAGCTCCTCTTGGGCCCTTGGAGACAAGTTACTTCAGGACACAGCACAGTCCTTTCAAGCAGGGCGACACAGCACACAGCAAAGTCCCTTGTCCTCTCCTTAGTCAAATCAGCAAACTGCAGGCCAGCCCCAGAACACACAGCAAGGGCAGTCCTTCTCTTCAGCTGTTCTTCCTTGGCAGAGGTTCCTCTTCATCACGAAGTAGTTTCAATCCTTTTTCAGTCTGGATTGCAGTCTTGAGTTCAGGGGTTTCAGCTCTTACATTATACCCCTAAATGCCTTTGAAGTCTTTGTGTTCAGGGGGGCTCCGAGCCCGGTCCAAACCAGTTGTGGGTGCCTTCCTGCCAGTGCACCTCTTCTTTCTTTGATAGTGGGGGTCTGGGCCTCAGCCACTCTGCAGGAGGTGGAGCCGTTCCTTTGTGGCAGCAGCACAGGCCTCTTCGCATCAAAGGGGCTACTCCTCCCCCTACACCAAATGCAGGCCAGCCTGTGCTATCTCACCTACACCTCTCTGGTGTCAGGACACTCCCCAGACCCTGTCACATCCAAACCCAGACAGGCAATACACAACCAGGCAGAGACACAGGATGGTTAGGACAAGAAACCATCCACTTCTAAAAGTGTGGTTTCTAAACACACAATTTAAAAACCATCTTCATAGAAAGATGTGTTATCAAATTCTGAATTCAGGCACACTAAACTTCATCCCTCCATCTTATGCCTATGGGAAGATATGCTGGAAACATGGGACCCAGCATTCCCCATTCTGTCCTATGGGCAAGATGGCCTTGCAACAGTGAAAAACGAATTTGGCAGTCTTTCACTGTCAGGACATGGTACACACCCGAGTACATGTCCTACCTTTCACATACACTGTACCCTGCCCAGGGGGGTACCTTGGGCCTACTATAGGGGTGTCTGATGTGCATAAAAAGGGAAGGGTAAGGCCTGGCAAGTGGGTGCACTTGTCAGGACAACAAGGCAGTTATCAACTGCGCGCAGGCACTGCAGTGGCAGGCCTGAGATCTCTTTTTAGGGCTACTTGTGTGGGTGGCACAATTAGTGCGGCAGGCCCACTAGTAGCATTTGCATTACCAGCCCTGGCACACACAGTGCACTTTACTAGGGACTTTACTAGTAAGGCAAACATACCAATTATGGACAACCAATTACCATAACACTTTATACAGGGAGCACTTGCACTTTGACACTGATCAGCAGTGGCAAAGTGTCTAAAGCATCTAAGTCGGCAACAGAATGTCAGAAAAAGGTCTTGGAGGAAGGCAAAATGTTTAAGGAACTTTAGCCAAAGGGCCAAGTCCAACACACATTAAAATGGATTACGTTTGGCGACTGTGCAACAGGATGAGTGATCTGCAGGACAAGCCTGTGACCTTCAGGATATACACAGGTCTGTGTGTCAAGAAATCCTTCTTCGCTGGCTCTCCGTTGCAGTTAGGAAAGTGCCATAGATGCACTAACAAGATATCCTACATTGAACTGGACATGCAGAGTAAACTACACATTACAAATTGAAGCAAGCTTACTGTGATGGCAACATATAGCCTTGAGATTCCTCCTAGCTCTCTTCTGGCTGCCAAATTAACTCTTGATCTGTCTTAGTATGACTGGGATTGGCCACTGGCAGGTTTTAATTAATTCAGAATCCAGGTTTACCTGCAGTTAACAAACCTCACTGGTTGGGGGGGGGGGGGGCTACTCAAGCAGCAACCACAATCCTTGTCAAGGTGAGGCACAAGCGAACCCCAAATGAACCGGTGCTCAACCCTCTGGTACTTTGGCACAGAGCAGTCAGGCTTAACTTTGAGGCAATGTGTAAAGTATTTATGTAGTACTTCAAACAATAATAAATTGAAAACACAACATAGAAAAAATACCACACCAATTTAAAAAATAGAGTAAATGTTTAATAAATAAACCAAGACTAAAATGACAGATATCCAATCTGTAGAACCAGAGATATGGAATTTTAAATATTTCACTGAAAATAGTGTAAAGCATTGCAGGAGTGGAAATCAGTTTAAATAATATAGTTTATCACCTTTCTCTCACACTGGGCTGATCCTCTTTCGGGTTTCTCTTTTCTTTCTGTTTTTCGTCTCTCTGGTCAAAAAATGCAACAGACCTTGCCCGTCATATTTGAGAATTAGGAGCAAATCATAACATAAATCATAATCACACTGTTGATTTCTAAATTCAGTGAATAATGATAGTTTGAGTTAATTTTAAGAGTTTTATTTTCATTAAAAGTTGAGTAAATTCTCGTTTTATTCGATTAGTTCAATATTTCAGTCAATTAACAGAATTGATAATAAAAATATGGTTAGATCAAAATACTAATAATGTATCAAGTGCATTCCATAAAGGAAAGAATCCCTTTTTTAAGAATGGGACACAAAGGTACCAGTAAGAACCCATAGTTTACCGTTTGAGAGAAAGGGTGATATATAGCATAAAGCTCAAATTTAATTAATCAAGAACAGCAGAACTTCCCATAAAGAGAGGTTCATGGAACTCAGAGTCTAGAACAAAAAGGCAAAATATTCATGCAGACGCAGTAGCCACTGAAATCAGCAATTAGGTTCAATCAATCAATCATGGGTTTGTTAAGCGCGACTACTCACCCGTAAGGGTCTCAAGGCGCTGGGGTGGAGGGGAGGTGCAGGATCCTGTCCATCAAGGAGGAGGTTTATCGAAGAGCCATGTTTTGAGGTCCCTCGTGAAGATGGGGAGTGACGTCGTCTGTCTGAGGTGGAGCGTGAGGGCATTCCAGGCTCTGGCTGCGAGGAAGGAGAAGGAGCGGCCTCCCGATCTGGACGTCCTGGTGCGGGGGAACACGGCGTGGGAGAGCTGAGCTGATCGAAGGGTCCTTTGGGGTGCGTGGAATTTGAATCGGCTGTTCAGGTATGCTGGTCCGGTGTTGTGGAGGGCTTTGTGTGCGTGGGTGGGAATCTTGAAGGTGATTCTTGAATCAATGGGGAGCCAGTGGAGTGTGTGCAGGTGCTGGGAGATGTGGCAGTGTCGTGGCAGGTTGAGGATTAGTCTGGTGGCGGCGTTCTGGATGTTTTGTAGCTTGCGGGTGAGGTTTTTGTTGATTCCGGCGTAGAGTGCGTTGCAGTAGTCAAGCCTGCTGGTGACGAGGGCGTGAGTGACGGTCTTTCTGTGTTCGAGGGGGATCCATTTGAAGGTCTTGCTTAGGAGGCAGAGGGTGTGGAAGCAGGAGGATGCGACGGAGTTGATCTGGCGGTCCATTTTGAGTTCGGAGTCCAGGATGATTCCGAGGTTGCGTGCGTGGTCTGTGGGGGTGGGCAGGCTTCCGAGGGCAGGGGGCCACCATGTGTCGTTCCAGGCTTCGGGGTGTGGGCCCATGATGAGTACTTCTGTTTTGTCCGTGTTAAGTTGTAGAAAGCTGCTCTTCATCCATTTGGTGACTGTCAAAGTTTCAGAAAGGTAACTAAATCAGCTTTCTGTGTTCAGCATTCATCCTTGAAGTGGATGGGGAGAGGATGTGGAAAAAGAACATGGGTATCGGCATATGGCCAAAAAGAGTTCATCTACTCTAGGAACACACATTAATTTAAACAGTTAAAAAGAAATGATGCAGTCCACGTTGCATTTTATCTTCCTCTCGTCCAATCAGCATACGATATGCTTCTGAGAACAGGCCTACTTCTTCCTTTTCCATGTACGAGACAATGAACTACATGCAGTTATCATGCAGTGTGATGCTAAGTTATTATTGACTACATATGAGGCCATTCGATTTCAGAACTCCTTTCACATGAGCATGACTACATTTCTAACCTTCTAAAAAAACAAATTATGTCAGCTAAACAATGAACTATGCAAAATAAAAACATAAGCTGTAACGAGAAATTATTTAGCAGGGCACCTTTCAATATAAAATAAGGAAAAATATGTTAAAATGTCAACGTCTCTTTTTTTTTAAAATTTGTTTATTAATTTTTTGAAGGAGTCAGAAAAATTTAGCAAAAAATAATAGCAGTACATAGTAATGCCGCAAGTTTCATACCCAACCTCCCAATCCACCCTCCCCCCACCCGGCATGGCATTAGAAGAAAAATAACCAATTATACAAAGGACACAAGCAGCACAAGGAGAATTTTCCATCACAGAGCAGGTCGCATCAATGGGAACCAACAGTGGCATCAATCATTATCACATTGCTGTCAGAGCAGTCTATAATGAGACTCAGTTGCACAGATCTGGATTACTCAGTAAGTATACTGTCAACGGGGCCCAGAAATCCTTAGGTCGAGAAGCCTCAGGTATCTCTTCAGCATAGGCCTCCAACTGATTCCTGCAATAGAGTAACTCATGCAGCCATTTCTTTGCGGTCGGTACTGTCTTCGCTCCCCAATTCAGAGCCACAACTCTTTTGGCCAGAAACGTGGAGACTGCCACTATCCTCCTATTACAAGGCTTAAGACTCCCAACACACCCCAGGAGGCACACATCCGGGACACAACGTACAGGCTCTTGCACCATTTCAGTCAATACTCTGACCACCTTATTTCAAAACGCAAGCACCCCAGCACACGCCCACGCCAAATGGAAAAAATCTGCATCAGCTTGTTCACAGCGCACGCAGTCCGCACTCTCACGAAGCCCAAACTTATATAATCGTGAAGGGGTGTAATATAATTGGTGTAAAAATTTAAAGTGCGTCATTCGTAGATTGCAGTTTGATGTGAGTCGACCTGTCAGGGTACAGCAGTACTGCCACTGTTCAACTGTGAATGCAGCGCCCAGCACCGAGCTCCATTTCAAGAAGGAGGGATGGGTCCCAGGCTCTTTCTCTCTCTGCGAAGCGTTATACAGCCTAGTAATTAGACCCCTGGTTTCAGCTACCGCGAGCACCGCTTGTAGCGCTCGCAGTGTCCTGGGCTCCTTCGGAAAGTCCGGATATATATCCCTAACCGCCTGTCGCACCCGGACATATATAAAACCAAACATAAAGCTGTTACTCCGATTCCCCTGCACAGTCCGCAGCTCACGATACTGTCCCTGCACATACAAATCTCCCATTCTGGTGATGCCCACCGCAGCTAATTCCCGCAACGCGAGCCTCTCCCGTGCCGCCGAAATATCAGGATGTGCAGCTATAGGTAACAATGAAGCATACAAGTACGGAAGTCCGGATCTCTCCGTCAGGTCTCGCCATGCCCAGGCCGTACAGAGAGCGGGGTTAATTTCTGTTCTAGGTCCGCCCCTGCCTCCCAAGAGGGTAACAGCTGGCAGAGGCGTAGGGAGGACAGCGTCCGCCGTTACCGCCACATGGGGTTGGAATCGCTGTGGAAAATACCAATAGTGCGCGAACTGCGCCTGCGCACAAATAATAAAGCCTTAAATCCGGCGCCTCGAACCCACCTCTTTCAAAGGGCTGTACCAGGGTGTCCCAACTGCATCTAGGTTTCTTGCCCTCCCATACAAACGTGAGTAGTGTAGACTGCAAGGTACGAAACAATGCGATGTTCAGTCTAATGGGAATATTTACAAAAAGATAAAGAAATTTAGGTAGAATAGTCATTTTAATAACTGCAATGCGATCTGCTAACGAGAGAGACAACCTTGTCCACCGCTCCGTCTGTTCAGCTATATTGGCAATCACCTGCCCATAGTTCTCTGTAATTACCCTGTCAGGATCCCTGTGTAGCCAGATCCCCAGATACTTCACCGGTTCCTGGGTCCACTCCAGCGGAAACTCAGTGGTCACTTCTACTGTTTCAGCAGTGAGCGGAAACACAGTAGACTTTGTCCAATTTATCCCCAAGCCTGAATACCTTTCAAACTTAACGTATTCCCGGAGCATCGCCGGAAGGTGCATGGCAGGTTCCCTAACATACAATAACATATCATCCGCGCATAGTGAAACCACCAATGGTCGTTGGCGGAAGCGCAGAGCCGCCGCAGAATGACACTGCCGGAGTTTGCAAGCCAGTGGCTCCAGCGCAAAGAGCATTGGCGACAAGGGACAGCCCTGCCGTGTTCCCCGCTGTACTGGGAAGGGAGACGAGACCCACCCATTAACATGCACCCGAGTTACGGGCCCCGCGTACAGCACCCGTATCCACTTTAGGAAAAAAGGAGGAAATCCCATTCTAGTGAAGACCGTGAACATATATTCCCATTTGACCGAATCAAATGCCTTTGCTGCGTCCAGTAACACAGCAACTGCCTGAAATCCTGGATCGAAATAATGCAGCGTAGAAAAAAATCGTTCGAAATTATGGGTGGTAGACCTAGCCGTAACGAAGCCCGACTGGTCCGGTAGCACCAAGAGAGGGAACATCGGCTGCAATCTCGTTGCTATCATTTTGGCTAAAATCTTGGCATCTATATTGATAATGGAGAGAGGTCTATATGATTCACAACGGTTGGCCGGCTTATCTGGTTTTAAAAGTGTCACCAGCAATGCCTCCTTTAATGTAGGAGGAAGCTCTCCGGATTCATAGGCCTCCGCATACGTTTCCAGTAGCCATGGAGCTAATTCATCTACGTAAGCCTTATAAAACTCACTAGGAAGTCCGTCAAGCCCAGCCGCCTTACACATTGGGAGGGACATTATAGCCATTTTAACATCCTCAACGTCGAAGGGCTGCGTAAGGTACTCCCCTCTGCCCTGGAGATAGCCACCCCAGCGCGATATCATCCAGGTAGGTGTGTATCTCCTCTTGGGGCACTGTAATACCCCCCCATACAGTGTAGTATTTTACTATAATATCACTAATTTCTGACGTTGTATAGTGAGCCTCATCTGCCTCGTCTACCATTTCTGTGACATAAGCTTGACTTTGTGGCATAGCCAGCTTCTGGGCCAGAGACCTTCCGGGCCTACCTCCTTCCCCATAGTACCTGGCCACATGCCTTCTGGATCTATGCAGCACTTCCTGATCTATGGTGTTATTATGCTCTGTGACGAGTTCCCGTATCGCCGCCAGTTTGGCAGGTGAGGGAGCCTGATCCTATTCGTGCTCCAACTTTGAAATCTCCATAGCAAGCGTCTTGATTCTGCGCCTGATATCCCACAGCACTCCAGCCTGTGCTCCTATGCATATACCCCTAAGTGTTACTTTAAATGCTTCCCAGAGGACCCCCGCACTATCTACAGATCCGCCATTCTCCCTAAAGAAAGTCCGGATCGCCTCCCCAATTGTCTGTTTAAATACAGGATCAGTCAGAGAGGATGGCTGCAATCGCCAAGTAAACGGTTGTCTCTCACAAGATGGAATCTTTAACTCAAGCAATACAGGGGAGTGATCAGATAATGTTCTTGCCATATGCCCTACTTTCAGTGTCCAAGCGCACACAGACAGATATAATCCAATAATCTAAACGTGAACACGTCCCATGTACAGAGGATCTAAAGGTGCTTCCCCGTTGCCCTGGATGCCGTAGACGCCACACATCATGCAAATCTCCAGCCTCCATGATTACCAGCAACGTTTCCGATGCCAATTTAAGCCCGACAACACTGCTACTCAATCGATCCAGTTCTCCATCCAAACATACATTAAAGTCTCCACCCCAAATTATCTCAGCAGAGGGAAATCCAGATATCCTGCACCACACATCAGAAAAGAAGGAGAGGTCGTCCACATTTGGACCATAAACATTCACCAACAAGACACTCACATTGCCCAGGTGCCCATACAGTAACGCCACCCGTCCCTGCTCATCCGTCTCAGACCTCAACAACTTGAATGGGACCCCTCTCTTAACCTATGCACGGGGTGTCATGATATTGGTTGAGTAAGAGGATGCCAATCGCACTCCGGCCCACCGAGCCCCAACCTTGCATTCATAAGCCTTGGTAAGATGTGTCTCTTGGAGAAGTGCAATCTGCACATTAGTCCTGTCCAAATATGCCAAGCCAGCACGTATCTTTTTAGGGGAGTTCAGCCCCCGCACATTCCAGGTTAAACATTTCACCACACCACTCATTTTACCCACATCTTGGTACTCTCCCTAAAAACAGGGAAAAAGGCATGCCCTGTATCCCATCTTACAAGAACAGCCCTGTCTCATGGCATCTCGCTAGCTTGTGTCCTATGTGCCATGACTGCCCATCCCCCCCAGTACCCTTACCCCCCCAACCCCCGCACCCACTCCAGCTTCCCCAACGTGCTGAAGCCATCCCAATACAGTACAACGAACCCCATCCAAAACAAAAAACCAGTGAACATGTTTTGGGGCACACCCAACATAGGGGGGTCGCCAGAGCACTACAAACCTCCCGTCTCGCAGGAGGCGGCTAAGCAAAACAAGGGACTGTGCCATCAGACATATCATGAACCTCTAACATGCCCACCTGCTTATCAACGCCCACCCCGCAAGGGGGACCAATAAATCTTAAACACCATTTGTACATTGCATAGCATTGCAAGAGAGAACAAGACCATACATTATAGTCCATAAGAGGGACATTCAAATGTTATCAGTGTTCCTCATCACTCCTTGCCGCACTGGACTCCCTTCGATTGCGTTTCAATTGTTTTGCATGTTCAAGTGCCGCCTTAGGATTGGAGAATATTTTGGATCCCCCTCCGAACCAATCCGCAGTCGGGCGGGGTACAGCATCGCATATTGGACTCCCTCTGATTGCAAAAAATTCTTTACGGAGCCAAATTCCCTACGGGCAGCTTGCACAGCGACTGTAAAGTCAGGAAAAAAGGCCAGATTGTTACCCTGATGCACTATGGTGCCCTTCTCCCTAGCCATTCTAAGTATGGCATCACGGTCTCTGTAGTTCAACACCCTAGCAATTATTGGGCGGGGGGGAGCTCCGGGGACCGGGCGTGCCGCTAATGACCTGTGCGCCCGTTCCACAATGAACATGTTGGACAATTATTCAACACCAAAAATATCCTTAATAAGGTTTTCAATAAAGGTCTCCATTTTACCAACATTTGAAGATTCTGGTAGCCCCGTGAGACGTATATTATTGTGCCGGGATCGCGGTTCTAAATCCTCATTCTTGGCCTGAATGAGGGCCAGAACCTTCTCCATATTCAGGGCCTTGCCCGCCACTTCACTCAGGCCCTCCTCAGCGGCGGACACTCGTTGCTCCACCTCACCCATGCGTGTGTTCTGCTTCTCTAATTGTGTGGACATATGGTCCAGGCGGTGGTTCACTGCTGCCATTGAGCCCTCTATAGATTGCAGGCTCCGTTGCATGGCCAACAATGTGGCCTCGAGCGGAGGGGGCGCCTCCCCCATTGCATCTGCCTCCGAGTCCGAAGCTGCCTTCTGCGTTGATTTTGTGGTTTTCCGCGCCTCAAAGGTGAGACGCGGCTGCGTTTTGTCTGTTCTCCCCATGTCGCAGCTATGAGTCTCACTGCTCCCAGAAGTGTTTGGTGTCAGAGGTGGTCGCTCACACTCACCACGGCTAGGGGTCTAGGAGCAAACCTGCAGATCAGGAAAAAAAAGGGGGGCTCCCCCACGATCTCAACCTCGGGCCCCAAGTCTCAGCAGCACATGCCACGCAAGTCTCCCACAACAGTGCACTCCCATCGGTCTGTGCACCACTCCTAGAGTAGTGTGCCCACCAGGCCGTCAGAGCCCCATGACCAACAGTGTTCATGCAATTCAGGCGGTTCAACAGCGCCGTCAGTGTCCACCGACCCTCAGAGGACCAGGAGCAGGTCACATACTCTTCCTCTTTGCAATCGGAACAAGGGGGGGCGCGTCAGGCCACCCCAGAGCACGAAGAGGGCCACCGGCCCCAAGAGAACCCACGGCAGGAGCCCACACCACTGTTCTGTCCCCAGGCCACCGGGAGTGATCTCGTGCAGCAACTCTGCTTTCTCCTTTCACATTTTTGAACAGGTGAGTCCCTATGTATTTCCCAGTTATTGCGATGCGACCGTCGGAGGCCTCACCAGTTCCCGAGAGAAACGTCTCCCACGTCTCCCTCCCGCCCCAGCAGCTGCAGTGCCTCCGCTAGTAGATCGCAGCGGGTGTCACCACTCGCACTCCGCGGCGCCGCAGCCCCCGACTCAGCCAGCACCTCCAGAGGGCAATATGTCCCGGGTCCGCAGCACCAACTTCAAGCAGTCGGAGGCCCCCTTTCACGCTCGCTACCCCCGTTTCACTCTCCCCCCCCCCAGTACCTCCCACAGCGCTCAGAGCCCAGCCCTTAATCCCGGGCCTAAACCCACCTCCGCATCCGCAAGCCCGGGCGGACTAGGCCCCACTCACCGCGGTCAGCACCGAGAGACCTCAAGCGACGGCAGGCAGTCTCCAAGCAATCCGCAGGGAAGTCTCCTCTCGATTCGCCGCCACCACTCCACGAGTCCCGGAGCTCCGACCCGCTCCGCCGCACCTGAGTGGCCTCGCCCCCGCAGGCTATAGTGCCGCCGGTACGCTGCTGTCTGTCTCCTCGCGCTCCACCAGCCGATCTCCTAGGAGCTTGCCGCTCCTTCGATTCACGGCTGCTCGGCCCGATGTCCATCAGGGCCCCGCTGTGGGCGTCATCTTAGCTTCACTCCCGTGATGTTGTCGCTCCGCCATATCTGTGCAACGACACAGCCAATCTTCTGCAAATCGGCCCCACAAGTGCAGGGAGGCAAGTACTTTCAGTTCCTGCTCAATAGGGACCTGGATGCCCATTTACGCAGCAGATTATGGGCGGATATCAGCTCAGCCTGGCAGAGCTACACTAGCATGCGGCCATCTTGCCGTGCGCCCTCTAGCGGCCTCCTAGGTCAACGTCTCTATTCAAGAATTGTGTGATTATTTTTTATAATTTTATCTGATGATAAAGTTTCTCAGCTAACATTTCAAAACATTATTATTGATCAGAAACATTTTACAGAGTTATGTAAATCTTTCAATAAAGGAATAGCAGTGGTGTCCGCTAGCAGGGGAAAGTGGTGGGGCGCTGGGGACAAAAAATAATAAATAAAACGTGCCTGCAGCCAGCCACCCCGGCCGCCTCTTCAGCTCCCGATGATGCACACAAAGGCTCCTAGACTCCCCTGTGCCAATCCAGATGCTGCTCTCCTGCTGGTATTACCCAGCATGTGAGACGCAATGGGATTGGGCGGAATGTGCTGGTTTTATACTCCAGCAGGGACTGGGAACCTGTGATCCTGAGTCCTGCTGATCTCTCCAAGCAACAGCCTGGAGATATCCAAGTGTGCATGTTGGTTTGGCTGTCCTAAGTTGGCCGGCCAAACTGACATGCACACTTGCACTTGCGGTGCCCTGTGCCCACCACTCCTCCTTCTGCTGTCCTTCAGAGGATGGCCCTGCCCTCAAGATTCGGCTGCGGTTCCGGTGTAAAATAAAATGATAATAAAGCAGTTTTATTAATTGCTTTATGGTCATTTTATTTTACATGCATCTGGTGGCTCCAGCAGTAGGGCGGCGGTCCTCCGCCATAACGGAGGAGCCACCCCTGAGGAATAGTCATGGAAAGTTCACATTTTATGCATGCTTCAGCACATCTAGTCAAGCTACTTGTAAAGCAAAGCAGCTTTAGACATTTTTGAAGCCTAGTACAAATAAATATGACTGCTTACTACAAATTGCAAATTTTTCTTTTTTCAACGATTTTTCGGTTCAATATAAATTGCATGTTAATATTGTACATATGATTTTAACTACTTTATTTTCCTTTTTTTTCAAAAAATCCCTATCTGCGCCAATTGTGGATATCTGGTTGTGCCGGACTGGGACAAAGTCTCAAGTTCAGGCCAACTGTGATGGAGCACAGACTGGCTACAGGGATGGAGTTAGGCCAGCTGAACAAGAGTACCTTAAATCCTGGTTAAAGCGTGTGTCGAGGTCCCGCGCTGAGGATGAATAATAAAGCCAAGGCCATGCAGCAGTTTGAGGAGCTGCAAAGCAAGGTCCTGCATGGTCAGAGGATCCCATCAACGAGGGCTTGGGATGTGATTTGCATCGTCGAGGATGCAACACACAGTTGAGGCAATGTGTCAGTTCGAAAGAGCTGTGAAGCACGAACCTGCGTCATTGTCGAGGCTACAGTTGATGGGAGATTTGCGATGTGAGGGCCTGCATCGAGCAAACTTCACTCAGCAGCAGTTCCAATACTGGCTGTGAGGTTGATGCAGAGTCCTTCTACTGAGAGAAACCTCACAGCAGAGCCAATGTGTTGTATCTGCTCAGGTTTGTGCCGCGCAGTAGAGAAGATGTGTTGTTTCTGCTGGGTGCTGGCAGAGCACCTTCGGACCCACTTCCAAGGGTCCAGGACTGGGGTGGCATAACTTGGAAGGGTAGGACTCACAGATGGCAGAGTCCAGGTGCTGGGTTCAAGGTTGTTGGAGCCTTTTGTTCCTGAGGCTCTAGTCAGAAGGCCAGCCTAGTAGCCCTTAGAGTCACTCTGGGGTCCTGGGTTCAACCGGTGCTGGTCCAGTCCTTCTCACCCAGGCAAGAGGTCAGCAGGGCAGCAGTCCTTTAGAGTGACTGTTCTTCCAGTAACATAGTGGTACTTCTTTCTGGTAGAGTATCCACAAATCCACAAGTGTATTAAAGAGTTGGTGTCTGAGGTCCAATATTTATACTCGGCCTTCCATTGAAGTGAGAAAAGCTTCTAGAGGTTTCCCTCTGAAATCCACAGGCTTCCTGCCTTTCCTGTCCTGACTTCATACAAACTACAAGGGACATGCTTTTGTGTGGAAGCAGTACACAGCCTATTCAATTGTAAGTAGGGCTGTGCTCAGCTCCATCCTGCCAGTGGTGATCCATCCAGGCACAACTATACCCCCTATTGTGTGTGCCTGTCTAGGAGGAATACACAAAGCCCAACTGTCAGCTACCCCCAGTGATGTGGCCCAGACATAGGCTGTAGGCATTAAATTAGGCGTGGGCAGTGAATAACGCTCCACCGGTGGAGTTTGCAGAGTTTTGCAAACTCTGTGCTCTGCCTGGAGCGCAGAGTTCCAGAAAAACTCTGCAAAACTGCCTAGTGGCGGAGTTTTTCTCACATGCAGCTCGCTAATGTTAAGACATGTTCCGGTGTGATATCTCAACGTGGGCAGTCACTGCAGGTTACTACCGTTCGCATTGAAAAAGCTCCTGCTCAAGTAGAATATTTACTCGAGCGGCAGAAAGAAGCAGCTCCATGTGGTGCTGCGTGTGGTGCTGTTCATGCTGATTTTACAGCACGGTACAAGCTCCTGGCACTACAAATCAGCGCAAGCAGTGCAACGTGATGAAATTCCGCTGCTCGCAGAACTCCCCGGTATTTTGCTGAGTTTTTATGCATCTCCACAGAATTTCGCGGAGTAAAACTCTGTGAGTTCTCCCCACCCCTACATTAAACAGCTAAGGCAAAAAAATGCCAACTTTCTAAAAGTGTCTTTTACAAAATTGTACTTTAAAATCTGCCTTCACCATGAGAGAGGACTTTTCAATGCAATTCCAAAGACACCAAGCATGAACTGGTAACCTAGTCCCATTTGGAAATTATCACTTATTACATGTAATAAGCTAACTCCAATGTTATCATATGGGAGTGGCAGGCCTTGCAGTAGTGGAAAACTAATTTAAGGGTTTTTCACTCCCAGGACATGTCAAACTAAAAAGTACATGCCCAAACATTATATACACTGCACCTTCCCTTCTGGGGTATCCAGGGCCTACCCTAGGGGTGGCTTATGTGTATCAAAAAGAAAGTTTGGGGCTTGGCAAAAGGTTTATTTTGGCAGGTTGGAATAGCAACTTAAAAATTGCTCACACAGGCTGAAAAGGCAGGTCTGAGATATGTTTGAAAGGGCTACTTATGTGGGTGGCACAATCAGTGCTCCAGGCCGACTAGTAGATTTAATTTGCAGGCCTTAGGGGACATGAACAATCACGTTACGAGGGACATATCAGTAAATTAATTATGCCAATTGGGTACAAGCCAATTCTACCATGTTTTAAGGAGAGAGCACAAGCACTGGTTAGCAGTGGTAAAGTGTAGAGAGTCCTAAAGCCCACATAAACAAAGTTAGCAAAACACGAGGATGGAAGGCAAAAAGTTACAGGTAAACCACGCCAAGGTTGGCAAACAGTTAGTGTATTGATTACAGGCAATTTAGTTATTTGTCCTATGCTGTACTCAGTGGTACCTATTTTATGGACCTCAGAAGGTTGTAAAGCTTTGTTGGCCACACTGGAATTTAAAACTGGGAACTTACAGGTTGAACTTATCTCTCTGGATCATATATATTAACTCTATTAAGCATCCTATCTGCAAGGGGCTTATTTAAACTCCCTAATGGAATATGCTGGCCTAAATGCAAGTTTAATGCTACTATGAGCATCACACTATGGTGATCTCAAAACACTTTGCACACATTTTAAGTTAGGCAAGAGGTTCTTTGTGACAGCTTTTTAGAGGTGCGCATACTGATAAACAGCACTATGTTGCAATCCAGAATACAGGGGCAGAATGGATGATCCTCTTTGAATATCCGTGCAATGCATGAATCAGTTGCCCACACAGTAATGATTACACTTTGCTTTCTGGTACTTGTAGTTTACTTTTTGAAAGACTAGAAATACCAGAATGCATAGAAAGATATGAATGAACACTAATAGTAAGTAACTAATCCAATCTTTATTCAGTTTGTAAAGCCATAAAAGAATACCCAGCATAAAATTCATTAACGTACAATCAATATATCATAGCAATTACAATAAGAATTTAACAGCAGATGCTTAAAAATATTAAAGTGACATATGTAATTAAAAACGTCGATAGGTACACCACAGTAAAAATTAAGTTCATAAAGTGACTCGTGCATCAAAACATTACTTTCACACCATATTACTCAATCCAACTACAGCCGATATAAACTTGTGTACCAGCGTGCAGACATATTCAGTTTGCAACCATTGCAAATAGAATAGAGCTGGCCTGCTCTTTCTAATATTCAGAAACATAAGTAATGGAATTATAAATGGTTTCCTTGGCGCAACATACAGTTTACAGAAGAAAAAACAAGTGTAACAAATGTTGATCTGATCGAGAATCACAGGGGCATAGCTCAAGGCCTGATTCACTATAGGTGTATCTTGGATAGGAGACTAAAAGATGCGCTATACTGAATCTGAACCCGAGCAGGTACAATCTCCGGTGGTGTGAGGTAGAGAATAAAATTAGGGCTCCATACGGTCTGTGAGTACTAGCATATAATGGGCAGCCACACTTCTTATTGAGCTCTTGAAATTCCCTTCTCCATCCCTTTTGGATAAGGCAGAGATATCATGTGGACTATGAAAACATTCAGGCCTCCCTAGCATAGTAAATTGTTCTTTAACATACCTCAAACGCTGAATACTGTGAGCGTAATCAAGGCGTAGGCAATCAGTAATTATATCCTGATTTAGAAGGGTTTCATGTTTGAACCAAATAGAGTGGCACAACATAAGTGGTGCCTACTTAATGCAGTCCTCTAAACATAATAGGCACAGCTACACATGACAGGCATAGTTAGGTACACTGGTAGAAATGGATAGCAATCTTCTCAAAAATACATTCTTGCTAGCCTGTAAGTGCAAAGTACTGCAGTATCCCCATATTCCTGCACAGTAGGTCATAGCAGAACAGCATTGTGCTTTATAAATATTAAACATCAAATCTAGAGATTTAGAGCCCATCTTCCCCGCGAACCTAAGAGTTGCCTTTGTTGTTTTTCCAAACTGAGTTTTCCTAACCTTCGTAAGGTGGACCAAGGTACATTTTCTGTCAAAAGGTACCCTCAAATATGTAAAAGTTGGGATGCAGATAAGTTTATTGCCATTAATAAGATGGGGTTTCAAGTTGTTAGGGGAGCAGTCACAAACCATGGTGTGTGACTTAGCAATATTGGTGTGTTGTGGGGCTCAACAGGGTCTGAGCACAAATCGCCATTTTAGTTACACGTTTAAACTTGAAATCTTTTTTAAATGGTAATTTTTTTACATGCTTTTCATGTACATGATAGCATACTTAGAAATGGTTCTGCAGGAAGCACATTTCTTAGTAAGCGCATTACCAAGTTGCCTACTACAGTCCGTCCAAGGCTAGGAACATTGAGCAAGATACTCTTGTTTTTAGTTGTCCATCTGGAGAAAGCTTTGAGTCACAAAGACAAATAAATACATTAGTGTTGCACCTCTGACAGTGCGATTGCAGCAGTGGTTTTATTATATAAACCATTTCTGAGCTTTATGCGCCACAGGAGCACTTCAGTGGATTATCCTGGACGCCGTGACTGAGATGCAGCCCGGTTGATTCCAGTCTCTATCCTGCAAAGGACGGTGGCCTCTTCTACACCAGACTAGCTTCCTGATACATCATACACAGGTATGGTTGTCCCAAGAGACTTAAAGCAGTCTTTAACAGCTAGGGTATTAGGTCGTAGTTGGATCCAACATCTGTAGGGAGTTCAGAAAGCATGAAATAATCTGCCTAAAAGATCCCTGGGCGGCCAGAATTCTTATGAAGTCCTGTTCCACATCCAGATGTTTGTTCCAGACCTTGATAATCCTGGCACAGTGGCGGCAAATAAGCCTTTTGACATCAATAAACGTTTCGCTGTCTTACAGGAACCAAAGAATTCTTGGATGAGTGCTCCAATTAAATAACTAAATGTTCTGCCACTGTAAAAGTAAAGGTGCAACCAGCGACTCCTGTCTGGATTCCAAAGATTGGGGATCTAGTTAGAGAAAAGAATGTCAACACAAAGGAGTTTGGACCATCATACAGAGTGCCTGTGCCAGTCCTGGCAATTCAAGGTACCAGACAAAACTTTTGCCACATTCTGCTGGTTGTAGAAACAAACGATTTGTCTCCATAGACCTCAAACCTCACCATGTGGCCAGTCCTATACAGTAGGCAACAAGGGCTCCTGGGTAGTTACCTGTCCCCTCTCACTACCATTCAGGAAATACAGCTACTAGCATTAAATAATACAGAAAGTGCTCCTCCCCGCCTGGGAACGTCAGATAATGAAGTTTTACTACTTCCTGTTACAACTGCTAACACCATTAACATTCCTTATGTGAATTCGCAGTCTTCAATGACTGTTCTCAACAACAAAGTTGTCTATTATCAACCACCTTTGGCGGTACCAACCAGTTCCACTTTACTCCATGAGGTTCCTGTGTTTTCACAGACTGCTTCTGGCTATTTTGGTGATATTGATGACTTTTCCTTGGATTCATCACACACTTCAGAGCAAGGGATTTGTTACATTTATTTTTTAGCTGAAACAGACTTACTTGATTCCGCCATGGTCCTATTTAGGGATTGCCATTTCATTGCTTATCTTCTTTATTTGGATTGGATTTGTGACCATTTTCTTTTTGATCCTAAATGGACATTTTCTCCCAGAGCGATCTGCTGTTGAAATGGTAACTAACGCATTGAAGCCTCATTCTTCTTCCCATAAAGTGTGAAGAGAACTGTCCCTTGTGAACATTTCTGCATTTACCGTCCAGGAGGGAATTATTTGGGATAAGGTCGCATTTGATATTTTTGGTCCTGCAGAAAAATTTCAAATTCCTCATGTATTCATGATAAGTATGGACAATGTTATTACTCCTGGAAGTGTGTCTGATGATTGGGATGTAACTATAGTGAAATCAATGCTTTCTGAACTAGAGTCTTATACAGTATTTGATGCGGAAGACATGCACTTTAAATATGTTAATTATGGTGAAATGTTTTGTTATCATCATTATGCACACCACTATTTACACAGAGCTCGTACTTCGTGTGCAGTTTTTAACTACACTCACTAGGAAAATTGCCTGACACCACCAGTAGATAGTTCAGACAATAACCATGCAAAAGTTTGCCGATATTTCTAGGAACATCCCTTCAGATCCTGTGTTTTATTATAAACTTACCCCTTCCTTGGTGAAGAAAAATATGCTGACCCACGCAAAGTTTGTTTATTCTGATTCCTTTATTTCTCATCTGTCTATACAAGGTTATGAATTTTGGAAGTACAACATTGATTTGAAATCAATTTGGGGAACATGCAATTGGCAAGTGCAGGGCAATGAAGCTTTATTTAGAGCTTGTCTAATATCTAGACAAATTATGTTCCTGAACAAAACAGCGCAGCAAACTACCTGCCTGGGGTTGGCTTAAATTATAGACATGAATACACCAAACATTCCCTCCATTGCACATTGTTATTTGACAATTGGCAACACTTTACAAATTACAGAGAAGAACAGCTCAACAACATGAAACCGGATGGTACATATAATTTTACGCTTTTGGGTTCAGAAGGATGGTTAGTGTGGCCAACAGACACTAATGGCTGTCATGCACGTGTTTAACTATCTCAAAGGGTTTTAAAGCAAGCAAGTTATGTGTAGACACAACACCCAGGGGCAGTTACTACCTACAGTGTAGGGAAGTTTTACCAGCAATGTTTACAACATTCAACTTTATCCGCAGCTAAGGAACACTTGTCTCTCCTCTTTGATGACATGGATTTTCAAGATTCCTGGTTAGGCACTGGATGACCACGTTCTAAATGCTTTCAAAGCGCCATTTACAACAAAGTTTGGAAAGTTACCCAGCAGCAAACCGCTAAATTATTACAAGAAATTGACTGGGCTAATTTGGAAAAGGCTTTGACTGTGATAGACAACGGCACGACAACATTGTCAACCTGCATTTATTCTCTGAATAATATTGTACCATCTGCATTCGATATATAATACAAAGTGACATGTCCCTCTTACAACACAGGCAAAGTCAGCTTAGATTGATTATGCAACTGACTTGGACATTGTACATTTTAAAATTGAATCACGTGTCTTGAAAATACCTGAATGCAACTGATTTATTTCTGCCTTATATTTTAACATTCTCACAGAAAAAAATGGCAAAAAAGACGCAACTTACACAATGTTAAGCATTGCGCATATAGAAATATTGCACTTCACAGTAGCTGAAACACCATCTGCTGTGTGGTTAATACACAGATTTATTTCACTACCAATTTCTACTTTTCATTTCACATCATGTTTGAAACATTTTCAAGTAAGTAGATATGAGGTGTTAGGGGAGAGATATGTACATGAGACATGGGTCCTGCCTTTCGATTACAGGTGTCAGAATGGAGAAACTAAAGCCTTTCTCAGCGGGAACAAATGTGAAACTTCCTTTGGCCATTCATTGCTCTGTAAAGAGCTAAGACATCATGGCACTTGCAATGCGTCCATGATTATTTGGCATGATATCTGGAGAGTGCCCCAGCTGCATTGATTTGGTTGGTTGTCAAATTACTTTCAAATGGCAGTTATTTGATTCTGAATGACCAAGGTTGTTATGGTTTGAAACCGGGAATACCAAATGTGGTGACGGTTTCTAGGATCATGACCTGCTGCAACAATGTATGTACACAGTCGGAGAGATTACAGTATGGCCTTCAATAGCTATTTTTAACATTAACTTTGATAAGCTGAGCAGACTTAAAGCCTTATTGTTTCAAAAGGACATAGCAATAACTTCTGCTAGAGAAGCTCTGATCTTCAGGTTGCAAGGTCTTCTTCTGAAAGGAATTCCCTACTGGGCACAAACCTCCCTCAACATTTTGGTGAGCTTGTGCACCACATATTTAATGCTTAAAGCACTGCGAGTGTAATACACTTTTTAAAGCGATTGGGTCTGGTTTTGTCTGCGCATTCCAGACTACATTTGGAGTGATTCCGTCCTTCATACACTCTCTGTTTTCAAGTGTATTTGGAGGAATACTGTTAGTGTTATTCCTGATTGCTGAGATTTTTGTTCTAGTTTTGTTGCCCCACAAAGGGTGTTCCACCTCAAGGCCAAATGGGGATGGGACTGCTACAAGTCCTGCTGTGTCGTGAATGCAAGATACAGTACTTTGGAGTGTCTTTGCTACAAGAACTAAACGACAAATGGTACTTGTCCTTCCGACCTATATGGCTACAGTGAGTACAGCCTGTGTTTCCCTGTCTGCTGTGCACTTTCGAGTGTGCACTGGATTTGTGTCCTGAATGCAACTGATTCTATCCATGGATATGGATCTTCAGGTGTGAATATTGAGGATTCATCATTAGTGATGTTCTATGAGACTACCTTCGTTACAGTATGTATACTATGAGCCATTCCTGGATGCTTCGGCTCCTGGATTATTGGATCCTGGCTCCTCCTCTGTGGGTACACTGCTGGCTGGCACACCATTAACATCTGCTGATTGAGCTGGATGTGATCATGTTTGTCTTCGGAACTTGCAGTCCAGACCACTATGGAAACATCGTCTGTGGCAGCAGGTTCCGGTTTGTATCCCTTTGACTCTCCAAACGTAGAAAACGTTTTGGGAACTTCCTGAATTTTAATTCAGCATCATGTTTTATTTGAAATTGATTTTTTTAATTCATTTTATTAACTGCATGTTTTTTTAAATTGACATTTTTTAAAAGCATTATGGTTTTCATACTCTGATTACTAAAGTGCATTTCATAATGATTTTTTTAATGATTAGATATTTATATGTTACTTTGTGATTTTTTAGATGAGCTTTTAAGTTTAGTTTGATGTGGAAGTCTCCCTCTGGCCAAGGAGTGGGTATTCTGGGGCTCAACAGGGCATGGGCACAAATATCCATTTTAGTTACATATTTAAACTTGACATCTTTTTCAAACTGTAACTTTCTACATGCTTTGAACGTCCACTGTAGCATCCGTAGAAATGGGTTTGCAGGCACCATATTTCTTAGTAAGCACATTATCAAGTTGCCCAGTACGCTCCGTCCAAGGCTAGTAACATTGAGCACAATACTGTTGTTTTTTCTTGTCCGGCTGGAGACAGCTCTGAGGTGCCAAGACAAACGAACACATCAGCGTTGCACCTCTGAGACAGTGCAATTGCAGCAGTGGTTTTATTATATAAACCACCTCTGAGCTTTATATGCCAGAGGAGCACTTCATTTGATTACGACAAGTTGTTATGCCTAGGTCGCTCATAAACAGAACAAATCTATCCAGCAACTTCTGGAGACCCAGATCAGTTCTTGAGATTGGGACACAATGGTCCTCATATAACAGTGCAGTGACTCTTCGTAATCCTACCCATGGCATGTCTGCCACCAGCAGTGTCAAAAATGGATCAAGGTCATTAATGTATAAACAGAAAAGAATGGGGGGCCAACACACACCCGTCTCACACCACGCTTAATCTTGATTAGTGGGTGCACTCACCATTAGGCTCATACCTAATACACTGTTACATCTCATGTAATTGGGCTAAGAAATGAACTAATGGGGCCTCCCTTCCCATTTTCACCCAAGGTTTCCCTCTCTTAACACAATTAAAAGCTGAGCTAAGGTCTATAAACACTAAATACAGTCAACCCTTTTTCGCCAGTGTATATTTACTAATAATTAGATGTAGGTTCAGGGATTGCTCAACAGTCCCTAGGCCCTTCTTGAACCCATATTGGACTGCGGAGCCTCCGAACGATCCAATAAAACCCTACTAAGTATTTTTGCTGTTGAATTGATTAGAGAGATGGGTCGATAATATCGAGGGTCAGCTCCTTTACCCTTCTTATAAATCGGGACAATAATAGAATTCGACCATGACTTGACTGGGCCTACAGTAACTGTGATCTTATTACATTCACATTCAGAGGTGCCCATAGACCTACATTATCAATAAAGAGATCAATTAGCACTCCATCAGGGCCTGGGGCCTTATTCCTTGCACTCTGTTCTGTTGCAGATCTGACATCCCGTAGAGCAAACAGTGCCAATTCAGGACCCCCCCCCCCCATGGACAATCGGCCACTGTAATTGTCAAGTTCAATACTACTATCATGCACCTTGGAGAAGTGCTCAACCCATTTATGTAGTGGAATAGTAGCATTTAAAATGTTATTATGATGGTCTCCAAAAAAAGGTGCCTTTACCGTTTCCCAAAACAGGTGAATTTCATTCTTATACTAGCCTCACACAGCTGTTCCCTTGCCTTATCCCTAACTCTCTTTTGGTGCTAGCCTGTTTGCAATTCCATCTAAACGGTGCTAATTCAGGACCCCCCCCCCCTGGACAGTTGGCCACAGTAATAGTCAAATTCAATACTACTATCATACACTTTGGAGAAGTGATCAAACCATTTATGTTGTGGAATAGTAGTATCCAGAGTGGTATTATGACTGACTCCAAAAAAGGCACATTTACCGTTTAACAAAAAAGGTGAATATCATTCTTTGATCTTGCCTCACGCAGCTGTTCCCAAGCACCCTGCCTTATCACTAACTTTCTTTTGGTAATAGCCTGTTTGCAATTCCATCTACATAGCTTCAGTTCCTCCACATTCCTATGTGCCCGCTTAAGGGCCTGGTTAAGATTTCTATGTACCTGCGAACAGGTTCCATCAAACTGCTTCTGATTGCTGGGCTCCCTATGGGTCTTTACAAACATTAGCATCTCAGGTACAGTATTGCAGATTTCAGTATACGGCCTTGGCACACAAAAGTGGTCCATCTCAACTTCCAACTTATCAACTGCTCCCCCTTTCTAGCTACAAGTTCAGCTAACAAGTGTGTAGAATCCACCACTATCCATTACTGAGGATGCTCTTGTTGTGATTAGCCTCTATTGGTAGAAAGGAATTTGCAGCCGTAATTGTGCATTGCCCACAGACAGACAGATTGCTATAGGATTATTGTCACTCAAGCAATTCTGAACCACTAAATATAGAATTCAATGCAGGGAAGATGTTGATGAATAGAGGAGGTAACATGGCAGTTAAAGTAAGCTATGATGGATTCAGGGCACAGGAACCTCTGTGGTAATGAAGGAAAGTTTTTTTTTAAGTGTATTATATGTATCCTTTTGTAGTTGTAACGCCGAAAGGTCGATGTTATGTGCATAGGCAGCAGAAATAAGCAAGCACACCTGAGAAAAATTGGACAATACTTTTAAAGGTCCCTCCTTCTCACACCTTCATTTGGTGAATTACTTGATGTCTTCCCTCCCCCTATTTAAAGCATGACCATTTTTTATCATCTAATTCTGATATGTAGCGTATGACTTTAAACCCGTAGAATACATTTTTCCCCTCTTTAAAACTTAACATATTTAGTGTAATCAAAACTAACTGAAGTATATTATGGCTGGGATCGGAAAACAATGCGTTTATAATGAGATAGATACATAACATGCATCATTCATTTACTTGTGCAAGGAATCCTTTTCTTGACTGATGAACTTGCAAGTAAAAATAACCTTTGCAGATATCAAATGCCTATTTTTAACCCTATGTTAGCCTAGGAACAGATCCCAGCAATTACATTAGCACTGATAATGCTCTGCGCGCTTTTCAGTCCCTGTTGTTGTTTGTTTACATCCTTTGCAAAAGGTTGGCAGGAATTGCTCGAGTTCACATGAGTTCACCTCCACTAACTGTGACATACTGTGGTTTGACTGACCATTGTGTGCATCAGGATAGCTTGGACTTTCAAAAAGTCTCCATTGGCACCAGGGTCGGACTGGCACCCAAAGCAGTCCTGGCAATTTTGTAGGGCAGGCCCCCAACCCCGGGGCTGGGGGGCACTGCTGCTTAACAAAACTGGCCCCCCAGCACTGCTGCTTTTGTTATTGGGGGCCGATATTGCAGATCACTGCAAAACTGGCCCCAAGTAACAAAACCAGCCCCCACTGTTCCAGAACCGGCCCCCACCCTTCCTCTCTCCCAGGCAAATGTCCGATGCCCGTTACAGCCAGTCCAGCCCTGATTGGGACTTTTGCAGTTTTGAGTTTGGTATCGCCGTTTAACAGCCTTTCTGTTTCATAATAGCTCATCAGCAGAAATCAAATATTCAGGTCTTTGCCCAACTAAAATAAAAGAATATTTGCCTCGGTTAAATTTGTGTTGATTACAGACGTAAGGAGGTGAGAGCGCTTTGGCCAAGGATTTGGGTAGCGAGGAAAAAAAAGCCAGAGCAGGACGTAAAGGTATTAGCCTTTTATTCAAGTGACAGTGGTCAGCTTTGTATCGACTGATGTTGGTCCAGGTTGCAAGTGTAATTAATCCACGTAAACACTTTCTGTAGTCTGCCATCTCTGGCCCGTAGCCTGAGTCATTTTCAGCCATCTTCCATGCAAGTAGAATGAATCTTTACATTGGCTTCTAGTCGTTGTTACAAACATGCCTGTTGGGTGTATAGGTGCTTCCATTATCCTTCATTAAATCACAGCCCTACATTACTTCTGAGTCCCTGCCCTTAAGCACTTACCTAGGGATGTGGAGGAACTGAAGCTGTGTAGATGGAATTGAAAACAGGCTAGTACCAAAAGAGAGTTAGTGATGAGGCAAGGGAACAGCTGCTTGAGGCAAGTACAAGAATGATATTCACCTGTTTTGGAAAATGGTAAAGGCGCCTTTTTTTGGAGACCATCATAATAACATTCTGAATGCTACTATTCCACTACATAAATGGGTTGAGCACTTCTCCAAGGTGCATGATAGTGGTATTGAACTTGACAATTACAGTGGGCGATGGGGGGCGGGCCTAGAATTGGCACCGATTACTCCAGGGGAGATCAGATTTGCAATAGAACGGAGTGCAAGAAATAAGGCTCCAGGCCGGAGTGCCCGGATTTATACTAAAACATAAGAGATACTGGATCTTTTCAGTTGCAGGGTCTTTTTTTAACTCTCTTCCTCCAACAATCAGACCCCATCCTATATATTACAGCATTAAGATATCCTTAAAAGGGGGGCGTGGCTTGGCACGTCATGATGGTGGTCGCACTCTAGGAGTGCTCCGGACCCCTCCATCATCCGCGCCAGAATCCGCTACCATCAGCACTTTCACAAATTTCTGCTGTGTCGCCACCGCATTCACTTTGGTTGGCTCTACACGACGGTGCAGCAGGCGCCGTTTTATCCTGACCACGGAGGGAGAACTCCGCTCCGGCCTCCGGCGTGCCTGCACCCAAGATGGCGGCACCTGTTCCCTCTAGTTCAGTGCCCTAACCCGCCCATGGCGCCACGGCCCCGTACTGCTTGTTGCCAAGGATCCCCGGCATTGCACCCCTGCAGACCTGCTGGCGTCCCGACACCGAAGAAACCGGGAGCTGTGGCTTCTCACGCCGAGCCCTGAGGTACGGCCTTCTCCCCTACCCTCCTCCCCCCCTGGCCGCGTCTTTGGCATCACTGGCCTGACCTGCGAGACCGAGGGACCGAGAGCGGAGACTGATGACTGGGGCGTGCGGCTATCGGAGGATCGGCTGCCAAATCGGGCAGCGGGGCCTCAGGGTTTGAGCTCCCCCTCCTGGCCCAGACCAGACCTGTGCCTTGCCCTTCGACGGCGGCCCGACTGGCCTGCGAGAGGACCCCGCCCGGCCTACATCCGCGGCCCGGGGCCATGACTGATAGCATTTGAGGCCATCAAGACAAACAACTGCTGAAGCCTACCCGAGGGACTGGGCTTGCTTCGGCTCCCAGTGCCCCGGCCGTGCATCCTGCCGCGCAGGCCGGGTACGACCCCCTGTCCCTGGCCTACATCTGCGGGCCGGGGCCATGACTGATAGCACGACGCACGTCAGGTGACCGGAACCGTGAGCTTCCGTTTGAGAAGGATAAAACATCTCACGCTCGCCTCCGCGGTCACTTTACACGGCGGATGGAGGCGAGCAGTGCCAGCGGAGCACCACCCTTGGCGTAGTAAGGAGTGTGTGGGGGGGGTCATGAAGGGTGGGATTTATCTACCGACTTGAGTATATAACCTCCGGTAGTGTCAGAATACTGTCAGTACATACCA
Organism: Calotriton arnoldi; assembly: GCA_963921515.1. Taxonomy (NCBI): domain Eukaryota; kingdom Metazoa; phylum Chordata; class Amphibia; order Caudata; family Salamandridae; genus Calotriton; species Calotriton arnoldi. Next base: position 723,480 of record CAWUFW010001363.1, on the reverse strand, counting down.
GAATGTTAGGGGCATTATGCGGATATCGCATTTTGTTTCTACAATACCACTGTTTGCCGTTAGACACATTTTAAGAAACCAGCATGTGCCGATATACCCAGAGTCCGGGCTCTCATCTCGCACCTGTTATCTGTATGTGGTAGCTGCCCTATAGAATGATAAGCTTCATTTGCCTTGTGATCTTGTACAACAACCATTGGACATAACATGCCATCTGTACCGCTTCAATAGCCCTAATTGCCTCAACCATGACTCCGACAATTAGTTAGGGCATATTAGAAATAAACATAGGTCTCGCATTGTGGACTCAAGTTCAGAATTAATGATTTCACATACTATTTCTTGTTTTATCTCCTTTCTGTAAAGAGTGTGACTACAGGGGGTCTCCCCTTGCCCGCCACCAGTTCTAACTTGACTTAGGGGTAAACTTGGTGAGTAAAGACACACACCGGACCCTAAATGGTCAGCAGCATTGGTTGTGTGGACTTAAGCCTGATGATTGAAGATGCTGGATAAATGTATATATACAATTATATATGTATATAATTTTTAATTATAGATACGATTACTGACCTTTCAGTTACTTTTAACCTCTCCTTCGGCACACGTAATAATAGATGGGACAGACACCATAGTCATTACGTGTGGTATGAATGACACCCTGGATTGTACTGTGGTTCATATGAATCCTTCAACACAAAATTGCGTTTACTTATAGGAGACCACTACTCCTGACTGGTTATCTCCTTCTGTTCTTTTTACCGGTTCCTTAGTACTTACATGACCTATTGGAGAGAATTCCTCGACACGGAAGGAACTGACATTAAGTAATCCTCTTATCTCAATTGGAGGTGAGAGTGAGAGCACACTGGGACAGGTAGAGTCCTGAGGAAGGCCGGCGTGACCCTACACGAGGGGCATACACTAACGGCCGAAACATGTTGCCCACCTGGCAGTAAAGGAGGGGTGCTAGGAGCACATAGGATCTCCCAATCACCACCATCCTTGACATTTTTTAACCCTGGCCGGAAGATCCAGGAATAAAGTTTTAGGCACAGCGACACTTCCGAGCTAGTTTTAAATCACTTTACACTGCACTTTCACTACCGTCGTTCCCAGTCACTGTATAATTATTTTGTGTCTTTTTGTGTTGTATTGTCTTCCCCAACCCTATTGCTCCACCCCATGCATGGCTACGCTGGGGTGTTTTTGTAAGCAGCCCAAGGATGAAGCATGTCACACATCTGTGTGAGTGAGGGCAGTATTAGCACGCCATCACGCAACATATTTTATTGCTCCCTACTCCTTTTGGTGTATTAAGTGTTTACAGGGGGTTCGGGGTAGGTGAGTCCGTACCCTCACCCCTTCTTTTGTGTGTACTATGATAGCATTTGAGGCCATCAAGACAAAACTGCTGAAGCCTACCTGAGGGACTGGGCTTGCTTCGGCTCCCGGTGCCCCGGCCGTGCATCCTGCCGCGAGGCCTGGGTATGACCCCCTGACCCTGGCCCAGCCGCCGCAACCACGGCCTTCAAGCTCCCGCTCCCTACCGTAGCCACCGTGAATCCTGCGGCTCCTCACCAGCGATCCCGCAGTGTGTGACCAGGGCCTAGCCGCGGCAGCTGGGCCCGGGGCAGCGGTGCCCTCGGCTGAGCCCAAGAGACGACCCAACGCTGAGACCTAGTGGGCCCGACCGCAGCCGGCCTCCTGCCTTCGGGCCTATGTGGACCTGAGCGGAGGTGGGTTGCCTGCATGACTCTTGCGTTGGGGGTGCGCGGGGGGATTCTCTGCACCATCCATCCTCCCCCCGCCTCCTGGTCTGCGGGCCTGTCTCCGGGATGCTGCGGTCCGGGACTGAGACTCTGCTTTCCATTGCGCCCAGAAGTGCCCCACGCCGCCTGCAGCTGCTGCGGCCGCCTGCTGGTTCTCGGCCCGCCCTGGCCCCCCGGACACCTGGGGCTGTTGCATCGGCCCGCTCCGCTCCACCACCACTGCGCAGCGTGCATAGCCTGTCTCCTCCGGCTTTCATCGGCCCCACGACTTGACAAGGCCCTCTCCGTCCCCGGTAGCCCTCGACGGGCTTAGGGTCCCCCCCAACCAGCCCGTGGGGCCCGGGCGACCTCCGGAGCCGACCTCCAGGTGCCCTCATCCACCGGCCTGAACTTGCAACACTAGGCCGACCAGCTGTAGCTGAGACCGGCCTGTTTGCCACTGCCTGCCCCTCAGGCCCACGCTCCTTCCACCCGGCCGCACAAGGAGGTGCAGACATTTCTCCTTGCCTTCTCCACACCGGTCCAGCCAGCTGAGGTCGAGGCCGGCCTGCCCGCCGCTGCATACCCTCAGGCCCATGCTCCCCATACAAACTGGTGCTTTCCCCTGTCAGGATCCTCTGCTGGACGCTCACACCAGTGCTGACTGCCGGTTCTCCCCAGATCCCGCTCCACGATGGGACGCGACCGAGGACCAAAGAACCCTGCGACCCAGACCACCATGGACCAATATACGGTCACTGAGCAGGGGTCCCGACCTGAGGGTGCAGAGGGCCACCCCTCAACACATGGGGACCTCAGCACGATCCTTCAAGCCATCTCTGCCTCACAGACCTCAGTGGAGACCAAGATTGGAGAAGTCCGGGTGGACATGGCCCTGATCCGGCAAGACCTCCGTAACACGACAGCCAGGTTCACTGAAGTGGAGTCCAGGATCTCCTAAGTCGAAGATGACGTGTCCACCCTCAAGGACCATGTGGCTCGCCTCCAAACTCAAACTAAAGAGCTTCACAAACGGGAGGAGGACGCTGAAAATCGATCCCGTCATAATAACCTACGCCTGGTGGGATTTCCGAAGGGAGCTGAGCGGGGCCCGCTGGAATCCTTCATTGAAGACTGGATTAACTCCTGGATACCGGCTGGCACTCTCTCCACCTGGTTCACCGTTGAGCGCGCTCATCGCTCCATGGCTCCAAAGCCTCCCCCAGGCACACCCCACTGGCCCATCATTGCTCGGATCCTTAACTTCAGGGACCGTGATCTCATCCTGCAACAAGCCCGCGTCCAACGAACTGTTACCTTCCAAAATCATCCGATCATGCTATTTCCGGACTATACCAGGGAAGTTCAGTCCCTACGACGCTCCTACACGGACGGCAAACAGAAACTCCGTGCCCTTAACCTACAATATAGACTCCTCTTCCCAGCGAGACTTTGAGTGGTTTTCCAAGACAAATCCTACTTCTTTGACTCTCCTGAAGTGGCCTGGACCTGGTTGACCGAGGAACGCCATCTCCAGCTCAGAACCAACTCCGAGGTTCCTGTGTCTCGGGGGTCTGGTGCCCACAACTCCGCTCCATGGTCCCGGCGCACTCAATCTCGCAGAAACCGGAAAACGGTATGAGCACGGTCGGACTCCCCAGATGTTTCTGCTGATGAGTTCCTTGATCCTTCAATGAGAGGGATCCACCACGTCTCACGGACTCTAAATGTTCTAGTTTAACTTACTTCCACAGTTGACAGGCGACAGATGCTTCTGTTCCTGAAGTATAGGGTGGGGGGAGGTTGGGGCCGTTGCCCCGAGTTCTTAGTTGTTTGACACTTCCAGACACGCAGCATCACAACTCCACACTGGCAGGACACCGCTTTACCTCGACGCGGCCGCAACTGTCCCGCATGACACGTAGTTCGCTGCCCTCAGGGTGCTCGCCACACGGCAGGCTCCACCAGCATTGCAGGTTCCCACACCACTTCGGCCATGATGTCCCATCAGGATAGCCCGTTCCGGCTGTCATGGAACGTTAATGGCCTCCTAGATAGGATCAAACGCACCGCAGTCCTGCGCCATGCCCAGAGGCACACTCCAGACATTCTCCTACTCCAGGAAACCCATCTCCTGGGCAACCTTTGCCCCTTCCTTGCCAAATACGGCTTTGACAGAGCCTGGCACTCCGGCTTCTCACGGGGCTCTCGGGGGTCGCTATTCTCCTAAAACGTAACTTTCCCTTTGTACCCTCCCAGGTCACCAGAGACCCCCTCGGGCGCTTTGTCGCCCTCTCCGGACCCCTAGGTGAAACCACTCTCAATATCCTCTCTGCCTACGTTCCAAACGCCACTCATCCGCAGACCCTGCACAGCATAGGCAACACACTTGCTTCTATGCCCCCAGGAACAACAATAGTAGGAGGGGACTTCAATGCAGTGATGCAACCTGCCCTCGACGCCACGGGGTCTCCTTCTCCTGCTCGCGCCTCTCACGCTAAAATACTCACAGATTTGACTGCAGCCATGGGGCTCTGTGACGTGTGGCGTACATGGCACCCCTGGGCTTCCCACTACACGCATACCTCAGCAGCACACCACAGTCCCTCTCGCATCGATTTTATATTCACACCTGCCCCCGAATGCACTAATATCAGAGACATAGATATCCTCCCAAGGGGCTTTTCAGACCACTCGCCGTTGCTTCTCAATATGGGCGGTCCTCCCGCCGCTCGTCGTCGGCTGTGGAGGATGAATGCTTGGTTCCTTCAGGACCACAAATTCAAAAAGGCCCTCAATGCCGACATTGAACAATACTTTCTCATGAACCAGGCCTCAGTCTCCTCGCCGGGTACCCTATGGGAGGCAGGTAAAGCCACGATCCGCGGGCACGCCAGGAGCCTCCTTAAAGCTCAGCGGGTCGCTAGGGACAGCAGACTCACTCTCCTTGAAACACAGGCAGCCCAGCTGGAGCGCACCACCGGTGACTCATCCTCTCAGTCTCACCTGCGTCAGCTGGCACTGGTGAGGGACGAGATCAGGCAACTCTCGCTGGACTCGGCCACGCTCCTTTGGAGGTCCTCGGTAGACCGCGTCTACGGATGGGGGGACAAAAATGGGAAACTGCTGCACAGGCTTACAACCTACCCCCTGGCTGCCCGGATAATTCCGGAGATCCGCGACTCAACCGGGCACACTCACCGCTCTCCCCGAGCGATTGCCCAAGCGTTTGCGTACTACTACGCCGAGCTCTACTCCACCCGGAAACCCGATTCCTCCCTGGCGGAGATGCTCGCCCGAGAGGACCTTCACCTCCCTGCACTGTCTGCAGCTGAGGCGGCTGGGCTAGGGGATCCGATCTCCGCTGACGACATACAGGAAGCCATTTCATTGGTTGCAGCCGGCAAGACCCCGGGCCCAGATGGCTACCCACAAGAATACTACTCCGCTTACAGGGATATACTCACCCCCCACCTAGCCGCCCTCTATGAGAAAGCCATCGAAAAAGGCTTCTTCCCTCCCGAAATGGACACAGCCACCATAGTCCTCATCCCCAAAACACAACCTCCCTCATCTGCGCGGGCTACCGCCCCATCTCCTTGATCAACACAGAGTTCAAGATCTTTGCCACGGTTCTCGCTCAGCAACTCAAACCATATCTTGCTAAACTGGTCCACCCTGACCAATGTGGGTTCATGCCGGCACCAGGCACTGTCTGCGGTGTCTCCACGTGGCTCTGGCTAACCGCCAGGAATTGACCCCCTACCTAGCGCTTCTCCTAGTCGATTTCGAGAAAGCCTTTGACTCGGTGGACTGGGGCTACCTCGGAGACATCCTGCGAGTCTTGGGCCTGGGCCACAAGTTCCGTCATACGGTACCCAAACCAGCTGCACGGGTGCAGGTCAACGGCGTACTCTCTGACATTTTTCCAATAGGCAGAGGGACGAGGCAAGGGTGCCCGCTTTCACCCCTCCTCTTCGCCCTGGCCATGGAGCCCCTCGCCCATCTCATTCGCTCCGACACCCGGGATCAGGGCTGGCGGTGGGGAAGATCTCCAGAGGACAAAATCTCGCTATATGCGGATGATGTCCTACTGTTCCTAGCGGAACCGGCCAGCTCTGGCCCCCGCTGCCTTCAAATCTTACACTCCTTTGAGCAGATCTCTGGTCTCCGTCTCAACCCGGCCAAATCCACATTGGTCCCCCTGCACATCTCCAGGGATTGCTTTGACTGGCAGTCCGCCATTCCTATCCGTCGGCAAACCTTTAAATATCTAGGAATATGGGTCACTCTGATACCGGACCTGGCCTGGGCTTTAACGTGACCCCCCCTCATCTCCAAAACCAAACAAGACCTCCTAAAATGGGGCAACCTACCACCCAACCCGCTAGGGCGCATAGACCCATTTAAAATGATGATCCTTCCCCGGTTTCTCTACATTCTCCAAAATATACCTCACCGTATCCCCCGGCCTTGGTTCCGCGGCAACGACAGTCTAATCATAAAAGTCCTCTGGACCGGCCGGCAGCCCCATATGCCCCTTCGGCACTGCCAGATTCCACCCTTCGACAGGGGTATGGGGCTCACAAACCTCTATCTTTACTACCTAGCGACCCGTCTCCTGGTGGTCCACGATTGGTTTGTAGGGGGTTGGTCGGACCCGGCCTACAGAGCTGAGCTCAGCGACCTGGGCCTTCCCCGCATTCAAGCCATGCTATATGGGTCCCCCATTCCTAGGGACCTCCCCACAGTAACCCGAGCAGTGTTGTTGGCCTGGCGCGCTGCCCTACAACACACTCACTGGCAGAACAAACTGTCCCAACACACACCGCTCTGGCAGGGTACATGGCTGCGGGAAGTGGCAAATCTAGTGGGCTTTAGAAGCTGGGACCTTATTGGCATTTCACAACTTGGGGACCTATGGGTCAGCGACCATATCCGCTCCTTTGCTGACTTACAATCCCGGTATGCCCTTCATCCATCCCAGTTCTATCGAAATCTACAAGTCTGTCATGCCCTAGACTCCCATATAACAACTGGCACCTCACTACCAGAGCATAGTCCCCTTGAGGCCCAGGTCATGATGGGCAATCTTGGAAGAGGAGGGGTCTCCCGCATATACCGATCACTAACAAACAACGGCCCGGCGTCCCTTGACCACTTAAAGCTTAGGTGGGAGACATGGGTGGGCCCATTAGAAGATGAAGACTAGAGGGATGCCCTGATGGCGCCTAGAACCATCACTGCTTTGGCGAGGCTTCGCCTAGTCCAGCTTTATTACCTACACACCTCCTACCTCGCCCCCAGTCGCCTCCACAAATCAGGTCTGATTCCGCTCCCGACATGTCCACGGTGCAGCACGGACCCCGCAGATTTCTTTCACATGGTATGGACATGCCCCCACATTGCCCCCTTCTGGTGCGCCTTGGAGGTGGAACTTAGAGATTTTAGGTTGGGACGTCCCCCACAATCCCCTCCACATATTATTGGGCAACACTGACGGGTTGGATGGGTCCAGGGCTGACAAGACGTTCTTAGGAACTGCCCTAGTAGTAGCTAAACACGACATAGCGGCCGCGTGGAAGAATCCCATACCACCCACCATAGCCAAATGGCACCGGGGAGTAGATTGGTGCGCCACACAGGAACTCACTGTACGGTGCCAGGGGTTGCCCCGCCCGGCATCAGAAGATCTGGGGCAAATGGTTGGGAATGCTAGACTGATCACTACCTCCGACTCTGGGGGTCCACCTCACTGCGCCGCGGGGGGGTAATTTATATTCTACCTTGTTCTACCTGCACAGTGTGCAGCAATCCTCATGCCATGATGCAATCTGATATGCTGTACTGTCTGCTTTCGTGTCTTTTGTTTCTTGTTTTTCTCTTCCTTTTCACTTCTTGCAAAATCAATAAAGTTGATTATCAAAAAAAGATATCCTTGAAACATCCATGTTTTACACCCCCTATCTCCCCTCGAAATCTCTTCTGGGAGTTTCTGTGCTGTATAAATGTTTTTATTCTTTTAGTGTTTCCCTGTAAAAGCCTGCACCCCTACCGAGTTTTCACAGTCCATGCGTGATATGCTGAACTAGTACAAGCTTTTCTTTGAATTCTGGGACTTGTAGTCTTATTTATTCCATTGTAAAACTGCACTAAAATGGGAGTAGCCATTCACACAATGGCAGCTATAAACCTGGAATTACAGAACATGAAGAAAACTACACAGTGGCATTGATTTCTGCTGCCCCACCCAAGGCCGGACTGGCCATAGCGGCACCGGGCATTTCCCCGGTGGGCCGCTAGGGTGGGGGCCGATTTTGGGCCCCTGGGGGCCGTTTTTGTTACAGGGCTGTTTTTGCAGCATAGCTGCAATATCGGCCCCTGTAACAAAATCGGCCGAAACCGGCCCTGGCAAACAGCTCACCCGTGTAGTGGTGTGGCTGGCGCTGGTCGCGGGACGTGCAGCGCGCATTAAAGGACCTGCGTCCACACCAGTGCTCGGGTAGCTGGGAACCGCCCCCAAGTGGGCACGCCCCTTCTTTTATTATGCACGCCCCGCCCGCCGGCGGGAGCGCGTTACATCCGGCGGCGGCCGGATGTATTGCTCATTACATCCCATCCCAACTCAAGTCTCTTTTTCTTCCGCTGTAGGTTGGTTTCTTCACCACCTGGCATGCATAGTCTCTTAGCCGGGAACTAGGTCCGGGGTTTTCTCTCAGTCGGTACCTGGGGTGATCACCCCGGGTAGCACCACGGGACTCGGGTTGCTCACAGGTACTCGTCACCGGGACACCGGGGTTGCCGGGTGGCGGCTCCAGCCCTGGGTGCTCCGGCCTGGGTGCTGTCGGGGTGGACGGTGGCTTGGCGTCCGTTGAAGGCTCACCTTGTGCCGTGTCATCATCCTCTCTGGGGTTTTGGGTGCCTCCTGCTTCCAGGGCGGAGTGAGGCTCCGGTATCTTCTTGAGCCAAGAGATGTTTCTCGTCACTCGCTCGTCTCCTCTTGCCACCGTAATCATGGTCCCCTTCACGTCAACCACTGTCCAGTGGCCCGGTTCGTACCTGGTCTGGAATTTGCTCCCTGGCTTCCTGTCCTTCATGAGTACAGAGTCTCCCTTCTGGAGTTCTCTAGGTGCTGCTCTCCGGCTCTTGCTAGCGGCGACGTTTTGCCTTCTCCTCCGCTCCGCGACATCTTCAGCGTGGTAAGGGGGCGGGGTCCACCCTGGGCAGACAGGGAGCACGTCCCGGCGAATGCCGTTGAACATCAGCGCCCACGGCGTGCACTTGGTGGTACTGTGAGGGGTGCCTCTATACTCCCGAAGGAATGATTGCAGGTGGCGTTCAGGGTCCCTGGCTTCCATTGTAGTGATCCGTAGTGCTTTGTTGAGTCCTCATGAACCTCTCAGCCTCCCCGTTGGCTTGAGGCCATTGGGGGGGGTGATGCGGCGATGCCTTATGCCGTGCTTCTGCATGAGGTCACGGAACTCGCTACCGTGGAAAGGGGGCCCATTGTCACTCTTAAGTTCCTCCGGGCATCCGAACATGGCAAACGTCTTCTCCAGTACAGGGGCCACCTGGGAGAACGCGGTGGAGCGAACCACTTCCACCAGAGGATATTTGGAGTGACTGTCGATCATCACTACGGTCGTCCGACCGTCGGGGAAGCTCCCGAAATCGATGCTCACCTTCTCCCACGGTGCTTTCCCGTGTTCCTCTGTCTGCATCAGTGCTGGTCTCTCTGCCGCACTGGTCAGCTGGCATGCTGGGCACCTCTTCACCATTTCCTCTACTTGGGTCTTCAATCCTGGAAACCACACTTTCTCTCGCATCCGGGCCTTCATTCTTTCTACTCCTTGGTGCCCCCGTGGGCTAATTGGGTCGCTCGGTGTTGCAGGGAGGACGGTATCACTATTCTGGACCCTCTCAGCAAAATTCCTCCTTGTGTCACGCTCAGTTCATTTCTGACCCTCCACATCTTGAGGAGGCTCTCCTTCTCCGGGCCAGCCCAGTCATTGGCTGATTGCAGGAATTGATGCCAGTGGCCTCCTTGGACGGTTGTCAGCACCTTGGACAGTACAGGGTCGCTCTCCACGGCCGTGGCGATGTCCTCTAGTGTCAAGGCTTTTGGGCACATTATCGTGGAAATCATGTTCAGGTGACACTCCAAAGCATCGATGACTGCTTCTTCTTCTTGATCGTGGGGTGGAGCTGGGTGTCTCGAGAGGAAGTGAGCAGGGTTCTTGGCGCCTGGGCGGTAGACTACTTCCATTTCGTACTGCTGGAGCCCGATGGCCCACTGTTCAATCCTCAGGGGAGGGTGCGGTGCCGATCCTCGGAATAATGGCACCAAAGGTTGGTGATCAGTCACCATTCTGAATGGTTGGCTGCAGATGTAGAGGTGGAAATGACGGCAAGCCCACCTGATGGCCAGGGCCTCCCTCTCAATTTGTGCGTATCGCCTCTCCGTGGGTGAGAGCGCCTTGTTGGCGAAGGCCAGGGCCGCCCACCTGCCGGGTTCTTGCTCCTGGGTTAGTACTGCCCCTAAACCAACCGGGCTGGCGTCGACGAGTATCTCCGTTTGTTTGGCCGGGTCGAAGTACACTAGGGTGGTGTGGTCTAGGAGGGCAACCTTGATTCTTTGAAACGCTGTTTCCTCCAAGGGTTCCCCACTTCCACATGGCGTCGGCCCTGGTGAGGTTGCGGAGTGGTTCCGCGATGGTGGCCAAATCGGGGATGAATCGGCCGCAGTATGTGGCTATCCCTAGAAAGCTTTGCACTTCGGATACTGTCGCTGGGGCTGGGGCGTCCTTGATCGCTTGGGATTTCCGCTGGTCCACTTGGATTCCTTCCTGGTTGAACAGATACCCGAAGAACTCTATCTGTTTCTGAAAGAGGAGGCACTTCTCTTTGTGTAGCGTGACCCCATGGTCCCGGAGTCGCTTCAGCGTTGCCCTGAGGTGTCGGTAGTGTTCGTCAGCAGTTTCTGAGTGGATGAGTATGTCGTCACTCACGTTCAACACTCCCGGTAGGCCTGTTAGTATCCCTCTCACTGCGTCTTGAAACACCTCCGCCGCGGACGATATGCCAAAGTTGAGACGTTTGCATCTCCGTAGTCCCAGGTGGGTACTGAACGTGGTTATGTAACGGCTCTCTTTGGCCAGGACCAGTTGGTGATAGCCTGCGTTCAAGTCTAGTTTAGAAAACCAACGAGACCCGTTGACGTCAGCCACTATGTCGTCCATCGTTGGCGTAATGTGTTGTTCCCGCTTTATGGCCTTGTTGGGGCCATGTCTATGCATAGCCTGATCTTCCCTGGCTGCCTTGGCTTCTCGGCTATCACCATGGGGGATAACCATGGTGTGGGTCCCGAAACCTTCTCAATGACCCCTTGGTCCTCCAGTTTCTGCAGCTCTTGTTCCACTAGTGGTCTGAGGTGGAACGGGATTCTCCTGTGCCGTAATGCCGTTGGTGGGACAGATGGGTCAATGTGGAGCTTGACGGGTGTCCTTTTGATCCGGCCTAGTCCTTGGAATAAGTCTGCGAATTGATCTAGTAGTTCTTTGGTCTGATTCGCTTGCACACTTCTCACGAACATTACTAAGCCGAGGCCTTCCGCTGCGTGGCTGCTTAGCAGGGTGTCGACCTCTTGGTTAATGACATGAATGTCAGCTGTGATTTCACTATCTTCTGACCGTATAGGCACTGTTATCTTGCCCCGGATTGGTAGGGGTGAATCGCTCCCATATGCGAACATCCTTGTTTTGGATGGTTTGAGCTCCGGTTTGCGCTTCAGCCGATTGTATTGTTGGATGCCCATGACATTTACTGACGCGCCGGTGTCAATTACCGCGCATACTTCTGACCCCGCAATCTTCACTGGGCATGTGGGCTGAGGCCTTCTCCGTTTCTTCAGTGCCTGTGTGAATGATACGAGATACGTTTCACCTTCGTCTTCCTCGGTTGATGAGTCTTCGGCTTGGTACAAAGCTCGTTCGTCCTTTCTCCGCCCTTGAGACGACACGAGGGACATGCTCGATAGCTGTCTTACTAGTTTACGCACTGGCTTGGCTCCTCTGCTCTCCTTCCTCGGACCTTTCCTCCGGCACACCAACACGAAATGGTTCGGTATTCCACAGTTGGTGCACGTCTTCCCTTGTGCAGGGCATCTGTGGGGTGGGTGTTCTTCATGCCCGCAGTACCCGCACTGACCTCTCGGGGTCTGGGGCGGGGGGTCTTGAGGCCTGTTCCTCCTGTCCCGCGTCGTGATGGCGTCGGTTCTGTTTTGACGGTCGCGCTCTTTTCAGTTGTTCGCATCAGCGCCAGGTCCATTCTTCCGCTCGCGCGGCTGACAAGTCACGTGACCGGGCCATGACTAGGATGTCGTTCAGGGGGATGTCGGGCTGCCGCAAGATGAGCCCCCGCAGGACTTTGCTACGCACTCCCTGGATCAGCTGGGCCCGAATCTCCTCCGCAGCCCTCTCGTCGGTTAGGTGGGTGCTCGCCAGTTCCCTCAGCCTTGCGTGGATCGCGTTGATCGACTCCCCATCGCGTTGTCTCGCCTGCCGTAGTTTGAATCTCTCATAGTCCCTGTTCAGTTGGGGGTCGAAGTGCGCGTTGAGCGCGGCCACCGCTGCGTTGTAGTCGGTCGGGCCTCCCGTGCCCGGGAGGTGCTTGAAAAGAGTGTATACTTCTTCCCCAGCGTAATGGAGTAGGAGCGAGCGCTTGACAGCTCCCTCCGTCTCCCTGGTGGCTATGAAGTAGTTTGAGGCGGCCCAACCACGTTTTCCACCGTGGGGAAGCTGTTGTGGGGTCAGCCACTTCGCTGAACGGGGGCAGGACTCCCGTGGGCGCATGCTGGGTGACGACGCGGATCTGTGCTTGCTGGTTGTCTGGATTATCTCCCATCCCACCCTCGTCGCCAGTGTAGTGGTGTGGCTGGCGCTGGTTGCGGGACGCGCAGCGCGCATTAAAGTACCTGCGTCCACACCAGTGCTCGGGTAGCTGGGAACCGCCCCCGAGCGGGCACACCCCTTCTTTTATTATGCGCGCCCCGCCGGCGGGAGCGCGTGGGTGCGTTACATCCGGCGGCGGCCGGCAAACAACTAGACTGTATTGCTCCTTACATCCCGCAACCCCCCCCAAGCCCCGGGGGGGGGGGGCGGCCGAGCACTTTGCCAGGGCCGGTTTTGGTTCTCAGTCCGGCCCTGGCCCCACCCCTTTCATATGGGGTCTAGAATTGATTACTTGTAATCCCAATGTCATTCTGTAATGCTGAACAACATATCGATATAAATAATTCAAGATGCAAAATTAGCACACCACAAACACTGCTTTATTTGCAAAATGGATGTTGTTACCATGTGAATTCCAGGTCTGACAGTTGTAACCGATTCTGGTCAAAGGCACGTGCACTGTCGCTGACTGTTAAATATCCTTTTCCAGAGTAACCTCTATGGCAGATAGGGGAGCGTGGACAGACTGGCTAGATCAAACATCCTTTCATACCCTTTGGTATGCTAAAACACAGAGTTTGCAATTACTGATTGACGGCGCTCACAGGCACAGGGAAGCACGGTCGGTGTAAATCTCATGCACAGGAGAAAACAAAATGAACCTGTTACAGGCGAACATCGACAGTGTTTTGCTCAGGAACACCAAGAAAGGAGGTGGAGCCATCTATTTAAAAGGAGGGTGTGGCACAGGGAAAGAACCATTGTCATCCAACACCAGGCTGGAAATAAGAGGCAGGGAAGGGGTGGGGAGGAGAGGGAGAAAATGAGTTCGAGGAGAAGAATGGTGGAATGGGTGGGGCCCTGACATGCTTTTTTTTTTTTTTTTTTTTACAAAAAAGGCACGTGGTTAAAAGACTGTTTGGAGTCCCAACTGACAAACGAGAATGTCTGTGATTAATTTAAAAGTGAGATTTGCTACCATTTGGGATAAAAAAAAAAAACGACTTTCTTTTAATGAAATAAAGGAGGAGTTGGAAACAAGATAATCGACTGTTTGTAAAGTCTCCGGGTATAAAGATAATTCAAAAAATTGGTTTTATGTCAAAAAGAAATCTAGAAATATTCATTGTTGCCTCCGTGGAATGCTGAGGAAATACAAAGTGGGCCAAAGAGAAGTAATCCCACACACACGTGTATGCCCGTAGTTCGATTTAGGTTATTGGCTATTTAGTAGAATATAGAGTTTGTAACATCATTGGGTTGAGAATGTTGCTTTACAGCCACAGCTGCCGACTTTGGAATTGGTGAACCATGTTTTCGAATCTCAGCGTCAGCCGAACATCCTGTGATTCTGGACAAATCACTTAAAAAAAAAAAAAAAAAATGAATTTGTCATTGTGTAATGTAACTGGTGCTTACTTAAAGCGGTCCAATACAAATCCGTCAGGTCGACACCACGCTACATAAAGGTACAAATTATTTATACATTAACTAATGTATTTATTTCACAAGATTTCAAACCTGTGCTCTGTCACAAGATTTCAAACCTGTGCTCTGGCGTCATTTGCGGTAAATCCTTTCTTCTACTTCCTGTGCACATTGTCCCGACTTCACATCTGAACATTTTATGAGCTGAATGTCCCATCTTGCTGGTTGACGAGCACTGGAATACTCGGGTTCCCATAACACTTTCTCCAGCTGCACTTTTTTCTGCAACACCGGGCTACATCCTTTGTGACTGGTTAAATCTATAATTGTAGGAGGTATTTCACCATCTCCATGTATCTTCTGCAGGCGGTAAACTGCCTTTTCTTCTCCAGGTGATTTTCTCTTGGCAAGAGCAGAAGTGTGTGGTATAGTTGCTTTTTACTATAGGCATTGCTTCCTCTCTGACCACTGTGGGCTGTGTGTGTGCTCTAGCAATCACCAATTTGCAGATGTCCTCCTTGAATGTTTCTGATTTAAATGCATATATGCGTTATGTATTCCAACTATGGCATACTTTTCAGCTCATTTCTTCTTAATGTGCTATTTCTGAAAAAGTAATTTGCCATTTTTTCTTTCCACTTTGGGAAGTGCACAGGCTGCAGTTAGGACTAGATCCTTCAGCATCATGAAGTTAGCCTCCTTTTTTAGGTGCGTCATCATGGGTTCGAGTCTGGATCAATGTCATACATTTTGCACATCAGATATTGCTAAGATTTTTGCAAACTGACAAAGATCCTTTTATGTAATATTTTTTGGCAACTCTTTCACCAGAGTTTGCAATGGTGCATGTATACAATCTTTTGGAAAGATCGCGCGGCTGCACCAGTCACTCTCCAAAATCAACTATGTGCTTTTCCTATTTATTTGTTTTTTTTCCAGAGCTCCACCGCTTTGTTTCATAGAATATCTTTTTCCACTTTCACCTGGAAGATCCATTTGATTTCATTGTTAATTTCGTACCATGTTTCTTCCAATCCTTTTGCTACCACCAGGGCTGTTTTAACAGCATTATTGGTCCCAGGGCAAAGCAGTGCAGTGGGCCCTGCCTACACAAACACTTACAGGAATAAAAATGTTTAATGGAAAATTAGAGTTAAATTCTGGTCTTAATGGGGCCCCAATGCTCGTGGGGCCCCTGGGCAAATGCCCAGCATGCCCATGCGTTGAGACGGCACTGGCTACCACTGCTTTATTCTAGACTTCTACGCGGTAAAATGAAGGGTTTTTCACTCTTTATCAATGCCACCTCAACTCTCCCAACCTCCATCGCTTTCAATCATAAACACAGATCATCTTTTGTCCATTTCCAAATCAATTCATGGTTTGACTCCTCTGTATCTTGCTGAAACACTTCTCTCTCACCCTCTGGACTTTTATATTGTGTTTAGGAAGGAGCAAAGCTGAAAACCCAAATGGCCCACAACTCCACAAAAAGGTATAGCTTTCCCAGATTTATTAAAAACTGAGGGGCAGCATTAGCAGTCTTTTGTACCAGTGAGAAATTGTGCCTATTACCACGAGGGGCTCCTCGGGCAACAGGGGAATTGTGCCACACTATTCTCTGCTGGGAGTCCCCCGCTATAGATTCTCAGCTGGCCCACCCGCCATTGGCCAGCGCTCACCCATATGCACAATCTCGCAATTGCCATGTCGTCTGGCATGCTTCATCGGATTGTTCTCTCTATAGATTCTCAGCTGGCTCACCTGCCACTGGCCATCGCCCACCCATATGCACATTCTCACTATTGCCATGTCGTCTGGCATGCTTCATTGGAATGTTCCCTCTATAGATTCTCAGCTGGCTCACCTGCCACTGGCCATCGCCCACCCATATGCACATTCTCACTATTGCCATGTCATCTGGCATGCTTCATTGGAATCTTCTCTCTGTTTACCTCCGATTTATGCCGTCCTTTTCTGCCTTTATAATTACTCTGAAACTCAGCTTCTCAATTGTGATCTTGCAGATCTTAAAAACTTAACTCAATTCCATCCTTTCCCACTCCTCCAACTTTGATGCTTAATATATCACATATATATTATAATAAAGTATGCTGTTTTTCTTGTAGCTTCTCCTTTTCCATCATATGTGTAATCTTCAACCCACATAACCTGCAATAACCTTCAGTTGAACTTGTACTTCTGTACTTTTGATCTACTGTATACTGCATTTTTGATAAAAGTGCTAATGTTTTTCGAAATAAATAAATAAAATGTGAAAGCACCCCTGCAAAATAAATGTTCTTTTCTTTGTTTGGTTCACTCATGCAAAGCTCTCAGAATCAGGATCCCGAACTTCAGCACCAGACTTTGTTAAGTTACAAATCACATAGCCTGAAATAAAAATTACTACAATTTAAAAATGTATTTTTTTTTTACTAGAGTTTGTGATTACATAAAGTATGGAAAGCTAAAATAGTGCCTAAACGGCTACTGCTATAAAATAATGGAATAATATTTCTGAGCTATTCATCTGTATCCTGATTTAGATTGTATTTCTTTTGTCTTGGGGGAAGTCTGGACATTTTCTTACTGTAGGTACAAAATCCCTCTTTTAAATGGAGCATCTGATACCACTATTGATTTTGCCGCGCCACTGTACTTACTGCCTGATGGGCCTTGTTACTTCTTATCTTATGTAATCATCTAATTTCAATCTAAAGTTAATTAGACTTCAGCATCAGATGCTCGTCCATAGTACCGCCATTATTCACTGTCCAAAACATTTCAATGGCACTTCTGAGTAAAATTAATGCCGGGAAATACGTGCTGCCTTTGGTTTATATCGAACAAAAAGTCAATTATATTTTAAATGTGGTGGGAAACCACGATACTCCATTTTAATTAAGAAAAAATATAACTCCACGGTTCTCCACTGAGCAGTGAGATCAAGTGGATTATAATGGATAGGTGTAGCCTGCTGGAAATTTTACAGATCAAGGTTCTGTCCAGAAAATAAATTATTATTAATTGCATTATCCCAAAATCAACAGTTTAATCAATATCTACTTTCCCAAGTAAAGTAAAAAAAAGTTAGATCTGCAACACTCTGAAAAACTCCTACAATGTAAGCTTAATTAAAACTGCTTTGCGTTAGCTTTCCTCCAAAGCAACATATTTTCAGTGTCACTTGGCTTCATCAGTAAGGAGAAGTTTTAGTCTTTATTAGGACTTGACAACTTTTGTTTTAAACGGCAAAAACCTTTCAAAATGTGCAAATTTTGGGAAATTTCATGCAATTTTACAGCAAAAAATATTGCATGTGTTTTTATCCCACAAGAGACTGGTTGAAACAGAAAATGTCTAACAGGAACAGTAAAACTGTAGCTGAGAAACACTTTCTCCTCAAACCAGTTTCCTGTTGATACGTTGCATACCCTCTTTTTACATTTTTCAGCAAGATACCAGTGAGTAAATTTTGCTCAATTGCACAATTTCACCCAAACCTACACAGGATACAGAGAGTCCGCATACCTATTTAACTTGGGATCCTAACAACGTAATGGGCTGCTTCAACTTACAATTCTAAACCAAATGAAATATGTCAGTCAGAATGTATTATTTAGTATTTCACACATACCAGGCTGGTTTTTTAGACTTTTGTTTTCAGTCGCATAACATAGGCCACAGTGGAATGGAATCTGGAAACTCATTTCAGAAGCTTAATTTATGTACTTTAAGGCACCCATGGTAAAACCCAATTCATTTGACTAAACAGTGTCATAACCCCTTTCAGAGGTCCACAGGGGCTACTGGGCCCAATCGTGGTGGTTGAGGCCTTTTACTGCTGATGTCAAGGGGGCCCAACTTACTGTGGATCCCAAGCAACTGGCGCAGTACCCTTCTGCACGTAACTCTCAGTAGTAGCTGTGGACAAGCAGTTAAAGGCTTCATGGGGGGGGTGTAAAAACAGAATAGTGAACACAAATCACTTAAAGTGCACTCAGCAATGTCAATAAATCAATGTCCTGTCAAATACTTATTTTTGCATGAAAAAGAAATATTTTATTTCTAACTCTATGCATTCAAAGTAATGACATTCCCAAGCAAAACCCGATCCCCTTGAGGTCGGGACTCTAGTATTTCTTTTCTCTGTCAAATCCCTGTCCTATCCTCATCCTGGCATTGTGGTCAGGGTTATTCCCCATTCACTGGGGGCCACATGCAGGCAATGCTCACTAGTCGGCCTTACTCAAGAGTTCCCCTTTGACTTTTAGGATTAGTCAAAGTCTTTATGATGCCACAGCACCTTCAGCAACGAGCCCCAGGGGCCCAACAGGCCAGATTTAAGCCTTACCTGCTCCTGAAGCACGGAAGCATTCAGCGTCTCAACGGGTGCCCTGATCGCAGGCACCAACAAGTTCTGGTTTTGTTCAGAGAAGTTGGGCTGCTTGCTGTATACGCAGCAGTACAGACAGGTGCAAGCTCTCTATCCCAAGTGGTGGTGCTGGCTTTCCTCAGTGATCAGAGATGCTTCCAGCCTTCGTGGACCCTACAAGTCTGTCTTCTGCACACAGGCAGGGGTTATCTTAAACTCCCGACCAGACACTGGCTATGGTGCAGCATCGCCCTCTGCGTCCTCCAAAATTCCTCGGGGTCGGTTAGAGGCAGACCTCGATGCCTAAGCTTGACCTGCCTTGATTCTTCCCGGGCAACAGCCCGAACCTTTGGCAAACACAGTATCGCCAGCCCCTTCTGGCAGGTGGGGTTGCTCTGGTACTTGCGGGCACAGCGCAGACTCCTCGATGCAATCACCCTCAACACAGTGGTCCCTCCTGGCACATGGGGTCACCGTTAAGGCACACTCAAGCCTTGGTGCGCTTGTCTCCACAATCACTTTAACAGTGGTCCCCTTTGGCATACGGGCTCATCGCAACAAGACGGTAGGCTTACAGCTCCCCACATGGCGCTTGATGCACAGTGACCCTCTCCTGGTATACAGAGGTTACTGAATAACTCCTGCCACAGGCAATGACCCTATCAGTGCAGTTATGTCCTCACACCTTGCACAGGGAGTCCTCTCTGTGGGGCTCCCCACTGGCCTTCGCTCCCTTCAATGCTCTCCTCTTCCTCACAAGGCACAATGGTCTTGGTAGGTGCTGGTGCTCCAGGGCAGGTGGTCTTGGTTCCTTAGATGATGTCCCCTCATTCAGCAGGGAGACTAGCAGGCGTGGTCCCCAGTCCTGGTCACAGGCAGAAGTCGTGTAGATCTTCCCCTCATGACACAGCTCATCTGGCTGCTTGGCAGATGACAAATTTTGGGGTCTCAACCTTCTTTTCTTATAGTCAATTTCCAGACATCAAATGTGATTTAGGCTCTGAGTCTTTAAAGTTTTATTTAAACTGTTCTCTTTCTTCTTTCCTCTTGAAAGGCTGTCTGTCATAGCAGGTGAGACTCCAAAGCTAATAGTCCCAAAACACAGGCCATGGGAGTGACTAAAGGTCACACCTGAATGTCAACAACAGTGATATGTGTATCAAAAGGTTAATCCTGGGCTCCCAGCCCCACTCTTTATTATTCCTTTATCAGCCTCATCTCCTTCCTGACATGTGCCCAGGCCCGTTCCTTGTGATCTATCACTGAATCAATGAGCACCCTTTTGAAGTGTAAAGGGGGAGTTTCTCTCTCTCTCTCTCTCCTTTCCTCTAGTGTGTCCCACCCAGCTCACAGGAAGTCAGCAATACGCAAATTCGTATGGGTGGATTCCAGGCAGGCCTGGCCTTCCCAAATTGGATCCCATGGTCCTCCATGGATGTACCATTGCAGGCACACTTGCACTCAGTGTACATACACAGCACATACACTTTTCAATACTGTCATTTCCACATGTTGTGCCACCCCAGGTGCGCACACTTCCAGTACACACAATCGCTATGTGTGCACTGCACAGTAATATATCCTTTCTGTATTGTGCCATCATGTGCTATTTGGGGGTGAGTGCTTGCAATGTTCAACACTCCGTCCATCATCCCCTTTGGTTTCTCTATTTGCAAACATGCACTGCTAGCACACGTGTTCGCCATGCATGTGCTGCACAAACTTCACCCATCATTTATTGTACTTCTCGCAAGCACACATACACAGCGCATGCTTCCATTGTGCACACACTGCACAATACTACATCCTTCATGTGATGTATTCCTCACAGGCATACACACATGCAGTACATGCACTAACCATACATGTACTGCATAGCACTGCTCTATCCATGCACTGTACCCTTTTCCAGGCACACATACATCCAGCATGGAGTCACCACTCTTGCGCTAGTGAACATTTTACATCTATATGTTGTAGGCCAAGGGTGAGTTAAGCACACAGCAGCAGAACTTTTAAAAAGGCAAGTGAGCCTGCAGGCCTCACTCTAGTGACCCTGGGTAAAAAGGACCTGTTCACTTCTACTGATCACTGCACGGTACGCTGCCACACCCGCAATAATGCTGCTCAACTCTTGGGGAAGGTGGTAGCCTTGCACCACTATGAGAGTAGAGCTTTGGGCACCTCTCCTGGTCCACCAAGCCAACAATCTGTGAGACACGCTTATATCATGGCACACACACATGATCCGTGTTTTCCCATGATAACAAAAATCAGCATTAGGGATCCTGACAACAGTACAGTTGGGCACTTAAGGCAGGGGTACATGTCTTTTGCCATGCAGAGGAATTTTTCATGACAACAACAAAGTGTACCAGTTCTGTCAAAAAACTAATTGTTTCTGATATACTTAGCAACTGCAAGTTGGTTATATCTTTACATACAAGCAATGAGGAGATTAAACCACAATCATAAGTAAGAACATGATATGATGCTTCTTTTGACTAGATCGCCACAGGATGTGCTTAAGAAATTGGGTTATTAGTTGAAGGGAGTGAGAACCCAACCCAAATAATAATCACGGTCCTTGGCAGTGTGAGCCACTAAAGTCACTAAACCAACCTGAGCTCAAGCCCCTGGTAGCTTGGCAGAGAGAAGAAAGGCTTAACTTGGAGGCACTGTGTAAAGTATGTAGTACTAACACAGTAAAAGTCAAAATGCAAAACATGAAAAAACCCAAAACTAATTAGAAAAATATAGTAAAATTTAGAAACAAAATGACACTCATGATATAAATCATATGTCAAAAATCTAATATGGGGAACAGGAGACATATTTATCAAGTTTTAAATAAAAAATAGCAGCAAGAAACCCAAAGTGCCAATGATAGTCAATGGTGTCAGCAGACCAGGACCTAGATGCAATTTGACACTTACCGCGATGGAGTGCGGGTCAAATATACTAAATAGACTTGTACTAGTCAAAGGTTTTTCCTTCTGACTTTAGGCCTTTTAGTCTCAATCACCACAGGGGCAAACTTCTAAAGCCATTCAGGATCTCAGGAAAGGCACTTAGAGACTCACAGGGTGGCAGACAAAGTCCAGTCCAGGCCCAGTTGCCACTGATCTGCTGGGCAGTTGCAGGAATGGCCTCTTGGAGCTCGTTGTATTTCTGCTGCTTTAACAGGAGATCAGCCTTTTGATCCTTGGAGTCCACATCTTTGTCCTGGGTAAAAGAGGGAGTGCCGGTCCAGTCTTATAGACTCTTCCTAGGTCTCACACAGCAGTTTCAGTCCTCTTCTGATCTTCCACATGTTAAGCAGTGTTCTGAGGAGAGTTCTTGGGATGCCACTTGTATGCCCAGTGCTCACCTGTGGGTGTACAGGAAATCCTTTGTCCATCCTCTAAACCAGTTCTGGGCAGCTCCCCCCACCACCGGGTTTGGAGCCAGCCTGACTAGAACAACAAAAGGGAGGCAGGCCTAGGTATGAGCTTCATCTGCCAGCGGCAGGGTAAGCATCTTTTGAAGCTCAGGAAGGGGCTGGTACGGCCCCAGGCTATTCTGTCAAGGAGGGAATCTCCCTCCCCCACCCAAGGCACTTTGTCCACTGTCCTGGAGCAATACACCGCTCACAACAGGGGAGCCATCAGTAGTCTGGTGGGGGGAACAGCCATTCCATCGCTTCTGTTACCCCGCATGCCATTACAACGCATGCGCTGTAACAACACGTAGTCTTTACTATGCATTGTTTTACAACATATGTGCTTTTACCACACATGCCTTTACATTTCGTTGTAAAGGTATGGATGGTAAAAGCACATACGTTGTAAAACAATGCATAGTAAAGACTACGTGTTGTTACAGCGCATGTAGAGAGATGGCAATTTTAGTGGGACACCGTGCCCTGTTTACCGAGGCATGCACGATCCTCAGTGCCTTAAAAATCAAATAAAGTTACTGTTAATTTGAACATTGGGGACACTCGTAGAATAAAGGAAGATTTCTTCCTTATACATAAAACTGCCATCTCGCTACATGGGAGCCTCATTATATGCGAGCGCGCGTCTTGTCACAATTTCAAATAAAATTAAAAAAACCTTCGCGTTAGCTACAATCGGTGTATTGAGACGCTATCTGCTGACAGCGCACGGATTGTACTACATTTCCCAGTGCACCCCCTCAAATCAATGACGCGACTTATGCGTGCCAGTTCGATGACGCTGTACATTGCCGCACCCAACAGGCGGAGCATTTTCCTCGCGCACTGAAGGTACATTTAAACTCCAGTCCCGGAGCCTTCCACGCAAAAGCCCGGGGACCCCGCACCAAGTAGGTGACAAAGCGGGGCAGGACCCTTGATGGTGTGAGTAATCACCCATGTGCTGGTTATTTCTACAGAGGTACGTGCATGCCCACTCTGACACGGGCATTTTTAAAGAACAAGTTCTAACTAAGACCTTTGGTTTTTTCTTTTTCTCTTTCATTGCAAACTTGATATCGACAAGTAGTGTTTGACTACAGGGCTGCCCTTTTAAACCGTGTGGCACCCGGAGATGAGTTTCCTCTCCCATGAGTGGGTAAGGAGGACAGTCTGAATGGATGAAATGAGTGACTAAACACATGGAGTGATAGCAGCATTACGCTGTTGAATGTGAATGACACTGGTGATTTCACAATGATCAAGCACGCACAAGTATGCGGATATTGACAGTATGCGATAAAAGATCGCCACACCACCATTTTTTGCCACCTATGTGAGCGTGGTAAGATTAAAAGAGTGTCGCAACCACATATCAAGTGTTATGTGAGATGATGTGTTTTTATGCCTTGCTTACAACAGAGGTGCATTTGTTATCACGTCACACATGGGAAGCATCGAAATGGGTTTAAAGAAATGCTACACTATGAATTCCTTTTCTCTGTTTGTTTTCACAGATGGAGTGTTAAGAGGATTAAAAAAGATAAATGATCTTTTTATAATAAAACAAGGAGCAGCTACCTGCCCTTAATTCAAAGCAGTATAGGAAATCTCCTTCTGCACATTTCCAGGGAGGGCGATTTGTTTGGTTGCCCTGAAGAAAGTCCGGGACCTACTTAGGCCCTCGCAGGACTGAAACATGTTGGCATGAGAGTCATAGGACCATAAATACTCCAATTTGACCCCTCATTTATATTTTTAAAAACCCTAGTAAATCCAAGAATAAAGGGATACTGGGATTTGCTTGTGGTTTTTTAATCTTTATTCCCCCTGGTCTTATTATCATTAAGAGCTCCCTGAAATACGGTTGAGCCCACCCTGACTTTTAGGCATCAGGGTGACCCGATGATGAAGCATGACACCACTAGGGTGTATGAGGGTAACTAAAAGAAAAGGAATCATTTCCTTCCCCACTCCTCAGTGGGTCTCTTCATCTTAGGACTTCCCACCAGACCCCCAATAAGGCTTATCATAGAGAAAATCGAGGTAGAACTCTAAAACACCCGAAGAGTACTTATCGTGATTTAGTGTTGCACACACGGGAGGTTGTACTCTTTTTAAGAATTTCCTCTCGTCCCTTCAGGCATAGGGAAAGGGCCCTTTCCCTCCTTGCCATAGTTGTATTAAAGTAATGCACATCTCACCTGAGCCTGGTTGTCATCCTCTATCTCCCTGCTACCCATCTGCTTTTAAACCCTCCTACTCCCTTTCCTTCCATCTAGCGTCCTCTGATCCCCCATCACCTTTAGGGTTGTTTTACTTTTTAAATTTTTTTCCACTATTTGCCCCTTGATGCACTATTAACAGGTGATCATTTACATTTATTTTGACAATTTCAAGATGGCCGCCTTCATGTGCGCAGGTCCACACATACATGGAGGACACCTACAAATGATTGCGTTTTATTTTAACAAAACCCATTCAAAGATGTACTCCTTGGATGCACGCACATTGATCGTAGCCATCTTTTGAATGGCATTTGATAAAACATTACAAATGCATTCAGAGATGGCTGCTATGGATGCCTGCACATCCAAGACATGCATCTTTTAATGAAGTTAGCAGTGTTCTAAAACCCTTAAAGAGGTTTAGCTGCTAAGATCTATTAACTTTGCCAATGCTTGTTGTTAATTGTAAACTAACACTAGACAAGAGACCTAACTGAATGTTGTACTTTCGAAATAGTTGCAATATTTTTATTGCGTTCCCAATGACAAATTGGGTTCTTTCTCCCACTGCGCTCTCAGGGTATTATATATGCTTGATGAGAATTGTGTTTCAGAAAGGCATAAAATATTAGGTGTAACTTTTATTAGGACCAGGTAATGCTGTAGTAATAATGTGTATAGTCCTTACCACATATCACTTTCCCACATCTTAAATCTACCATCTCTTGTAGATGAACTAGTAAGTTCGATCATGGTAGGATTGTTTTTCACTCTCACCTTTAGAGGTGGGACTGATTGAAACATTTTTATATGTAATATGCATAATTTTCTCATTAATGATGCGTATTGTACATATGTAACTCAGCCAGTCATCCATGTAAATACTGTATGCAAGGTATGTTCAAAAGGCATGCAGGGGGATCAGCCCAGTGTATTGTCCATTCAGGTTCCAGAGTCATGAGTTGAACGCTATGGCAAATATCCAATTTCACATTTTTGCTTTAAACAAAGTCTCAAGGGACAGGAGCAAACATTACGTCAACAGTGTAACCATAAGAAAATGTAAATTATTAAAAATATTTAAAAAACTGAATTCTGGATTTTCACCTATTACCCTCAGGCTACACATACATTATGCACATCCTTAGTGACACACCTACTCAGCATGCTATGGTTTGCCTTGATATAATCTACGAGATGACCTCAGTCTCAAATATATGTTGCTTTCCTTGTATGCAAAATATATTACACCACAAGATGTTGAGGAGATCTGGAAGAAAAAAGAGGATTGTTGGACTTGGCCCTTTTTGCAGGGTCATCCCTGAACTTTTTGCCCTCCTCCTATATTTTTTCTGACCTGTTGTTGGCAGTTTTATGACTCTGGGCACTTTACCACTGCTGATCAGTGCTAAAGTGCATATGCGCTCTGTTATAAATTGATGTATGGATTAGTGACTCCATGTTTGGCCTATTTGATTCACTGTCAGACCCTAGTACAGTGCACTGGTTGTGCCCAGGGCTTGTGACTCAAATGCTGCTGGTGGGCTTGCAGCACTGGTTGTGCCACCCACAGAAGCAGCCTGTAAAAGTGTGTCTCAGGTCTGCTATTGCAGAGCCTGTGTGCAGTCTGGTACTGCCATGTTGACTGGGCAAGTGCACCCACTTGCCAGTCCCTAAACCTTCCCTTTTCTTCATATTAGACACCCCTATGGTAGGCCCAAGGGCAGGGTGCATTGTAAGTATAAGGTAGGACATGCCCTGGTGTGTGTGGCATGTCCTAATAGTGAATTACAGCCATTTTCGTTTTTCACTATTGCAAGGCTACCTGTTCCCCATAGGCCAGAATAGGCAGTTTGATTATTACATCTTATAATCCTAACTGACCCAGGGAACTAGGTAGAAATT
Organism: Calotriton arnoldi; assembly: GCA_963921515.1. Lineage (NCBI taxonomy): Eukaryota > Metazoa > Chordata > Amphibia > Caudata > Salamandridae > Calotriton > Calotriton arnoldi. Next base: position 697,423 of record CAWUFW010001363.1, on the reverse strand, counting down.
TGAGTTTAGTATGCCTGAACTCAGAATGATAAAATACATCTTTTAGTGAAGTTGGTTTTAACATTCTTTGTTTGAAAATACCACTTTTAGAAAGTAGGTATTTTCTTGCCTAACTATCCAAGCTTGCCTCTGCTAGGTTGTGTATTCCTTGTCTGGAGTTTGAGTGACAGGGGCTGGGGGATTCCAGGAGACAGGGTGAGTCAGCACAGATCTGAATAGAGAGATCTGCATGTAGATGGGTGGGAGGAGTTGCACCTGGGACCTGAATAGGGCTGTGCCTTCCCTCCACAATGCTGGCTCCACCTCCTGTGGTGCGTCTGATGTCCCTGGCCTACACTGTGAAAGGAAAGAAGGAGTCTTGTCAACAAAGTGCTCCAGGACTGACCAGAACTGGTTTGGACTAGGCAAAGGCCTCTCTACCTTCAGAGAACAAAGGGAAAATGAGTATAAAAGAGGGGACCCAAACCCCAGAACTTTAGATCACTTTTGGGAAACAAGAAGACCCTTTTCTGAGGAGAGGAACCAGAGAAACTGAGGAGGAGACGATCCCTAAGCTGAGTGCTGTTTGGGGGATTGGCCTGCAGTGGTTGCCTGACTGCCAAAGAAAGGAGAAAGGAACTTTGTGTGTACTTTCATCAACTTGTAAAGGATCTCCAAGGGCTTGAGATAGAGCTTGCCTCTTGCTGAAGTCTTAAGGGACAACAGACTTCACCAACCAGCTCCCCTGCCTTCCCTTGCTGGAATTGAAGTGCCTGCTGTTGAGCTGGGCCTTCTGAGAGACTGCGTGTCGCTGGGAGCTGGAAGCGCGACTCAAGACGAAGAAGCGTGATGCCGCCGCAGCCGTTGTCGTCGCATCACCGGAGAAGAGTGTCGCCGTCGCAGCAGACGCCGTCGCATCCCCAGAGAAGCGTGTCGCAGGGCCTGTCGCGGCTCAGAAGATTCGTTGAGTCGCCGCACGGCCGTCGGGCGTGCACGCATCGTTGTCGCATCAAGAAGACGACGCCATTTTGTTTCATTGCACCGGATCTTCATCGCATCACGGCGCTGCTGGTCGCATTGCCACGAAAGCGCAGTAAGAAACCGACGCATCACCTCCCCACGCAGAGAAGAACCAACACATCCCCTACGCAGCAGTAGGGACCCGACGCATCACCGTTCTTGCGTGTAAGGAACCGACGCATCACCTTCCCTGCAACACTTTCGTTGTATAGCGTTACGCATCCGAAGGTACATTGAACTCAAAGTGTCGCATTTACCATCTTATGAGAACTGAGCTAATTCTACCATTTTTAAGTACAGTATTGTGGATTTTTGTCGTTTGTGGTCTTGTGTTAAGTCTATATAAAAATACTTATTTTTATACTACAACTTGTGTGGTGTCCATCTGTAGTGTTGTCACTGGGTTACTGTATGTGTTCACAAATGCTTTACACACTGCCTCTGAGATAAGCCTGTCTGCTCGTGCCAAGCTACCAAGGGGATGAGCAGGGGTTATTTTAGGAGTGTATCCCCCTTACCCTGACTAGACGCAAGTGTCCCTATTTGGACAAAGGTACCTACCTCTGCCAACTAGAGACCCCCAAATCTAACTATGATCATGCAATATTTCTTATACATCCTGCAAATCATGAATTTCAGATCAAACACAATAACTACTCAGAGCCGTAACAGGCAGACAATTGCTGCAACTCCATTGCCCTGAGACTCTCATTGACCACAGGAGGATGGTAGTAGACCAGGGGGAACCTGAATGACATATTCACAAATAAGGACTCCACAGACAACAACGTTTCTTTTATGGGAGAACAGAGTATTGGAACACTTGCAAGCCTCCCGGATCTTGCCACTAGACATACATCTTTGTATGATCTCCAACCATGATTCATGTACACAATAACTACTTCACAAGGCTCTCATATCATAGCAAATATCTGGATGGGAGGGCAAAGCTAGGCAAAGTGGCAAAAAGACTGCTCTGGCCCTTATGTACAGATACTCCATTAGCCTGTTGCATGATCAGAATGGTGCTCACAAAAAATATGACTTGCACACATGGGCTAAGGTAAGCCTGCACATTGGAATCATGGTAACCTAAATAATGCTTGCTTATATAGACACAGTTTGAAAAAGGACAAAATAATCCATAGGCAACACACTATTTGTGTCCTTATGAATATTATTCAAGGTAGATAGATGTCAATGAGACCTTGCCTAATGTGGTGCTCTTCCTTTTGTTCTTCTCCAAACAATCTGCAGGATATGGAAGGCTGTTCACTATTGTTATGTCCGTGGTTAGGCCCTCTCCTGCTTCTTATTGCCAGTTTGTTAAATCATGAAATACCCCTTCTGCCTAGGACATCCCATTTGTTCTTTGCTGGCCCACCCAGTGTTGCCCTCTAAAAAGTACCACCAACCTTGACTTAGAACCTTATATAAAGGTGGTGGCCAGGATTCTCCGTCTATCCTGTTGGCTGTATTACAAGTGCATTAAAGCCTAAGGTACTTGTAATACAGTGCACAGGATATTCCTCCACGGTTTGAAGGAGCATCCATCACACCAAACTCTAAATAAGGCATCCATTTTTCCCCTGTCTTTTTGCTTTCTGACCTCCCGGTTTTGACTCTGTTTTTGCTGGTTTAGTGTCTCCGCGCACTTTCTCACTGTTGTCCAGTGTTAAAGTGCAAGTGCTCCTATTGTAAATTGGATTATGGATTCGTGTTTCCATGATTGGCATATTTGATTTACTTTTAAGTCCCTAGTAAAGTGCACTGAGAGTGCCAGGACCTGTAAATCAAATGCTGCTAGTGGGCCTGCAGCACTGATTGTGCCACCCACACGAGCAGCCTTTCAAAAGGGTTCTCAGACCTGCCACTGCAGTGTCAGCACACAGTTTTTACTGCCATGTCGACTTGGCACGTGCACCCACTTGCCAAGCCCTAACCTTCCCTTTTATATCATGTAAGTCACCCCTAAGGTAGGCCCAAGATGCCCCTATGGGCAGGGTGCATGTGTAATTGAAAGGTAGGACATGTACTGGTGTGTGACATGTCCTGATAGTGAAATACAGTCTATTTCATTTTTTGCTGTTGAGAGGCTATCTGTCCAATAGTATAGAATGGGGAATACTCTGTAACATTTTACAAGTATATCTTCCCATTGGGACAAGATAGAGAAATGGAGTTCTATATGCCTGAACTCAATGTAGAAATGCATCTTTTAGTAAAGATGATTCTTATGTTCTGTGTTTGAGAACACCACTTTTATAAAGTAGGTATTTTCTTGCTTAGCCGTCCTGTGTGCCTCTGCTGGGTTGTGGATTGACTGTCTGGCTTTGGAGGGACAGGGGCTGGGGATGTGCATTCTCTTCAGAAAACCACTGGAGAAGTTGATGTGTGTCCTGCCTTTCCTGGGTGAGTCAGTGCTGGGTGAATAGACCTGGGCTGCATTTAGAGTAGTGGGAGGAGGTTTCCTTGCACTTGAATGGGCCTGGTCTGCCTTGGACAATGCTGTCTCCACCTCCTACCGAGAAGATGGGCCAGAGTAGACCAAACTGGTTTGGACTGGGCACAAACACTCTCTGCCCAAGAGAATAAAGAGAAACGGAGTATAAATATTGGGGCCCAGACCCCAGAACTTTACAACTCACTTGGAACAAGGAATCTGCCAAGAAAAAGAGCTGGAAGAACTGCCAGGAGGAGTACTGCCCCTTTGCTGTGTTGTTGCTTTGTTGGGTTGGCCTGCAGTTGCTGCTACTGCCTTGGGCAGTGAAAGGACTGGACTGAACTGTCTTCACTTGTTGCCGAGTATCTCCAAGGGTTGAAATAGAGCTTGCCTCCTGTTCACGAAGTCTCAGGGACAGCAAAGACGTCACTTACCTCTGGGTACCACCGCTGGAACCATGGGTTTCAGTTGCCACAGAGGGGGAAATCAGCCGACACCGCTGCTGGCTCCGTGTTCTGAAGGCACCGCCGCACCTCGCACTGCAACTCTGGTCTCACCGACGAAGACAACCGCCGCCACCACCGAGTCGCTGTTTGTACCGCGACCTATGGGCACCGCACTCTGCGCCGCCTCACTTCACTCCGCCACCCTGGTCTCACTGACGTCACTGCCCACTGACCTCGACACCCGTGACCGCACTGTGGTTTGGGGGCACCGCTCGTAAGTCACAGGACGCACCACCCCATCTCACAACGCACTCTGGGCCGACCGACACCAGCTCCCATCAACCAACATGGCCATTGCACCATGACCTGTCAGCACCGTCACTAGCAACGCCTCACTTCGCACCGCAGCCCTGGTCTCACCGACTCTGTTGGATGACTGTCACCGAGACGCTGCCTGCACCATGACCTGATGGCACTGCACGCCACACTGCTAAGTTTCACATCGCAACTGTGACGGTTGCTGTGACCGGAGATCAGCGGCAACCTAAGGTCCTGTTTACGAGTCTGCTGACACCAACGCCTGCCCACACTGACACGGTTGGCTGGAACTGTGGATTCTGTTTTCAGCAAAGCGGTGTCCCCGGACGGAGCTACCGACTTCAAGGAACTGCATTTTAAAGTCATTCTTGCAAAGTGCATACTTTGGATTACTGTATGTTGGCTTTTTATCGTTTTGGTCTTGTTTGCCCAGATAAATATTGGTTATTTTTCTAAAACTGGTGTGGTGTCCTTTTGTAGTGTTTTCACTGTATTACTGTTGGTGATGTGCAAATGCTTTACACACTGCCTCTGAGATAAGCCGACTGCTCGTGCCAAGCTACCAAGGGAGTAAAAAGGGTTATTTCAGTAGTTTATCCCCCTTATCCTGACTAGAAGGAAAGGTCCCTATTTGAACAAAGGTGCAAATCATTGCCAACTAGAGACCCCCATTTCTAACAAGGCACTTATTCTATAATTACCCCATGCATTCATTCTTTGACCCTTAGGAGCTCTAACTGCTATAAAAGTGTCAGTAAAACCAGTGTCCACTGCACCCTCTGACTGATTCTATAGGTCTTGCAAAGGTGCCTCATCCACATTGTGAGTTATTTCTTGTGGTAAAAGCATGTTTCTCTCTGCAAACTTGTTCCATGATGACTCAAAATGAGACCAACTGCATTATGGACCTAATGCTTAACATCCTGATTTATCATTTGCTTGTTTGGCCGTTGCCTCTTCAGCTCCTGCAGCCTCAGTGTCAAATTGAGATGAATTCACGTCTGTAGCTCATTTTTGCATGTTTTGTGATCTACCTGTACAAGTGGCTGGCAGAAAGATGTGCAGTTTTTAATGTTGTATTTTTAATTGTATGTTTTTATTGGATAAGTACTTTTGTAGGGGGTGTGATCATTAGTTTCTCTTAATAAGTAGTAGTGCTTTTCATTATTTGGTAGCTTATGTCTTAAGCACTTTATTTGACTTGTTTGTAGAACTACAGGTATTAGGAAGCCCTTTTGGTGTCAAGTTTACATTTGGATCTTAACCTAAGAGAATTGTTACTCAACTTAGGGACGACTACATCTGGCCTAGTATTAGTACTGAAGCAAAACAATCTTATGGTATTGTATTAATTCGCATGTCGCCCTCATGGTTTTTGTAACTCAAGTTTGTGTTATGTATTGTATCGTTTATTTCTGTAAGCTGAAACAAAGTTGAGTGATTGAGATCAGTAATCAAGATGTGAACATCTGTATTCTCCCTTCTGATGTTTGGCACTATTGTTTGCATTTTTTATTAGGACCGCAAGCATGGTTCTGTGAGCATTTCCCATGATAACTCTTCAGTGGGGATGGATGAAACTGTACAAGATACTATACCCAAATCTAAGGAAAAACATTCACATATACTTCTCAATGGGGTGGAGTGATTGGTGGTTCAGGTTAATGCAAACAGTATGGCCAGGTAACTTTTGGAAATGGGTTTATGAATCCATGGTGCAGGTGGGATAAGGAGAAAACCATAGGCCTTTGGATGGATATGGGTCTTTGAATTCAAGGAAATAATTGTGCCACTGTACTCCTTCCATGATTTGCCACGGATTGAAACTGGGATATTGATTTGCCAGATGCAGAGTTCTTTAAGACTGATGTAGCTCAATGACCATGGCGGTCTATCTCATTCTCCGACATATTCAATGTGATCTGGTGAAGTAGCATCAGAACAGAATTGCATCAGAGGTACCTTGCACCACAGACATGAGCCTGATGTGTGACTGTTTTCGACACGTGTGACTGTTTTCGATACACCATTGGGAATATGCACAGTTATGGAGTGTGTAAATAATAGACCTTGCTTGTTGGCTTATTATTAGGAAGGGAGTTATGACCCTTTAATCCCCCCCAAAGATTATGATTTTGGACCTTTGGTATTCGGAATAGATGTGTGTGAAATTTGCGTAATTTGCTTTCAAGTGATCACACAAATTTACAAGTAATTATGCAAAATACAAATCCGTCTTTTGTTAGCGCAGAATGCATTATTTTGTCACGTTTTGACATGAGGATGCATTTCATACTAAATAAATAGCATGGCAAACACAATTGCTTTGAACCACAGCCACTCGCATTCTGGTGGTTCGCATAGTTCCCTTGCTAATGCACTATAAATTTGCTGTGAAATGCAGTGTTATTATGTGACATGGCATTATGGCATAATTTCAGGAATTTAGCATAATCAGTGTAATGCAAAATTCTACCAGTTACATAGATCATGCCAGTGTAGTTGAAATTGGCCTAATTTGGAACTCTATTATGAGTAAGTCTTACTAACTGAATCACACTCTCTCTAACTTTCTGCTGAAATAGACTTGAGTAATAAAGCCCGAGTTCTCGACTTTAAAAAGAAGGACCAACAGCTGTTTAGTTAGGGTAAGAGTTTGTGCACTGGTTACACAGGAACACTTCTGCACACACATGTACACACGTGTGCAGGCTAAGTGCAGAAGACTACTGCTTAACTCAGCCTGGTATCTCTGCACAGGTAGCCTGTTGCAGATGGGACTCTGGATTTCTGTTTATGGCAGTGCAGGCCTTATAATTTAATTGGCCATCCAAAAACAAAGATCCCCTTTATTTTTTATTAAGCTGTAAATCTGGAGTGTTTTACTCTATTTATACTTTGGGTGAGAACTGAGCAAATAGATTTATTTACAATTGGCTCAACATAGAAAACTGATTGTTACAACTTTTCTTCTGCTTAAAAAGGACCCACGCAAAAATAAAACATGTAGCTGGCCAGATTTGTGCTCCTTCATGCTTTTTGCCTTTTGCAATATTTTTCTGAGCAAGCCCTATATTTGATTCAGGTTTGAACTTCCCTGTTGGACCAAGTTATTTATTATACTTGCCAGTTGCTAGTTGAGAGCCACTACTGGACAGTAGGCACATTTGGATGTCGATAATTTTCTCCTGATAGAGAAAGGAGACAGGGATAAATTCACAGGGTGATTCATTGACAAGCCTAGCCTTACCCTTTTCACAGGGATTAAGGAGGGATGGAGTGATTGGTGGTTCAGATTAATGCAAACAGTATGGCCAGTTAACTTTTGGAAATGGGTTTATGACATTAGTCACACCAAGGATTCCCCCTGCAGCAGTGTTGGAAGGAAAACAGTATTGTAGTGTCAATTAGGGGTAGAGGTAAGATATAGGGAGGGCCCTTGCAGACCACGGTTTGATTCTGCCATTTTGAAAAGCCTCAACATGATGTGCAGGAGGTGGGCCAGAAGTGTCTTTCAAGGAAAGAGGAGTCAAGGTATCTGGAACTCTTCACATACCCTTTTAAACCTCTGCAAGAGGGACAGACTTTGAGAAAAGAGGGAAATACAGAGAAGGAATGAGAGGCCCATTCTATTGAGGGACACCTGCCTGGAGAGGACTCTAGGCTCGCACTGGGACTCTATGAAATGGCTCCATGGCCAATTGGACTTGCTTCCCCACTCCCTCTCAGAGACAGCAGAGGGTGGGAATGCTGTGTACCTTGAAGGAGAGGGCTCACTTGTATTTCTGTGCACCAAATCTAGCTGAAAGTGACTTGGAAAAGGAGCCTCACACTCCTGCAAGACACACAGGTGCCCTGTAAGTGGCCAGGAGGCCATGCAGAATGGCAGTGCAGTCAGGCAGTGCAGTCTGTCTTGAGAGGTGTGGGATGCTGCTGCTAATCACAAAGGAGCTACTAAAGGCTGGGATTGGACTGTAGGAAAAATCTAGCGATCAGAAGGCACTAAATAATTACTGTTTGTGACTATAGAGCAGAGGTTTTTAATCTGTGGGGCGCAACACCCAGGGGGGCTGTGGAGGCCTGAGAAGAGGGTCACGCATTTCCAGGCCTCACTAATGCCTAGAATCTAAAACATGTGCTCTTCCTTTTAGAAACCGTGATGCTTCATTCCGGTCGATAAAATGCTTCAGCTGAAGTTAATTGAGTCTCCTGTGCTGTGAAAGGAAGAGGCTGGGCAGACAGGTAAAATAATCCTTCATGCCAGGGTGCCTGAATGAAACGCATGTGCGCGTTATGAGCTAGTCTGCAAATGTAAATGGTGCTTGGGATCGGTTTTGGCTTTAATTGCTTTGTGCTGGCAAAAATTTGGTTTTGTTTTGAGTGGTAGTAGGAAGAGTTGACAACTGGGCTGTGAAGTGCATGCTTTTAATAGTAATTTACACAGCGCTTAGTACACCTGAGGAAGTGTTGAAGGGACAGTTATACAAAAAAAACAATGCATTACTTATGGTCCGTTATTACTAAAATCTACATTTTGGAAGCTCCATTTTATCCTAAAACTATTTGCACAGTTTTTAGCAGTCTATGTTATAATGTGTGTAATGCAAGAATAAAATAATGACTTGCACATTCACGGTGCTTTCTGTCAGTCTGTGACCTCGTAGCACTAAAAATACACAGTTCTCCACTGCACCAACCAAATTTAATTCTGTGGCTCTCTGATTACACACAGACCTCTGCAGTGCATTAACTAATAAAGGTTTCATAATGTACTACAGTGCATTTCCCACTAAGTAACAACTTTTTTAAATTCATTTTTTATTTAAGCTACCCATTATTTTATATGTAGCTACCTGATGGTGAAAGGCCTAAAAAACGGACAAAATATTTTGGAGCTGATTTATGAGAGGCTTGCGCCGCCGGAGTGTCACTTGTTTTGAAGCTCTGGCTGCACAAGCGCCTCAATCATAAATCTATGAGGCGACGCAAAGTCACACTGCATGGCTTTACATGGCCTCATACATATGGAGTAAGACAAAGCAGTGCAAGTCTCTGCCTTGCTTTGCCTGTCAAGTAGGCGTTCCATGGGTATTGCGGTGGGTGTTCCAACGCAACACCCATGGATTTTGATGCTGCCCCAGATTTACAAAACCATGTTAACCTGGGGCAGTGCCAAAACCTTATGCCTCCCCACAGCAGGCGTAACGAGGAAAAATGTTTTCATTTCTACTTGTTTTTCCTCTTTTCATGTGTGTTGCATTTTGCAGCTCACATAGAAAGAGGAAAACCCCTCTCAGGATTTTTTTTGTGCAGGAAAACAATCCTGCCTACATTTGCGCTAGGCAGCAATTTGTATGCCAACGCAGGGGGAAAGGACAGGAATGCACCATGTTTCATAAATAAGGTACATTCCTGCCCCTTCACATTGGCGTAGGCCAGTGCAGCAAGAAGACTTGCCACGCTTCAGTACGCCAATTCCTCATAAATGAGGCCCTTTGTTTTTAGCCACACCTTTGACTACACTTTAACACTCACTGACCTTTGGTTTGATAAACACGGTTTAATATTATTTCCCCACTGTAAAAATGATTTGCTATTGGAATTGGGGGCGTTTATGGTTGTCGATAGGGGTCAATGATGAGGAGTACCAAGTTCTAGAAATTTTTGTCAGGAGAGGGTCCTTACGTCTAAAAAATCTTGCAAGCGGGGTCTCGGCATCAAAAAGTTTGATGACCTCTGCTATAGAGCAACACCAGGATCACCACAAACAAACTAGGCCAGAAGGCCCTAAATAATCCCCGTTGGTGACTATAGAGAAACACTGGGATCACCACAATCAAAACCATGTGTCAAATGGCCCATCAGGACTTAACGGTCTCATTGTTATTCTGCACTTTGTAGACTGCATTTTTCAGGCTCCCGGGCTGAGGGCCAGGTTGTTACAAGTGTGCCATGATCAGCATTGTACATTTCTATCTTGGGAACTGGCAATTACCTAGAGGCATTACATTTGCGGGGATGTGTGAAATACTACAGACATAGTACTGACCCAGGGAGCTCCTAGGCCTTGTGCTGGCAGCCCATGAGGAGCATCGACTCCCCAGGCAGCAGGTGAATGAGCAAACTCTGGCTCCATGCTCCGGGGATGTGAAATGCTGAGCTGGTGGGAAGGAGAACGTCCTTGTGGCTGAGTCATTCTGTCCATGTGGATTCTGGCTCCTGCACCACTCTTGAGATCAATGAGCAGGTACCCCATGTGAAGAAGGGGTGTCCACTTCTAAGTAAAGTGAACACACTAGTGGTCATAATGCCAACAGAATGAAAAAAATGAAAGGAAAAATGTGGCAAATTGAAAGGACCAGCCTCTGTCTGGGCTTGAGAATAGCCAATAGGCCCCAGAGGGCACATGGAAATTTGCATAACAGTTTCATGTGGTGCCCCAGGGGAAAAGGACACTTACAGAAGATGTTCTTTCATGTTTGGGAGACTGCCAGGAGAGTGGCAGCCCCCCCCCACCTGCAACCAACAGCCTCACATTATTTTTAAGACCTACTATTAAGTCTCTTCAGTCATAAAAGAGTGACCATGGGATAGGTGCCAGATTCAATCAAGCACTTCTGGAGCTAGAGCATTTGCCCTTAGGGTTTGGGTACATGGACCTGTGTTGTTATGTCCTTTGAGACCGCCAGCAAACGATGTGAAGGCAGAAATACAATTCTAATACTGAAATGATCAACAAGTTAATGCTTTATTGATCTGTTGATGTATAAGGTTGAAAAATCAATCCAAACATGTTTTAATGCTTTGTTGATATGTGCAACTGAAACTCAAAATCACTGCATATATCTAATACTAATGTGAGGTATATTCAGTGTAATTGCATTGTGGATAAAGGACTTATGTTCTACATTTGATTATTATGGCGACACCCTGGAAAGCCAATAGTCCTTCGTTTTCTTGTGTTAAGTGTCTGGGAGTTATTATACGTTTAGGAGTTAGGGCTTTACGTGTGTGCTGGCTGTTAGATGTACCTCCAGCATAAGAGGAACCAGGTACATTCACAGGCTTACTCAACCTTTGTGTCTTTTCTATGTTGTGTGCTCAAAGTAGTTTGTGAGGTCTTTTAGAGAATATCTGATAGGCATTGCACTTTTCAGTCTGTATACATTAGTTTATTTGTGTACAGTATTTAGTTTGTAATAAAGTTATTTTCCTTTTAAAAAGAAAAATCACTCAAAGGATAGTGGTTTCTTCAGTGTTTTTTGTTTTGCAGAGCTCTGAGTCTGTAGTCTACAGCACCGCCCGGGAGTAAGCCTTATGTTGCTCTGCCTCACTATCTTAAGAGTTGATGTAGCGGATAATTCATTTTCATTTGTAGTGGTGCATTATAATCACACGTGCAGAGCGCACCCACATATAATCCTCTGCCGTGTTAACATACAGTGTTAGGATCTTGAAATGTAATAACATGAAATGTGATGTATTTAGGCCGTTAAATAGAAAACGTGAAGAGTCAATGTGGAAATCACATGTAACTAGAAGAAAACACTAACATGAAGAATTTGTGTTGTGCAACTGACGAGCATTCATTATTAAATGCATTTATTAATTGTGTCATTTTATATGTAGGTAGGAGTATTAACCAAACGTGCTTTATTTTCTATGCAATTTCGTAAAGCTCATACTCCATTTCTCCATGTTAGCTGAATCTTGTAGGCCTGGAATGCATTTCCCTGGAAGCTCTCTCTTTAGAATTAAAAGTTTGAATTTCATGTGTGCTGTGGATTTCGTTCTCTCACATCTGTGTTGCAGGTGGAAGAAAGTCCATTGTTAGTTAGAATAATGTCTTTGTTTTAGGAGTTAGGCAAGGAGAGAAGAGGATACATCAAAAGTTAAGGACGATAAGGAGAGCTGTTGTACTTTCACACAGAGAATGCCTGGGATTCAAGGTCATCATGTTGCTGTTCAGGAATATCGCTGTCCTGTGGAAAAATACCTATGAGAACGTGGTCAGAGTGGATGGCATGAACCGAAAGGAATCTTGGGAAGATACCTGTAATACTGGAACGTTGCAAGTCGGGAAAGTAGCCCACTTCTGCTCTGCGTTTGGAGAGAGAGCATCTCAGAACAAGCTCTGTCTCAATAGCTTATGCTATTCGACCCATCGATAGTGGAACGGCTTCTTAGGAAGACTCCACATACTGACACCTTTTTATTCCCTTTTCCCTGAAGGATGCTTAAGTAGGGATGTCACATTAGCGTTAGTGTAGGGATAGATTGATGCTTTATATTCATCAACCCTCGGTGCAGGGATCCTCTGCATCCTATTCCTCAAATTAATTGTATTGTGCCTGTTGCACCAACTCAACTTTATTCACAGATTTGGCTTTATCTTGATTCCAATGCATTTCTACACTCTCATCTTGAGGTGTCTTTATGTCCAGTTATTTTTTGCTTTGTAATAAATTAACTAACCTTACGTGGTGGTCTGTGGTTACTATGTGTCAGAGAAATTCTGAGTGGAGAAAATCATTAATAAATTGATTAATTTGTTAATGATTTTCTCCCCTCTAGGCTCACATGCTGCTAAAAAGAACCATCAAACTGTGACTCTAGAACAGATCTAGAACTTATGGGCCCGGCCCATTGAGAGCCGAGTGCTAAAAGGGGTTCTTCCCAGTTTGGGTATTTGCAGAATGGGACAACAGGACACCAGATGAGAAATACCACAGTTGTTCCAATTGGCATCCAGTACATTTTGCTGTCCTGGGACCCTCTAACCCAGATTTCTCACATTTGCGCTGGGGAACCACCTTCCATGGAATTCTGTGTAGAACATAGGCACCTAAAAACAAAGTCCCACCTCTCAAAGCAATGACTCAAGTGTCAGAAACTTTAAGGGGTCATAGAGTTAAGCATTCTAAAGAGCTTAGCCATTTAAATGCTGTAAGGAATGGGTTTTTTAGTTTGGGAGAGGGGGTGCTCCTATATTTCAATACACCCATTCTGGTTAAAGCAAAATTACAGTTCTGAGAGAATATATGCTCAATGTCACAAGCAACAAGTAATTCTCAGAGCCTTGTGTGTTAAGTATAATCTGTACCAACAATTTTAAAGTAAAGAACACAACACAATAGAATCCAAATAGCAATTTAGAAAAACAGAGACGTAATAATTAAAATGACACCATTAAAATAAGTTAAGGGGAACCAGGGATATGATTTTGTAAAGTTGTAGGGAAAAAAGCACCAAGAAAAAGTAAAGCCACAGTCAAAAGCTACTATTTGGTGTTGACCAGGACCTAACCATGATTTCAGGCCACCAACATGTAGCACAAGTCAGATACGCCAAGATGGTGACCCCAGTCAAACCTTTCACCTTGGGGCTTATTATCGTAAATGGAAGCCAAAATGCTCCATCGGGCAAAGTCCAAAGCTGTAAATGGTGATGGTCTTGGTTGCTGAGATCCCACTGAAGCAAGTGATTTTGGCACCTAAATGTCTGAGTTGGACACGCCTTTCATAGACTCCAAGGTCGCTTTGTGGGTCAGATAGATCTGCCACTTCACCCTGGTCCAAGGTTTTAGCTTCGACTTAGCCACTTTTGGAAAGGGAAAACCCACCAGCATGGCAAGGATGGAAGCTGTAGATGAGCAAAACTCCACAGTGCATGATACCTTCACTGCAAAATCATGCTGAATCAGACTTCAATAGTGCAAAAAGCTCCAAACAGTTGACCCTGATTTTTCTGCCAACTATGGGCAATTTCCTGGGCAACTAAGCATCTTGTCCTGATCCTCTGGAGTAGTAAAAATGATGAATTCCCAACTTTTTCAAAGTGATGGAAACAGACCACTTCAGATCAAGGCACGCTTCTAGGTCCTCTGTTAGGAGTTTCCAAATGCCTCTGACCATGACATCTATATCATTGGTAACTCTAAATTAGGTAGTGGAACAAAGAGAAGGCTGATGAGAAATATGCCTTTTTTGTTGGCTGTCCCATTCCCTCCTTCCTCTAAAGGAGGCCCAGTGACTCCAAAGCGACCCCTGATCCCGATCAATGGCTCATATTAGCATATTACCAATGCTATGTGGTCTCATCAGGGATAAGAGGCACTTTTTAAATCCCAACATGATACAGATTAGAGTACAATACACTACAGGAAGAAAAGAACGAATTTATTGGAAAAGTAATGCAAGGAGCTCTAGCTGGTGTTTGGCTGAAATGAATGCCAGTAAGACAAGTATCATTCTCACCGGTCCTTAACCCCACAATGATGCACCTATGCACTATATTTCTTGCAAATATTTTAATATCTGCCAAGACAAATAAGCCCTGTTGAGTCTTTGGCACAAAAATGATTGTGCAGCAGAAAGGGGTAAAGGATGCTGGAAAAGGAAAATAATTAAAATCTAAAAATCATAATGCGTGAATGACTTAACGGTGCGGGACACCCGTTCAGAGAAGGAGGAGGGTCAGGACTACACGCCCCAGCACCACCGGTGGCCAGTGATGCCTCAGCTACTATTCCATGCCAGGAGGTGCCTATATCACCAGCCAGGGGCTCCCGCAGCGCGGGACGCCCCTTCAGAGCAGGATGAGGGGCAGGACTACACGCCCCAGCACCACCATGGGCCAGTGACGTGGCAGCTGCTATTCCGCACCAGGAGGCGCCTAGATCACCGGCCAGGGGCTCCCACTGTGCGGGACGCCTGTTCAGAGCAGGAGGAGGGGCAGGACTACACGCCCCAGCACCACCAGGGGCCAGTGACGCCGCAGTTGCTATTCCGTGCCAGGAGGTGCCTAAATCACCTGCCAGGGGCTCCCTGCCTTTTTGCAGGTCCTTTCTCTTTTACATTTTCTTTCCACAATTTACCAGTATACACCAGGTACAACAGGGTTAACACTCTGGATCCATTCTACTTTACAGTCGTCAATCAACACATCCAAGCCCATAACAAGATCTTTATCTAGCAGTACCCTTGTGAAAAGTCGACAACGTCAGACAGTAAGTGGCCATTATTTCATCAATTTTTTTGTTATTCTGCATTCTAATTCCTTGTGGTCTGCCCTATTGATGGTAACCATAGGAGAAGGGCCCGGTCGATCCCTCTGTAATTGGAGAGCAAGAATGTGGAAGAGACCTAATCTCGATAAACAGCAAGCACAGCCTCAGACACTGCCCCTATCCTTACCACAAACCTCAATTGATCGGATGTTACAGCGGGCTATAGGTATGGTGGCCACCAAGATATAACTCACAGAAAGACTGTTGTCCTTTACCCCAGATTTATGATGTTCCCCCACCGGCTCACCCCCACCCACACCCTTAGCTAGTACCGCCCTGGAAAGTACTACTACATTACCTTCTCAAGTTGTTGGCACGGAAATGAGAGCAGTAACCAGACCACATACACGGAAGGAGGGCAAGAGCACAGGCCCAGCTAAGCCCACCAAGCCCAAATATACAACAAGGGTAGGGGTAAAACGTAAAAAGTCTAACGATGTTAAACCAATAAGGTCGGAGTCACTGATCGATCATGTCCTGGATAACGGATGTAGCTCACAATCAGGCTCGTCATTTCCACCTTGGGTGGCTTCCCTGATGGAGGATCTAAGGGATCAGATCAGAACCATTGAGAGGGATGAGTTCGCCCCTCTGGTAGCCCACCTGGAAAAGATAGCTAATATCTGTGAAAAGAGGGATGGAAAAGACAATGAAATGCCAGTCAAGGCCAGAGCTAGAGGAATTGACTCTTTTTGTCAGACTGATACTGTCGGTAAAATCACCACAGAAAGGTCCAACATACACTCAGGGGTCCTGTTCGAAGCTAGAACTAACTGTGAAGCAGTACGGGGGGAATTTGCACCATTAACCAAGGTCGCCTTGAAGGAAGGCACGGACAACAACAGGACTCAGACCAAAAGGGATGGGGTTGGTTATGGGAACACTCTTAGGGGCAGGGTCCTAGGGGGTGATCTGCCGATGATAAACCTCCCTCCAGCATCATCCCCGTATGTTATTGTACTGGCAGGCATACCTGAAACTAGAGCGGGGCAAAGGGAAACCCAGCTAGAACTAAAAAATAAATGTTTGTTCTGGCTGCCTAGACATCGCCAATTTCCCTATGAGAAAGCAGGAGAAATCATCATGACCCACAGGGTTAGTTAGGTGGGCCCCAGATTTAAAGACGCGCCCGGGGATTGTATAGTAATCAATTTTAAAAAGCCCATGATTGTGCAGCATCTTCTGCGTATGAACTGTTATGACCAAGATGCACACGATGATCAGACCCCTCACACTCTCTTATTTTTATCCATCAAGCCCAGTGGCCCAAATCAGGATAGAGAAAGGTTTAGTGCAGGATGAGCGGTACTTCAACCAATCCCAATTGAGCCAGTGGCACCAACAACAGAGACCACCTTTATTTAACATACCTGTGGCAAAAAGATTTGGGGTTTTGGAAGAAGTAGATTGACTCATAGTAAAAAAATATGCCTGATCAGGTGCTCATCCACCAAAGGTACCAACCGGGGAGGGATATATTGTATAGCACACACCCCAACATGGGCATTACATCCAGGGCAGGGGTGGAATATGCGAAGGAGAAAGTTGAAAAGACTCCAAGTGACCGGGATATGGAACCCATAAACTGAGCACCTAGTGCTATGAGGCTGAACCCTAGTGATAACGCTATGAGTGCACTTCCTAGTTTTCTTGCTCTCTATGCCCAACCTAAAATACTAGGAACACTAGAAACCCCAAGTCCTGACTTTAATAGGGTGACACAGGAGGGAGCCCCTATCAGACAGATGTGGAAGTGCCCTAATGATAACATCTGGGAAGAATCACTACCCATTAATGAGATCTCTGTTGACACTCCAGTAAGACAAAATTCAGTCACCAAATTGAGGATATTATCCTGGAATGTTGTGGGCCTCAAAAGCAAACTGAGTTGCCCTGACTGGGGGGCTTTTGTAGATCTTTTTGATGTTTGTATGTTCCAGGAAACTTGGGCAATGGAGGAGGTGCTGCATATGGGGTTTACGGCACATAGAATAGCTGCCATTTCAAGGGGTAAGGGTAGGCCCTCTGGGGGGTTGCACATGGATAGGCTCCCATTTGGGCTGTACGGCCAAACAGCCGGAGGAGTTCTCTTCTGACGACATTCAGTGCACCTTACTTACCTTTACACCGAACATCAAACTAGTACTGGTTAACGTCTACTCTAGACCTGTGAGGTCGAGCCTAGAGTCTTTGACTCTTGACCAATTAGGTCGCTTTATTTCTACCCTTACCAAAAATGACCAGGTGGTCATAGGGGGTGATTTCAATTGCCAATTTGAGCCACTGATTGACTTTAACGAAACCCCACCCTCTGAAGAAGATATGTTATGGGCAATTCCTGACCCGAATATCTCCCCAATCAATGCATGGACTCCGCTGGCTCTTCAGATTAAGGGCCAGATGTACAACCCTTTTTTGCGGCCGCAAACGGGAGATCAGCCCGTTTGCGGCCGCAAAAGGTTCCAGGCATGTACAAACGTTATTTTGTGAGTCAGTGACTCGCAAAATAGCAGTTGCGACTCTCGCTATTAGGAAGAGGCGTCCCTTCCTAATAGCGAGTCAGCATGCCATGTACTGTTGTTTTGCAACCGCATTTGCGATCGCACAACACTTCGCAGTTTACCACCTACAACAAGTAGGTGGTAAACGACTCGCAAACGGTAAGGGCCTTTGTGAGTGTGTGCATAAATATTTTTTAAGAGCAGGCAGTGGTCCCAGGGACCACTGCCTGCCCTTAAAAAACTGAAACTGAAAAGTTACATTTTTGTTTTTTAAATGCATCCCAGCTTGCATTTAAAAAAAAGACTTGATTTATTGAAAAAGCAGTCACAGACATGGTGCTGACCCCAGCAGGCCACCATCCCTGGGAGTGCTAGCCATTCCCAGTGGGGTCGCAAATTGCGCTTGCCTCATGAATATTGATGAGGCATGCAATTTGCGACCTCATTTGGAATTGCAAACAGTGTCTGAGACACTGTTGTACATTGCATTTTGCGACTCGCAAATTGCGAGTTGCAAAGCGACGCAATTTGCAAGTCGCAAAATGCAATTGTCGTACATTTGGCCCCAAGTCATTAACTCTAAACTACTCTCCAAGAGCTTGTAATGGCCGAGCCAAGTCCGACTCCCCTGGGAAGCAAACCTTCAATAGGGTTGGCCACTCCTCCATCTTATATTACATCCTAATAGAAACCCCAATGTGGGGTAGGCTTGTGGATTTTGCTGGCTTGCCCAGACACGACAGCGATCACAATGCTCTGACTGTATAGCCTGTTGCAGGGGAAAATACTGACTCCAACATGCTAGCAGATGGTAGATTACTACTAACCAATGACAGAAGGAAAATAAGATGGCCGGTGATTGAGCTATCACCTGGAAGACTGGCTTCCCTGTATGAAACTGTAATACAGAGTTTAAAGGAGATAGAAAAGATTCAACTGCTGTTGGCTCAGTAAACTCTTTAACTGAAGTTGCTAAGATACATGAGGTATTGTCAGCCAATTTGGTGGATATATTTTGGCCAGCAGATTTTAAGGTGGGGCAAAGATGAAACAGTCTTGGTTTGATAGCAGCTGTCGAGAGGCCAAGAAGGCTCCGATAGACGCTATAAAAACCAAAAATAGAACTCAAATACAAAAAATGAGGACATCCTATAGAGACACCATCACCCTTGCAAAAAAAACATGGGACATTGATCAATGGGCTTTACTGAAACAGGCTTTATCCGCCAAAGACATGAGAGCTTTTTGGAATATAATTAGTACTGGCTGTAGAGATGGGAAGCAGGCCGTAGAGCCTAATATAGCGGCTGATAGCTGGAAAGAACATTTCCAGGCCCTTTACTCTCTGCAGGCGGCTGTGGCCAACACTGTGGCACCAGTGTTGAAGCCACCACAAAACTCCTATACACAGGACCCCATACTGACTTTGTCTGAAGTAACCAGTGCCATAGGCAAAATAGCCCCCTGTAAAGCCCCAGAATTGGACAAGGTACCAGGGGACCTTTTTCGTAGCGAGCCAAAAATCTGGGGGCCATATTTATGGCCCAGTGCCTTGAGACCCTCACGGGTGAGTAGCGTGCTTACAATTCCCCTGATTGATTGATGGGTGATATTTAACGCAATATTGCAAGGGATGGCAATCCCCGCAACAGGGGCTGGAGCTGAGATTTTTCCGGTGTACAAAAAAGGGTCACCACTTTTGCCCATCAATTATAGACCTATCAGTCTAATTGATGTAACCCAAAAAATGTTTGCTCGGGTAATGTTGGATCGCCTGCAGTTATGGATGGAAGAACAAAAAATGATGAGCCCATTCCAAGCTGGTTTCAGAAAAAAATATCCACCATTGACCAAATATTTAGGCTCCAACTCCTCTATTGGAAAACTGTGTATTTTGAGGGTGGTAGTCTTTATTTGGTCTTTGTTGACCTAAAAACCGCTTTCAACCTGGTGCCAAGGGATGTACTTTGGGTGGTTCTAAGTGATCTCGGAGTTCCCCACTATCTTCTGAATATGCTAAAAAGGTTACATGAACAGAACTACGCCCAAATTAGACATGTGGGGCGTGGGGAACTGACTGCACCAATCCCAGTCAACAGAGGAGTCAGGCAAGGTTGTGTGCTAGCCCCTACTTTGTTCTGTTTATACATCAACGCATTGGTTGATGTATTGAATGGGATGAAAGATAAAGATGCCCCCGAAGCTAGCGCACAGAAAAGTGCTGGCAATGATGTTTGCTGAAGACACTCTTCTGCTTTCTAAAACTCCGATGGGTATTCAGCGGATCCTTGATGGCTTTGGAACCTTTTGTAGAAACCCGGGGCTGGAGATCAATATACAGAAGACAAAGTACATGGTCTTCAATCCAGCTAGTTCGTCCCGTCCCAACCCCTATATGAATGGTGTCCAACTGGAGAGGGTATCGGTCTTTGATCACTTAGGTCTTACCCTAACTGAAAAAATGGACTGGGGGTCTCAAATAGATAAATCGAGCCTTAAGCTTACGCAGCAGCAGGTGGGCTGGCCAAGTTATACAGGAATTAATTTCACAAACCTGTAGGACCAATCCTGGAGGTTTATAAAACCCAACTTAGGGGTGCTGTTATGTATGGGGCCGAATTGTGGGGTCACTGTCATTCAAAAAACAGAGAACAACTTTTTCAGGCAGTTTTTCGGCCTCCCATTGAGCTCCCAACTCACCCCACTGCGCATGGACCTAGGGGTAAGACCGATTGTGGAGGAAATTGGTTGTAGAACCTTAATATTTTGGCAGCGACTGTGGGCGACCCCAGAACTGGCTGAATTTAGAACAAAGTTAAAAGAGGTTCTGGGACTTCAGGGTATAGGAAAAGTGGCATGGTTTGCACACGTTAAGAAAGGTTTTCGTAGTATAGGTAGAGAGAGCCTATGGAGTAACCCAGAGGTAGCCTGTCCTGCAATATCCCGTAATCAACTAGTCAGGAGCTATAGGGGGGGCAAACTTGCCCAATTGCATGAGAGCCCAGCCACCGGCTCACTAACAGTTAACTTCCTAAAAATAAATAATAGCTACAACCTAGAGCCCTGCCTGGATGAAAAACAACCAGCATTAGCCAGGAAATGATATATGCAGTTTAGGCATGGGTCTCTTCCTCTGCGTGCATTCTCTAACAAATGGACTGGTAGTTCCAGCTTACGATGTCCTGCATGCGGTAGTGAAGAAGAGACTGAGCTCCATGTATTTTTACAAAAAAGCTAGGCAAAGATGGCTGGTACAATTGTGTAGGAACTTAGGCTCAAGGTGCTGTGAAGAGACTTATAGACTACTGAAATAAAACATCCAAATCCCAATTGTATTTGCTGTCTCGCGCTTTTTAACCTCTATGTGGTGGACACGCAAGTCGTTTTTAGAAATCAATTAATGGTCCTAACATTGAGCAACTCTTTTATTGTGTTTTGTCCCACACAAATTTTACATGTTTTTAGATGGTTTGTTTTACCTTTTTTTTTTTTTTTTTTTACGTTTTATGTATTGTATGCATATTGCACATGCACTTTTATAGTCCACGGACCGAAAAAAAGTATACGAATGAAATGGAAAATTCATAAAAAGTTAAAAACATGAGACAAATTTTGTGCTCACAAAACGAAAACATAATAGGCATCCTTTGTTCATAATTCACAGCTGAGCTGTTAAACTGAGACATAATTTTCATTTTAGTGTGGAATCTTGCAGAGTGCAATACCAACAAACCATCGAAGTTAATGACTGCAAACCTAGTGAGGAATTGTATTTGTAGGAATGCATTTTCAATAAGGACTATCCATTAGATAAAGATTTTTCACATATTGCATTAGAAGCTACTTTCTCCGAAATACTGTAGAAATAACACACTAACGTACAATATGAGATAAACAGATTTTAGTATAAACTAACCAGATTCACAAGAAACCTCATGTGGTAGAACCAACACCAAAGCATTTATGTTATTTATGTTACATTCTTAGATCTCTGTTGCCATTATGTTTTCCCTTCCTTTCCTCCTTCCTACTTCATGAAACCTCCAGGTTTTAGTAAGCCCAACATAACACTACACAACACATGTAACAACAAAACATATGACATAAAAGAAGCAAGGTTATACGTAGAGCAGACAGAGTAGAAGGGATTACATAGATTGGGGTTAATAAGGAGAAAGAATGATAAGGAAACGAGGTGCAAAGAGAATGAGGTACAGAAAGAATGAAAATGGTATTGACTGAATGTTATGGAGTTGGAAACTGGATGTAGAAAAATGAATGGATATCACAATAAGTAAAAGGCATAGATCTACTCACAAACAGTACATAGGAAGCAGAACTATAGTCAAGAAGGAAAAGGGAGCAACAAAGGGAAGAAATGTACAGACCAAAGGACGTTTGAAAAACAAGCGAAATTCAAATTGAAAAATCAGTTGAAAATCAGTGTAAAGCACATGACGTAAGACCGGCCCAGAGAGAAAGAAAGTAATGAAAATGTTAAGTCAAAGAATGAATAAAACAAAATAATCGACCTTGCAATGTTCAAGATCTGATCTTCAAGACCGGGTGGCCCTGGCAAATAAATGGAAAAAAGGAAAGTGAGAAGATGGATGGCAAGAAATGGGCAGACAAGAGAGGAAAAACAGAAAATTGAGAAACTACATAATGATAATAAGCTTCAACATACAGAATCTCAGTCTTATCACAAGTGAAGACATGCAGAAAGTGTGGGGGGGCATCGCAGACACAATGTCCAAGGTCAAGCAAAAATGGATCAAATCAGAAGGAAAGGAGAAAAATAACATGAATATCTGTGAATTTACAGCAGAGATATTAAGGAAAGGTTGTATTTTAAACAGGATTGCCACTTGGAGAATCTTTTAATGATGTTATAAGAAATGTGCGACAACCCAAGGATTAGAAAGGCACTGCAAGGTTACAAAACCCATCCAATTTTCTTGTGTGAGAACACTTCACATTTTATTTGAGGACTAAAAAGACATTTTATTCCCATAATCATTGGAGATTGTGAAAAAAACTCCACTTAAAAAACCCTTGCGTCTTCTGGCTTGAAATAGCGTAACATACTTCCTCTATGTAACTACACTTTATTGTATTAGATATGCTATTTTTAAGCTCTAGGGTTGGAACCTTTTTAATCCTCATTCATCTTAAAATGTGTAGCAACTAATTAGAAACATTGGGCTGCACCTACAGATGTCTGTTGATCTTTATTAAATGGGCTGATTCTCAATTCTGATTGACAGAGCTTGGAATTAAATTACTCCCACAGTCATTGGCTCATAATATTGCAATTTACAGTTAGAAATCATAAGAGTCCGTCTAGAGTTTACCTTTAAAAGCTGGGAGTGCTAATAATACCAATACGGTTTGATGGAAAGGAAAAAGTGGTTTAGCAGGAGCAGCACAACATAAATACTATCCAATGTACAGATACTGCCCATATATACGGTGCTATTTCTGCCAGAGAGTATTAAAATTAAATACATGGTGGCCATGATAACACCATAGAAGTGTGGGGCCCCAGGGAACATACAATATACTGTGATCTACATGTAGGTACTAGGCCACCTGCAGATATCCGATCTTTGCACAAGGATGTGGAAGGTTTGGGCATAGGATTGTTACTTTTCGAAAAGCAAATGAAAGGGAAACATCCAACACCTCTGTGGAAGGGACTGGGGATACCTTGCATGGAACTATGGTTTTAACGCAACTACCCATAGACACACTTGCTTTTCACTTTGGACAATTGTTATGCATTGAAACGATGGTTTTGATACCACTGAGGGACCAGCTGCATCTTAGGGGGTCGAGGGGCAATGAAGCACATTCGTGGCTAGCATTGAAACAATATTAGGATTGTCAGGGTCCCGGAGGGCTCAGAGAGTTCATCCCCAACATGGTTTGTTGTAGAATGGCTGCACTCAAGGATGCCTAAGGAGGAATTATCACCATATTTTGTGGTAGAAAGAGCCCACTGGTCCTGAGGCCCCCACCCGGTGCTCTGGCACACGTTATCATGGCCTGATTTCTAAACTTTGCTGATAGGGAGGTAGTCCTGTGGGCTGCAAGGAAACAGGAGGAAGCTGGTATGTAACTCAGCAGTTTTCGTTTTCCCAGACTACACACTCAAAGTGCTATAACAGAGGTACCCCTTTTAGACATTAAACAACAGCTACAAGTGATGCAAATTCAATATATATGCCACCATTCCCTGTGATGCTGAAGGTCATCTTTAATGACAAAACCCTATTCTTCAGCACTCCAGAGGCCTCATGGGCCTGGGTGGAGCAACAACCAAGTTTTCACCAAGAATTTGCCCAACTGCTGGAGACCGGAAGAAGGGATGAGGCAGGCTGGGGCTGACGAAAACTTCAGCAGTGAACGTGCCATGCCTGGACGAGGCATCGATCCTCAGTGAGCCCATGGAGGAATCCAAAACACACAAGATCAGCTTCCCTGGACCCGACTACTGCCCAGGGAGGAACCATGACATTTGTGCAGTGAGATGGTGGGGAGAAAAGTGACAGCACTTGCCCCGGAGCTACAGGACCCGGAGCTACAGGACAGCACTTGCCCCGGAGCTACAGGACCCTGTGAAGCGTAGAGTAACAACCAAACAGCAGGGTCAAATTGACCATCCTTCAAACTATTGTATATTCTTTTGCTTTGTTTGCCTTTCCGAGTTGTTTCCATAACAGATGCTTCTGGTTAGTGAAGTATTGGGAGTTGTCGTTCTTTTTGTTTCTCTTTTACTTTCTAGTTTGATGGGTTTGAGAAAAGGCAGAACTCATATGGCGGGCTACTGTTGGGCCCTCAACAAAAGAAACACACACACTTGTTCCACCATTTAAACCGCCAAGTCCAGACATGACTGATAACACCACAACACAGTGCCAAGTCCTGACACACATCCTGACTTGGAAAATGAACCGCCTCCTGGATAGGGTCAAGGGGGGGCAGTGCTTAGAGATGCCAGAAGTCTAGCAGTGGACATCCCCCTCCTCCAGGGGGAATAAATGCCCTTTCATGGCCCGCTTGGGCTTCTCTCAGGTGTTTCATGCTAGCTTCCCAAACAGGTCAAGAGGGATATCTATTTTAATCCATTGTCACTTACCCTTTAAGGTCAAGAAGGTGTGGCAGGACAGATGGCGTAGGTACGTAGCGATATCGGGGATTCTCTATGGTTGACCTATGTCCCTGGTCAAGGTCTATGCCCCCCTTCACTCACAAAGGAGTTTTAGACAATTCAGTGTCACAATTTCCGCCAAAGATATTGGGTTATTGGGGAGCATTTCAATGGGTGGCTGAATGGAGACAGGATAGGATGAGCACGGGGTGACCGGCGTGGCCCCTCCTTATTGGAATAATCTAAGGAGACGCTGTGGCTGTCAGATACTTGGAAGGCTCTGCACACTCTAGAGCACTGCAACAATTTCTGCTCAGGTGCCCGCTAGATGTTCTCTCACCTGGCCTACCTATTCCTTCCTAATATTGAAACTCATAGTGTGAGGGTTTCACATATACATGCTCGAGGACTATCTTAGCACTCACGGGTAGAGCTGCAGCTAAACCCAGAATGGAGGGAGGAGTGGGTAGCAACTGATTTATGGCAGCTGCAAGACCCGGACACAAGGACATGCATATCAACCATGCTCTCCCACTGTCTGTCCAACAACACTGGTTCTGTCACCTCGCCAGGGATATTATGGGATGGGCTCAAGGCATCCCCTAGAGCTCACATTATCAGTCACAAAGCAGGCCAAAACAAATATCGACAGCAGGAAATGGCACTGCTAGAAGCGCACATTCTGGAGCTAGAAAGGGAAGTGGTGGCCTTAAACTCAGCTGTAGCGCTCAGAGACTCACTACACACACACAAACAGTGCTACAACAGACTATCTTGACTAAAGCCAGAATGGCATGGTTGGCAATGCAAAGCCATATCTACCAGTGGGGCAACAAATCCAGTAAAATACTATACAGGCTCTGCACAGATGCTATTCACTGAGAACTGATATCTTAGGTCTTGGACGTGGACGAAAACAAGAGATTTGGGGACATTGATGTGGCACACTGTTTTGCATGCTATTAATCAGACCTCTGCTGTCCCAAACAATGCCCCAACTTAGCCGAACTCTGGCACATTGTAGAGGACCCTCAGACCAGATCCCTTTTGCACTAAAATAGGTAATATGTGGAAGAGAACATAACCGGAGACGAACTAGCTGAGGCCCCAGGACCGATGCAGCCGGGTAAAAATGCTGGGTACCAAGAGATTCCCAGTGGAATCCTTTAAAACCTATAGGGCCCAACTCATTGAACCGCTGCTTGTGGCCTTCGCAGAGGCCCAGGATGTTGGATATCTCGGACTGGATCTATGCTTACCAGACCAAGCCAGCTTCATGCCCCACTGGGCTACCAGACACAACATACTCTGGGTATATAATGCATTTGCACTCGTCAGTCAATTTTCAGAAGGCCATTAACTCAGCGAATTGGTTGTGCCTCTCCTTTTTCCTGTATAAATCAAATTTTTGACCCAACTTTATAGGACGAATGCCTCCGCTAGATACTGATTTGAAGGCTTGGGCAAGATTCAGCACCACACTCTGATTCCATCCCAGTGTTCAGAGGCACAAAGCATGATGCCCCCTGCCTCCTGTGCTGTTTGCTATCGCCATTGAACCTCTGGCTGTGTGGACGAGGATGGATGCCCAGCTCCAGGGACTAGAGTGGTCCCCAGGGGTCGCCGACAGATTCTCCTTGTATGCGGACAATGTCCTTATTTTTCTGGTAGATCCTCAGACCTTCAAGATACTACAAATCTTCAGCAGCTTCTCAGACTCCACATTAGCAGGGTTAAATCAGTAATATACCCCATAAAGTGCCCACCCACAGCTTTTGAATGGGCGGCTAGCATACAGACACCCTAAAGGTTTTAAATACTTGGAAGTATATATGATTGACAAATCCGACTCAAGCATTGACCATGAACATACAACTTCAAACAGACCGCTTGAAGTGCAGTTTAGAGTTTTGGTCGACCCTCCTATATCCATTTTGGGCAGATGGTGGCTAAACCCAACCTCCTATGCCAACTACAAAATTATCCATACCTCATACCACATTTGTTCTTTAACAAGCTATACAAAATCTTACAGAGTTTTCTATGGAACCACTATGCATGGCCCTAAATAATTGCTTTAAAATGCCCTACAATGGAGGAATTGCAGAGCTGGTCCTTCAATCGTACTGCAGCGCTTTTCATTTTGTTATAGTAAATGAGTGGGGGTTTGGACACCTCAGGTGACCCAGCGTTCATGTAAAGAAATTGGGCGATGGGCGACATATACACTCTGCAACTAATTTATTGGGGGCGCCCTGGACTTCCTCGCGGCGGTACGGGAATGGAGCTGCAGGTTTGGCAAGAGACGAATATGGCCTTGGGGTGGTAGGGCCGGGTGTGTCAGGGATTCAAGGGTTGCAATCATCCTTGCCGTGGGGGCATCGCGTTGGTGGCCTTTGCGGTTATTTTGCCACCTTCTTTGGCATTCCGTTCTCTCATCCACACCTTAGCAAAAACAACATATGATGGTCATAATGCTGAACAATGCATACATTCACCCCCAGTCACAAAGATCTGGGTTTAACCCATCTTTCTTTTGCTCACCACGCCACCCCAGTTTGGACCCAGCCATATGCAAATCAGCCTTGACCCTGTTCCTCATGGGAACAGTCCAGCCTGAACTGCCAATCCTGGTCCTCCTTGGACCAGAAGCAAGCATCCTGGGGCTGGTTTTGGGGCACTACCCCTCATCAGCCAGGCTAGCTTGAATCCAATGGCTCAGTGAGCTCATGACCCACATCTGGGCATACCCTTCCCAGTTAGGGTGACAAAAGCAAAAAGAACAAATGATGGACGGAATCCTGAACAATGCATACATTCACCCCTAGTCACAAAATTCTGGGTTTAATCATCATCCTTTTGCTCACCACACCACCCGTGTTTGGACCCAGCCATATGCAAATCAGCCTTGACCCTGTTCCTCATGGGAACAGTCCAGCCCGAACTGCCAAGCCAGGTCCTCCCTGGACTGGAAACCAACATCCTGGGACCGGTTTCGGGGCATCACCCCTCATCAGCCAGGCTAGCTTGAATCCAGTGGCGCAGTGAGCATGGAACCCACGTCTGGGCATACCCTTCCCACTTAGGATGACAAAAGCAAAAAGAACAAATGATGGACGTAATGCTGAACAATGCATACATTCACCCCCACTTACAAAGATCTGGGTTTAATCCATCGTTATTTTGCTAACCACACCACCCCAGTTTGGACCCAGCCATATGCAAATCAGCCTTGACCCCAATCCAAACTGCCAAACCAGGTCTCGCTTGGACCAGAAACAAGCCTCCTGGGACCGGTTTCAGGGCATCACCCTTCATCAGCCAGGCTCGCTTGAATCCAGTGGTGCAGTGAGCACGGGACCCATGTCTGGGCATACGCTTCCCACTTAGGCGATAAAAGCAAAAAAGAACAAATGATGGACGGAATGCTGAACAATGCATACATCCACATCTTAGGCACTTGCACTCATGTGGCCTTCTGCATACACTTTCAGTTCATCATGGTCAAGGGTATGTAGGGTATAGAGCTCAACACTTAAGTCACCCTTTGGGCAGAACATTGGGGGATCTCTCTACCTATACGCATGGTGGTTTATGCTTTAATTGACCTCTATCTCAGATTTTGCCCCGGGCCTTGGAAGGGGGTCTGAATACTGGTGAATCATCCTCAGTTGGTGAGTCATTCAAAACAACATGATACAGGGGGCTGTCATTCTCAGCTGACGAGTCAACCTCAACAACGGTGAGTCAACCTTAGCAGACGAGTCATCCACAAGAACAGGGAGTCATCCTCAGCTGACGAGTCATCCACAACAACAACATGAAACAGCCGGCCAAGATCTCGCAAGACCTCAAATACTCGGCGGACATTTTTAAAGCTCTGAACTATAAGTAGCCTGGGTCCTGAACATTCGATGCTTCGCATCAAGGAATTCAGACATGATGCATCTCATGCCCATCCTCCGAATTCGGATCACAAGTCTCCATCTGGATACGATGAGTACTCTATTTAGAGCTCTGCTGCTTTGACATTAGTCCTGCGGCCACAGCACTTATTGGTAGGGGCTTTGTTGCCTTGCTTGAGCCTCTGGCTGTGGATAAAGGAAAGCTTGGTACCTCTCAACACCAGTGAATATACTGTGCATTCAAGCTGTTGAACATTCTAAAAACAGCTGCACTAGGATTATTTAGCTGTGCAACTAAGTTTGTTGTTTATTGTGTATATTATGTTCTCTTTCAACCTCCCTAGGAACTCTTTATTTTTGTGCAATCTGGTGTGCTATCATGTGAGGAGAAACACTAAACATCGGTGTGCACTTTGTGAGCGTACTAGTGGAGATCTACTAGGTACGAAGGTTGATACTCTACAAGAGTCATGTGTTCTGATATATAATCTTGATCTGTGACAAGTAATATTTGTACACTTGTGATATTCTTGTTTATGTACATCATCAGGAGGTCATGGTGTGTTGCCCCTCTTTCAGTGTGCTTGACTAATAGGCTCAGTATCTTGTTTCCCTCCTTTAGCAAACACTAAGTACCCTTTAGGCAGCATCTGTCAGTTTCATTTTGCGTGACATATCTGTCCTGCTATCTGTACTAACATTTTCCTCATGATTACTCATTCTGTAGGTCCAAGTAGGACCTCAGGAGGATAGTGGATCATCACGTTTGTTATTTTGGTAAATTGTTTTAGCCTTTTATTTTAGCTTTTAACTTTAGTTTGTTGTTTGTTCCCAAACCCCTTTCCCTTGTGTTCATCCCGACACCATCATGTTCTTTTTCTACTTGTGGTGTGTGGTGGATGCTGGGGAGAGACGGTGCATGCTACTCCCACAACAGTTGGTCTTGAGCCTCGTGGATGAAGACCAAAAACTGCAACGCACTTTGTCAGGCTGACCAAGGAGACCCCCAACTCTGGATGGGGAACTACTGAGGCAAGTGACCTGGGACACTATAGGCATTACCAAATTGGGTGGTGTAGCAACAGGGGCAACAAAGAAACCCTTCACGGACCACCAAACTGTATAGGAGCTTCACTGCAGCCAGTTCCATAGATATTTGCAATTCTGTTACACTCTAACTCCCTACATAAAAGATCTAGAGGAGCTACCAGACTTCAGCCTTATAGAAGCAAAGGTACTTCTAGATGAATTGATGGGACACAAGATCTCGAATGTCTACAGTTCATTGATAAACAACTCACCGGACATGTTTGACCATCTGAGAGAGGCATGGGCTAAGGACATGGGCCCGCTGATGGATGATGACTGGAAGGAGGTGCGGGCTTCTCCCCGTCCATAGCCTCCAAGTTCATACAACTAAAATACTTACTCAGAATTATTACACAAGAAAGACACACTGACATGCTTGTGATGTGATGGGTGACAGGCTGCAAAGCACTTGGGCATGTCAGAGATCAGAGCCCTTTTTGCAGAGGGTGTGCTACCATGCTAGTGCTTGGGGAAGATCCTAGGATGGAGAATCCCCAAACCCTCAAAGCTTGGGTGATTGCAACAGATATCAAGCCATGCTGTTGTGGTTGGGACTGGTGGTGGTGAAATGGGTTGTAGCCAATGTGTGGACATTGCTGTGGGCACTGCTGGATCCACCTAACCTGGAGCCCTGGAGACAGAGCCTAGACAGATGCATGAGCTTAGAGATTCTAGTAATGCAGCAAGAGGCTGTCCAGAGAAACACTCTAAAATTCCTGAAATGATTCAGGCTGGATTGTTCCAATTGGAACAAGGTTAAAAATGATTTGTTGTATTGTAAATTGCTGTGTGCAAATTGAAGTGGTATGATGGACAAACAAATGATAGTCTGGGATGCTAGCCTAAGTGATTGCCAGTGGTTAGACTTATTGCTAGCATTCCTTATTGCAAGCATTCCTCCCATCATCTGAGTGTGTTTGAAGTCACACCCTAAGTGGCCACGGGTATACCCAGAGGTGGTTCCTGTGCTCACTGTGCCACTGGAATTATGCTGCACCCACCTGAAGAACCCCAATCAGGGTAAAATCGGTCTTAGGTTGCTTGTAGCAGGGACCATACTGATTTGCATATGGCTAGGTCCAAGCTGAGGTGGCATGGCGGGCAAAAATAACACTGGGCTTGATAGCTACCCCAAATTTGATTAGCTTCTCCAGTCAGGGTTTTACCTTTGCATTCTGGGGCTTGTAGGCTGATCTGTCCCATTATAAAACCAGTACTACTAGTTCTTGGAAGCTAAAAATAACTTGGACTCTGTGTGCCCTCACATGGACCTGGGACACTTTGCAAGTATGCATTAGAAGCACCCAAAAACCAACCTATCACTCTTTCTTAATGTAGGACAAAAATACAGAAATGTGTATCCAGAGATAAAAGCACTGGCTGTGCCAACATACCACCAACACTCTTCAAGTTGGTAGTAAAGTGACAGTATTCATGTGCTGCCAGTGCTGAATTTGAGCCAGTGGTTTACGGTGCTCAGCACCGGCACTTAATTGTCAACACCTGCACTTATGAGCGCTGCCACATGATACCACTGTTTGTGTAATTTTGAGATGAGCAGAACAACAGTTGTTTATTA
Organism: Calotriton arnoldi; assembly: GCA_963921515.1. Classification (NCBI taxonomy): domain Eukaryota; kingdom Metazoa; phylum Chordata; class Amphibia; order Caudata; family Salamandridae; genus Calotriton; species Calotriton arnoldi. The sequence continues at coordinate 665,922 of CAWUFW010001363.1, read as the reverse complement.
CTTCAATATACATTGAAACCATCTTATACCTGCTGCCCAAGCAATTGTTATAAGTTTGAGGGCCTCTAATAATTTGAAGTTTGACACTTGTAGCAGTGTGAGGGTTAGTAGTTGTGTTGGTACGGTCATTGCCAGCACTGGCACAAGCAATTGGGTGGTGCAAGCTTCCGTGACCTCCTGACAAGGGTCTTGGCTCTTAATTTGTTTTTTAAAAATTAAGCACTGTGTGCTACACCTATCATACCCCCATACAGTGGGACTGGATTGATCACTTTGCAATCCTCATCTCCCTGCTCAGTGTAGAGAGTGTCCTACCAACAAACCAAGCCCACACAAAAGAGAAAACCAAACCATCAAATGCTTCAAAGACTTTTCCATTAACAACCTAATGCTTGAACTCATTTCTCACTCTACTCTATCAAATTCATGCCTGAAGCCATCAACCTTGTAAACAAGTTTCACAATTTTTTTTTAAGGCTATGGGAATATCCACACCCCAATTACAAGATACAAATGCAAACCAAAGACATCAGGACCCTAGTTCTCTAAAGACATTTCTGACAATAAATGATCAATTCGCAGACAGGAAGGAAAATGGAAGAAAAAAAAAAAAAACACCAGAGGAGTTCTTGATACTCTAGTCCCTGCACTCAACAGGCAGACAGCTCATTACATCAGGCAAAGGAAAGTACTATACCAACACCATCAATGAAGCCCCCAACAGAAGCAGAACGCTGTTCAAGACAATCAATCACTACATCAACTTCCTCCCAGACATCACATATTCTTTGCTTCACAGAAAATGTAATGCCATCAACCACTTCTTCAATGAAAAAATACTTAATTAAGATCCAATAGCACATCGATGACACCAAGCTTGCTTTAGATCTTACACCCAACCCATCCAGTACAACCTCATAATGGTCGGCATTTAAATCTTGTGAAAATCAAGCAACTGATGCCATCCTTGTCAGGGGAACCACAAAAAGTCACTAAATGAACCTGTGCTTAACCTTCTGGTAATGTTGCACAAAAACAGACTTAACTTATAGGTAATTTGTAAAGCTTTTATACTGCACTAGAATAGTAATAAAGTGAAAACATTAAACAAGAAAAATCCCACAACAATTTAGAAAAATAGAGTAAAGTTTAATACATTATTTTACACTGAAATGACAAAAAGTCAATCAGTAGAGCCCGACATGAATTTTTAAAGTTTAAAATGAAAAATAGTGCCTAAAAGATCAAAGCGCCAACTTCAGTCATCTAGTCTGGCAAGACCGGGGAAAAGTCAAAAGTTAAGGCTAACTGCGTTTGCGTGCGGTTCGAATTTATGAAGTGGATTGGGACCAGTTTCCACTTACCTTCAGACTTAGAAGAAATTTGTGAAAAACCGGGGAAAAGTCAAAAGTTAAGGCCAACTGCGTTTGCGTGCGGTTCGAATTCATGAAGTGGATTGGGACCAGTTTCCACTTACCTTCAGACTTAGAAGAAATTTGTGAAAAACTATCTGAGAAGGTAAAGTTCAGCAGGGCAAGGCAGCCGGCGGCGTCTTAGGAGGAATCATCGTCATTGGAGAATCACTGGATGAAGTCAAAGGGAAGATTTCTATGTTCAACATACTCTTTTTTGGAAGTCAAAAATCGCCTGCGGGATGAAATTACAGGTCTGCAGCTGACAAGGGCTTCACGAGGCTGGATACTCTTCTGGACAGAAGCTGCTGAAAAGGATTTGCTGCTGAGGAGAAGAACATAGCAGGAGCTACCATAAAGTCAGGCCGACCGGAGATGCACCATGGGCAGATCAGTGAGCAGGCAGGTCCTGGTCACCTCTCGGTTCTCAGGGCACTTTTTGGCCGAAAAATGTTTACGGCCTAAATTTTGGATTGGGCTGTTTGGGCACCTCTTGCATCACTTCCAAGAGTCTAGGACTGAAGGGGCACCACTTGCAGGGTCAGAACTTGCTCAGCCTGGGTTAAGGTGCGGGTTCAAGATGGTTGGAGCCTTCTTTGTCCCTGAGGCTCTTATTAGGATGCCAGCCATCTAGCCGTTGGAGTCACTCTGAAAGTCTTGATTTCAAGCAGAGAAGCAGGTCTTAAGCAATCCTCTGAGGGCACAGGGCAGGCTTCAGTCAGTAGTGCAGTCCTCTTGGTGAAGCAGGGCAGTCCTCTGAAGTACACAGTAGGCCACAGGCAGCATGGCCTTTCCGCAGAGAGTCCTCCCCAGGTCCATTAGTGGACTGAAGAGTGTGTCTGAAGATCCTAGTTTTATACCTGGTGCCAGTTTTGAAGTGGAAAAAACTTCTGGAGTTTTAACCCCACAGAAGTGTCTGGAATTACCTGTCTCCCTGCTCTTGTCCCAGGATGTCTGGAGACACAAAAGGCTAATGTGATGTTCTTTGTGTGCAAGCTGAGGCAGTGCCTTTGAAGTGCAAGAGGGGCTGTGCACAACTCTGCCCCCTGATCTTGCCAGGATGGCCCATCATGTCAACACCCAGCCCCCTATTGTGTGGCTGTCTGGGAGGAATACACAAAGGCCAACTCCACCTAGTCATGTGACACAGGAACAGGCTGGAGGAACCAAATGGTTAGAACAAGAAAATGCCAACTTTCTAGAAGTTGGATTTTCAGAATTGTGAGTTAAAATCTGACTTTGCCATTAGACGATTTTAAATTACTATCTCTTACACACCAAACATGACATTTCTACCTGCTCCCAAACAAAACTTATCACGTATTAAATGTAATAAGGTAACCCAATGTGATGCTATGGGAGAGGCAGGCCTCAAAGTAGTGAAAAACTAATTTGTGAGTTTTTCACTACCAACACATGCAAAACTTGAAAGTACATGTCCCACTTTTTAAATGCACTGTACCCTGCCCTTTGGGCTGTTTAGGGCCTCCCTATTGATGATTTATATTTATTAAAAAGGGGGTTTTAGGCCTGAGGTTTATTTTAGGTCCACAAAAATGAAGGGAAGAGAGATTGAGCCTTTCCTCATTCTCCCACAAACTATACTACTCACTAAGCGAGAAGGACTTGAAAATAGGGATAATAACTCACAAATTATTTGTTATATATATTACCCTCTAGGGCATGGGCCAGCCAGTCCCATTCTAGTTCCCAAAAAAACAAAAACTCTCTACCTTTACAAAAAAAAGGGGAGGAAAAAACGAATTCCCCTGGACTTGTGAAAGAAGCGAGAAAAAAAATTAGGCAAGAGAAAATTATAACCCAATTTGGGAATCCCTTAGGGGTGTAAAAACTGCCCTCACCCACTCAATGAGTGATATGCTTCATCATAGGGCCACTGCGACTCCCTGGTGCAGACCAACATCCAGAGAGGAGCGCTGGAAAAAAGAATATAGAAAAGAAAGAAATCTAAGATTAGGGATCCCTCACGCAGAGAAAAATTGTAAAACTGTCTAAGTGGGTATCCGCTGTCTTTATTATGGATCCCACCTGGCAGGATTAAAAAAGGTTCAAATTAAGGATATATGGGAGAGTAGCGACCCTATTAGCCTATCTGCCATATCAACATATTTCTGCCTTAAGTAGCCGCCCGTCAGGGTCGATGGCATTCTTCAGGATACGGATCCCTACAAAATGTTCTAGATACAAACCGTCGGAGGGACAAGAGTGGCCGATTCAGAGACTCCGGTACCTTGAAGTAAGTGTGACTACAGGACTAATTTCCCACTCTGTCCCAGAGTTAGGATCATCATTGATGAGACTTGGGTACACAGACGGTGTGTGTCTACAAATAGGGCAAGTATAGCCACAATTGAGTGCTCTACCACATAGGGACAAGACTAGGAGGGTACGTATCTAGAACGTTTTGTAGGGATCCGTATCTTGACGAATGCCATCAACTCTGCCGGGCAGCTACTTACAGCAGAAACATGTTGATACGGCAGATAGGGTAAGGGGGTCGTTACTCTCCCATATATCCTTTATTTGAACCTTTTTTAATCCTGCCAGGTGGGATCCATAATAAAGACAGCAGATACCCACTTAGACAGTTTCAAAACATTTCTCTACATGAGGGATCCCTAATCTAAGATTTCTTTCTTTTCTATATTCTTTTTTCCAGTACTCCTCTATGGATGTTGGTCTGCACCAGGGAGTCATAGCGGCCCTATGATGAAGCATGCCAGTCATTGAGTGGGTGAGGGCAGTATTTACACCCCTAAGGGATTCCCAAACTAGGTTATAATTTTCTCTTGTCTAATTTTTTTTTCCTCGCCTCTTTCACAAGTCCAGGGGTATTCGGTTTTTCCTCCCCTTTTTTGTAAAAGGTAAAGAAATTATTATTATTTTTTTTTTTCTGAACTAGGATGGGACTGGCTGGCCCATGCCCTAGAGGGTAATGCATATAACAAATAATTTGTGAGTTATTATCCCTATTTTCAATTCCTTCTCGTGTAGTGAGTAGCTGAGGTTGATTTTGCCAGCTCAAACTGGCAGTTTAAAACAGCATGCAGGTTGCAATGGCAAGCTTGACACATTTTAAAGGGCTATTTAAGTTGGTGGCACAATATGTGCTGCAGGTCCACTAGTAGCATTTTATTTTCAGGCCATGGGTATATGGTATACCACTATACTAGGGACTTATAAGTAAATTCAATATGCCAATCAGGTGTAACCCAATTTTGCCATGTTTTAAAGAGTGAGCACAAGCACTTTAGCATTGGTTAGCAGTGGCAAAGTGCACAGAGACTTATGTGCAACAAAAAACAAATTCCACAAAAAAGGAGGGGAGATGGCAACAATTGTGGGGAAAACCACCCTAAGGCTGGCATGTCTAACACTTATCTCTCCCAGATCTTGCTGACATGCCCAACTCCCTCAAATCCACTTCTCATGTAGAGGATTTCTTATCTTCCTTCATCAAAGCTCTCTCTCTCTCTAGGGGTGCTCCCTTATCCCTGCTTATCATTGTCAGTGCCTCCCTTCATTCAAGGCATCTTACCAGAAGTGAGGCCAAATCTGCCCACTCCTAAAGAAACCCATAGTAGACACTGATGACCTTGCCAGCTACTGGCCCAGCACTCACCTAGCTTTCATTGGCAAGAACATGAAAAAAGTAGTCTATGTTCAACTCCAAGATCACAACCATATCATACAGGCCTACCAGGATGGCTTCAAATCATGCTGAAGCATGGAAAGCGCAACCGTATACGTTGTAGACAATGCCCTTTTGACCACAGATGAAGATGATCCCTGCCTCTTTATAAAGCTGGATCTACCAGCTGCCTTCGACACAGTCAACCATCCCACCCTCATATGCACCCCGCAGTCTTGAATGGGATTCACCGACCAGCAATATCCTTCACTGGTTCTCCTCCTACCTTTACAGCTGACACTAGGTTGTTCATATGAGCACCTCCAGATCACAAAAGATCCATATCATCTTCAAAGTCAACCATGACTCCATATTGTATCTTATCATATTCAACCTTTACATGGAGCCGCTTGGTGCTCTACTCACAGATAACCGCATCAATATTCACCAAGATGCTGATGATACACAACTCTACTTGAAAGTCTCCTCTACATCACACATCTAGCATCTCAAACACTGCTTGCACATCATTCTGACCTGGATGTCAAGTGTGACATCATGCCTGGTTCTGCGTAGAACCTTGTCAAGGGTTCTGTGTGGAATCTCCCTATGCTGAGTTCTGAAGTTGTCAGTTACAGTACTGCTGTCAATGGCTGAGGTGAATAAACCGAACCTAACCTTTACTTGGTGTTAACTTATTATTTATTAATGTGATAGACACCACATTAATTTGGCGACGAGCGTGGTTCTCACCTCAACATCCAGCGAAGCCTGCCAGTCATCTCTCTCATACTTCTACAAAAATCTGGTGTTCTCTCCTCCTCCAGCGGCTGATTGAGATGCAGATGAGAAGGAGCGTGTTCTCTTCTCCAGCGGCTGTTAGCGGGATTCCCGACACGTAATTGTCAAGGAAATAACTGGTGAGGAGGTCCGCGGGAGGGGTGTGAGTTGAAACGCATTTGCGTTCCACCGGCATCGTTGATTTAAGGCCTTGAGGAGTGCTGGAACGCATCGGCGTGCATCTGAAGTGGAGTATTTGGCGTGTCTACGTGCGACATCACACGCACGGACCCCATCTTGCCTCGTTGGGTAAGATTTAAAGTGTGTTTTTCAGCAGCGCCCTGACGTGCGTCGTCACGCACAGGGACCATTTTGTTTCATTGGGAAGGATTTCATAAGAAAGCGTTGCCAACGAGATCTATTTCATCACTGCATTACAGAGTTTGCGAAAAGATTACCGGCGGTTTGTTTAATCTATCTGCAAGTTTCATGAATGACATTATATTGCGCAGTGGACAACAAAAAAAATTCACGCAGTTCTACGGTGAGTGGTCATCGTCAGATTTTGTGAGATCCTTCATTGTTTTTCGGCGCATCATTTCTACTTTGTTTTCGACATTGTCGGTGACTGGCACACCTCCATGTAGCTTCAATTTTATTGTGCCTCTTGAAAAGTACAAAGGAGTTTGCAACATCGTAAAGAACTTTACGAGTAGCATGTTGTTGTTTTTTTAATCGTTCGACAAGAGAACATTTTAAAAGAAAGACTGTGAGCTGGCACACGATTTAAGTGACTTCATGCTATGATAGTTCATTTAAGAGAATTATGGGCACAGTGTGGTAACTCACAGTTTTCTGCGTGTCATTGAAAAGTGAGTTATGGGTTGGTTAATTTTGTAAAAAAAAAAAAAAGCTTACGAGTTACAGGTACTCACTACAGTGTTACTCTAGTGTTACTTTGAATCACCTTAGAAGGAGTGTTATTTTAGTGTTAGTATATTACTGTGCGTTAAAGAACTTTAACTAAAATTGTTGCAATACTGATACAGGATGCAGAACGTAACCCAGCCACCATTTTTTTTGACAAGTCCAGGAGAACCAACCATAAAGTGGCAAAAGTGGAAGAAGATCTTCGTGAATTATGCGAGAGTTTGTGGGACGAACTTAAGTGCAGAACGAAAACATTCTTTACTGTTACACTGTCTAGGGGGAGAAGGTCAGGAGGTTCTTGAGCATTTGCCGAAACTCAGTACTGCTGACCAGAGAGCATTAAATGAGTATGAGATTCGCATTCTACAGTTAGATCGGCATCATCTTCCTCGACTAAGCACTATAATGGAGAGGTATCATTTTGGGTTATGTGAGCAGAAGAAAGATGAGTCCGTTGAGTTTGTCTCAGCTTTAAGAAAGCTTTCTTCTACATGCAAGTTTGGTGGTGCTGTGGAGGAAAGGATTAGGGACCAGTTTGTTTTGAAATGTGCCCATGACAAATTTAGAGAGGAATTGTGGTTGAAAGATGAGCCCCCCTTAGATGAAGTTCTGGCAATTGCCAAACATGTGGAACACATGATGAAATGCGTAGAAGAGTTGAGTACTGTAAAGAACAAATCTAATTCTTTGAGTACCATTGTTGAAGATAATGTGTGTCTGGTTAAAGGTAAAACACCTGTTGACAGTGACAAGGACAAATCTTCTCGTGTTGCTGAAGGTTTCTCTTCACTGGACAACAGATCTATCTGTTTCAGATGTGGCAGAACAGGCCATTGAGCCAATGCTTCATTCTGTCCAGCTCTTCGTGTCAATTACACTGCCTGTGGTAGGAAGGGTCACTTTGCCAAATGGTGTAATAGCAAGGTGAAAAGGAAGGAACATCCTCAAGTTAGAGATCAACCACAAGTAAAAGAAATTATGTTTCAGGTTGATGAGAAAAATGCTAAACACCCCTCTCATGTGGTCTATATTGAAGGTGTTGGGCTTGAATTTAAGTTCGATTCTTGCTCACATCTCACCATAATTAACAAGGATATTTTTGAACAACACTTTAGAGACAAAGTCACTCATGAAAAATGATTTCTCTCCCGTTGGGTATGGCGGATTACCTATAAAAATGCTTGGTTACTTTTTAGCTTGTATTGAACTGAGTGGACATTTGACTGATGGTAAAATTTATGTAGCCAAGCGAGGGGACGCTTTACTTGGGTGGCCTCATCAACGATTGCTTGGTGTTCTTCTTAATCCCAATGCTGTGCCACAAGTCCAAGTACAGGTGGTTGATGATTCTGTCGCTATTTTGACTGAACGTTTTGCTGATGTTTTTGAAGAGAAACTAGGGTGTCTGAAGGGGTACAAACATCACAAAATTGAGAGAAGGTGCTGTGCCCGTTGTGGCAAAGGTCAGGAGAGTTCCTTTGAATGAACAAGCTGGTGTTCATAAAGAGATTGAGCGCTTGGTCGACATGGGAGTAATCGAACCTGTGGAAGCGACGGAGTGGTTGGCTCCCATAGTCGTTGCTAAGAAGGCCAGTGGCGAGTTACGCCTCTGCATTGACTTACTCTCGCTCAACAAAGAGGTAGTTGTTGATAGGTTTCCCCTGCCCAACATCGATGAGCTGGTTAGCACATTGGTAGGTGCCAAGTTCTTCACCACCCTAGACCATGCGTCAGCATATCATCAAGTGGAGTAAGATGAACCCTCACAGGATTTGACAGCCTTTGTGACTCCTATGGGAACTTACAAATTCCGTAGGATGCCATTTGGGCTTGTCTCCGCTGCGTCTGTTTTTCAACGGATTATGTCTAATGTTCTTAAGGGTCTTTCAGGCGTGAGGTGCTATCAGGATGATTTGTTAATTTTCGGGAGCACAAAAGCAGAACATTTCTCTAGAGTATGTGCAGTTTTTGAACGTTTGAGAAAGGCTGGATTGACTCTAAAAAAAGAAAATGCAAGTTCGCTGCGGAGGAGGTAAATTATTTAGGACATTGCATCTCTGGGCAGGGTGTCTTTCCTAAGAAAGAACTGGTTGAATCTATTCTGAAGATTAGTGAGCCAACTAATAAGGAGGAGTTGTTGTCTTTTCTAGGTATGGTAGAGTTTTACTGTAAGTTCATACCAGGGTATGCTGACAAGACGCAAAGCCTTAGGAGGCTTACGGCTAAGAGTGTGGTTTTTGATTGGAGTTCTGAGTGTGCCTGAGAGTTTGTCGCTATTAAGGAAGAATTAACAAAAGCGCCCTCTTTGCAAGCTTTTGTGCCTGGTGATGAGACCCATATTTTGACTGATGCGAGTGCAAAGGGCTTGGGGGCTGTGTTGTTGCAAAAGAACCGTGGCGTAGAACGTTTGATAGCTTGTGCGTCAAGGTGTTTGAGAGGTTCGGAACTTAACTATTTTCAGTAATAGAGAAGGAGGCGTTAGCTATATTTTGGGCACTTAGGAAGTTCAGAAATTTGATTTGGGGTACTAAGGTGAAGGTTCTGTCGGACCATAAACCCCTGAAAGAAGTATTTTCAAAAAAAGGTTTGGATTCTATTTCTTTAAGAATTAAGAAGAGGATCATTTCTCTTCAGGAGTTTGATTTTGATGTGGACTATATTCCAGGGGTTAACAACAAATCTGCAGATTGTCTTTCTAGATTGGTTGATGTCAAAGCAAGTGATATGGATGAAGTGAGTCTAGTGGATGATGTGGTTAATGTTTGTGAAGTCACTTTGGGTGTTGTGGATGAGTCAGAGCGGAAAACTGAAATTGGGAATGTGAGATGTTGGCCTGGTATATGCTGTTCACTAATTAAAGTGGACACCTTGCACCAGGGCAAATCGACTCTTATGGTAGATAGGTTTAAGACAACCTTTTAAAGAAAGCTATCCTAGTGGTAGCTGTGGAGAGCAGCCTTCAGGCTAAGTCTCGGAGGAATGTAAAGCAGCTTCTTTTACCATATAATCTCTTGAATCACCAAATGATAAGACACCACACAGGTATATATATCAAATATATATGTATTTATTTCTAAATAACTCTCTACTAATCTCTTTATGAGATTAGAAGACAAACATATGCACAAATCAACGTTTCACAATAAGTTAAGCACAAAATATGGCTGGGGCCCTAGGGGCGTACCAGACCATATACTAAGTAAGAGACTTAGGGACAACGACTTGCAGGGAGACAAGGCCTAGGGCCTTCAGAAGTGCTGGGGCCTCACGAAACCACCCAAGGCAGGTAAGTAAAGGACCCACGGGGGACGCGTGCAGTGTAGATACACAGGCGCGGATCGCCGTTGACTTCAATGGGGCAAGTCGCGGTTGGAAATAAAGAGTTTTAGGATACTTCTGTAGAACCTACAAGCAAGTCACTTACAGGGTAAGTCGTTCTAGGGCCCACACCCACAGGAGCACCGTAGTGCTGGAGTTACCTCACCCAGGAGGCCGGGTGCACAGGTGTCCTTTGGTGTCGGGTCGCGGCGTCGTTTTCAATGGCGAACAAAGAAGACTTGCTGCTTGCGGGAGCTGAAGAAGTGTCCGGTGGAATCCAAGCCTGGATTCTGAAGAAGGATGACCTGAAAGCAGAGGGGACAGTGTTCAAAGTCACTTGGCAGTGACTCGGGGCAAGGAAGATGGATGCCCACCGTCATCGAGTGATTCAGGTCGGTTGCGGGTGCCTTGACTCTTCAGCCACGTGGTCCAAGAGGCGTCGACGATGACCAGGAGCTGTATTCGGTGTGTCCCTCGACGTCTGCAGCTGACTGCGGTGTCGGCAACTCGATCGGAGCCAACAAGCCTTGGCAGCCGCAAGTCTCGGGGAGATGAAGAAAAGTCGATGGCGCAGACCAGCAAGGTCTGTGGAACTCACCCAGTGAGGGCAAGTCAGGGCAGGCCTGGAGCAACCAGGGGAGCCCTTTGGTTTCTTTAAGAAGTCTTCTGGGGACCCACAAGCCAGCGGGCAAGGGATCGCGAAGACACCTCGGGCGGAATCACTCAACAGGGGCCCACGGTCACTCGGGACGGTGTAGCCCTCTGATCTTCGGAGGGATTCCTGCTGGAGGTCGGGACCACACGTGGTCCAAAGCACAGGTTCGTAGAACGTTGTGAAGGGGTTGCACTCGACAATAGTGCACGGTACCCAGGGGTCGCGGTTCCTCGTTACTCGTGGGGTCCACTTGCCTCAGCTTTGCTGGGAACTCACGATGGCCTGGGAGAGGTCAGGAAATCCACTTCCTGGGCTGCAGGGACTTTGGACTCCGGCGGGAGCGGCGTAGTTTGCGACCATCGTTGTCGTTTTTGGTGCCTGCCAAGCAGGGGAGTCACTCCTTGACTCCAAGGGAGATTCTTCTGTCTTCCAAAGGTAGTGGAACGTCGAAGGGCCAGGATTCTTCTGTAGAGCGTCGTCCAGGGGTTATCTGCTTTGCAATGGCAAGGTTCCCCCTCTTATACTAAAAAGAGGGGATGGACTAGCTCTATGACCCCACCTATGGGAGGGTCAAGGGAGGGAGTGGCTACACCCACTTCCCTTTGTCCAGTTTCGTGCCAGAGCAGGGGCAGGTAGCCCCTGAGCTGGTTTGAACTGGCTTATGCACAGAGGAGCCTTTTGCTCCCCCAGTGCAGGACTTCAAAGCACCAGAGAGTGCACCCACCCAGCCCCAATACACATTATCCTGTCTGGGGAGGTGGTCACACCTCCCTGCAACAGGAAACCTATTGTCCAGGCCTCCCCTGCCGGAGTTTCGTCCAGCAGCAGGAGGCCAGACTTGTGTCTGTGGCAGCAGCATCCATTTTGTGATGCCAGGGCTTCAGAAAGAAGTTACCGGGTAAGCCAGAGTTAACATGTCTTTCCCTCTAGAAGGGTGGAATGCTACCCCCGCCGCCAGGATTGGCGGGGGGTAGTATTCCAAGATGTTTGACACCAAACATGACATGTTTAGGTGCAGCCATTCCAAAGTTAGCATTTTACCGCGAGGATATAATGCGCTTAAGAGTATATGGTCAGGCTGCACTACAAACAGCATCAGAGATGGTCTCCGAACGCTGCAGAGGGGCCCTGCTCATGCAGGGGCACCCTCTCACATAGGAACCATGCACTCTGCCTTTAGGATTGATAAGGCCTGCCTTAGGAGTGACTTATAGGTTTATATGTGTGTATGTATTTAGTGATATAGGTAACCTATATCACAGTAAGGGGTGCATGCACCACCCTACCCAGGCTGCAGTAGCAGACCTGTGGTGTCAGTTTGGATGGCCTTACAGGGGTGGCATAATACATGCTGCAGCCCCTGGTAGGCCTCTGAGGTACCTATGCCCTTGGTACATAGTATACCATATACTAGGGACTTATAAGGGCACTCCAGATTCCAATCAGAGATGTGCCTAAGGCACATGGAAACCTTTTTACAGAGAAAGCAGATAGACTGGGGCCCTGAATAGCAGGATCCCAGTCCAACTAAGTCATAAACCAGCAAAACACCATAAAAAAAGTGGGGGCAACCATATAGTCAGATTCCACCTTCCTACAGGGAATGATCAAGAAATTCAAAAGTTATGGAGTTGCTTTTGTTGGGTAAGAACAAGTTTTTAGAGAAACCATGGTCTTTGGTTTGTGAGGAATTGTCAGTGGTGGATGGTGTACTTGTTAGAGGTACCAAACTTGTTCCGCCGTTGGGAGTGCGCAAGAAGCTTCTATGTCTTGCACACTCTGGTCACCTTGGCATAGTAAAGACGAAAGAGTATTTGAGATTGCAATTCTGGTGGCCTGGGATGGACAAAGAGATTGAGAGGATGGTGCGCGAGTGCATGGAGTGTTGTTCTAGTGACAAAATTCTTAAAACCAAGCAGATGCCAATGGTCTGCAGGAAGTTACCTGATTATCCTTGGGATGAGATAGCCATTGACATTGTTGGACCTTTGCATGGAGTGTGTGATACTCCTTATTTGATTGTTGTTCTGGATCTGTATTCCAGATGGATTGAAGTGAGTTCTGTCAGAGATATCTCGTCTGCTAATGTCATTAAGTTGCTGGAGGAAGTATTCAAGAGGGAAAGCTTTCCAAATAGCATTCTCTCTGATAATGGACCTCAGTTTTGTTCATCTGAATTCCAGTCCTACTTGAGTAACTGTGGGATTAGTCATAAACGAAGTTCAGTTTACCATCCAGAAACCAATGGTGCTGTGGAAAGAGTCAACAAGACTCTCAAAGAGCGCATACAACTGGCCAGAGCAAGTAATTTGAACTGGAAGGTTGTTCTGCAAGACAGAATTACTGCTTATCGCATGTCTCCCCACACGTCCACTGGAAGAACTCCCTTTGAGTTATTCAAGGGGAGGGCCCCAAACTCAAAGCTATGTCCAGGGCGGATGAGTCTTAAGAGACAATCAGATAGGTGATTGGAGATGGAGAGAGTATGATAAGCAGTTGTCAAGGAAAATGTACTTTGATGATAAAAAATGTGTTCAAACCAGTGATGTGAATGTGGGTGAACAGGTGAAAATTAGAGCACCTGTTGGGTGTCAATCCTGGTCAAAGTTTACTAAAGTAAGAAGAGTTGTCAAGATTTTTAAAAATGCTGTGAAGACGGAAGATGGAAGAATTTGGAACAAGAGCCGTGTAGTCTTGGTTAATTCCAAGAATAAATCTGATGTTAGTTCTTCGGGTTGTGCTCATACAGATTCCTCAATGAATGATGCGGATTCCTCTCTGACACGGTCTCGTTCTTTCTCCTCTGATGTGAGAGAGAGGAGTCAGAGTGTGCAAATTACCATCGTTTATGAAGGACTATGTTTGCTGAGTTTTTCCTTTCCGCTTCATTCATGTCCTCTGATGTAGTGATCTTTATTGCTTGTAATCTTCCAATCTCATGTTTACGTTCTTTTTATCTTGTTATCTTTTCTTTTGGTTGTAAAGAGGGAAGATGTGTGACATCATGCCTGGTTCTGCGTAGAACCTGGTCAAGGGTTCTGTGTGGAATCTCCCTATGCTGAGTTCTGAAGTTGTCAGTTACAGTACTGCTGTCGATGGCTGAGGTGAATAAACCGAACCTAACCTTTACTTGGTGTTAACTTATTATTTATTAATGTGATAGACACCACATCAAGCACCTACCTAAAGCTCAACTCAACCAAGAAAGAATTTTGGTTATTTGCCAAGAACTACAAAGAAGATACTGTATGAACCTGGCTCAATCAGATGAACCTTGATATCTTCAAACCCCAACTTTCACCAAATGCCAAGTCATTTGGATTCACGCTGGAAACCAAACTCACCCTCAAGGAAGACATTAAAGAAAAATATATTAAAAGATTTTGGTACCAGCTCTCTCTTCTAAAGAAAAATTAAACAGTTTCTTACAGAATGCGACTTCAAAACTGCTGTTCAAGCCTGCCCTACTCCATGACTTCCCGTACTGGCACTAATTAGTGGCATCCTACATTCCACAGCACATTTCATCCAGGGCCTCAGGAAATATTGAAATATGATCACATCACCCTTCTGATGGACTCCATTGCCTCCCCTTGCTAGCCAGTGCCATCTTCAAACCCTTGAAGATAAGCTCACAATCTCTATTGGTTCTTGACACACTTGCAGCCAGGACACCATCAGACTAAGAAGTGTAAAAAAAGAAAAACAGCAGCAGCAGGCTTTTCCATCTATGCAACAAGGATCTGGAACAACATCTCTGTATCCATCAGGCCTGCCCCAGCACTTCTCAAATTCAGGAAAGAATTAAAGACTGACCTCTTTGAAGAACGATACATCACAATGCATTGCACCTCCACAACTCCGCTTCCTTTTCTATTACTCACTGTCTTTATGTTTGTCTGCGGCCATGTGCAGCAGTCCGCTGCCTTTTGGCTAGGTGCGCACTATAGAAATACCATATACATGCTTACATAATGCATACCTGAAAAGGTGCTGTTGTACCAAGCATTGTGCTCCCCTCCCCTTTGACTGTTAGCTCCACCTTGGACTTATTAAGCTTGTAAGCCTATGCAGATGCTCATCCATTTTGAGTGTATTTAAAGTGAAAGACAATGTGAAAAGCATTGCAAGCACCCCAAACCAACCTGCTACTCTCTGCTGATTCAGGACAAAAATCCAGAAACACATATTCAGAGATACGTGTATTGACTGTGACAACACGTGCGAATAAATTAAAGTGACTGTATTCATGTACTACATCTACCATAATGCATCTGAGTAAACTAGTGCAGTTATCCCAAGCAATGTGCTCGCCATCTCCTTTAACTATGTTTAAAGGTGTGTGTTTTGGAGTGATGGTATGTATTCATGTGAAGGTGAGCATGCAAGTGTAGCCATGAGTGCTTTGCTGGTTGCTTGGGATTTTCTTCAGGAGCATTATTTGCTTTGAGATTAATTTCATGTGTTTAATCTCCGATTAATTAATATTAGGCTATTTTTTGGTAAATGATCTGTACTATAGTTTCACACTGTTATTGACAGTTTAAGCTGATGTAAATTCTTATTTCTGTTATGTTTGGCTCTCACTGAGAGCCAACAGTGTGAAAAGTGGATTCTAAATACAGTTTCCGAATCACAGCAGTGGAAAATAAACCAAGAACAATAAAATATTAATTTACAAAAAAAATGTCTTTAAAGGAACAGAATTGTAAATCCCCAGTGAACCCTTGATAGGGAACAGAGTCACTATAAAATCAGAAAAAGGCGATAAGGAGAAAACGTACAGGACCAAAGTGTGGTGAAAGGGAAAGGAGTGAAGGAGCGAAAGGGAGGATTAGCCCCACAAGAAAAAAAGTGGAAATAAGGAAGAGCTTGGAGGAGGGAGTTTTAATTCACCATATACAAATGGTTGGGAAAAAGGAGGGTTTGATTGGGTACCTATCAGGATCAGAAATGTGGAAAAAAGTAGTCCATCAGCCATGGAAAGGGGAGGTTGATGGTGAAAATGATCAATGCATGTATTCTAGAAAAACAGCTGGAGAGCACCTTAAACGTAATGGTATTTACCCTTTCAAATTAGCAAGTAAAATATAAAATCAAGAAAAGGGCATTTCATGAATGGATTCATCGCAAGACGTAAATACTGTTTATTTAATAAACTTTGCAGTCTAGGTCCGTGCTCAGAACTTGCAAGAATTTGTGTTCCTATACAAACATATACAACTCTTCAATGGTGTACTGCAGACTAAACTCCCCTCCACCTTCCCTATGGCAGCTCAAAATATGAGAATGAGGTGAAATAAATAAAATTTGCCTCTATTTTTACTTCATGCCCAATTTATTATTTGTGGGGAACAATTAATTCTGAATTGCCGCTTTCAGGAATTACTACATGCAATCATATAGAATTAATTTTCCTGAAAATTGTTTGGTTCTGGAAATAGTGATAATAGTTTCCATCATGAACCTTACCCGTGCTCAATAGTTTAACTGTACTTATGAGGCCCAAGTATATTTCGATGCAGCTCTTCCAGGGTCTCAAGGGAAGGAGCAGATATTTTATGAAGCAACTCTGTAAGAGGTCACTGTGCAGCTCCTTGAAGCGTGTGTAGTTGCAGCAGTGAACCCGAGCTGGGAAGAAGAATGAATGCCTTCCTGAGATGATTTCCCTGATGTTGGTGCTGTAGTCACTGCAGCATAGAGAGGAATGCTTCTCACGCTAAAATTGAAGACTGCGACTGACCAGAAGGATTCTTTAGTTGCTGAAGTTAAGTGATAAATAGCTCGATGTGTTCAGAACAGCTTTGGAGACAATCTGTTTGTGCTTCAACTGCCCTCAAACGCAATCCATTAAGTAAACCCGCAGGTTCGACTGATCTGGAATCAATTGCACTTTTTAGTCATATTTTCTCTCATTTTTACACCTTTTATCCCCACCACTGCTGTGGCGTTGTGGCTTGGACTGAAAGCTATAAATATGATCAATAAAATGAAAAATATTTATCCAAATCAGTTGAAGGCTCGAGGCAACTTTAATATTGTTTCCTTTAATTTGAGTATTTTATAAGAGCAAAACCTCCCAAAAATGACTCCTGAAACACCTGTACAATAAGGCCCCTATTTCGATGTCGGTCGGAGTTGCCTCCGGCCGACACCGTTTCTGTGTGAGAACCGACCGACCACAGGTCGGCGGTTCCTCACACCTTATGATGCGACCGCACATAGTGTGGTCGCAAACTCCATTTCTCTTTGGGAGTTTGTGCGGCAGGCGGAAACCGCCTGCCACACAAGTTTCCATTGAGAAATGGGAGTTTGTGTAAATCCCTGCATCATGTGGAAGGCACCTCACAGTGCCTGCCATACAGTGCAGGGACTTTCAGGCCCCACAACTGTAGGCCATGGAGGGATAGGGCCCTGCTAGGGGCCCTCAAAATCGCTTTCCGACAGCCTTTCCATGTTGAAATGGCCGACATGGAAAGGCTGTCGGAAACTGACATCATAATCCTGACGGCGGAAACGCAGTCCTGAAGTGATTATGGATGGTTTCCGACTGGCCAACGGGCTCCTTGAGCCGTAGGAACTCAGTCGGATTGACCGGCCAGTTTGCACTCCAGCTGCCGACAGTGAAATTGCGTGGTCGAACTGTAAACCTACCATGTCGGTCGGTAAGCCTCTGATGAGCGGTCGGAGGCTTACCGACCAACATCGTAATGAGGCCCTAAATATGTTAAAACATTTAACAACAGGCACACTACTCAATAGATCATGTAAAATAAGATTTTGTGCTTTGGATGTTGCCATCAGAAGAAGAATAAATAGTTTCATATTGCAGAAAAAACCATAACTTCCCTCAAACGGGGTCTATCAATTGACAGATCTTGTCCAAACACTCATGTAGCTTATATGTGAAGGCACACAAACTCTGACAACATTGCAAGGCTGTACTAACCCTTACTTTACTGGGAGTTCAGGACCCATGGACATAGACCTATGATCATTTCGCCTTTGTATAAAGGCCAATAAAAGTCACCATATACATAAACATTAAAGTCGGTCTCACGTTACCACAGCAGAGGTTGCAGATAGTCTTCCTCGATAAATGCCCTTTTCTTTTGGTTAAATGTAACATTATGTATATATCAGAGAAGCAAATTCTTCACTGAATATAACAGAATTATTATTTAGAATAGTCTCTCACTAGTGAGCGCGAGAACAGGCGATTCTCACACAACCAATGAATTTTAATCAAAATGTAACATTAATGCTATTTAATAGAGAGTTGCACCTCCGCTTTGCTGGCCGCATAAAGTAAAGTGTATATTCGATTAATTGTTTGGTTTAAATTTCAAATTGAAAACTGATGTGCATTTACACATATGTTTGTTAATGCCTTTTTAACATTTGTAGTGCAGAAGCCCACAAGAGGAGCCTCTAACCTCTACCTGCATTCTATTTGACCGACTTCAGATAATTAACATTCAGTTAAATCACTAAAGTGCAGATTTTTTAAGTACCTACAGAGGCTGAGAAATCGTTTATATATTAGATCTTGAGGGAGTTTATTGAACTGAGTTACACAAGTTTCAGAGAACTATGATTTTTTTAACTAGTGTAGACCTATCAAACCATTTGTGACTTTGCTCAGAACATATTGAAGAACAGCTCCTGACATCTTGGTACTTAGACCTTGGCAATCAGTGACTCAGTGCCCTATTTAGGCCACTGTGGCAAACGACACAGTAGAACACTGGCAATTTCTTAGCTGGGGGTTAACCAGTGGAGGCCGCTTCCAATGCGACTGGGTCGGGCGGCAGCGCGTGGGGGACTACAAAACCAAACACAAACAAAAACCCAAAGAAACCCCTTTTTTTTTTTTTTTTAATTACCACTTACCTGACGCTTCATGTTGCTCCTCTCCCGAACCTCGACTGGGGCACACTGCGCAGGCTCCCAGATGCCAATCCCGACACTGATCTCATGCTGGGAATGCTATTACCAAGCATGAGAGAAGCATTGGGATTGGTTTGAGTGGCCTGGTTTGCCGCTCAGACAGGGCCTGGGAGCCTGTGTGTTCTCCATCCGGCTGTGCAACACACCTCAGGTAGACTAATGCTAACTGCACATATTGAACTGGCCGTCCTAAGACAGCCAGCTAAACAGATTTGCGCACTTAGCAGTGCCCATCACCCCTCCCGAGGGACACCAGCTGGCCCCGCTCTGCGGCTCGGCGACTCAGCAGAGGCAACAGTGAAAAATAAAATGATAATAAAATTATTTTATTATCATTTTATTTTTCACTGTTGCCTCTGCTGGTTAGCAGCAGTAGGGTGACACTCCTGCGCTATAGCGGAAGAGCTGCCCCTGGAGTTAACTATTACCATTTCACTCTTACTATTACAAACTCTAATTAATCCTACTCTCATCAAGTAGTTATTTTAAGTAAAATCATCAGCACTTATGGCCAGTAACGACACCCTCCCGTCCCACCAGAGTTATGGGTCTGAGCTGCAGACAACGGCTCAAAACAGTTGGATTTCTCACAGATGTGCAATGCAGGTATGGGAAATAAGGCTTATCACTGCCCTGATATCCATGAACTGAATTCACCATGGAAGATAGACAAAATGGCCTGTCTCGACTGGAGGAACAGCTCCCTGATCAGAAGCTGCTCTCACTTAGTGCTAGCTCCTCCTCTTCCATCTCAAATGGAGAGTGTAGGCCCAAATGCCACAGCAGAAAAAAATATTTAAGCATGTTAATTTTTTTTCTCCTAGTTTTCTGTGGTTGCAAGGGCTTACATTTCTCCTCAAAAAAGGAAGGCAATGGATAGGCACGGAGTGACAGAGTGCAGCTTCCAATTAGAGAATGACTGCTACAGGTGATAAGCAGGTGCCGTTTTGTGAGACCCAGATCTTTGTGACTGGGGGTGAATATTTGAATTGTTCAGCATTCTGTCCACCAATAGTTCCTATTGCTTTTGTCACCCTAAGTGGGTAGGGTATGCACAGATGTGGGTCCCTCTGGCTCACTGCGTCACTGGATTCAAGCTAGCCTAGCTGATGATTGGTGATGCCCCGAAACTGGTCCCAGGATGCTCGTTTCCAGTCCAAGGCGGGCCTGGCTTGGCAGTTCGGGCTGGACTGTTCCCATGAGGAACAGGGTAAAGACTGATTTGCATATGGCTGGGTCCAAATGGGGGTGGCGAGCAAAAAAACGATGGATTAAACCCAGATCTTTGTGACTGGCGGTGAATGTTTGCATTGTTCTCCATTCCATCCATCATTTGTTCCTTTTGCTTTTGTTGCCCTAAGTGCAAAGGTTATGCCCAGACGTGGGTCCCGTGCTCACTGCATCACTGGATTCAAGCTAGCCTGGCTGATGAGGGGTGATGCCCCGAAACCGGTCCCGGGATGCTTGTTTCCGTTCCAGGGAGGACCTGGCTTGGCAGTTCGGGCTGGACTGTCCCCATGAGGAACAGGGTCAAGACTGATTTGCATATGGCGGGGTCCAAACTGGGATGGCGAGGTGAGCAAAAGAACGATGGATTAAACCCAGATCTTTGTGACTGGGGGTGAATGTTTGCATTGTTCCGCACTCCATCCATCATTTGTTCCTTTTGTGAGCACTCGCATCTTAGGCTAGGGGTAATTTGCAAGCTTTGGAAGGAGTACAGCATGCTGGAGGAATAAAGCACTTAGGAAGACCGATAATAAGATTTTAGTAATGCACTTTAGTCGGATAGATTTTGCTTTTATGCTCATATGTTATTTTTGTAGTTAATACTTTAGGCATTGAACTGCTGGTATAGGACAGTTCATTTAGTATTAAATCTTTTTATTGAAAGATTTGAAGCATATACAAAACAAATATACATGCAGGTATAGCCATCACATCCTTTAACAGTGCTAAATCCAGAATTCGAAAAGGACAAGCTAGGTCCATCAGTGTTAAAGTGGGCTTATGCTACTGTAAGAAAGCCTGGTATATGCTATAAATGACAAGAAAAAACAAAACAATATGAAAACCCCTAGACCCTTCCCTTCCCCTTCCCACCCACCACCCGTGTTCCAAGTCCCCCACCTAAACTATCTAAGCCATTCACGACCACTAGTCTTATGTCATCTGTTCCGTATCAGAGAGGCGCAATAAGCGGAGGTATCAAGGGCAAGTGACTTCCCGAAATTCAGAGGCCAACAAGGACAAGAAGGGCTGCCACAGCTCGACATACCTGGATCCCTCCCCTGCCATAGTCAGCGTAAGCTTCTCCATACCAAGTACCTGCCATAAGCGGTGGAGCCAGCCGTTGAATGTCGGGACATGCGCGGTCTGCCAATGTGAGAGTATATTTTGCATTGCAGTGCCCAGCGCAATCGCTATCAAGCGGCCTCTGCGAGAGCGCAATGGATAGGTCAAAGGATTTGGGAGGCCCAGGAGGACGTATGAGGGGAATCGTGGGATTTCTGTGTCAAAATGTGCATCTACTTCGTCCAGTACCTGTTTCCAATAGGCTTGGAGGTGAACGCAGTCCCAAAGTAGGTGTACCAATGTGCCCACCTGTCCACAGCCCCGCCAACATGTCGCTTCTCTAGTGTGGTCCATGGCATGGATACGTTCAGGAGTATAATACCAGTAGGTTGCTATCTTAGTAAGGGTGTCAGTGAGTCCCATGTGATACGCGGAATGCCGTGCTCTATAGTATATGCCTTCCCACTCCTTATGACTGAGAGTCCTGCCTAGTTCCCTCTCCCATCGTGCCCTACCGGAGCTGTAAGTGTGAGCAAATCTGGCCTGTAGCATCTTGTATAAATCGGATATTAGTTTTTTGTCTTTCTTGCGCGTAATAAGCCAGTGTTCATAGGGAAGGAGGTGTCTATCAGCCACAGGGCGGACTTTATTGCTGAGCGCCCAATGTCGCGCTTGCAGTTATCGAAGTCTCTCCGACTCTGGCATCCCATATTCTTGTTTAAATTGGGAGAACGGGATAACTCCCTCTGCGGTATACATGTGGTAGAGGTACCGACACCCAGAGGGTCGCCACCTCGCAAAAGCCGTCGTGTCCATACCCGGAGTGAAGTCTGGGTTGTCCATCAGTGGAGTGATTGGGGACGGGAAAGTGGTAAGTTCGTGTTTAACATTGGTTTGGTCCCATATCTCCATGGGGACCCTTGTGATATATGAGGCATATAAGTTAGGGGGCCTGTGTTGTTTGCGAAGAAATGGGACTTCCTGCAGGGGTCTGCCGGCTACTACCTGGTCCTGAAATAACCAATGTTTCTCTGACTCCCATCTGCTCCACTCCACCAGGAGACACAATTGTGCAGCTTGGAAGTAGAGCAGTAAATCAGGGAGTCCGAGTCCCCCCCCTCCGGGGGAAGCGTTGCCAACCTTTGTTTCAGGCATGGCTTCCGACCATTCCATATGAACTGAGCCAATTCTGATTGTGTTTGCTGTATCCAGCCAGAAGGTGGCCTGAGAGGGATGGTACGAAACAGATATAGGATCTGTGGAAGAATGGTCATCTTGACTGCGGCTACTTTGCCTAGCCACGACAAAGGGTAATGTTTCCATCGCCCCAGTTCCCGACGAATTTTCTGTCGCAGTAGGGTGTAGTTAGTGATAGCCGTTTCCGAAAGCGAGGGGGCTAACTGAATCCCCAAATATGGGTTCGAGTCTGCTGCCCATTGGATAGGGAGTAAACTTTGCAAGTGTTCCAGAGTGGATTTCTCCAGAGACAGGTCTAGGGCGACCGACTTGTCCATATTTACTTTGAACCCGGCAGTTCATGCAAAGAGATCTAGGTCCTCAAAGCACGCGGGCAGCGCATCTCACGGGTTAGATAACAAAATCAAGATGTCATCAGCATAGAGACTAATCGTGTGGACGTAACCGCCAAATTTGATCCCCGTAACCAACGGGTTGAGCCTCAACCTCTGCGCCAGTGGCTCCATGTAAAGAGCGAAAAGGAGGGGCGACAAAGGGCACCCCTGCCTTGTACCTCTCTCAATAGTGAACCGGGGAGATGTGTATCCGTTGACTCGAACCGTGGCCATCGGAAACTTGTAGCAATTCAAGACGTATGTGCGAAACTTCACGCCCAACCCCTCTCTTTCCAGGACTTGTTCTAGATAGGGCCAGTGGACCCTATCGAACGCCTTTTCGGCGTCGATAGCCAGCATCATGTATTCTCCCTGTGTGCGTGTAGCTTTTTCGATAAGGTGCAAGGCCCGCTTAGTGTTGTCGGAGGTTTGGCGTTCCGGGATGAAGCCCGCCTGATCCGGATCAACTAGGCCATTAATGTGAGGTGCGAGGCAGGCAGCTAAGATCCCAGTGTATAATTTAAGATCTACGTTAAGAAGGGAGATAGGGCGGAATGCCCCACATTGTGACTTGTCTTTCCCTGGTTTGTGGATGACTGCTATGGAAGCCTCTAGAAGGTCCCCTGGAATCGCACCGGGCTCCGAGAAGGAATTAAAAAGGCGAGTGAGGAGAGGGGCAACTTGGGCACAGAATGTCTTATAAAAGACCGCGGAGAAGCCATCTGGCCCAGGCGTTTTTACTAGCTTGAGACGTGAGATGGCAGCGATAACTTCCTCTGGCCGAATGTCTCTATCGAGATAGTCAGCTTGTTCCTTAGTTAGAGCTGGTAGGGGGATGGAGTCAAGGAAGGCCTCCCCAATTGAGCTCTCCAATGGAGAGCTAGCGTATAGGTCGGCGTAAAAATCACGAAATGCACCAGCGATGTCGCTGTCCTCCGAGACGCGTCTACCGTCCTTCCGGAGAATCTCCTGCACTTTCTGCTGTTGTCTAGTCTCGCGCAATTTATGGGCAAGCAGGCGCCCGCACCTATCTCCCCCCGTGTAATAAGCGTGATTAGCCGCAAGGCCGCAAACTCTGCCCTGTCTTGGTCAATGGCTGCAAGTTGTTGACGCACAGCTTTAAGTTGCCTCCACACTCGAGGGGCTCCTGTTCTCTGGTGCATTTGCTCCAATTCCCTAGTCTGTTGGGTGAGTTCTTCCCGCTTGCTCTTGCGTTCGACATTGTCTGTGGCTGAGATGGCTATTAACTCCCCCCTTATGACTGCCTTCAGTGCCGCCCACTGCGTAGCAAGAGTGGTGTCAGTGTTACTGTTGTGAGAGAGATAGTCACTGATGACGTACTGTATCCGTGTGACCACATCTTTGCGGTGCAGTAGTGTCTCTCTGAGATGCCATGTCCTAATGGGACGATGGGTTGGTGGAAGGGAAAGAACAATTGTCACTGGGGCATGATCAGAGAGGGAGGTAACCCCAATCTCCACCTCCGTCGCCAGCGCGTGTACGGGTGCCGATGCCAGCAAGTAATCCAGCCGAGCGTATGTTTTGTGCGCATTGGAATAGTGTGAGAAGTTGGCCTGGCATATGCTGTCCACTAATTATAGTGCACCAAGAACCTAGAAAGGGTTTTGGCTAACACTGCAGCAAGGCTAAGCCACAAATATTCAAAAAACAATAGAGATGCCCATGCTGCTTATTCACTCCAATCAATAATCCTTGAACATTGAAACAACACAATGCCCACAATAACCACTTTTTCCATTAGATTGAATCAAAAAACTTTTTCTTTTCTCTTTTTATCAAAAATTTCACCACCAACATAGTACAAACATTCTACAATTTATGAAGATGCATTTACAAAGCAAAAATTCAATATACAAAAACATTTACATATATATACACAAAACAACATCATGTATACCACTTCTTACACCCCATTCACTCAACCTCTCACATACCCATTTTCCCATTCAAACAAACATACAAAAACCGCGTATTATTTTTCAATGTTGACACAGACATTTTTAAGAAAAGACAATAAACCAAAAGGCCATCAGTCGAACTAACTGAATGAATCAAAAAATGAATTATGATTCTATCTATGATTGGCCTTAAATTATCGGTCTACGTGTTTCGAACCCCTGCCAGTTCGGGGGTTCTCATCAGGACCAGAATAGCTGAAAAAGACAAAAAAAGATATCTTTGTCTTAATCATTGACCAAAACCTGACCCTTAACTCAAAATACCTCCATGGTGCACCACTTCAGTTAGTTCGACTGATGGCCTTTTGGTTTATTGTCTTTTCTTAAAAATGTCTGTGTCAACATTGAAAAATAATACGCGGTTTTTGTATGTTTGTTTGAATGGGAAAATGGGTATGTGAGAGGTTGAGTGAATGGGGTGTAAGAAGTGGTATACATGATGTTGATTTGTATATATATATATATATGTAAATGTTTTTGTATATTGAATTTTTGCTTTGTAAATGCTTCTTCATAAATTGTAGAATGTTTGTACTATGTTGGTGGTGAAATTTTTGATAAAAAGAGAAAAGAAAAAGATTGATTAAATCTAACGGAAAAACTGGTTATTGTGGGCATTGTTTTGTTTCAATGTTCAAGGATTATTGATTGGAGTGAATAAGCAGCATGGACATCTCTATTGTTTTTTGACTAATTATAGTGGGCACCTTGCACCAGTCCAAACAACCCCTTATTGGAGATAGGTTAAAGACAACCTTTATTGAAAGCTATCCTAGTGGTAGCTATGGAGAGCAGCCTTCAGGCTAAGTCTTGAAGGAATGTAAAGCAGCTTTTTTACCAGTCTATAATCTCTTGAGTGACCAAATGAAAGAGGACCACACCAGGTATATATTCAAAATATATGTATTTATTGCTAAACACACCCCTCTAGTCTCTTTATGAGGCTAGAGTTCGAAGTACATAAATTATAAGTTAGTTATCTACAGTAATAGCACAAATACACGTTTGAGCCCTAGGGGCGTACCAAACCATATACCAATAAAGTGGTATAAGAACCACGACTGAGCTAGGCACAGGGCCTAGAGCCTGTAGAAGTGCTTGGACCACAAGGAACCACCCAAGGTAGTGACACAGGGGACCCACGGGGGACGCGTGCAGTTTATGAACACAGCCGCGAATCACCGTTAACTTCTATGGGGAAAGTCGCGGTTGGAATTTAAAAGAAAAGGGACACTTAGAGGAGGACTTGGAGCAAACCCTTTGAGAACTAGGCTGTTCTAGTGTCAATACCCACGGGAGCACTGGAGTACTCGAGTTACCTCACCCAGGGGAGCCGGGTGCATAGGTGTCTTTCGGGGTCGGGTTTCGTCGTCGCTTTCAATGGCGATCTGCTGCAAAGTGCTGCTGGCGGCCAAGTCGAAAATGTTCGGGTGGATCCAAAGGTGGATCGAAGATCTGAAGAACCTGAAAGCAGAGGGGACAGAGTCTGGGTCACTAGCCAGTGACCAGGAAGACGATGAGCAGATGCCCACCGATGTCGAGTGCTTCAGGTAGGTTGACAGTCATCTTGACTCTTCAGCCACGAGGTCCAGGAGGCATCGACGACAACCAGGAGCTGGATTTGAGCTGTCCCACAACGTTTGTCGATTGCAGGGGTGTCGGCGACTGGATTGGACCCAACAAGCCTTGGCAACGGCAAGTCTTGTGGAAATAGAAGAAGGACGATGTTGCAGACCAGCAAGGTCTGTGGGACTCACCCAGTGAGGGTAAGTCAGGGCACGCCTGGAGCAACCAGGGAGCCCAAGCAGAAGAAGATTGGCCTTCGGGAAGGCCTACTAGCCAGCAGACTAGCGACCGCGAAGGAGCCTCGAGTCGATGCGCGTGGAGCTGGCTCACAGGACACTCGTGGAGTGGAGGCCAGTGATCTTTGGTGCAGTTGGTGCTGGAGGCTGAGGCTACTCGGAGCCCAAAGCATGACTTCGTGGGAGACCCAGAAGAGGATGCACTTGCAAATGTGATCGGTGTCCAGGGGTCATGGTTCCACATTACCCACGACAGCTACAGGCCTCAGCTTTGCTGGGGACTCAGGGCAGCCTTGGGGAAGTCTGGAAATCCACCTCTGGTGATGCAAAGACTTCGGCATCCGGCGGGCGCTTCAGCGATGCAGACCGGACAATTGCTTCTTTGGGGCCTGCCAAGAAGGGGAGTCACTCCTTGACCCCAAGGGAGATTCTTCAGTCCTCTAATCTTAAAGTAGAGCGTCGAAGGTCCAGGATTCTGTGTCAGAGTTTCGTCCAGGTAAATCTAAAGTCCTAAGGACTGGGGTCCCATACTTATACTAAGGTAGGGGGTTGGACATACTCTGTGGCCCCACCTATGGGAGGGTCAGGGCAGAGGGGTGGTTACACCCCTTTCCCTTTGTCCAGTTTTGCGCCAGAGCAGGGGCTGGAAGCCCCTGAGCCGGTTTGAACTGGGGTATGCACAGGGACACCAAATGTGCCCCCAGTGCAGGACTTCAAAGCACCAGAGAGTGCTCCCGCCCAGCCCCAATACACACTATCCTGTCTGGGGAGGTGGTTACACCTCCCTGGGACAGGAAACCTATTGTCCAGGCCTCCCCTGCCGGAGTTTCGGTCAGCAGCAGGAGGCCAGACTCGTGTCTGTGGCAGCGGCATCCATTTTGTGATGCCAGGGCTCTGGAAAGTCAGTACCGGGTATACCGGTGTGTACATGTCTCTCCCTCTAGAAGGGTGGAATGCTACCCCCGCCACCAGAACTGGCGGGGGTAGTATTCCAAGATGTTTGACACCAAACACGACATGTTTCCGTGCAGCCATCCCAAAGTTAGCATTTAACGCGAGGTTATAATGCGCTTAAGAGTATATGGTCGGGCTGCACTACAAACAGCATCAGAGAAGGGTCTCCGAACGCTGCAGAGGGGCCCAGCTCATGCAGGGGCAGCCTCTCACATAGGAACCACGCACTCTGCCTTCAGGATAGATAAGGCCTGCCATAGGAGTGACTTATAGGTTTATATGTGTGTATGTATGTAGTGATCTAGGTAGCCTATATCACAGTAAGGGGTGCATGCACCACCTTACCCAGGCTGCAGTAGCAGACCTGTGGTGTCATTTTGGATGGCCTTCCAGGGGTGGCACAATACATGCTGCAGCCCCTGGTAGGCCTCTGAGGGACCTATGCCCAGGGTACATAGTATACCATATACTAGGGACTTATAAGGGCACTCCAGATTCCAATCAGAGATGTGCCTAAGGCACATGGAAACCATTTTAAAGAGGAAGCAGCTAGGCTGGGGTTCTGATTAGCAGGGCCCCAGCCAGACAAAGGTCGAAAAACAGTGAAGCATCAGCAAAAAGTGGGGGTACCCATGTGAAGCAGATCCTACTCTCCTACAAATAGTATGAGTACTCACGTCTTTGGGGGTGAAAGCTTCGCCACAGGTCCCTAAATCCTAAGTCATGTAGACGGGTCAGTCCCTCTGTGGAAGGGGTGCCTGCTTGGTGTGTGCGTTGACATGATCTATCTAAGGTGTTGTCTAGAACCAGGTTTAGATCTCCCCCCAGAAGGATGTGGCGATCTGGTGTGGCGGAGGCTTCTGTAAGAGCAGAGTGAAAGAATCACTCCTGGCCTTCATTGGGAGCATACACTGAACCAATAGTGAACGTGGAGTCGTCTATGGCAAATCTATAAGCCAACAGCCTGCCTTTTATCTCAGCCTCTTTGTGTAAGACCCTTGCCTTAAACCGCTGAGCCACCAGAATAGCAACCCCGGCCGTTTTAGTATTGCCTGAAGAAAAGAACTGAAGTGGGAACTTCCGGGACCGGAGGCGGTGGCAATCTTTCGAAAAAGGTGCGTCTCCTGCAGTAAACAGATATCTGCTTGGGTTTGCTCTAGACACAAAAGGACCGCTGTGCGCTTCACTGGGTTATTAAGACCTCTCACATTTAAGGTGAGTACTTTAAGCTCAGTAGCCGGCATTCACTCTGTTAAAATTACTAAAAGCAATGGTGGAGCGCTAATTCTGATACTATCAAGGCACAGGGTGTGTTTCCACTCTAGAGAGCCCATGTGATGTGGGCCTAAGCTAGCCCGGAGAGGAAGGTGGACAAGGAACACTGGAACCCCCCCCAAAACAACACCCCCCCCCCAAAAAAAACCCCACAATTCGGAAAAAAGAGAACAAAGACATATTGTCCATCATCCGCAGGTGATTGGAAGTGTAGTGGATTGGGGTAGTCCGTCAAGATCTCAAAAGCCCCCCTCCCGCCAATGGCCCAGGGAAAAAACAAACAATCAATTGGCCTTATAATATCATGAGGTTCAGCCAGGTTGGGACGAGGTCAGCTCCGTCGATACCGCCTCCAATGCGGCTTGCTGGCCCTTCATGATTTCTGCTGCAGGAGGTTTCCTCGCACGACGCCTTCGGCCCTGTTGACGCCACCGGGGCTTGGAGTCGTCTGTTTCCACTGTATGGCTCGCCGTGTCGTTCTCCTCGACAGGAGGGTCTATGCCCAGCAGATGGCAGGCCTCCGACAGGGATCGTAGCTGATAGAGTTTATTGTCCAGTCGGAACACCAGGCGGAACGGGTGGCCCCAGCTGTAGGAGATGTTGCGTTTTTGTAAGTGAGCCGTGATAGGTTTAAAGGTTCTACGCTTCTGCAGGGTGAGTGCTGACAAATCCTGGTACAGGACCGGCGACTGGTCTCGAAATATCAGAGGATGTAACTGTCGA
Source organism: Calotriton arnoldi (assembly GCA_963921515.1). Taxonomy (NCBI): domain Eukaryota; kingdom Metazoa; phylum Chordata; class Amphibia; order Caudata; family Salamandridae; genus Calotriton; species Calotriton arnoldi. The sequence goes on along the minus strand of CAWUFW010001363.1, from coordinate 636,626 downwards.
GCTTTATGGAGGATCTCTTCCTTGGTGCGATAATCCTGCACACAGACCAGGATGTCCGGTGGTGGAGCCGAGGAGGCACGTGGGGGGCCCACCCTATGTGCCCTGTCTAGACGGAGTTCCGTTTCCAGAGGCCTCCCCAAAATGTGATTGAATAGCTCCCTTGTATACCTGAAAAGGTCCTTCGTGTCGTCGTCAAGTTTCACTCCACGGATCCTTATATTATGACGCCGGGAACGGTTTTCCAGGTCTTCAAGATGGGTCTGGAGATCAACTTGCTGATCATGGATCCGAAGGACTTCCTGCTGCAGCGCTGCTATTTCAGTGTCCCTTCCGTCGCTTTTGCCCTCTAGCTCGGCAACTCGCTCACCTATACCGTCCATGTCTCTGCGGACCTCCTTTATTTCCTCCGTAAATTCCTTCTTTAGCGTGTGGATGTCCTCTCTCAGTGCGGTAAACAGTGATTCCAAGAATGCCTTGGTAATCGGTTCCGTTCCATCCTCCCGCTCCGAGACGGGCTGGACAGCGCCCGAGGCCATGCTGGTGGATTGTTGGCTCGCTTGGGCCTTGGCGAACAAATCTTTCAAAGTCTTATCTTTACGTCCTCTGGACGTAGACATTTCGCGTGCCAGGCACTGAAGGAGCCGTGAGCTGCGCGCAGACCCCCGGGCAGCAAGACCACCACTGCAGGGAATGACAGGGCTAGAGTGACTGTCCGTTCTGTTGCATTTTGCGTTAGTGGGTGATTGGGAGCAATGGTCAGTGGGACCGGGCGGGCTAGAGGTTGCGCTTTCGTTCAGGGTGTGGGTCCACCGCACCCCCAGCTGTATGCTCCCTCCGCTAGGTTGGACCCCTCGCCTTCGCTCCGGCTGACACCCAGATCCTCCGGCGGTTCACCGCTCCCATCAGCAGGCGCCGTCGCCCCACACCCTCATCCCGAAGCAGCACTCAGAGTGGCACTGCTCAAGGCGCCCGAGGTTCCTGACCATCTGCTCGTGATCTCTAGTGGCCAATCCGGCTTTGAAGAGGTGTCCACAGACATGTGTCTCAGCGTGGGGGGGCCTCCCTAGGCTCCTGGGAGCCCCAGTCAGTCTTGTGTTTGTCTCACTGGCTCACCACTCTGCAAATAGACCCTGGCACTGTCCTTTCGTCCCCGACCGGGCTTTCAGCTCTCCCCACTCACGCCGTGGCCAAACGTCTATCCAGGCAGTTCCACACCTCACCAACGCCTCCAAGTCAGGTCATGCTCTTCCGCGCCCAGGTGGTCACCATGTGGCAGTCAATAATCATGCAGCTCCCCACCTCCCGGTGTCCCGCCGGAGCCCCCGGCTGCTGCACGGGGAGACTTCCCCCTTCAAGGGGAGTCCCCAGCCCCCTGCTGATTGCCCCCGGCAGAGGCCTGCAGAGGTGGAACTCTGAGGGCTCACGTCGCACCGAGATCAGGCCGCTGCTCGCTCAATCAGTTACTTGTTGTTGCTACAGGCAATAAGATGGCGGCCACCCCCCTGTCAGCCGCTCTGCCCGCCGGGTCCGCTCTCCAGCCTCCACCTTCTCTGGCACCTCCTAGGCACAACACCCCTCCAGGCCAGTCCGCGGAGCAGGCCCAAGCTGGGGCGTGGACAGCCCCTCCCCTCGCACCCCAGTCGCTGTAGTCCGATGATCTTCGGCCACCCTACCTTCCGCCTCCCGGTGGCTCATCCAAGGCTGCAGGGATACCGCTGGGCTCACTCCGCCACTCCATTACTGTAGGTCACCAGAGACTCCGTGGGGCCGCCACCCACGTCCTCACGGGCCCGTGATCTGCAGAGTCACTCTCCCAAAATGGCGGAGCGGGCACCCGACCTCTCCGCAGCTCCCCACCGGACCGCCGCCGGTGCGGTCCCGCTGCTCCGCCACCTGTGAACTCTCGTCCGGTGGGCCGGAATCCCCGATGCCAGCCACCGCCCCCACCAGGCTATTCGGGGACCATTTCTCCGCTGTCCGGGCCGCTCACAGCCCCGTCCGCAGTCACAGGCCTCACGGCGCGGCCCCGTCAGGGCTCCGCTGGTCTGTCCGGGAAATCGGCACTCCCGGGCTCCACCGCTGCCCCAGCTGACAGCTCGTCAGTGCAGGAACCGAACCGGCCCCAATGCCTGGGCCAACAAAAGCTATAACGGCCAGATAGCCGGTGCTGCAGCAGGCCGTCGGCGGGAGCTTCGGAGCAGTAAGTCTGCTCACGCCGCCATCTTGGCCACGCCCCAGGACAGTTCATTTAGATGCTTCTAGACACATACCTATAGCTTTTCCCTTAAGTACCAGGGTACAAGCTTTGCAACGAAAGCTATCCTTGACTTTACCCCCCCTCCCCCGATGCATGATCAAATTAGTGATTTGGTTGAAAGGTACAGAAAACACGCTGTCCGGATTCAGAAAAAGGTAAGTTTATTGTATGTATTGACAGAATCAGACAAGACGATCACCGCTAACACCTCAAACTTTCTCCTTCCAACCGTCCTTCCTAGAATGCCCCCAACGTTCTCCCACACAGTCCCCCCAGCATTCCAAACCTAGATTCTAAGTATCAAAGGAAAACAACATACCTCTTCCCATTAGAGAAAAATAAAATAAACAAGGTCGATTAAAAATAATAAAAACATGATAAATATATACACTCATTAATCCAAAATTTGAAACATACAATGAAACAAAATGGGCATGGAATATGAACTGAATACAATAGCAAAACTTTAACAATGCTGTTAATACTTAACATATTCCAACTATTTTGTGGGTAACAGTTTGGTTCGTGAGCTCCTTCCTAATCCATCTTCTAAACTTCCTGAATTGATCACACTTCTTGTATCACAGTCATCACTAACAACAGAACTGTGTACACTAACAACAGAATAATACGCACACTCACACACAAGCAGATCGAGAAACACATTCCTCTCTTCCAAGTTCTTTGGAGGGTCAAGTGTGCTCAAATCGGCACATACCTGGCTTCTGCAAAGTGAAATTCTGCTCATATTCCAAATGTTACCACCCCTGACATTCACTGATCCACCATAAACATCCGGAACTTTAATGGGATCTGACCATCTAGGTAAATCCTTGTCAGGTAACTCCTTGTCGGACAACACGGGTTTCCTGATGCAAACCCAATCACCTGGTCCAATTTTAACACAAGAAGGCTTTCCTCTGTTCTTCACTATTTTCCTACATTTTTCTTGATAGATTTCTACACGCTCTCCGATTTTCTTATAACCAACAACCGCAGCAGTTTCTTCACCACAATCATTCAACCACCATGGAGCCAGTTTGGTTCCAGGCTTCCTTCTACAAAGCAATTCAAACGGGAAACACCCAGTAACAGAATTAAGCATGGTACGATACAACAAATAAAGTGGCCTGCAATGCTGATCTCCAAGGTAACCACCCTTACTGGCCAATTGAATGGATTCCCTATCAGTTCGGTTAAACCTCTCAGCCTGATCATTAGATTGGGGATAATTGTTAGTAGTTTTTTATGCTTTATACCACACCTCAGTAAGTAGTCCTCAAACTTCTTACTCACAAATTGGGGTCCGTTATCTGAAGGTAACTCTTCTCTGCAAAAACATTCTCCAAAAATTAAATTACAGTCTCAGAGTTCACTCTCTCAGTCATCCTAACCTCAGACCCTTTGGAAAAATAATCAATTAATACCATGGCAAAGGCTTCTTTCTTGGGAACGGTACAAAAGGACCTAAAATATCTATACCTAGCTTCCTCCACAGCCCAGAAACAAACTCAATGGGTGAACATACAGTAACACATGGTTCGCTGTTTTAACCCTGTTGGAACACAGTTTACAACTCCTTACCAAAGCACCCACCATACCATTGATACTAGGCTACCAGTAAAACTCAGGAATACGTATCTTAGCGGCTGATATCCCAATGTGTCCCTCATGTCCCACTGCAAAAATACCCATCCTCAATCCACAGGCAGCACAACCTTATCTCCGCGACTGGTTGCCAGTCCTGTTCATGAGAGAATTATTCTGTAGGAGAGCAAACAAGTCAAATACTGCATGATGGACTGTGGTTAGTGTCCTCAAATTGGAGAAAAAAAAATCCATTCACCCATCCCATAGGCCCTGAGCAGACCTCGGTCCGACGGTTCCTCCTCACTCTTTAATCCATCATCTTTTGTTAGAGCCAATGGAAGTGAAAGGATAGAAATATACAATGATCAATATTTCCTGGTGTAAACCATCATTGTGAGAATTAGCAGATCTATGATGTCACCTGGACCAGGACGTGGTAAGTGAATAATATGTTAGATCAAAGGCTGAAGGTGATAATGGGCCCAGAGAGCTATCAAAAACGGGTTGTCATGTTAACCTGTATTCTCAACTAGTCTCAAACTGTTGCTTCTGCACAGGGAAAAAGAGAAGATAGATAGAACATCAACTTCTACTTTCTTGAGGACAGGAGGAATACATGACCAGAACTGTGCAAAACATGGACCTATTAACTGGAGGTGCTGTGATGAAAACAGGTTAGACTTCTCCAAATTGGGAAGAAAACCATGGATTTGGAATACTCTGCAGATTTGTTGCATATCCTCACAACCCATAGAAACAGAAGAGATACAAGTTAGCCAATCACTCAGATAGGGAAGCACCTGGATGCCCTATAATCAATCGTGACCAACAACAGATTCAAGATTTCTCTAAAAACTCTTGCAACAGATGTGGGAAAATATAAAAGCACTTGAAATTATAAAATGCTGATCCTTGATGTGAAAGTGAAGAATGCTCTGGAATTCTTGATGTTTAGGTACATGGCTGAAGGCATCCAGGGGATCCAGAGAAGACAAGAAATGTTCTGAGTAGAATAGATTGTAGACTAGACCCACAACTGATAAAACATCTCCTGATGCTTTATGATTATGAAACAAGATCAAATAATACCCTTGATGGACCTCCACCAGTGGTATGGGAACAATGGTTTGTCTCATATGTCTAGTGTTCTCTAACACTGAGGCTGATGATGAAGGATAGAATGTGGTAAAGGAGATTAACAGAAGAGCGCTTTTCCCTGGTCTTATGTCATCCAGCACCAAGAAATGTGAAGTTGAACAGCTGCAGGCATTGAAAAAGATCCTGAAATAACCTCCCAAGGGGCCCATGATCATCCAGAGGAATGATGGCATAGTCCTGATTTGGAATGAAGAAGGGAGGAGGTGTGAAAGAGGTCTATAACCATGCCTTATCAGAAAAAAGGGGACCCCTTGGCCATGACCTGTTACACTAAAGGGTTAGCTGAGAATTTTAAGAGTAAAAGAAGCAAAGAACTTCCCAGAACAATAAATGAATCTTCTCACTAGGAAATGATCTCAACAATCAATCTACAAAAAAAGTCCTCCAGCTAGGCACCAAATGGTTTTGCTCCTTTAAATGAAAGAGACATTAGAAGAGCCTTTTGGTAAGTGTATAACTTACAGTACTACATGCATTGGCAGCCACCAATGAACCCAAGTTTGCAGCAGCTAAGCACAGATGATCAAAAGAAGTGAACCTGGTCCTCCATCATAGACAGGGTAGATGTACAATTAATCACCAGTTACATCTGATGGGAACTCATCAGCAAAATGCTCTAAAGTATCAAGCTTTATTAGGAAACACATTGCATTCCACTTCCTTCTATTTGTGGGAGAGGCCCCATGGATGCATGTGCGGGGAAAAGTATTCAGACTCTTTTTTTATATTGTTGGGAGACGCCGTTCTCTTTTTCATGTGAAGCAGGTTAAGAGAATGATAGATTACTCTTAAGATGTCGTGTAATGTCTGTCAAGTCAGTTCCTACTAGTAAGCAACATATGAGGTCCTCCTTCTGGTTTCTGTACTTATGATGCTGGGTGAGACTATCATCCATAGTGTTTGGAGGCTGTAGGACCCGCACTGCATCAACTACAGCCTGCTCAAACATCTACTGAACATTGCCATGGTAGGAGCTTGTTCAGGGGTTTTCTACTCTGCTTTTGGAGAATAATGAGAGTACAACCTAGGACAGTGGCGGCAACTCCTATAACCTTTGCCAGGCTGATGTAGAAAGTGAAATTCTGAAGGCGTCTTTTTATTTTTCAAAACAGACCAAATAAACTCCGCTAATGATGGAGACAACCAACACTTCCAGAGTCAGCCCTTTGCTTTAAAGTCAAAGTACTGCTTCTTCGTCTGAGATCTTGTGAGACTGCCACCATGTTTAAACCAGCTAATAGAGGCAGCTGTTATCCAGGGAAACTTTTAAGAGAGTTCATTTTGCTTCTCTATCCCTCCTGCTCAGCAGCCGGTATTAACCATTAAAACTCTTCTAAGATCATGATCACCATTCTCTCTGATTAACAAAAACAGTAATGGCAGCGCCAGCCCACTAAATCAGATCCTATATGCTGTTCATCATGAAAAGAACCCAGACTCTCAAAAAGGCTAAGGCACAGCCATGGAAGTTCTTCTGGGAAATACAATTTGATAAAAGAGGAACCAGAGTAGCAGGACACTTACATCATATGAAAGAAAGTAAAAACTGAAGACTTACCCAATGTAGTATGGAGAGGGATATGTCAGTTCTAACTATAGAACAAAGTATGAAATTGTGGTCGCTATTCCTTCCCTTTAGTGTTTCAAGAAGGGAGAAACCAGAATGAGAACATCAAGGAGGATGCTGTATTCAGTTATTTTATTTAAGCTTGGATAGATAAATAATGACTGTACAGAAACCAAAACCATACCACACTAGGACTGGGACGCGAGGACAGACGAGGAGGTAATGCAAGCTTAGGTCATGAAAATGAGGAATTGCAAGCTGAATTTGGTATTTTTGCACCAAATTCTGCATATGTTGGAATTTATTAAGTTTTCACTTAGAACATTTCAGGTTTTACCTGCTGAAATTGATCAAGGGCAAACTTCACGAATAAAAGCAAATTTTGATCCTCACACTACGAAGGGCTTGCAAATAGAGCATAATTGAGTGGGCCACTTGAAACCAATTTGAGCCTAAGTCAGCATAATGCCACACCCAGACATCTATCTGAACTGTCTTTCAGTCTGAGGGGCACACATTTGTTGACAAAGCAGTGCCCCAGTGTTATCCATTGCACATGCCATTTTTAAAACGTTTATCACATCGCTAGAATATGCGGTGAAGGTAATGAGTGGAAGCAGGTGCTGTGGTGATCTGACAATTTCATGTCCCTTGTATGAGACTCATTAAGAGGGGAATGGGACATGCTTTTGTGATCATTCAAAGACTTGATAGCAGTACTTGTACTAATAATAGCACTGAAAATAATGGAAGGGCCAGCTAGGACTTTAACGTTGTTGGGGATTAAGTTATGCACAACTGATGCAGAATCAATAATGGCTTTGCGATCATTAGTTGGTCATATAAAACTGGCACCCAAGGTAGAGGCAAAGAAACAGGGCTGATCTAATGAACGTTTAACACTCATTGGACTACTGAACATGCAAAGTTGCGAAAGTGACTGGACCGTTCTGCCGGCACTGGGTTATGACGATGGGGAAATACAAGAGCCCCTACAGGATCAGGTTAACAAGATAGATCAAAAAGTGCCACAGTACATACACTGCAAAGAATCACCATAGAAAAGAGAATAAGTGAATGGATAACAAGAGTAGCCCCAAATCTCATGACTAATTTAATGGGGAAGGCCGGAATTTAAAAACCCTTCAGATCAGGAGTATGGGATGATTTAGTGACACACAAAAAACGAACTATTAAAATCTAGCACTAACTATCTACCGTCCTATTTGAAATCACAAACATGCTGGCATTCATTGAAGCTACGAAACAAAAAGTGAGAACTCACAAATACAGCCAAATAAATCAAACAAAAGGAATGATAATCCTGTTGTGGTCATCGAATTAAGTGCTCTCAGACAACAATACATAAATTGCATTTGAGAGGTGAAGCAATCACACAAAGAACACCAATGATTGATTTGCAGAAAGCATGCTCCTCGATGAATTATAGAAGATTCTGGTCTTTTCTAGATGAAATCTATGATAGAAATATCCCATCTATAAATAATGTCGAAGCGGAGGGATGAATCAACTTTGTAGGCACTCTAAACTCCCATGGCAAACACAGAGAGGAATTAATAAAATAAAATCTTGAATGTTTAACAAATCCCTCTGATAGCTACCATGGAGGAAGATTTGTATACCACCAGTCCAACTATATTTAATAAATCAAGGTCAAACCATTTGGAAACTGAATGGGTCAGTACAAAACATATACTACAAATTATACACAAAAGTAGAAATTATTCTGCCCCAGGGCAAATGGGATTCCATCTGCAGTATTCAAATCATTCCAGAAGACTAGGCACCAGCCATGAACATCTTTTTTGTGAATTGCTGTAAGGCAGCAGCAGTCCCTGCTTCTTGGCAAGAAGCCTGTCTATGCCCATTATGCAAAAAATGCAATAAACAAGATCCAGCCAATTATAGACTAATTGCCTTAATGGATGTAGAATCAAAACACTATGCATCACCTCTGAAAAAGTGGGCTGATGACTTCCTTGGTTTCAGGCTGGCTTCCAAACAAACACCAGTTATCAGGCAAATGTAATAGGAATCATTCTACTAATTCACAAAGCCCATCGCGTTAAAAGACTACTATATGCTTGCGTCATAGATTTGAAGAAAACATTCAATCTATTAACAGAGATCTGCTTTGGGCCAAACTCGTTAATGGAGAATTCTTGTGTAAATTCTCTGAATGCCATTAAAAGTATCTATTTATCAAACTGGATCCAAGGTAAATTGGAGAATTATTCCAGCCTCAATCGAACAATTCTGACAAACAAACAATGGACTGGAACAAGGATGTGTCCATGCACCATTGCTTTTTAACCTCTATGTGTCAGATATTGAGGAGCCACTGAAGAATTCTAGAGCCTGAGACCTTGAGCTCAACAACTATTAAGTAATCATTATACAATTTGCAGATGACACAGTCCCTTTGGACCATGCCAAATCTGGCCTACGACACACCCTAAAGAATGTCTTCTACTATAGGGAACAAAATCAATTAGCTCTCAATTCTAAAAAAGGAAAACATTTATGCTTTGTTTTTAAAAAGGAAGGCCTCTACCTGGAAAGAGGTAAATAATTGGAACTGGCTGATTCTGCATAAAAATGGCACCACAAAGCCCTTTTGGAGGGAATGAAAATGAAAGCAGCATCATAAAAAATAAACTATCCAAATACAGAAATGGCCCTCTCAATTGTGCTGCTCCTGAAGGCTTTAAAGGGCAAATATATTCCATCCTTAACATACGGGGAAAAAAAGAAAGAAAGAGAAAAGAAAAAGAGAGTTAAGGTTGTGAAGATGGATCAAGCCCATTCATGAGCTTATATTCAGAGTTCATGTTTGTATTGCTGTCGTCCTTCAAAAGGCTGTGCTCGCCACAATTTTTCAGATTAGTCCTAGAGTTGGAGCATTATTGTTATTTCAGCATGCAGATTTGCATTCAGACTGTTTATTTCACAGATACAGTATTACAAAAAGAATGCTCACCATTCATAAAATACACAGCACCAGAAGGACAGACGTTACTTTACATATCAGATAGCTCACTCAGAGTCAACCCACTGAGCCTTTTCAGTAGAAAGCAAAGTTATCACCGATTCCACTGTAACGAGCTGCCTACCTGGCTCATGAATGTATACATAGTTACACTTTTAATGACATATTTCACTGGCTTCAAACGTATCTGTGATTATATTGTAAATGAACTTTTTTGCTGCAGTCACAGTATGAAATTCTGCATACTAAAACACAAATTACATCCAACATATGCTTAAATAAAAATATTACAAGTATCTTGTAAATTAAACACAATAAAGGTGAGCTTTCAACCTAACCAAAGTTTATCGCTGAAACCAGGATAAAAACTTCTGCAGAACCATCCACTGATGAAGTTTTGGTTTGTGTATTTTATTGGAATAGATAGATATAATTGCATTTCATTGTGTGAACAGTATAATAGGATAACTTAATGCAGAACAGTTTTGAATCAGCACAATCTAGTATGCTGTGAACTAGCAGCAGTCAGATAAACAAAAGCCACTCTAAAAGGAATTTATAACAGCACTGGCAGGAGACAGGAACTGATAAAGCTGGAATGTACCTTGTGCTCACATCAAAGGCGTCCTACTAACACATCATGCTCTAAACACAAAGGCAGCACTAAATTAATTATAAAGTAAAAACAAAACACCTGGGACAGAGGGAACTACATTGTGTGTGGATGTACTTTTTGTGAAGGAGCAAAATGCAGTCACTCAAAGTGAAGTTAGCCAGTAGCTGAAATAGGCCGACCCATTGCCTGATAGGTATACTATAGGGGGCGGCGGCAAAATGTGAATGGCACAACAAAACATCAAATGATTAAGAGCAGAGCTAAAAGCACCTTTAAGTAAGTATATTATACATATAATTTTAGTAAAATCAAAAGATAGTGGCTAACCCCAGATCTGAAAACTGGGCATACGAAGCTGCAAAGAATCAGTACTATACTGTTTGAATAAATATTGTATTTTATTAATAATTGTCAAATTCATTAACTGGATTTGAATGAAATTGGACCATACATAACATTGCTGTTAAAGACTTAAACTAAAATCTACTGTGCAAGATAAGTAGGTGTCTCTAACCAGAAAAGAGTTTCTGAATTTTTAGTGTGCATGAAGCCATTTATGGACTTATTAGTATAGGTTAATCTTTGAGATTGGGCCATGCCTCGACCCAGAGACCAGTCAGAAAAATGTTTCCAATGGATTTTCATCAAAAATGAATTCGCTTTTATGTCCGTTTATGTTTGGTGTTTTAAAGGGAATTCTTATGCATTATATTGTAATAGTTCTAATTAATCAAGCAATAAAATTAGTTGATTACTTCCTACTATTGCCCATGAACTTGATTAAAATGGCAGTTTAAAGTAAACTTGGCTTGAAATTTGAAAAAAAGATAGATCAACAGTGCTTTACATACGTGTAGACATTTTTATGGGTCCAGTGATGTTTCAGAGTTGCAGCCAGCTGACAGCAAAACGAGACACTTTCAAATCAGAAGAGATATGACAGATTCAGTAACAAGTAGGTCACTTTGGTAAATGATGTTGATGTAACAAGAAGTAACTTAACGTTTGACTGTCCAGGAAATACAACATTGCCTTCTTTGCATGTTTTCCTTGAGCATTAGTGGGGTGAGTGTGGCTGGGCAATTACCAGTTGGTAAATAACATTCTTCAGGAACTATGTGGCAGCATAAATATGGTGAACAGTCATTTCATTAGAGGCCTATGGGTTCTGGGATTAAGGATGATAATGATGTCACACTGGTTAAAGTTGAATAAAACTATTCAAGTTGAGGAACATTTTACCCTGGAGAAGAGCATAGCCGATGCATTATCGCAGTAGCAGTGTTGAGGTCCTTTGGTTGGCTCAGCAGCTTGGAATCCTAGGACCTGCACACATGTGGAGCCTGGGAGTAATACACTACTTCATCCAATTGCCCCTTCAATAGCCCCATTGTCACAGACCTTTTAAACACAAACATACGTCAGAGCGAAAATTACTCGATTCAGATAGCAATGCTTGAAACCGATGAAGATCAAGAAAGCCTTAATTGAAGACTGTGCTCTGGACCTTGGAGCAAGCAGATCACTATGTCTGACTGACTGACTGAACATGAGCTCTGCTCTATAATGACCATGAATCAAGTTTGAATTTGGTAGCCCGGGTAGCTCATGACTTCTAGCCATGCAGCCCACCACACAACTCATCCACTGCTCAGAAGTGTCCTTCAACCAGCTGGAGCCCGTTGATGAGGCAGGAATCTGCACAACCCCTCAGACTCAGGGCCGGGGGCTCCACTGCTGCTCCTGTGGACTTGACTCAAGTGGCGGAGTACTCGCAGCCAGTACTCTCCTTCCAGAAGTGAGAGGATGAGCCTGACAATCTCAGTCACTGCCATAACCGGAGCCTTGCTGTGGTAAAATAAAAACATTTGGGGACTGAGGCAAGTACACAAACTCTAGAGCAAGGAGTATTTCTGCACCTAGGCCTGACACTTGCATCTGCCATCCCATATTTAAACCTGGGAATAGGGTAGAGGTGAAGTGGGAAGAAGGGATTACAAATACCAAGGTACAGTAACTGCACCACAGTGAGATATCAGTACTTGCATATTTTTGTGTGTTATATTACATTTTCGTAGGGTATTAAACTACTTCATTTTTACAAAAGACAAGCACTGTGGTGGATGATCAATTATTTCACTGCTCTGATCTGAAGTCTGATTTGAACTCTGATCTTGAACCACACATACACTGTCTTCATGAGAAACCCATGACTGCACTTCATCGCTGCCACGGGGAGTCAAGTACTCAAGTGGTTGAACTTAGCCCAGTTTGCAGAGGCTTTGCAGAACAGACCCAGTGATATCAGATGCAAATGAACTCAGCTGCCACAGTGAAGACACACTAGCCCCTCGTTGCCCCATTGAGCCCTAAAATGTTATGTTATATTAGCGGGATTTGATTTAGCGCAGGCAAATCACTCCCGAAGGAGCATCTCAGCTCCGAACTGCAGTTATAGACAGAAAAGTGAATCAGACTAGCCTGGTCTTTCGAAGTTTTTTTAAACTGTTGGAATTTCAGCAGGAGTGGAGGTGAAAAGGACGTTTGTTCCAGTGATGAGGAGCAAGATAGGAAAATTGCCAAACACTGTATTTAGCCATACAGATAATGTGGGGAAATAGCCTAAGTTGACCTTTAGACCCAAGATTCTGACGGGGTAAGTATGGATGATGTTTCTATTGAAGATAAAGTGGGCCTTTACCAGACAAAGATTTGTGAACAAGACACAGAAGTTTAAACAGGGAATGTTTTTTTCACAGGAAGCCAATGGAGGCATTTCAGTGTAGGCTCCAAAGGACAACCAGAAGGGAGGGTTCAAGGAGGAGCCTTAAGGTACCTCCTTGTCTAGTGTTATGGTGAGAGATTTGAAGGAGTAAAGGGACACCCTCTGGGTCCCATTGTCAAGGAACTCCTTGAGCCAACTCAAAGCTTTCCAGCAGATGCCAATCTCATAAAGTCTATAGACTAGGATGGAATAAGAGACGGTATTGAATGTGGCAGACAGGTCAAGTAACACCAACATTGCTGGAAAGCCAGCATCAAGAGAGAGTCTGCCAGCAGTACAGCCCCCAGTGCCGTTTGCATGCTGTGAAAGGCCCTAAAGCCAGATTGCGTAGAGTCCAGTAGGGAGTCGTCTTCCAGTTGAGAGGAGAGTAGTTTGTTTACAAGGGACACAGAAATCTTGCCTAGATAAGGAAGGAGCAAGATAGGTCTATAGTGGGAAAGCTCATTAGGGTCCGTATTGGGTTTTTTCAGGACGGACAAACTTGTGCTGCTTTCCATTCCAATGGCATAGTGGCAGAGCTGAGAGAAAGGTTGAACACTAAATTGATAACAGAAAGAAGTAAAGAGGATAGAGTCACCGTTACGTACAGGGGAGAGATCAGAGGGGAAACATGATAAAAATGTACTCATCATATCAGATACGTGCTCTTGGGTAATAGGTTCAAACTCCCTGAGTAAGGCCAGGGTGTTTGTGGAGAGAGTAAAGCTGGGAAGAGCAACCAAAAGAGATGTGGAATTGGAAAAATGTGGATATATTTTCAAGACTTTCCTCCGAAAGTGATCTGGGAGAGATTCGCACAAAGACCCAGAGGCAGGAATAATAGAAGTACAGGCATGAGGCTTTGTGAATTCGTTTGGTACTCTAAACAGTTCTTTGACAGAGTTACCAGCTTTATTAATCCTATTGTTAGTATAGGTTCTGCGACCTGTTCCAATCTTTTTATGGTAGGTCCCTAAAGCAAGTTTTTTTGTCAGGGATAAATTTAGTAACACGCCATCTTCTCTCATCTTCTACAGACGCTTCTTTCCAATTTCAGTTCCTCTGACAGGCCCAGTCCTGCTGCAGACACTGTGCTTTTGTTGTAATGGGGCAAACCACTATTAAAAACTGTCACATGAAACCACAGCTACAATAAGACCTGCGATTTCAAAACCGCTTCATGCCTCCTCTGGGTTCTGCTTGATAGAATTCTGCTGATAAGTACAGAAAGCTGCTAAACGAAATATGGTGAAAAATGAATGTTATACAGACTATGTAAACTAGGTGATGGCTCTGGCCTGAAATCCACTGTCCTTTTAACCCTGATCCCTTCATAATAGCAAAAGTGAAAAATTCTGACCTCTGCACAAACCGACATTTTTGTAAATATTGGAATTTTTCTGGGTATACACCACACTTCCACAATTTTTCCTTCTGAGATTTTAGCACGTCAAACCTATTAAAATTTATAAGAAGGAAAGTGCTGCAAAAATCAGATACATATGGAACTAGGTGTGGTAAATATCGATTCGGTATGCAATGCCACATTTTACTTGCACAACTTAAGAATTGGAGGTACTTACCACCACACTCAAAAAATCCTTCACCCAAGGGTATTGGTAGATACCATGAATGGAAAATATTGTTACCCTAATCCGACAGACTCATAATCATGGCCTCTATGTTCAGCAAGGTATGGTCTAGCCTTCATCAAGAGCTGACTTTGGAAATTCTGCATATCTGAGCTGCCCTCAAAAAGCCTAAAAGAAATTCAGAATACATAAAATGCCATCATGGGGCTCATTTTGTGCATTATACATTGTGAGCATGTCTCTATCTACTCTGAGTCCATTCATTTACTACCTGTTAGATCTGGCATTTTTGGTGTGGTTCTCGCCTACCTTTTTGCCTTCCATCCTCCTGTTTTGCTGACTTCGATTTTGCTGGCTTTAGGACTCTGCACACTCTACCACTGCTAACCAGTGCTAAAGTGCTTGTGCTCTCTCCTTAAAACATGGTAGAATTGGCTCACACCCAATTGGCATATTTCATTTACTTAGAAGTCCCTACTACAGTGGTATTACATATAACCAGGGCCTGTAAATTATATGGTATTAATTGGCCTGGAGCACTGATTGTGCCACCTACTGAAGTAGCCTTATCAAACATGTCTCAGGCCTGCCATTACAGCCGGTGTGCGCAGTTTTAATCTTTTAATCTGCTATTTCATCCAGGCCAAATAAAACTTTTGCCATGCCCAAACCTTCCTTTTTAAAACACATAAGTCACCCCTAGTTTAGTCCATAGACTGCCCAGAGGACAGGGTGCAGTGTATTTAAAAAGGAGGGCGTGTTCTTTTGAATTTTACATGTCCTGGAATTGAGAAACCCTTAAATTCTTTTGTCAGTACTGCAAGGCCTGCCTCTCCTTTAGGATAACATTGGAATTACCATTTTACATTTAATAAGTGATAATTTCTAAATGGTAGCAGGTAGTCGGTTCATGTTTGGTGTCTTTGGAATTGTAATGAACAATACTCTCTTATGGTCAAGTCAGATTTTAAAATTACAGTTTTGAAAATGCCACTTTTAGAAAGTTAACACAAGAAGATCAAAGCAAACACAAGGGGATGATGGACGGAGCGCTGAAACTTTTTAGACACTCACCCCCAGTCACAGATCTGGGTTGAATCCATCATCGTCCTTTAGCTCACTTTGCCACCCCAGTTCAGACCCAGCCATATGCAAATCAGACTTGACCCTGTGCCTCATGGGAACAGTCCAGCCCGAACTGCCAAGCCATGTCTTCCCTGGACTGGAAACAAGCATCCTGGGACCGGTTTCTGGCTATTCAGCCGTCATCAGCCAGGCTAGCTTGAAGCCAGTGGCAAAGTGAGCAAGGGACCCACGTCTGAGCATACCCTGCCAACTTAGGGTGAAGAAAGCAAACACAAGGAGATGATGGACGTTGCACTGAAACTTTTCAGACACTCACCCACAGTCTCAGATCTCTTGACTGGGGGTGAATGTTTTGATTTGTTCTACATTCCGTCCATCAACTGTGTTTCTTTTCCTTTCAGAAAGTTGGCATTTCCCTGCCTTTGCCACTTAGTGCCCGCAGCCTGTACCTGGGTCACATGACTAGTGTAGTCAGCAATTGGGCTTTGTGTATTCCTCCTAGATGGCCACACACAATAGTGAGCTTAAGTGTACCGGTTTGGACCATCACTGGCAGGATGGGAGGGTGAAGCTGGGCACAACCCTAGTTACACATGAATAGGATATGCCCTGCCTCCATACAAAGGGCTGCATACCTCCTGTAATTAGTCTGGAGCCAGGGTAAGGGAGCAGGAAACCTGTGCATTTCAAAGGGAAACCTCTAGAAGCTTCTCCCACTTCAAATGAGGTACCTGGTATAAATATTGGACCTCAGACTCCAATTCTTCAGTACACTTCCGGACCTGGGGTGACTCTACCAAGAAGAAGGACTACTGTGCTGCTGAAAGGACCGTGACTCTGCTGGACTACTACCTTGCTGGACTACCCAGCTGCCCTGACGCCCTCCTGCTTAAGTCAGAGGGATTGGACCTGCACCTCAACCCAGGGCTCCCAGAGTGACTCCAAGGGCTAGTCTGCTGGCCTCCTGTTCAGAACCACAACAAAATAACAGGCTTAAAACCACCCGAACCAGTACCCAGATCCAGCTTGAGCAAGCCCTTCAACCCCAAGTAGTGCACCATCAGGTCCTAGACCTGTGGTATGGCCTCAGAGAGGCTGATTTAAAGTTTTTGGGCTTTTTGCGACCGCCAATGATCCCTTTGGTGCCAAAACCTTATTGCTTGCACAGCCTGCTAGCATGAAGTTCTGTCAACCCAACTCTTTGTGCTATAGCATTGACTACTTGTGGAGAGCACCACCAAGAAGCTCCTGCCCGCCTGCTTACTCATAACAACAAGAGCATTACACTACTGCAACAATCATCTGCGACACCAGGCCTGCTCTGCACGCTATATTGAGAACCATCCGTGACTCTTCTCTGCTACTAGCGGCCCCCTCCACTGTGAACAAGCCTCCTTGTGCTGGACTGAGAAGGTAACTTTTCAGCGGGACTAACCTGGTCCCTGTATCCGACCCGAGCTCCATTGTGGTCTGCCTGACCTTGTCACTTTCTCCTAGTCTCACATGATCAGATAGCTGCAAGAGGCGCGTTGAGCTTTTTGGTGCTATTTTTATTTAAATCTTTTGAAATTGCATATCTCTGGTTCTACTGATTGGATTTTTGTTGTTTTGGTCTTGATTTACTTATTAAATGTTCCCCTATTTTTCTAAATTTGTGAGGGATTTTTCTTGTATTGTGCTCTCACTTTATTACTGTTTAAGTGCTGCATAAATTCTTCACACATTGCCTCTAAGTTAAGCCTATCTGCTCTGCGCCAGGCTACCAAAAGCTTCACCACAGGTTAATTTCGGGTTTGCTTGTGCCTCACCCTGACAAGGATTGTAGTTGCTGCTTGAGTAGGGTTCACCCCCTCAAACAGTAACCCAGTTTCTCATACTACCCGTAAAAATGTTCAAAGTTGCATGCTTAATGTATAGGGCATTCAATGGCCCCTTCCCAAAAACAAAAAGGTCCACCATGTCCCTGACTTTCACAGTCACAAATATCAATGTAAAGAACTGGAAGGCAGGGCCTTTTGTACTAAGGTCCCCACCTTCGGAATTTCTTACCAATAAATTATCATAGGGAAGAACAAATATTTTTATGTTTCGAAGAGCCCTTAAGACCTGTCTTTACACTCTATTATCCATCCTTATATCATACTCAGCCTGAGTTCTCATTTTTTCCACAAGCAAGTACTTAGCGATGTGCTCGATGAAGGATATGCACTATAAGAAAATAATAAAAATAATATAATCAAGCATGTGGTTGGTAAGTGAAGTCATCATTCTGTAGTTAGAAAGGCACACTTGCACATGAGTCTTTTACTCATCTTTTCAGATCATTCCAACGTTACCATATGAATAACATTCATTAAAGTGTTTATGAATGAGTTATATCCTGGAGGCATTGTGTACATGTATTTAAGTCCCCCTAGCCCTCCAAGGGGAGAATGTCCCCCAGTCACATTTTTATGCCGATGTCATGTGTGGCACCAAGAGTCACTTCAGGTTTTTATGCTGACCTATTAAAGTTTATACTTCTAAATGGAGAAGAGAAATTGTTGGTCCTAAAATGCATAGCGCTTTTATCTTAAAAGCCAACCGTGACTTTGAACTATGTGAAAAGATGCTTCCTAGTGTACAAGGGTCTAGAGATAGGAAAGGAGCAGCCCATGCAAACCTCATTTTGCTGATTGAAGCGCTCAATTTCAGGGTTTACCTGCACAGCGCTTGTGCTGTGCTTGCAAATCTCTTGTAAACAATATATTGGGCTTAGAGCCAGTCAATTATTCACCATGATTTACCATTGGTTGGCTTCGACGTCACTCATTTCCTTGCATGTCATTGGGCAGCGCCTCCTGCTGCCACTTTCTCTTTAGGTTTTCCTTTGTTCCATGGAGCTCGGACTAAGTACTGTTTCCTGTGTCGCCAGTGTCCTTCCACTGGCCATCCAGTTGCAGGGGTGCTTTTTTGTTACTTTTACACTAGCACTCCATAAGAGTGCATGTCTTTTCAATCCCTTTCTATCACTACCCGTCCCACATGCCCCCTTCCCGTCCTTGTCGCTAGCCCTGTCCCTCCCAGCCCTCACCCATTTTGTCATTACTTACCCCGTCCCTCCCACCCACTCCTGCTTGGTAGTTGCTTGCTCTCATCCATTCCACTCTCTCTCGCAACATTGTTGCTTGCCCCGTGCCCCCTTCATCCTTGCTTGCCCTCTTCCAGTGCCACCCCTCCCTCGTCCTTTTTCTTGGCCCAGTCACAGCGCTTTTTTCATTGCTTGCCCCTGTCCCTCAAACCCCATCCATTTCCTTCCCATCACCTTCTGCATTCTTCTCCTCATCGGTCTATAAAAAATAAAAAAATTAAACGCTCGGCGACCTACAGGAGAGGCAACAAGGTAGACTTAAAAACAAGCATTTTCAGGGCCATTAAGTTTCGACTATGCAAAATCTATTGCCTTTGTCAATGTTTTGTAGCCATGTTTCACAGCAGTGCGGGTTGCTGCGCAGCATGGCTTACAGTAAAAAAAAAAAAAAAAAAAAAAAACGGTGCTATGAGGTGGCGCAGGCGCTGCTATGCAAAAAGTCTAAAAACATCGACAAAACCAACAGATCTCCCATTGGCAAAACCTATGGGCTTTGCTGCTTATTTTTCAGTACTTTAGCACCAAGACCAGGTGAGGTCCTATGGCCTAACCTCACATAAAGACGACAATGGGGCTGCCCACAGACAATTGAATATTCAGTATATACATTACACAACCGTAAATTAAGTAAACTTGCCACATTGGAATGCCTTGCAATTCAACGTGAACTATAAACAGAATCAAAGCTGAAAAAAAAGAGGGTGACATCAATTTATAGTCCAGTATTGTTTAGAAACGCACATAGCCTTCACAAGAAACAAACCTATTCAATACTTTTGTAATTGGTAGTATATAAAACCACTCGCACATTTACATAAATACAAGCTGCCAATGAGCCCAGCTTTGAAAATATTCCGAACCTGCATTCTTTGCGATCTTATGTGCACCACAGCTTCATTCAGCTCGCAACAAGAGCAGGTATTGATCACCACTGAATGCCCACTGACTGAGGACTGCGTCACAGCCACGAGCGTAGAATGTCTGATTCCGAGTGAAAATTATAGTTCGCCCCACAAGAGTGCACAATAAATCAGCGAGCAAATCAACCAGCGTGTGCTCCCGGGTCACTGAAGTGATGTTGACACATTACAATAATGAGAACTTGAAATACCTCATACTCTATTGATTTTTAAGCTGCGCCATTCACGTGGTGGAGGCGTTTACAAGACTGATTCTCGTTGCAGCCCGCAAGGGAGGTTCTGATAAAATATAAGCGCGCAGACTTGAGCGAAAATAATATTTCCTGTACATATTAAAAATCTAAAATCCCTTCCTGGGTTCAGAGTACCATGTCAGCTCATTTAGCCTCAAAGGACCGAACTTTCATAGCTTTTGCCCCCCCCCCCGTGAATCTAGTTATTTTCCTCATGTTATGGAAATATTCGAGAAACACGGCCACTTGTTTCTCGAATAACAAGGCAGTGCTGCCGGTGTTTGAGAGGTGGGTGCCCCCTATATAAGACTAAACTCATTTTGGTTATCCAAAGCCTGGAACCAGCTCCACACTTTTAAGAGATATTTGAACAACTTTTTAAATATATAGCAGTATGACTTTCACACCTGATAAGATACAATTTAACATTTTTTTCAGATCTTTTCATTCTTAAAAGTAGCATAACAATCAATAGGAATAAAGTTGCCTATGACGAGAAAAAGAAATAATAAGAAAAACATTCTGGGACTTCTAATATCAACATGCATCTGCGCCATAATAACGAAACACACCTGTACGAAATTCTTGCCCAGTGCATTTTTTTTTAGAGTTCTCTCTCCTCCTAACAAAGATTGAACTGTTTTTGGCTATTCGCAGTATGGGAGTCACCTCAAGCTTCGAGGAGATATGTAAATCGTGTTTGAAATATGAAGATGGATAAGTGGTACAACCTGAAAAGTTAAAATAAATTAAAAACTACTCTGGGGAGCTGTGGTAATGCTAAAGGTGTATGTATGGCAGAAGCTAGCATGCTTGAAAGGGGGTAAAAAGTCTATGGTAATTTGTATTTGACTACAGAAAATAATCTGAAATAAAGTTGGGACCAGAATGCATTAGGGCTCTAATGATAGTAATAATAATAATTAAATTGCACTTTACCGCAGAAAGATAATGTGAAGACGCATTGCGGTTTCCCGTACCTGAATGCATCGGAGCGTTAATAAAGGCGCACACCTGTGAGCAATTGTTGCTCAGTGCACCACGTGTCTGAGAGCTCCCTTCCCCCATGCAAGATTGGACTCGTTTGGCTATCAAGAGACTGTGGCAGACTTCACGCCTCTGGGACGTATTTGAACCATATTGGAAATATAAAGCAGCATTAGTGGCACAATCTGACAAGATGAAATGCCACACTTTTCAGACGTCATTTTACTTGGAAGTGGTACAAAACCTATAGAGAGTAAAATTGTATTTGACTGCAAAAAAAAACGATACGAGAACATACTGGGGCTTGCAATAAAAGAGTGACGCTGTGCAATACTCGCGCGCACGTGGAGGAAATAGGTGCTCATTGTCTTTGCTGTTCGAGAGTTGGCTCCTCCCATCGCACGCGCCTGAACTCTATTTGGCTGGCTCGTGCCTTGAGCAACTCATTGTAGCGGGGGGTGCTGAGCCGTGCTACAGGGAGCTTTGTATGTGGAAAAACGCTAAAAAGAAAATATTTTAAAACAATTTATTTGAAGAGCTTTGGCACTGCACAATGTGTATATCAGAAGTTAACATGTTCGAAGGTGGATACAAGTAATTAAATGATGCAAAACAATATTGGGACTTCTGACACCGGAATGCATCTATGCTATAATAATGCTCACATTGTGTAGGAAATTGTGGCTCAGTTCTTAAGATGTTGGAGAGTTACCCACAAACTCCACGGTGGTAATCTTTCCAGTGCGCGCGGGGGGGTGGTTACTGGGTCTAAACGATGTAAAGGTGTGTGAACCATTTTCGGAATAAAAACGCAGCACAATGGCTCGAGCCCCTATGTTAACGTTTTTCGGAGGTTATCTTACCGGAGAGCGGCATAAATAGAAATTGCACAGAGCTCAAATAAATGTTGCTTACTGCATTTTTTGTGTGATAGTTTCCCTGCTACAACATTTGATTATTTTGGATTCTTGATCCCGGGGCTCCCTCCATGCTTCACAGACGTCTTTCAAAAAAAATGTTTATTAAACATGAAGCGGCCCTTTGAATAACAGGACTTAAATAAGTAATGCGACTTACAATTGCGTATGGCTGTGGAAAAGTGAAATGAAAACATAATAGGGTTTCTAATAGTAGAATGCATGCGAGTCATAACACAAGTGTAAGAAACTGTTTGGTGAGTAATATGTTATTGAGTTGGGCAACTCCCTCTATCCAAAGTGTCTTTCGCTAAAACAGTTAATACAGTTCATTTTGCTCTAATGTTACCTGTTTTCGTGACGTTTCACTTCGATTAAAGCGCCTTGAGGAACTTAGCCTAGCTCCCTTACGGAACAGGTGTTCGGGTATGTCTTCGTTTGCGTTGTACTGCAGCATTGAAAGTCGCCTTTACCTCACAATGTTAAGATCCTCTGCAGAGCTCCAATGGAAGTGAAACTCCACCTCGTCTGGAGATTAGCTTGTTGAATTGTAGGCGTTAAATGAAAACAGAGTATCTCATTGGTGATTGGAAAACAAAATCAAAGCTGTAAAGACTACATCTACCACAATGCCGTGGGCCTTGAGGAAAGGCACACGCACACACCTGTTAAAAGCTATGTTCTTCTTTGCTAACGGGATCTTTTTTTGTGTGTATTTACAAAATTAAATATATTCCAAGAGCACCACACAAAACCGGAATGTATATTGTTAACAGAATCTGAAGTTCTAGATGCGCGGGCGTCTCTAAAACAGAGTTCAGTGGTAAATACTGGACGAATCTTGTGTATCTTTACCACACTGTTTGCTTCAATATCACACCATGGTTTCTTTTCACTGGACAGAAAAAAGTCAAAATGAGCCCTAAAGCCAATCCTAACGCAGCACCCCTCGTATGGCATGTTATTCCACATTATTTATTTTTAAATGTATTTGGTGGTGAGAATTGCAGTGATATAAAGTGGTATGGTCGCCTTGCTCAATACCGAACGCATGGCACAAGCATAGTCAAGTCTGAAGATCAGACCTGGCTTCCCAGTGCAGCTAGAGGGTATATTATATTGCTTATATGGATGCACTGTGCTGTGACAAAGTAAGGGAGGTTCAGGCGCCATTGTCACAACAGAAAAACAGCAGTTGTGTAGCAATCCTTGGTTCGTGGGGATCTGTGAGAGTAGACCCCAAAATACTATGGTTGGAATAACTTATGCTCTCAGCTTTAGAGTTTGTGACCAGTCCGAGAAACACCATGCACTACAAAAATATAATTTTACGCCTTCCTTTGTAAATTCTATAGATCTATTCCGCATTGCTTTTACGCCTCCTTGTGGGTAAAATGTAGAACCTTTTAATCAGGGGTTTTAACACATTGTTTTGTACAGTACACATGTCAAACCATGGATAAATGCTTCATACCCATTTCAATGGTCGGTAGGTGGATCCACAGTGCTGGACCCCACATTGATTTTAAGGTTTATAACTAGTGGCTTATGCCGCTTACACCAGTAGTCCTTTAAAGTAGTACTTGGTACCCCTTCAATGGAAGTAGATCAATTTGGTTTGGCCGGAGGATAGTTATACCTATTCCTATAAGTACCACTAACCCTTGGAAAAAATGGGAAATACTGAAGGGGCTTCCATCTGACATTATATGAAATACAAACTAGGGCTCGCTTGGTTCCCCCCCAAGGCCATGTGTTCATATCCAGGCAGAAGGAGGGGGAACCTCTTGAGATAGATGTTATGTAGAAGGGCTTAGTCATCTCTTCCGAGCATTATTTATATGTGTTTCAGGGCTTGAAATTTCTTCTAATGAATATTAAGCAGACTCACTCAAAAGGCCATAGTGCTACTTCTGTGGAAAATATAAATGCAATACTGATTAATGTTACTCTGGTCGTAAATCCTATATACCCTTGCTGTGGGGACTGCTAAGTCTTCAATGGCAAATCCATATATTGACTAGCATTTTGTTTATGGAAGTTATGCAGATCTATGCAGCTTTGTAGCCTGGCTTTTGGAAGTTGTGCAGATCCATGTAGCTGGTCTTGGACCAACTTCTATTGGACGCCATGCAGAAGGACAGAATACCCCTTCCAAAGGGGGGTACAACCACAGAGGTCATTGCCCACCATATGGGTAGTTAAGCAGATTCAGACAACGGGTTTTGGCACCCTGTCCCTGGTAAGTCGAGAATACCAACGAAGCAGCATTGGGCACCTCTCTGTAAGGACATCAATAGGATTAATGCAATAGGTTCAGGGTAATTTTTCATGAGACACAATGCACAAGGGTGGAGCAGGGCTTGGTAGCTCTGCCTTAAGGAGTCCAAGCAGTAACATTTTATATTATTTTCAATAGTTAATTCTGAAGGGTCTGGTGCTTGGACATTTGGATGATGATCAAATCTATGTAGCAGGTTTGGGACTTGCGTCCCTGGGTGTTCTGCATATTTTGACCTCTTCTGCGGGACGAAATGTACTTTCATGAAGGAGAACTTGTTACTCCTCACAAGCGTAATGATCAAGGAATGCTGTGATGTTTGCTGGCTATAGCACGTACTGTAACTGTCATGCAAGGTGGAAAATTGCACAAGCTTTCAAGCTTCGACAAACCTTTTTTAGATGTTATAAGCTGCTCCAGACAACTGAAAAAGAATTCAGTAGCAAATTTAAAGGCTCTGTATAACACAATTTTGGCACCATGTTTCAGTTGGTCCGTGAAGATGCTGAAGACCAGGACTACGCTATGTAAAACAGCAACATTGGTGTGAATACAGCGAGAACGTTTTATCGAACGGTTTTAGTCGGAGTAGCTAACTGACAATTCTACAGGTCACTCACTGTAAGAGCGTGCTATTACACGGTCACTAGTGCCCCAATAATGAGCCAGGACACATCAATTAGGAACGTGACACTCGCCGTCAGAGTACGGAAGCTTCCAGAACCTTAGTAAACTTGCAGCATCAGGATGCGTAATTGTGTGAGCGTTATCGTCACGCGACATGTGACGGCTACAGTCACTTTGGGGCAGATTTACAAGAAACTGACGCATCTGTAGAGATGCGTCAGTCTCCGATACCCTTGCGCCACCATGGATGCTCTATATTTACAATACGGCGCACCACGACGCAAGAACTGATGGATGCGTCGGAAATTCTGACACATCTGTTGGTGCAAAAGTCAAGCATTGCTGGAATCGTGTCACAAGCACTATGCAACTCCAGCAATGCATGGGGAGGCCTATACTTATTGTACTGCATGACTCCTTACGCCTGCTTCAAGCAGGCGTAAGGTTTTGACGCAGTGGCATCCTGGAAGTGGTTCAGTGAAATCATTTCACTGCGTCACTTCTACGAGGCTTTCCTGCGTGGGAACGCCCCCTCTGCATACATTATACCTGACACAGGAATAATGTGACGCAGGGCTTTACAACGTGACGCATCTCCTTAGATGCGTCATGTTGTAAATGGGCCTCAATGTGGCGCATTGTTTACGCCACCTCTGCGTCACAAAAATTGATGCAACAGCAGCGTAAAAGTGTCGCAAGGGGCTTGTAAATCTGCCCCTTTATTTCCATTAGGTTTTAACAGAAGAGACTTTCTCCACAGTATGTTCTCATATGAGATTTGGTTTACAAATGTTGGGTGTGTACAGTGTATGACATTTTTGTTGAAAACATACGTATTGCAACTCGGGGCCAGGGATAAGCGGATTCCTCTGTGAATCTGAAATTTGTCATTTTAGAACCACCCTGGTTCGACTTGGCTCTGCTGATGTGACGTCATCAGATACAATACGCTCCTGAAGAGCGATAAGTCCTTGAAACAAGTGCATAAGTAAGCTGTGCCCAATCTATTAACGCGCCAACGCTTCCCACACCCCTCGAGTCATAACATCATCTCGACTTCAAAGAATGTTCCAAGACTGTAACAAGATGATATTCATGCCAATTAGCCATCCCATTACATAAAACCAGGGCAGAGTCGATAAGGTCCCAAATGAACAGCAATAATGTAAATCTCTTTCAAATGAAATAAATTAAATCTGTTCCCTACTGGAGCGCCCTGTTGAGGATTTATTTCATCGCTGACAAGTGAG
Organism: Calotriton arnoldi; assembly: GCA_963921515.1. NCBI lineage: Eukaryota > Metazoa > Chordata > Amphibia > Caudata > Salamandridae > Calotriton > Calotriton arnoldi. The sequence continues at coordinate 610,641 of CAWUFW010001363.1, read as the reverse complement.
TGCCTCTTCACAGTTGGGCAGACAGCGGCTGTACCGCTCAGACACTCATTTAATCTCTGAATATGCAACGTTTTCCTTTTTCATGACTGCACGAGCCCGTCTCCTCATTTGCTGCTGCGCAATTAGTTCCACAGACTGCAAAACTCTTCTGCTGGGGGTGACGTGAGAGAGGGAATGACTGAGTTTGAATTTTCTGCTGAGTGAGAACAGACGAGGGGGATCTTTTAGCACGGGAACTATAAATAGAACAGTACCTGTCACAATGCTAGTCTCCACTTTGTATTGAATCTAGGTGTCAACAGTGAATGCTGTGTGCTAACGTCCACTTGAGTGCTTCTGTGACTTGTGTGTTTCTTCTTGACACCTTTCTGTGCCATTGTGACAGAGATCCCTTTGTTGAAAACCCACACTTTAATTTATCTGCCTTCTAAACACTAGGCGGGTACTCATATGTTATCCACAATTACAATGACAAAACGTTCGTTGTAGAGGATGAGTGATACTATGACTATCTTTCCAAGCCTGTGAATAACTCTCATGACTTTGAATCAACCCGCAAATGTGAAATGTAAGTCAGTCTTGCGACCAATGACAATGCCAGGGCTTGTGGGAAATTGCTTCCCTAGGACCACTAATAATCCACTCTTTAGCAAAAAAATGTAATCTTTCACAATGTTTATTTTAATGTTTTCTGCATGGGGGCTTTTTTTTTTTTTTTAAAGTTTCAAATCAGACAAATATAAGTATTGTAAAATTCGATACTTCTGTGTGAGAGGCTCTGCGAAGATGGAAAAAAGAGAAGACAGGGCACGTTAAAGCATAATCCTACAACAGATAAGGAGGCATATGAGAAATAAAAAGCAGACGTCGAAATAACCAAAAGTAATGTAAATAATGTCCAACAAAGAGTAGTGAAAAATATTTTTTTCTACTAAATATTAAATGAGAAAAAATAGAAAACACCCAACCGAAGAAAAAATTAAGTCTGAACTGCTTACTTGCCTCCACAACTTGGGCTCTAAATTATGCTAATTGTGTTTCCATTCGAGGGTCTTGTAGAGACGAAGGTCCAAACTCCACTCTGCAGCTCATCAACCCATTGTGAGGAGTACAGACGTTCCTCTGCATATTTTCCTTTTCCAGAGTTTTGAAGCCCCAATTGCATGAGGTTCCTCAAAATGCAAATCTGGTACACCTCAAGCTTATCCCCTGCTTGCACTGAGATTGAGAAGCCCTACATTGGTCTACTCACCCTATATTGACAAGGCTTTACACCCCTTAAACCAATATGCACAATCGTGACCGGTGGCAGCATTAATTTTTATATAGTCCGTTGTCTACGCTTATGGGAGGCTCACCATATAAATTAAGTCCAGTGGTTTGGGGCACACAGAGACACCTTCGTGGTAGTTTAGTTTTTTGTGTCTGTGGGAGGTTAACAAACATTGAGTATAAAGTTCACGATATAGATTGTGCTCTTTTCATTGTAAGTAATTTGTGAACATTAATGGTGCACCTGCTGCTAGAATTATCCCATAGCTATTTTTAATAATTAATTTCTAATAAAGGTAAATGCAGGATAAATGATACGATATGCCCATAGTGTAAAACAAGGGCAGGCTACCCCTTACCACCACCAAATCTACTTTTGCTGGGTGTTTTTTCCCTGGGGTTTTCTGATGAGAATACATCATTAATTTGGTAGAATAGACGCGTTTAAGGTGACTGTGGGAACTCCAGGTCCCAGAAGACAAGAATGGACAGACAGTGGAGGAGAGCCCCAAATGCCAGCCGCGCTACAAAGCGCATCCTGTACACCTGCTGCATGGGCCACGGGTGACTATAGTAGCTACTTTTACTTGGGGAGGTGGGGGTGCTTCTTCAGTTATTGATTACATACTTGTGACCAGATATTTGCTGAATTGGATTGTGGAGCGGGCAGTCTTGCTCAGCATCTTTAGTGATCACAATCCCTTGATTATTGACCTGCTACGAACTGTCAAAAGGCCCAGGGAATTTGTGGTTAGCAGGAGGGTCATCTCTACCCAGGATATTGAGAGCAGGCTGGTTTAGAGATCTGTAAATATGGCTGACTTATTGTCCAAGTTTTGTGTTAATCATCTGATCTTGAATAGCTATTGTCTCCTTCCTGAGGGGGATTTATTTAATAGTATTGAGCTCAATACTCATTCGGGCCACACAATCAGGGCTCTCCTCACTAAGACCCAGAAGTGCGTGATGAATAACCAACCTTCATGATTTGACAGGGCATGTAGGCAAGACACCTCCATAAATTAATGCGACAAATTCCAAGCAATGGAGAGGCAGTCACAGAATGTAGAAGAGAGTACAAGCAAGTCCTGAGGAAAAGGAGAATTGATATGCGGTTAGACACCTGGGATAAACACCCCCACCCGCCAGCTCCGCTCGACCAGCCTCGCCCTCGCCACAGTCCCCCGCATCCGGAAAACGACCGCCGGCGGCAGATCCTTCTCCCACCTCGCCGCCAAGACCTGGAACACCCTCCCCACCAACCTCCGACAGACCCAAGACCTACTGGCCTTCAGAAGACTCCTCAAGACCTGGCTCTTCGATCAGTAGCAGCACCATCCCCCTCTTCCCCCAGCGCCTTGAGACCCTCGCGGGTATGTAGTGCGCTTTATAAGTGACATGATTGATTGATTGATTGATTGATTGATAAACTGGTTCCTTTATGTGGACTCAGATACTTCTATGTTTTGGCATACTGTTAACCATAACAAACTAATCAGATTTGGTGCTAATGGTACAAGAGTGAATATTGCCCTAGATTTGTGGGTGGGCCACTATCAAAGATTTATTGTTCAAGGATGAGTAACATCATGGGAACTGGGCTTCTGTCTCAAACCTTTCCTGTTGATGTGGTGTTCTCCCTTGAGGAGGTGACTGAGGCAATAAAAGCCCTTCTAGAAAAGCCCCTAGCCCTGACAGGGTTCTTATGGATCTATACAAACAAAGTCCTAGTCTATGGGTGCAGCTATTGACTATCTACATCAGTAGTGTCTTCAGAAATGAAATCCTTCAGTCTTGGCAATCTGCCATTATTATGACCATTTTCAAGAAAGGGAATCGGTCGAGTCCCAGCTGACCCCAACCAATTTGCCTTTTAGTTTCGGTAGTAAAAGTTGTTGGTAGGGCTGTTCTTGAAAGAATGACCCTATTGGTATCAGACGATTCTGTGCTGTCTGATATGCACTATGGTTTCAGAGCTGGACTAGGGACAGTGCATCAATTTACATCTTATAATAGGAAAATACACATTTACTGAACGTAGCCCAATATACCTGGCCTTCTTTATGCAGTGGTGGCTGGCATGCATTGGGGGTGGCGGGGAGGAGGATGGAAAAAAAAAATTACACCTACCTCTTAACGGCCGCCGACTCTCCTCCGCTTCTCTTCCTGACGAGTCCCGGAAGCAGGAAGCAAACAGGATCCCCTAAGCCAATCATGACGCTGCTGTCACCAGCATGACAGCGGCATCATTATTGGTCTGAGCGCCATGGTTTGGCGGTCAGACAGGGAGTGGGAGCCTGTGTATGTTCTCCACCCAGGCTGTGTAATACAGCCGGGTGGAGAACATGCTAAGTGTCCATAACTGTTTGTCTGGTCCCAGAAGGCCGGCCAAACCGTCATGTGCACTTAGAGAGTGTTCACCACTCCTCCCCTTGCTCTGGACTGCCCAGTCCCGCCCCGCCTCTAGAACTGAGCCACTACGGAAAAATAAAATGATGATAAGGCAATGTTATCATCATTTTATTTTTCCTTTTTTGCACTGCTGAAAAGCAGTGGGGTGCCACTGCCTTTATGGACCTGTCTTGTGCCTTTGACAGCATGGTGAGGTTCAAGCTGTGGGGGATAGAGGAATCCATGGGGGTAAACAGGTGTCTTATATTTTTAAGAGCCCTTCATTATGATGTAATGGCCTCTGTTAGGTATGGGAGAATGGCAAGTGCACTGATCCTCTTAGCCTGATGGGTTCATCAGGGCTGTGTGTTCACCCTAATATTTTTATAGTACATTAACAGGCTTGATGCAGCTTTGATTCTGAAGGGTCTTGATATACCTGCGGGTAAGAGTAGGTCTGCGTCTTGATTATAAGCAGACAACGCTGTTCTGTTATCATGAACTTCCAATAGGCTCAACATTTTGCTAGATGTCTTTGTTGATTTTACAGGCCAACTGAGCTTGGAAATTAAGCTTAGTAAAACCTTTGTGATGGTGTGTGTCCCGAGGAACCTCAAATCTCACTGTTCTTCATCCATAGGAAATCGATTACTAGAATCTAAGAATTTCCTTTCCTTAGAGTTCCTTTTGATTCCTCAAGCACTTGGGCTCTGCTTACTTAGAGATGAGAAGGCTGAGATTTAGCCATTCCCTCAGCTTTTTGATTATTATGGCATTCAAGATTGGTAAGAAACCTATAACACAACTAATTGAAGTGTACAAGAGGACATATTTGCCAGTTTTAACATATGATGCAGGAGTGTGGGGATATAAAACTCTCTGCACTCTGCAGACAGGGGAAAACAAAGCCTGCAAGAGCATTCTGGATGCCCCAGCAAGTGTTGCCACTTATGTTATTCATGAAGGGCTTGTGTTATCTTCTTTGGAAGACTACAAAACCTGGTTCCTCTTATGTTATGATGCTCTATTTGATGCAACCCTCATGTCACATTTAACAGGGAGCTCATACCAAACTGTTTATCCTGTGGTAGGAAAGGACAGATCTCGTGACTTTGCTACATTGGACAGGTCTGCAGTAAGTTAGGCAGACCTCCTATATTTATCAAACCTGAGTGATTTACATGGTTTGGATCATAACTGGCTAAGAACAAAGTTTCGGGCATGTAAGTGGCAGAAAGGGAAACCTTGGAATTAGCCAAATCTACCGATGCTGAGTATACGTTGGTTAGGGATATGAAGGCCGAGATTGGGATACGCTTATATTACTGTTGCGTAAATAAGACTCTGGCTTAGCTCTTCAAGGTTTGTTTCCACAGCCATGGGTGACACGTATGAACTTAGTTCAATGCACCAACAATTGAATGGGAAAGGTTATTGTAGCCTCACAGAACTCCACCCAAAACTTAGCTTAAGCGGTGTCAGTTATTTTGGGTTACTTACAGTCCCTAAACAGGGATCCTGGAATGCTATGGTAAGTTGAAGAACCAGTTTTGTTCTTTACAGTAACACAAACAGAAACTGCACTAAGAAAAAGACACACTAACTAAAAAGTGTTTATTTCAACAGTCTCATCCTGTTGCATAACACATTTAAAATAATCACACAATCTTATTAAAACAGCACAAATGCATGTTGTGAACAACGAGAATAAAATGAACATTTCTACCATATTTAAAAAGTAATCTAGCAACCTAAAACCTACTTCTATGTGTTACACATGGAGAGCATTAAGTAGCATAACTTGCATCTAGAGTTTCTTAGGGTGAATCAATGCACTGCATATCTGTTCGCAGCAAAACTCTATTGTTATCAGAAGTCGGGAAAGCAGTGTTTCCTTTTAAAGGACGTGTGTTGCATCAGCTCCTCTCTTCCCAGACTTAGCTCGGTATCCACTTTCTGCATATAGCGCGATGCACAGCATATCTGCAATCTGGCAGTCAAGATCTTCTCTGGCAGTATTTTACATGATTATCTGGAGCGAAGGACCTCTCCTGAAGAGTGGTCAAATGGTAGTAGCCCTTTTTATACTGTATCTTATCTGAGAGAGGAATTTCTGTCATAACCTATGTGCATCAAGATGCTAGTCTTGGATGCATTCTTATAAATAAATAAGATAAAAATATGTCAATTCAGAATACCCTGTTTATGTTCTTGTCTGACCTTGAAATAGAGCTAACAAGAGGCTTGTCCCAGGTTGCCGCATCAGGTATACTTATCTATGTCATTGTCTGAGTAACGTGACACTTTCACGGGTTCATGGAAAGATAAGGACAGACAACATCAGTGTCAAGGGCAGGCATGTCAATGATTCTGCAAAAGTAGAGAAAATTTAGTCTCGGCCAGCTCAAGATGGAGTTGGGCCTTATCGACTATACGTCAAATCCTAACTTGATTCACATTAGGGATTATCAGGTGTTATTTGTGTTATTTAGGTTTCCCTCTTGGCCGATACGATCCTGCTGCCATCCTGACTTGACCCTGCAAAGATTATTCTTTCCAGAGCTTGTTGCACTTTATGTTCTTCTGTAAATATTATCGATCCTATGCAAAAAGATATTTAATCCTTGTTCTGAGAGACACTGCACTGATGCGATGCAAACCTGTGCTGTTGTTTTGCAACTGCTCAATTCTCCCGTGGTCTGTTTAAGCGTTTGTACTGGGTTTTTTTCGAGCTCTGCTTCAAACAAAATTGTTTAGGTTTAAAAACTACTGTTTGTATATAATATGGATCAGATACTTTTATTCTTGGAATGTATTTGTATTTTGGATGTCCGACTTGAGCTTTTATGATTATCTTTTAATGATAAAGTAAATGATTGATTGATTGCTGCAGTAGACCAATGCAATAAGTGCCTGGGTTTAGGCATGTGTGCAATGGCCATGACAATGTGTTCTGGGTAGACAGCCTTATCATACACCTCTGAGGGTGAAAACTCTCCCTCACACCATTGACTCTAGCAGTGAATAATCCTTCAGAATGCAGAGTTTGTTGCTGCTCATTTCCTCCTGTCTGAGTCCAAGCTTTTTGTCTTGCTGTTTGTCCCCTTAATCGTGGAGTGTGAAACTCTCAAGTTAGGAACTACTAACCCAGAGCATCTATGGCCTCCAGCAGTGAGAGATCTTCATTTTTAGTTGAGCAACACTAAACTTAAACCCATGAGGTAGGCTTATCTTGCTGGCCACAGTAAATCTACATCTGAGGCACACTCCCTTTCCTTCAGGTTACTAAGTACAGTTAGGGTTCCATCTTTTTTTCTGGCCTCCGTCGGAAAACACTGGCAATGCCGGTAAAAAAAAAAAGAATTGGCAAAAATCACGTCTCGCATTTTAGCTGCTAATGCAGACCCATTGGCTTAGCCAATGCATTTTTGATCAATGCTGTTCAGCATCGGCAAAAAAGAAACACTTCTGCAAAAGTGTTAGGACATGTATGTGTCATGATGTTACAGTGGCCCACTGGGGCCAGTTATGCATGTACGAGTGTCACCACTCATGTTCACATACGGCATGACTCGCAGCCATTTTATTACATTTTTTTGTACCATTCCAAAAAGGAAGGCATCAATCTTGGAGCGGTGGATGCCTCTTCAGCATGGGGGTGGAGTTCAATAGCTCTCAGGAAACAAGTCTCACTTATTTGCTTCAGGTAGAGAAAAAAAACTTTCCATAAATAAGGCCTCTGCCAAGAACCTCACATGTATGAAAATGACTGAGGGAGCCAGGTCTCACTGTCGAAGATGATGTTTCGACTGGTGTTCTAGATCTCGGGAGCGGGGCTGTTTCTTGATTCGTCTGAGGTCATTTTCACCACAAGCGTCTGTTTGCCTAGACCATGTGATTGGCTCTTAAGAGCGAACAATTCAAAGGTGTAGGTAGACAATATTTGATGATTGTAGCCCACAGACCCAAATTTCACATTTCGGACTCCCATTTCCGCCAACCCAGTCTACAAAATTCTGGTACTACAGACTCCTGCCTCCACAGATCCTGGATTAAAATCTGCAGCCACCAGGTTCTACCTTACAAACCTCCAATGCCACTGACTCCCTTTGCCACCACAGGATAAAATGCCTCCCTTGATTAACATTGATCCTTAAGAAGACACTACGTTCTTGAGTGATATAGGCACTGTGCTCTTCACTAACATTAATCTGCATAGGATGTGGTGTAAAATTAATATTTATAGCGTCATCTATTCATCCTAGGTCTTCACCTCATATCTTGTCTTCCATAGCCTGTTCCAGCCCATCCTCAAGAGGTACTTGCCCGTCTTGGACATCCAAATATCAAGTCTATGTAACCACCTCAGTTCACTTTTAGTGAGCTGAGCCGTTCTTCGTGATCTCGTTAATAGCATATAAAATACTCCCTCCCTATCCCTGCTCAAAATGTATCTAGGTGGGAGCTGTTATCTCTCCAGGCGCATCACAGACTGGAAGTAGACACAGCTGGCCCACGACTGGAAGAATATTGGTCATTGAGAGAAACTCAGACATGAGGTCAGAGATGTGTACACGTATGCCTGCGTGCAAGGGTGCAAGTAGACTAGCACTTGTGCTTGACATGACAGACTCTTGCCACTTGCATCTGTTTCCCCCTCAGAAATGCTGGAGTTAAACAGCAGAGTTTTGTGCCATACACCCTCTACCATGTCCCAACCATGGATGGGGCTAAACTACTGCTTATTCACTGGAACAGGCACAGTGGCAGCCTACGCCCTGCTGCCCTGGAATCTGAATGCCTAATTCGGTCTCTTAATAAGTGGACATTGTCCTATCCTATGTCTTGAATCCTTGTGCCCCTATCCTCCTAAATGGTCAAGGGGAATTAAGCAATTGGCAACCTACAGCAATCCCTCCTATCAACCCTCTCTGCAATTATACACTAAACAGATAAATTAATTGTTTAATAACAGAGAGCAGAAGGTCTGCATTTGCCTTCTTGCAAATTATTTGATTCCAACCAGAGAACAATAAGGCACACCCAGCCATGCAGTTTGCTGACTTGCATATGTTTTCTAATTGCAGCACAGTTGCTTGATGATACAGCACAATTATTTCAATACATTTTGTAAGCTTTCTTCTCATCTCTTTTCTGTTTATTTTGGATACATATGAGTGAGAGAATGAAAGATGATGGCCTGTTACCGCGACCCCTGAGAGGGTTCATGGCATTGTGTTCTAGGCTGCTAACTTACTTGTCACTCTGGAAGGTTAGGAGGGCAGGTAAAGCACTATGAGTTAGTATGGATTTGGGTCCATAGGTACTGAGGTGGTATGGTGACTAAATCCCTACATACTGATGTTCTGTGATCCCAGATCTAAACAGAATCCCTGCAACAAACTCTAATGTGGAATGAAGAGTATTTATGTATAGCACTTGCAGTTGTAATGAGTTTTTGACTCAGTCCATAATTCTGTAGTTTTAAGTATATAATTGGAAAATAATTCTGAGCATTCAGTGGAAGGAATTGGTCTTGTTTTTTTAGCTAATTTGCAGTGTGTATAACATCAGCAGTTTTTGGGGTCACAGGAGCTTTTTCAGGATTTTGATGAAGCCAGACGGATGTGGGTGAGCAAATATATTTCAACTGTTTTCTATATATCTTAGCATCTGTGTTTAGCACTGGACTTCTGCTGTGCAAGGTACGCACTAGGTTTGTAAATTGGCTTCAGAAGGAAGTAAATTGAAGAATCAGCCATGATATCTGAAACAGAACTATATTAAAAAAAGCAGTTAAAGGTTTTACTGAAGGTTTTCTCAAGACATTAGCAAATGTTTTATGTAAGATTGCATCAACGTCATAACGCCTCTTAAACGTTTCCACTTTCACATTTGCATCCACTACAACTGAAATATTTTGCAACCCATCAAAAAGATTTTTTTATTGGCTATTAAAAGTTTTAAGGAATTGTGCACATTTTTTGACACAGTCCTCAGATGGGCAAATGTTCTGCTGCTCAATAAGGATTCTATCACTTCAAGATTTAGTGTTGGATAATTTCTGCTGCCATGCCCTTGTATGGCACTGGTCACTATCTTTTCTGCCATATTGTCATTCTGTAAGTAGAGTGGTCTGAGATCTAATGATGGTGTCTTAGATATCATGAAGTAGTACTGCCCAAGGTGGCATGGCAGTTGGAGATCTAGCTTGAGAATGTCAAACGATGTCTTGGACTAGTCAACATGTTCCCCTGGAACAAGGTTGGTTGCTGTATGTCTTGGAGGTTGAATTTTGATGCAATGAAGCAGTAGGCATAGTTGTAGAAGAAAAAACAAAATTCTGTGGTCAGCCTGTGTCTCAGGTTCCAGGACGTCTTAGGCTTCTGAGCACCCAGCTCGCTGATGTGGTCTCCTCCAGCAGGAAGTTATCTGAACAGGTTGCTTGCCTATTATGAGATCAGGTTCTGGAAGCAGAGATTAATACTGAGCAAGACTCTTTCAATGTTTCCCTGTCGGGTAGAAGAAAGAAGGTTTCTGTTTTTCTGGAGTCATGCTGGTGCTGAAGTGCAAGTCATGGAGGGAGTTAATCATTCATCCCAATTTCAAGGGAGGTGATAAAGTAATCCTGGAGACTACTGCTTAATTGCTTTCCTGGACAACCAGTTCAAGTATTTTGCCAGCCTGCTGCTTCAAGATCTATAAAAGTGGGAAATCAACAATAATACTGTCCCATGGAATCAGATAGTCTGCCCCTTTGGATCAGGGATGCTGTACAACCTCTTTGCACTCTCCTTGTACATGGAAAAACACCTTAACAACCAAAAAGGTATTATAAAATTAATTTGTTGATTGCAAAGCAGCCTTTGATAGTGTGCTAAGAGGCATCCTGTGGCATAAACTGGTTAAGTGAGGTATCCTGTTGAGACTACTGAAGGCGATGCAATGCCTGTACAGAGATACATGGTTACAGTTTAAAATATGTGATGGAACTAAATTATCAAAAAAGAACTATAGTTTGTCTGGCGTAAAGCATGAGTGCATCTTGGCACTTCTCTTTTTAACCTATTTATCCCTGACCTATGGAAAGTTTGGCCTGGTGAATGCACATCCTCCCAAACTGGTGGGCAATCTAGTCTCTAACCTCCTACATGCTGATAATATATTGCTGATGAGCAAGATGAAGATAGGACTTCAAAGATTACTGAACGACCTCTACAGCTAGACAGCTGCTGAGAGGATTGATATCAATTTGAATGAAACCAAAGTGCTCAGATTTGGGAAGAAATGTTAAAAACCCATAACAAATGAAAATTAGTACAAATATTTTTGGGTCAATGTATAGCGCAGAGGCAGTTTCAAAATAACATTCAAATGAAGCCTAGAGCTGGCTCCCTCAACTTTGCTTTTGGATTACTTTCAAAGTTGTTGAAATGCCCAACCTATCCCCCGTTAAATATCCTCAATGCCAAGTTGATTCCCACCACAAGCTACAGGAGACAAATCAGGGAGATGAACTCTTAACAATTAACCGATCTAACAGATCAAACTTACCAACTCTTCTTCTGTTTACCAAAATTAGCCACACAAGTCCACGCGTGCCTAGAGATTGGTCTTCCAAAGCAGAATCTGGTCAGACGAGGAGCATTCCTCAAAACTTGCATCAATTTAAAGCTTCCCCGCTGGGAACCTGGCATAACTTGATCAGGCAAGAGCTCAGTGCCCATCTCTGAGCCCCATCATACAGAGATTATATAGACTCTTCCCTACATTTACTACAAGTATTAGATCTCCTGGCTGTTTTGTGCCCAGGAAACAAATTTTAAAGGACTTTAAACTAGCAAATCCACTGGATTTTGTTTCATGAGGATAAAAGTGTTACGGCCAGGTGAGTTGATTCTTTAAAAATGTTAAATTACTATCTCTCTTTTGGTCCACAGTCTTACCTGTTTGCATGTTACTTGCAGTTTTTGAAAAGCCAGTTTATACAGTATCGCTTTGGTGCAGTGCTGACTTTGCACAGCTTAGCTCCCTGGCTAAAAACATCAGACACTATTGTATGCAGACTCTGTGGCAAGGCACATTAGTACACGTGTATTTTTCCAAACTGGCTGAACAAAAATGCTTCCTCAGAAAGTCTTTTAATAAGGTTGGGGATTTGTACCTGCAGAGACGCAGTCATTGACTGCATGAAACCAACCAACATAGTCCTCAACGCATCTTTTGTCAAATTCTTGATGCTGCTGGCTAAACAGACTAACAGGCACATGCATCAAGGTAGATTTATGAGTCCCAACTGCGATTATTAAGGAATCGCAATTAAGGACTCGCAAAGCCTATGCATGTAGGAATCGCTATAAAAATAGCGATTCCTACACATTCCTTATAAGGAATGGCTTCCCATTCATATGGGCCTACAGGCACATAAGAATGAATGGGAATTAGACATAGAATTTGCGAGTACCAATTGGTACTCGCAAATTGCGCATGCAACTTCAAGGGTGCAAGGGTGTCAAAGGACACCCTGTTGCACCCTGAAATTGATCTGGGCACAAATAGTAGGCACACACATGTCCCAAGGACATGTGTGAGTGTGTGTGTGTGTAACCTATAACTTTGAAAAATGCACTTTAGTGCATTTTTCAAAGTTTTTGCAAATTACCATCAAGTTCAACTTCATGGTAATTTGCGCCCTAGTAGCGAAATCGCGACTTCAAAGTGGTTCTTGCATTGCATTTAAGGAATCGCAAAATGCGATTCCTTAAATGTTATCGCAATTTGAGAAGTCGCAATTAATTGCGAATTCTCAAATTGCGAGTGCCTTGAACCTTGATGCATCGCAAATGCCATTTTTGCGGGCGCAAACGGCCGATTTTTGCGAATCACACCGTTTGCGCTCGCAAAAATGGTTGATGCATGTGCCTGTAAGGCTCTATAATCCAGATAGAATCTGACATGCCACACAATGACTAGATGAACAGACTCAGTTTGAGAAGTGGCATTGTTCCTGTGATTGAACTGGTGGAAATTCAGGAATGAGAACCGGCCATGGTACAGCTTAATATATGTCTACTATTATCTCTAATAAGAAGCCTCCATCTTGCTGATGAGACTGAATAGTGGGTCAGTTTGCTTGTCTAACTAGTTTTAACTATGCACACCATGATTTGTACTTTATTTATTGTGCGATTGCATACATTCCAAAGGCAGGACATGAGAAGCAATTCCATTCTTGATGGGAGTAACATCATTCTTATTCTACCACGACCACCACTCTATGCACCTGTAGTGTCAACAAAGACCCTACGCATCTCCAATCGGGCTTTTATAGTTTTTAATTTCTTGCCAATTTGCATTGCATGACACACACTTTTTAGCCTGAAGTATGTATGTCACTTGTTGATATTTATGGAAGTCCAGGCATCGATGTCATGCAGAGTTTACACAGAAGCTCGTACACATAGTTCTTTTATTTCTACTTTGAATGAACCATATATGTGGTTAGTGTATTCATGCCGTATTTTAAAGGTAACATGATTCTTATAATGTGCGATTTTTGTCATGCAATGGTTTTATATCACTATGCATGGTAAATAAATTAGAAATTTGCTACACCAATACCAAATTTGAAGTCCAAGTCGGTTACAGAAGACTTTTTAAAAGGGAAACAAACTTGGCATTGGCCGTTGAGATTAAAACAAAATCACACTCACTTTTTACTTTGTCTAATAGCATCAGAATTTTCTCAAAGTCCTTAATGGGTGGGAATATTGCTGTGGATAAAGAGCTATTCCTTCATGTGCTTAATACCAATGAGTTCATCCCAATCCTCCAAATGGATTCCATCACCTTCTTCTAGTGCTGTCCACAATATTCTGCCAGCCTACTGGGTTTAGGAATTTTACATGGACAATCTCCTGAAGGGCCTTAGGAGTGAGCACATCTAAACACTTTTAAATCAACAAGCAGTAAGTGCAAGTCACAACCTTGTATTGTTCTCTGATGTATTGTGAGGGTCATTTTTAAAGTTTCGGCTTCCAGTTAACCTTAGAGCTGGGTTGTTGACTTGGGTGTTTACTTTTCAAGGCCTCCAATCCCTCAATAAAATCCATTAATATGCTAAAAGTGGATCACCACAAATGCCCCATTTCTTTTTAATGTCTGAAAAAACTAAAACTGCTATCCCCAATCAGATTACAGATTAAGCCTCCAGTGTCAAATTTCATTTATACTGCATGTTTAGAGTTGATTGCCTTAGTCAAACTATCAGTGTATATAGAGTTGGTACATTCATTTGATTAAGACTGGGTCCTGCAACAGAGATGCCAAAATCATTGCGTTCTTTAAAGATGCTTGAGATGATTTAAAATTTGGGAGTGATTTGTGCTGCTCCATAGTTTATATAACTAATTAGTATTCAGATTGAGTGTTATCTACTGTTACTACTGCCTTGCAAGGCGTTCATTAATAATTTGGTCAGACCTCATTGACACCTTGGTGACCTGTCATGAAGTTGTAATGGGCCTTCTATAGTAAAGGCTGCAATGAAGAGATGAAGACATACCATTTTACAGAGGACAGGAGGCCTATGTCTATTTGGTAGGTCTCAGCCTACAGCAAAGTCCAAAAATCCAGAGTTCTAAATGCCAAAAACACAAGAGAAACTCACAAAGGTAGAAGGATTTTATCAGACTTGTCTCTGGCTTTATCTAGTCGCTGAACTTACTGTAATTTTGTTACTTCCTATTCCATATCCCAAGCCATCACCGACCCACTATTCAGTAGAATTCCAATTCTCTATATGAATTGGCTTTGTTTACTATTATTGAGTGTCTGTGTTACATATTCAATTCTATCCACTATATCATTTGAGTTAGCAACTTACCTCATTTCCACTGTGATTGGTTATTTTCCATGGACAGAATGAGAGAAACATAATCTATTGAAGCAAAGAATATTAACTCTCCACCTATATATGAAGTTCAAGCTGCTCACAGAGTGCATTAGAGATTCTTTATTCTTTGTTTTGCCTACTCTGGCATCAGAAATTGAGTTATCCATTGAATTCTAGGTGGTTATATTTTATCACCTGATATTGCTGAAAGGGATGTATAACATTTTCTCTGATTTAGTTTTTTTTCAAAAAGTACTAACAATACTAGAAGGTCACATGTTTTATCATGATTGGGCTTTCGCTTATAAATAAAGACTTTTGTAAGGCTTTTAATGTTGAATGTTCCCCATTTTGCATTCAAGTGTAATTTAGCATTCCTTTCACAAGCAAATGCTTGAAACAAAACAAAGAAATGCTGGTAAAGAACACTCATTATCATTTCAATTCCTCTCATATTGGAGGCTGAACATCTTATACTATCCACCATGCAGCAAGACAGGGTTTCATTGATAATGTCCTTGATTGCAGCACTGATCAACACAACTCCTCTAGTGATTAGATTTTCCTGGGAGAATTCAAACTTCATTCGGAAAAAATGAAAAACCCTTCACATCTCTCCTTATGCCCTCGGACAACCTACCAGTACATTGCACCTTTCCTTACCTGCAATAAGGGGTTTGGGCCTCGCCCTTTTTGTAGGGTCTCCCCCAGATTTTTACCTTCTGTTGCTGATAAGGAGGATTAGAGGCCCCATATTCCCAGAACTATTACATGCTTTACAACTACTGTGGGTTGCATGTTGGCTTGTTGACAGGCACCCTAGCGAAACAGGACTGTCAAATATGCAGCTCCGTGAGGGGGGGAGGCTATACATGCAATGCTTTTTCCTAGCCAAAAACACAGCAGGGACTTTCCCACCAAGTTGATATAGTTAAAGCACTGGGCTTCCTGAATTATGGCATAGCTTGTACACCTTTAGTGCTACTGTATCCACCTGCGATCACACTATGAGGGTTGTTGACAAATAAGGCGTCCCTTACTGTTGGACCTAACCCTCTCTGCAGGGTCTCCCCCAAAGTTTTTGCCTTTGCCCCTGATGGAGCAAGGTAAACGAAATAAATATTTGGAACCCCCTTGATAAGAATAATAAACTAATGATACTAATTGTTTGATGAATTAACCAACAAAACGCATCTTTTAATAAACATTTACATAAATGGTAACTGCCCTTTTTGTGCAAAAATCTAATTTATTTACCATTGTGAAGTATTCTAATATTAAGAATGTGATTTGCGTACTAATCAGAATAAAATCGCATGATTTGTGCTGTGTAGTGTAAATTGTATTGTGGCAAAGAACACGGATGGTAAGTAAAATGGCTTTAAATGTCGCTTTTGCTAGGTAACACCTAACACAGGTTCTTAGAATGAAGGGTGGTAAACAGAAAGGCTTATTTTCCTTATTTTAATTACGATTGTGTTTGTTTTTATGAAAGTTCGTTTGGGCCTGTTAGGCCAGGCTGCGAAAATGGCTGCCGGCATAGATGCGGTCATATCAGAAACCAAAGATGGCCTCTAAGCGAAAGAAATAATTAAGCTGGACCACGTGGGTACGGCTTGTGTATGGAGTGAGAAAAGTCAAGGACGGAGCAACCTTTTTATGAGGAGAGTGCCAAGAAAGACTCCGCACGTATCCGTGAGAAAGAAAAGAAGGATGTATTGGGAGACAAAGAACTGTCCAAAATGTGACCATCAAAATTGCAACAAAGTGAATAGACAATTTGGACTGCTTTTACCCAAAAAGCATGGAAAACAGTGAACTTTTAACCATCCCCGAAACCAGTTTGAACAAGGAAGGCAATGAGACAATCTTCGCCACCCCTCAAATGGACCAATTAGCGTGATTCCTGCCCCCAAACATTGCAACTTTTTGTGTAGTAAGTCAGAAGTAGGGTATAAGATGGACTGCTCTTATGGGAGGGGCCTGGCTATTAGTCGATGCTGTCATTATTGCAAATACTGATGCTGATGTTGATGCGGATGCTGCCATTGACTTCGAACCTGACTGGGGAAGGAACAAGACCGTTGTGGGAAATCTGTATGGGAGGTCCCGTCGAGGAGGCCATCTAGAGGGACAGTCAGTCAGTTTGGGAGTCCATTCTGTGATTTACGGTTCATTTTCTTTTGGTGAACCATTCCTATCTGCATCTAAATAGGTAATGCATAATTTCGTTTTTCTTTACAGAATTTCCTATATAAATGTAAAAGAATGTATTAAGGTGATTAATAAACTAAGAATCTCACTCATGCAAAATTTTGAACTTAGATAAAAATGTATTTCTAATTAAATTGAGTCTGTGGTTCTTTAGTTCATTTATAAAATTTGACATTTACTAAGGTTTTAAATGATTGAGCTGGTCTCGATCACCATCAACTTATTCTACTAGTTGGTCCATCGACCAAAGAGCGGAGTATCTTGATGTTTTAGAGCCGACAGGATTAAAACTGAATGTATAGAATGTTTAAGGTAATAAACTGTCAAATCTAATAAGGTATTCCGTTCCTCCAGCAACTCGTTTTTCTCCTTAGCGAATGTGGGTGTTATCCAGGGAACGACTGAGTGTATGATATGCGGTGTTATGGGCCCCACCGTCATATGGTATAGTGGATGTGAGTGATTTCACCTGGATGTCATATCCGAAGGAGAAGAATTTATATTAACCACGCTGGATCAGATTTCTTGGTAGCAGAGTTATGGTTTCTATAGATTAGTTTGGTGATTATTGATTATGGATTTTTGATCATTTATGTCTAACACTTTATGTCGAACTGTATTATGTTACGTGTAAGTCGAAATTTTGAAGCTTCCGGGAAGTAGGAAGTGGACACGTGTGGCAAGAGAAGTCACATGGAATTGTGCATTGTCTGATTTTTCAAATTGGTGATAACACAGGATTGTATAAAACGTGTGTGAGTGAAATAGCAACCGGTTTTCTTGTGAAACTCTGGCCTTAATTCTCAGGAGCAGTGTAGTCTCCACATGTGTTTTATCCCCAGAGAAACGGGTTTACCCCTTGCTTGAAAGAAGGGTAAGGTAGTGGGAAGTGCTACACTTATCGAACAAAACAGTATTCTTGCAAGATAGAGTAAGCTATCTCTTTTGTTTAGCAAAAACAGACAATGGAAATGTGTTTTATGTTGTAACTAATAAAATTCAGTCCAGAAAAAGCTGCCGATAATTTTTGTAAAGGAGGGGTCAGGAGTAGAACTGTCGTTGACTAAGACCGCGCTGGTATTGGCCAGTGGTGGAAAACATAGAAGCTCTCGGATTGGTGCATTAGTGTGAAGACGCGCTGGTATTGGCCAGTTGAGAGTGACGTAGAAGCTCTCGGATTGGTGCATTGGTGTGAGACGCGCTGGGATAGGTCCGAATAGCACACAGTAAACAGAACAGAGTTGTGAGTTTGTCGAAAAGAAAGAATCATGAAATATGGCTTATTATGAGTATTGTAGAGAGAAACCGTCATGGATGGCGAAAATTAAGAAGTTTTTCAAGAAGGACAAAAAGGTAGTGACAAGGGAAGGACAAGTAATTCCTCCGCCGAAAACGCCAGCTTCTCACATGATGTTGAAATATGGTTATCATACTTGCATTTGGTTGGAGAATTGGGCAAAATATACTCAGAATGATGGAGTATTGGCTTTTCCAGAAAATGGTTCATTTAGCACAGCTGTACTTCAGAATTTGAGAGAGAAAATGATGAAACTTGAGCCAAGACCTAGACCGACGCAGTTTAAAGCGTTAGGTGAATGGGAAGATGAGATTTATGAAAGAGAAAGACACAGAGGTGCAAAGAATTATAGTTTAGTTCACTGAAGAGTTTGGGGAGTGAATCATGAAGATAGGATGAGACGATGGAGATATGCTAATATGACGGATGGTTTGTTTCCAGCCATAACAGTTGAGGAAGTTACAGGGAGAAAGTGTACAGAGAAAAAGAATCATGTAGCCACAGAAAGGTATGGGTATGGAGGTAGTGAGACAGAAGATGAATTGTTGGAAGATATTTTAAACAGAAAACCACCTCCATATCAACAGAATTCTGCGGTGGTGACACCAAATGCACCGCCAATGGAAACTGGGAGGAATCAAAGCCCTGAACGAAGTTATGAAATAAATAGGTTAAATGAAAAATCAGAGACTCCACAGAATGAAAAGTCTGACAGTGGTGATACAGCTGAGTTAGCAAGAACCACAAGAGAATTGACTGAGAAAATAAGGGAATTAACTATGAACATGGAAGCTGTGACTGTGCCAGTGACAATAGGACCAGTAATACCTGTATTTGAAAACCAAAGAATAGATGAGCATTCCTTGACCATCCCAATGAACTCGAATATGCAAAGAATGAGAGAAGGGATAATTACAGAAACTAGAGAGACAAGAGATTTGGTTAACTCGTATAGATCGAGTCCACCTACTAAATTGACAGTAAATGAGAGTGAGATAAGAAGGATTCCTATGGGAACTGAGTCAGCAACTGAGACCCCAGAGAGAAGCACAAATTGGATAGAAATAAATAGTACCCCTGTAGGTCCGACTCCAGAAGAATTAAATGAGTGGATGAGGAATTTGCAGAAGAAAGATGCAGAACCACAACCGTTGGATGTATTCAGATTAAAGATAGACATGGAGGAGTTGATTCAAGGGACTATTGGTACAGAAAAATTTAAATCATATCAGGACGAAGAGGTTATGTTTTTGTGTAAAAGTATTACTTGGAGAGCTAGAAATTTGCATGAAAAGTTAGAAGAGACAGCGAGTGAACTAGGAGTAGAATTTGGAAAAATCAGAAGTTTGCAGAAACCGTATAGAGTAGATTTTTGTGAAAAGGATATAGAAAATCTGAACACATCAGGACGATTAATACAGATAAAAGAACTGATTGTGTTATTGAGAAAATGGGGAGATGTGGACAGATGGAGGAGCAGGTGGATGAAAAGAAAAGAGGGAATGACAGATAAAGCATCTTTGGCTTTTACGGTGAAAGAAAAGGAACCAATAGTGATGGAATGTCCAATGAGAGAAACTCCAGGAGGAAGCTATGTGCATGTCCCATGGTCTAGACAAGATATATTGTCATTTACTAATGATTTTCCAAAATTGAGAGAGAAACCTGTAGAATGGTATAGACAAGTGGAAAGATTTGTAAAGGTTTCGAAGGTGTTGTGGGTAGATCTGGATGGATTGTTTGATATTGTAGTACCAGCAGATTTATGGACAGAATGTAAGATTACGATTGATTGGCCAACAGAAGAATATCCTAGAGATGCAAAAACTGGAGCGCCAGGTCCAGAAGTGATGAGAAAGTATGACCAGGTTATCACGTTTTTGAAAAATAAAATCCTACCAAAAGAAACAGATTGGGTAAAGATTGATAGAACAACACAGGAGAGTAAGGAATCTGTACATGCTTATTATGAAAGGCTACTTTTGGTTTTCAAACAGTATAGTGGTTATGAGACTTTGAGCGAAAAGGACATGAGTCATTTTGTATATAGATTTGTCTATGGATTGAAGCCAGAGATAAGTGAAATGATTAAGCAGCACATGTTGTGCTGGCAAAATAGCACTGTAGATGAAGTATTAAGGTATGCTAAATACTGTAGTGATGACATTGAGTGTAGACAACGTAAATTAAAAGAAAAGGCGATGTGGGCACAAGTAAAAGTTGCAGAAAAACAAGAAGCTCAGATGAATAATCAGACTGGTGATGCAGGGCAGATTAAATCCAAACCAAATATAGGTAAGGGAAAAGGTCAAATGAGTATAGAAGAAGCTAAAAAGAAATGGCCATGCCATAATTGCGGAAAGTTAGGACATTGGAGAAACAAGTGTACATTTCCTCCAAAAGCTAATATGGAAAATCAATCATTAAATCCGCAGGTGCAGAATGAGGTGAGTTACCAACAGCTGCAGCAACCGCAGGTAGTTACTCAACAAAGTAAGGTGCCACAACCACCTCTTCCCAAGAGTGTAAACCCCCAGAGATACAGTGCAGAAACAGTATTCTACGGAGGAGAGCAGGTAACAAAATTGCCGCGCAGCTGCAATATCGCAGTATTGGTTACTCCATAATGGAAATGAATCGGATGAAAGTTTATGACGTTGCCTAAGAGAGGAGGAAGAGTGCGTGCTTTGCGCAACTCTAGAGGTAGATCAGTCAGGTCCATTTGTGGATGGAGAAGTGAATGGTATAAATGTTACATTCCTTGTGGACACTGGAGCTACCCGTTCTACTGTTAGATCAGTAGAAATTCCAAACCTTCCTCTCTCAGGAGAATATATCCAAGTTGTGGGTGTTTCAAACCAACAGATTAAAGCGCCTCTTACCAAACCAGTAGAGGTGAAAGTTGGACCATTCAGTGAAATGCATCGGTTTGTGGTGTGTGATTGCAGTCCTGTAAACTTGCTAGGACGCGATCTACTTTGTAAAATGAACTGCACCATCTATTGTACCCCGGATGGTATTGCATTTCAGACACCAGATGAAGATGTTCTGTATAAAATGACAATGGCAGAACTAGAACCAGGGGTAAATGACATGTTTCCTATGTTTGATGTGGAGAAAATCCCAATTGAATTAAAAGAAACAGTCAGATCTGATGTATGGGATTTCACAGGCGAAGACATTGGGTTAATGAGAGGAGTAGACCCTGTAAAAATCACTGTAAGAGAAGGAACACATTACCCAAATACTCCACAGTACAAATTAACGCCAGAAATTATTGAAGGAATAACACCTGTAGTTAATAAAATGATTGAACAGGGAATTTTGAAAGAAATAACGAGTAGCCCATGTAACTCACCTATAATGGGTTTGAAAAAGCCGAATGGGACATATAGGATAGTGCAAGACTTGAGGAAAATAAATAAAATAGTTATTCCTTGTTGTCCAATTGTGCCAAACCCTGCTGTGATACTGTATCAGATTCCACATGATGCAGAATGGTACACAGTTATTGATTTGTGCCATGCATTTTTCTCTATTCCGTTACATCCGGATAGCCAGCCATTATTTGCGTTCCGGTTCGGAGAGCGTATTTTGGCATGGTGCCGAATTCCTCAAGGGTATACAGAAAGCCCCTCAATCTTTAATCAGATCCTAAAGAAATCATTGGAAGATTTAAAAATGCCTGAAAAATCTGTGATGGTCCAATATATTGATGACCTGTTAGTGGCATCAAAGACCAAAGAAGCATGTGTTACCGATACAATTGCTTTATTGAATCACTTGGCAGAAGGAGGGCACAAAGTGTCTCCGTCAAAACTGCAATTTTGTCAACAGGAAGTACAATACCTAGGTCATAAGATTGAAAAAGGGATGCGAAAGGTAACAACAGAAAGAATAAAGATTATCCGAGGAATGAGAGCTCCTATGACACAGAGAGAGGTGAGAATGTTTCTTGGAATGGTTGGATATTGCCGACAATGGATAAGTGGATTTTCATTAATTGCAAAACCTTTACAGCGATTGACAAAAAGAGATGTTAAAGATCCGTTTGAGTTGAATGAGGAAGAAATGAAAGCTTTCAAAGAACTAAAAACGAAGCTGTGTGAAGCACCGTCATTGGGAATGCCTGATTATGAAAAAGAATTTGAGCTGTATTGTAGTGAGAGGGATGGATGTGCACTTTCAGTTCTAGTGCAGAGGCATGGAAAAATGAAAAGACCCATTGCTTATTTTTCAGCTGTTTTAGACCCAGTAGCAAAGGCGTTGCCTGGTTGTCTGAAAGCAGTAGCTGCTACTTGTGTGAGTCTGGAACAGAGTGAAGGCATTGTGATGGGATATCCACTGAGAGTATATGTTCCACATTCTGTTGAAATTCTTCTGACCAGAACCAAAACCCAATTCATGACACATAGTCGGCTGACTAGGTATGAAAAGGTGATTTTGAGTGCGGACAATGTAACCATTGATAGATGCACAAGTGTGAATCCTTCAACTTCACTGCCAGACGAAGAAAATGTAGGAGTTAAGGATGAAGTCGATCACCAATGTTTGGACGTGCTTGAATTCTGCACAAAGCCTCGACCGGATATTAAGGATGAGCCTTGGAAAGAATCAGATTATGTGATGTTTGTGGACGGATCATGTCTGAGAACAAGTGAAGGAGTTTTAAGTGCCGCGTATGCTGTGTGTACAGTAGCAACCATAATGGAAGCATCTTGTTTGAGAGGGATACGTTCAGCCCAAGTAGCTGAGCTGATTGCTCTGATTCAAGCGTGCAAACTGGGAAAGAATGTCCGAATTACGGTGATCACGGATAGCCAGTATGGCTTTGGAGTGGTCCACGATTTTGGACAGATCTGGTCCCAGAGAGGTTTCTTGGCGTCTGCAGGAACTCCAATTAGGAACGGTGAGTTTGTGAAGAAATTGCTTGAGGCGATACAGCTACCTAAACAGATTGCAGTGGTGAAGTGCGCTGCACATAAAAACGGGACGGACTATATTACTATGGGAAATCAGTATGCGGACGAAATAGCCCAATACTGTGCCAGAAATATGGTCTCCTTAAACAGGAGGAGAGAAAAAGAAAATGTTTCATGTCCATTGTTATTTACTAACATTGTCGAAACAGAGATGAGGTAAGACAATTAAAGGAAGAAGCAAACGAAGAGGAGAAAGATGGTTGGATAAAAGCAGGTTGCAGGAAAAGAGAGGAAGATGACGTTTGGGTTTACAGAGATGAAAGACCAGTTATGCCTGATAGCATGATTTCTAACATGGCACGGATGTACCATGGACAAGCTCATATTGGTAGGGATGCCATGATTAGACTTTTCAGACAGACTTGGTACAACCCAAAATTCAGAGCTATAGCTGAAAGTCTCTGTCAAAGATGTCTTAGATGCCAACAGATAAATCCAGGAAGGAAAACAGTAGTGAGTCTAGGAACAATAGGACGTGAAGGAGGTCCTTTTACTAGAAGGCAACTAGATTTTATTGAAATGCCCTCAAGCAATAGACTGAAATATGTTCTTGTGGTCGTTTGTTTGTTTTCTCGTTGGGTGGAAGCCTATCCAACAAGAAGGAATGATGGAGTTACAGTAGCTAAGCTCCTGCTGAGAGAATTCATTCCGAGATATGGTTTTCCAGTAACGATTGAAACAGATAGAGGAACACATTTCCAAAATGAATTGATCCAATAGATATGTGAAGGTCTTGACATACAACAGAAATTACACTGTGCATACAGACCAGAGGCTTCTGGAGTGGTAGAACAGGTAAATGGAACAATAAAGAATAGGTTAGGGAAAATGTGTCAAGCCACAGGACTCAAATGGCCTGATGCCCTACCATTGGTGTTGATGACTATCAGGAGCATACCTGACAGAAAAACAGGTCTAATTCCTCATGAAATAATCATGGGACGAGCAATGAGACAAGCACATGTAACCTGTCAACAAACTGCTGACTATAACTGATGATCTCGTATTGGACTATTGCAAAGGATTGGCTGATGTGGTACATTCTGTGTTTCATCAGGTTGGACCGGATGCGACCACTCTTGAAAGAAAACCTGCTCATGATTTGAATCCAGGAGACTGGGTCCGCATAAAAGTCCACAGAAGAAGAAACTGTTTGGTTCCTCGCTGGGATAAGCCACGTCAAGTGATCCTGGTGACAACAACTGCTGTCAAATGTGCAGGAGTGAAAAACTGGGTGCATGCCAGTCACACTATCAGAGTTCCAGATCCTGAAGCTCGACCTGAAAGTTGACATCTGGAGATGTCTGATACCAGCTCAGCATCCGAAGCAGAACCTGAAATAAGCAGAATTCCAGATCTTGAAGCTTGACCTGAAAGTCGACATCTGGAAGAACAAGGTACAAGTTTTACAACTGAAGAAGAACCTGAACCAATTGAAGATCCAGATTTTGAAGCTCGACCTGTAAGTCGACATCTGGAAATATCAGATACCAGTTCAGCATCTGAAACAGACCAACCTGAATTTAATGAAAGACAAAAGAGAAAGATAAGAACAGACATTATAAGCAAAGAAACTGAACCAAGAGACAGTGATAGCGAACAACCAAGTACAAGTTATGGAAGAATTCCTCCAGAAATAGTTGAACTAACTGAGGGAGACTTAGATACAGATAGAGAGATAGAGGAAGCGTAAGAAACCCGAGAAGTAATAGGGATAGATCAACAATTAAAAGAAACACTAGGAAATTTAGATTTAGACAGAAAGATTAATATAAATTCGGAAGACAATCGAGGAGGGATAGAATCATACGTCCCAACAGAAGAGATACAAGAAGGTTCAGATTCAGAGAACGAAACAGAAATCATAAAGTTCAAAGTTAGAGGAAGTGAAGTAAGGTCTGAAACGGAATCAGAAGAAAGTGAAGAAGAAAGAAAGCAAAGACTAGGACCAAGGAAAAGAACTTGGAGAGCTGAACGAGAAGAAAAGGAAAGTGAATCAAAAAGGCCAAGAAAAAGAGACAATTGGCCCCACGAAGTTAAAAGACTGAGATATAAGATAATAAATTTGAACAGAAATGAGGCGGAACAAGTAAATGAAATAACAAGTCAAAAAGGACAAGGAAAACAAGGTGGAAAACAATCACAGAAAACGAAAAGAGTAAAGAGACCAAATTTGAAATATAAGTCACCTGAGTGGCTATACATCGCTTTGACTGACATTAAAGAAGAAGATAACACTCACGAGAGCCCAAACGAAAGCTGTAAACAAATGGGTGAAAGTGAAGTGCAATAACCCTGAAAAGATAAAGAAAGAAACTGGACTGGACACAACCTGAACGAGACAAGAAAGAGTTCTGAAAGGAGCTGAAGAAAGACCCAAACATGACACAGGAAAAGGGTAGAGTTGCTGAAAAGTCATTCTGAGGTGTGGTGACACATTTTCTGTATAAATATATAAATAGCTAGGTAATAGTACAAAATGGTAGATACTGAGAATAGAAAATCTAGATGTGATTTCTTACGTAGATGGAGTAGAATGTGTTTCTGTTGTACAGGATTGATAATGTTCATTTGGCTTATTTTAGCAATAACAATTCCATTGAGGTTAATTATAGAAGAAACATCCGTAATAGGGAATAACACGAAAGGGGATAAAGAAGCTAAAACACAAAACACTGCAGCATTAGTAGATAGTACTGATTTACATAAGGATAAGTCTATAACTGACTTCTCCAAGAATGTCTTCACGAAATTATTGTATGAGTATGTAGAGACAATGGATGTAAGGGATTGTTATGTCTGTATGCAATTACCTGCGTCGTCACAGAAGGTGTGACTTATCATCACCTTCCTTTGACGTATGGGATAACATGTAGTGTTCTAGCTAGTTTATTTTACAAAATAGGTAGATTAGAATATTATTATACTGACATAAACACTGTGTTTGCGAAAGTTCCTATAATTCCTGAACTAAATAAGGTGAAAGAAGCAAAGGTGTTTGGTGAATTTTTCTTAGAAGATAAAAATTTAACATTAGAATATGTAATTAGGCACAATCTTACCTGTGAAGTAAAGAAAGAGGAAAAGGTCTTCTTGGAGATGGTAGAAAGCAGAAGAGTTAAGTTTCAAAGAAAGATAGTAGAAGAAAAGATAAAAACACCACTTTGGGCGTTTGAAGAGAAAAATCATGACAAAGGAGAGACAAATGCAGCTATGACTTTGGATTGGCCCCAACAGGGAAAGTTGTGTATTAGTAGAAATAAGACTATGTATGATAATTATTTCGTAAGTTCCAGTGAATGCCGAGATACATATAAAATTTTAGCGACCCTTGACCTTGCCAGGTAGGTCGCTCCCCCACCACACAGCTCCGCCTGTGTTGTCCGCCCGCTGCTGCTGCTGGTAAGATCGCCCCTCCGCTTGTGGCCTCGGTGCCCGTATTTCTTTGCTTCTGTCTCACCATTTTCCCTTCTGTGCCCCTCGCTGCCCCATTGTACTGTGCCCGTATTCCTGTTTCTTTTCCCTCCTTTTTCCCTTCTGTACCCCTCGCTGCCCCATTGTACTGTGCCCGTATTTCTGTTGATTTT
Organism: Calotriton arnoldi; assembly: GCA_963921515.1. Taxonomy (NCBI): domain Eukaryota; kingdom Metazoa; phylum Chordata; class Amphibia; order Caudata; family Salamandridae; genus Calotriton; species Calotriton arnoldi. The sequence goes on along the minus strand of CAWUFW010001363.1, from coordinate 584,004 downwards.
TCTCCCCGTTTTCCTTCTGTGCCCCCGCTGCCCCACTGTACTGTGCCTGTATTTTGTTGATTTCTCCCCGTTTTTCCTTCTGTGCCCCCGCTGCCCCACTGTACTGTGCCTGTATTTTTGTTGATTTTCTCCCCGTTTTTCCTTCTGTGCCCCCGCTGCCCCACTGTACTGTGCCTGTATTTTTGTTGATTTCTCCCCGTTTTTCCTTCTGTGCCCCCGCTGCCCCACTGTACTGTGCCTGTATTTTTGTTGATTTCTCCCCGTTTTCCTTCTGTGCCCCCGCTGCCCCACTGTACTGTGCCTGTATTTTTGTTGATTTTCTCCCCGTTTTTCCTTCTGTGCCCCCGCTGCCCCACTGTACTGTGCCTGTATTTTTGTTGATTTCTCCCCGTTTTTCCTTCTGTGCCCCCGCTGCCCCACTGTACTGTGCCTGTATTTTTGTTGATTTTCTCCCCGTTTTTCCTTCTGTGCCCCCGCTGCCCCACTGTACTGTGCCTGTATTTTGTTGATTTTCTCCCCGTTTTTCCTTCTGTGCCCCCGCTGCCTCTTGCCATTCCCGCCGCTGCGCCCCCTGCGGCCCCGCCCCCCTGACTGCCCATTCGCTGCCCCTGCCTCCCGCCTCCCAGCTGCTCCTCCCTCCCACCTCCCCAGAAATGGCGGCCGCTGTGCGGCCGCGCCGCTGGCGCGCCGAAGGCGCGCCTAAGGCAAGCCCGTCTGCGCCCGTCTGCGACTGGACCGCGCCCAGCACCAGAACCCCTGGACCGCGCGCCCCCCGCCCCAGCCACGAGGACCGACGCCGATACGATGCCACCACACTCCACGCTCTCAACCCCGGACGGACGCACAACTGCTTCAAGGCCGCCCCGAATCGCACCCATGGTCCCTTCACCTGCCGGAACTGCAGCTACACCAGCCTCAGAGCCACCGAGGCGCCCGCCAAGAAGGACCTCAACCACCTCCGGTGCATCCTGCTGAACACCCGCTCCGCCCGCAAACACGCCGTCGAGCTCTGGGACCTGCTCGACACATCATCACCAGACGTCGCCTTCCTGACAGAGACCTGGATGAACGACTCCTCCGCCCCCGACATCGCCATAGCCATCCCAGACGGCTATAAGATCACCCGCAGAGACCGCATCAACGCAGTAGGAGGAGGAATCGCCATCGTCCACAAGAACACCATCAGGGTCTCGACCAGCACCGACGACACTCTCAGCACCGCCGAACACATGCACTTCCAGATCCACACGGACCCCAACACCACCCTTAGAGGCACCCTTGTCTACAGACACCCTGGACCCCAACCCCAGTTCAGCGACTCCATCGCCGACTTCATCAGCACGCACACCCTGATCTCTACCGACTACATCCTCCTCGGAGACCTGAACTTTCACCTGGAGAACAACAACGACAGCAACTCCACCACCCTGATCGACAGCCTCGCCAACCTCGGTCTGAGCCAGCTCGTCACAACACCGACCCACTCCGCCGGCCACACGCTTGACCCCATCTTCTCCTCAAGCTCCCACGTCTCCTTCAGCCACACCACGGAACTCCTCTGGACCGACCACCGCTGCATCCATTTCACCTTCCAGAAACCCACCACACACCACCGCACCCAACAGATCCCACGCCGCTGCTGGAGCAAAGTCACCGAAGACCAACTCCGGGCAACCCTCGCTCTCAGCCCTCCCTCCGACCCATCCAACACCGACGACGCTGCCTGCAACCTCAGACGATGGATGGACGACTGTGCCAACACCCTCGCCCCGCTGAAAAAGCTCACCTACAGCGACACCACCAAAAGAGCCAGCTGGTTCACCTCCGAACTCCTAGCTTCCAAGCGCACCTGCCGGAAACTAGAGAAGAAATGGCACAGCGATAAGACACCGGACAGCCACACAGCCCACAAAGACGCCATCCGTAACCACCACCACCTCATCAGGTCCGCCAAGAGAATCTCCTTCAAAGACCGCCTCGACAACAACGCACACAACAGCAAGGAGCTTTTCAACATCGTGAAGGAACTCTCCAATCCCAGCTCCAACACCAACGACATCCCGCCGTCGCAACCCCTGTGCGATTCCCTCGCCACCTTCTTTCACCGCAAGATCGCCGACATCCACGACAGCTTCGACACCCAGACAACCCCAACTAAGATCGACCCGCCACACACCATCGACCACGACCCCCTGCCAGCCTGGGCCAGCGTGAACATCGAGGACACCATCAAGACCATGAGCACAATACACTCCGGCTCCCCGTCAGACCCTTTCCCGCACCACATCTTCAACAAAGCCAGCAGCTCCATCGCACCCCACCTGTGCAACATCATCAACCTCTCCTTCGAGACCGCGACCTTCCCAGAGAGCTGGAAACACGCAGAGATCAACGCCCTACTCAAAAAACCCAAGGCGGACCCGAGAGACCTCAAGAACTTCCGGCCCATCTCTCTGCTTCCGTTCCCAGCCAAGGTCATCGAGAAGATCGTCAACAAACAGCTAACCCGATACCTTGAAGAAAACAGCATCCTGGACCCATCCCAATCAGGGTTCCGCAGCAACCACAGCACTGAGACTGCCCTCATCGCCGCCACCGACGACATCAGGATCCTGCTGGACAATGGTGAGACCCCAGCCCTCATCCTGTTGGACCTCTCCGCCGCCTTCGACACTGTCTGCCACCGCACTCTACGCGCACGCCTCCACGACGCAGGGATCCGAGACAAGGCCCTGGAATGGACCACCTCCTTCCTCGATGGCAGAACCCAGAGAGTCCGCCTCCCACCCTTCCGATCCGAAGCCTCCGAGATCATCTGCGGCGTACCCCAGGGATCGTCCCTCAGCCCAACACTGTTCAACATCTACATGGCCCCGCTCGCACGCATCGCCAGACAACACGACCTCAACATTATCTCCTACGCCGACGACACTCAACTGATCCTCTCCCTCACCAAGGACCCCCTCGCCGCCAAAGCCAAACTCCATGAAGGAATGAAGGCCGTCACCGATTGGATGAAGATCAGCCGACTAAAGCTGAACACGGACAAAACGGAGGTCCTCATCCTCGGCTCCAACACCTCAGCCTGGGACGACTCCTGGTGGCCAACGACGCTGGGAGCAGCCCCGACACCCACCGACCACGCACGCAACCTGGGAGTCATCCTCGACTCAACGCTCTCCATGACCAAGCAAGTCAACGCAGTCTCCTCCTCCTGCTTCAACACCCTCCGCATGCTTCGCAAGATCTACAGGTGGATCCCGACAGACACAAGAAGAACAGTCACCCAGGCCCTCGTCAGTAGCAGACTGGACTATGGGAACGCCCTCTACGCGGGAGCCCTGGCCAAGCTCATCAAGCGACTGCAACGCATACAAAACGCCTCCGCACGACTGATCCTCGACGTACCACGCCACAGCCACATCACCCCCCACTTGAGGAACCTGCACTGGCTCCCCGTCGACAGGAGGATCACCTTCAAACTCCTCACCCATGCACACAAGGCACTCCACAAAACTGGCCCAGCCTACCTCAACAGACGGCTCCTCTTCTACGTCCCCAACCGCCGGCTCCGCTCCGCCGACCTCTCCCTCGCCACCGTCCCCCGCATTCGAAGAACAACCACCGGCGGCAGATCCTTCTCACACCTCGCCGCCAAGACCTGGAACACCCTTCCACTAAGCCTACGAAAGACCCAAGACCTGCTGACCTTCAGGAGGCTACTCAAGACCTGGCTGTTCGACCAGTAGCAGCATCCCCCCCCTTCCCTCTCCCCAGCGCCTTGAGACCCTCGCGGGTAAGTAGTGCGCTCTACAAATTCTGTGATTGATTGATTGATTGATTGATTAGGAGGATGGGGATTCAAAGGAGGAAAAGATCCAATATTTCCAGGGATCTATTATATATGTGGAAACAGAGCTTATTATAGGTTGCCGGACCACTGGTATGGGTCATGTTATTTAGGTTTGGTCTTTCCAAAGATTTTCCACGTAGAGAGAGGAGAAAAAGGAGTACATGAGATAGGTAAAACATTAACACGTAGAAGGAGGGAAAGTTTTTCAGAAATAGTAGGTGACATTTTTGGAGCATTGATACCAGCAGTGGGTATATCTTTGAATGCATTTAAGATTCGGAAATTGTCCACAGTAGTAGATCGTTTATCGACAAATACTGCTGGAGGGTTCTTGATGGTAAATACCGAAATGGTTGCCATGAGAGCTATGGTGATGCAAAATCGACTTGCCCTTGACATTCTTTTGGCAAAAGAGGGTGGAGTCTGTGGAATGTTGAAAGTCCAACATTGTTGCACTTACATTCCAGATAAAAGTGAAAATATACAGAAGTATATAAAGAATATTACTGATTTGCACAAAGAAATTGCTCCACTGGAGGTTGAAGGTGCCTGGGAGAAACTTGGTAAGAGTTTTTCCTCAATACAGAAATGGTTTACAGAAATAGGTGGATCCCTTATTGGGAAAATACTAATATCAGTAACAGTGGTAATAATGGTAATGTCAGCAAAATTAGCATATGTGTGCATTAAGAGGAGAAAAAGACAAAATAGAATAAAAAGAGAAAAATAAAGAAAGAAAACGAGAAATGGGAGAAATAGAATTAGAAGAACTGAAAGAGAACATATATAAAAGATCAAAAAGACAAGATGAGGAGGACACTGTTGTGTGAACTAACCAAAAAGCAAATGGACAAGAAACATTTATCTAAAAAATTGTATAACAAGGGTTTTGTGGTGATATTAAAAATCACCAAAGGGGGAGTTGATGGAGCAAGGTAAACGAAATAAATTTTTGGAACCCCTTGATAAGAATAATAAACTAATGATACTAATTGTTTGATGAATTAACCAACAAAACGCATCTTAATAAACATTTACATAAATGGTAACTGCCCTTTTTGTGCAAAAATCTAATTTATTTACCATTGTGAAGTATTCTAATATTAAGAATGTGATTTGCGTACTAATCAGAATAAAATCGCATGATTTGTGCTGTGTAGTGTAAATTGTATTGTGGCAAAGAACACGGATGGTAAGTAAAATGGCTATAAATGTCGCTTTTGCTAGGTAACACCTAACACAGGTTCTTAGAATGACGGGTGGTAAACAGAAAGGCTTATTTTCCTTATTTTAATTATGATTGTGTTTGTTTCTATGATAGTTCGTTTGGGCCTTTTAGGCCAGGCTGCGAAAATGGCTGCCGGCATAGATGAGGTCATATCAGAAACCAAAGATGGCCTCTAAGCGAAAGAAATAATGAAGCTGGACCACGTGGGTACGGCTTGTGTATGGAGTGAGAAAAGTCAAGGACGGAGCAACCTTTTTATGAGGAGAGTGCCAAGAAAGACTCCGCACGTATCCGTGAGAAAGAAAAGAAGGATGTATTGGGAGACAAAGAACTGTCTAAAATGTGACCATCAAAATTGCAACAAAGTGAATAGACAATTTGGACTGCTTTTACCCAAAAAGCATGGGAAACAGTGAACTTTTAACCATCCCCGAAACCAGTTTGAACAAGGAAGGCGATGAGACAATCTTCGCCACCCCTCAAATGGACCAATTAGCGTGATTCCTGCCCCCAAACATTGCAACTTTTTGTGTAGTAAGTCAGAAGTAGGGTATAAGAAGGACTGCTCTTATGGGAGGGGCCTGGCTATTAGTCGATGCTGTCATTATTGCAAATACTGATGCTGATGTTAATGCGGATGCTGCCATTGACTTCGAACCTGACTGGGGAAGGAACGAGACCGTTGTGGGAAATCTGTATGGGAGGTCCCGTCGAGGAGGCCATCTAGAGGGACAGTCAGTCAGTTTGGGAGTCCATTCTGTGATTTACGGTTCATTTTCTTTTGGTGAACCATTCCTATCTGCATCTAAATAGGTAATGCATAATTTCGTTTTTCTTTACAGAATTTCCTATATAAATGTAAAAGAATGTATTAAGGTGCTTAATAAACTAAGAATCTCACTCATGCAAAATTTTGAACTTAGATAAAAATGTATTTCTAATTAAATTGAGTCTGTGGTTCTTTAGTTCATTTATAAAATTTGACATTTACTAAGGTTTTAAATGATTGAGCTGGTCTCGATCACCATCAACTTATTCTACTAGTTGGTCCATCGACCAAAGAGCGGAGTATCTTGATGTTTTAGAGCCGACAGGATTAAAACTGAATGTATAGAATGTTTAAGGTAATAATCTGTCAAATCTAATAAGGTATTCCATTCCTCCAGCAACTCGTTTTTCTCCTTAGCGAATGTGGGTGTGATCCAGGGAACGACTGAGTGTATGATATGCGGTGTTATGGGCCCCACCGTCATATGGTATAGTGGATGTGAGTGATTTCACCTGGATGTCATATCCGAAGGAGAAGAATTTATATTAGCCGCGCTGGATCACCCCCTTCAATTTTCATTCCCCATTTTTTTCGGCTTTCAGGGCTGCACACTTCACCACAGCTAACCAGTGTTAAAGTGCAGGTGCTCTCGCCTTTAAACTTGGTTAAAATGGCTTACACTCAATTGGCACATTTAATTTACTTGTAAGTCCCAGGTAAAGTGTTAATACTGGTACCCAGGGCCTGTAAATTAAATTCTACTAGTGCGTCTGCAGCACTCATCGTGCAACTGTGGGAAAGTCATTCTTTTTGCCTTGATCACGCCCATTTCTTTACTGATACTGATGGTAACTGACTCTGACTATGCCCTGTGCTCTGCTAACCAGGCCCAGGGCCAGTGCTCTGATGAAAAAGGTAAATGGTAATTAGGTATAATTACAATTGGTAATGACAGACTCTTGTAAGCCCCTACTATATAATAAGGCAAGGAGGGTTCAAACTACCTATAAGTCTCTAGTATAATACAGGGCAGGGAGGTTTAGAGGCCCAGTAGATGTCCTGCATTGGAGTGTGCACTGCTATGTTGCCTGCTGTCATATTTAAAGGCAGTCCTGCTTTGCAAACTGTCTTTAAAGGTAAAGTATATGCAAATTTGACTTTGGAATTAAAGGTACCTCCAAAGTGGTAATTTACCTTATTTTTGAATATGTCACCCTCAAGGTCTTCCCTGGGTGCCCCAGGGGTGAGGTGCCATGTAACTATAAGCAGGGACATTATAAAATATGTTTTACATGCCATGGTTAGGGAAAAACTGCCAATTTAGTTTTTCCCCATTGAAGATGCTTAGCTGCATAGACTAACATTGGAATATTTTATTTAAGTATAAATATTGCTAGGAAGGAGCTCTAAAATGTAATTCAAGGAATTAAAAGATTGGTAATGGTAGATCCAACAACTTGCCACTGTTGAATTTATCATAACTAATACAGAAGATAAGTTATAGAACGTTCTTTTTTGCGAGACAAAACCCAGCCTTCTAGCAGCCTTTCCTGATTGGTGACCCTTAACAGGCTTAGCCAAGCTGCTTTGATGAGGTGATAAGTGGCCTACCTAGAGCAGAGGTTATCTGATTCAAGGAGCTCTGCAGCTGCAGTGACCAGGCCAGGGTGGGGCCTGAGTAAATTAAATTGGGCTTCAAAGAGAGCAGGTCAGTAAGGAATGCCTGCCAGGCCTACCCCCTCTTCCTGTATCCCCAGCCAGGTGGCAGGCCCAGGAATGGAATTTTCAGAAGGTATTGAGGGGGAATGTTAATGGAAATGAGCCACAGCAGTAGGTTGGTTTAGCCAGGTCTTACTCTCCAGGAGAGGAATTCTCCATCTTGAATTTAAAGTGCAGTGTTTTGTGGGACAAGAATATTCCACACTTTGGAAGAAGCCTCATTGGTCAGGGGTGCCCGCCTGCTTGTCGGCCCAGATCATTGAATAAATATGTGAGAGCTGCATAGCAACTCCGATCTGCTGCCTGAAACTACAAGGAGAAAAAGGACTCCCCTGCTGGAACCGTGGCCTGCCCCCCAAAAGCATGCCCTCTGAAGGATTGCGCCTGCTGCACACTTGGAACTACAGCCCTGAGGACTTTGCCTTGCTTCAAAAGGATTAAGGAGTGGACTCCGTGAAAGTAAAAAGTTAACAGAGCTTCCCTGCGCCATCTCCCTCAAGAAGTTCCCAGTCTGGAGTGCATCCAGTGGACTTTTAAGGATTTGGCCAGGTGCATTGTGGGAATTGTAGATACAAACATCCAAGGACCATCTCAGAGCTTCTAGACCGTTGGATGTGTGTTTTGGACACTTTGAACCCTCAAGTGGAACTTCAGAAAGAAGTTCCAGACGTTTGGAGCAACATTTGGAAAATGCTCCATAGGGGACCGACTCGACGTCAGGAGTCAAGTGGCTACCTTCATCTGTGACCCGGCCTGAATTTCAGGTTCATACAGCTGAAAGCTCCGGAGCTCCAGACTCCCAGGATTTGTCCAGGGCCTCGCGGAGAAGCAATCTGACGACATTGAATTGAAATTGGCAGACTGGAGGGAACAGCACGGCGTCGAGAGACAATCCTCAAGAGAAGTTTCTAAGTCCGAAAGTAAAATTCTCACCTAGGCCTCCCACGTAGGGTTTCCGACCAGGGCTCCAATGCATTCAGCCTCAAACTTTGCCTTTGTCCGGGTCAAGCGCGACCAGAAGTCCTAAGTTGGCGCTGTATGTGTTTAAGCACTATAAAGTGTTTAATCTTTCCAAATTCATATCTCCAGTTTCCTATATTGGATTTTCTTTTTCATTTTGGTGCCATTTTAACGATAAAAATATTTCCTATTTTTATAAATTAGTGTGGGATTTTTATTGTGTGTTGTGTCTTACTTATTTAATGTATTGATGTGTTTAAATCCTTTACATATCTGTTTCCTGATTTAAGCCTGACTGCTTGCAGCCGGCTAGCAAGGGTTGAGCCAGGGGCTAATATATTGAGACCTTGATTGGACCTAATATTGCATTGGTGGCTTTATTGCTAGTGGTAGGTGCATACTTACCCCTACTCTTAATCCACCTTCCAACAGCAACCCACAAAAGTAACCCGGGAAAATGTGTCTCAGTCTGCCTCTGCAGCCTGTAGTGCAGTTTTAAACTACCATTTTGACATGGCAAATCAAAACCTTCCTTTTTAATACACACAAGTCACTCCTAAGGTTGACCCGAAAGGCTCATAGGACAGGGTGCATTGCATTTGAAATGTAGGGCATTTGTGCTTAAGTTGCATATGTCCTGGCAGTGAAATTCTGCTAAAGTTGTTTTTCACTCTGCGAGACCTATCTCTCCCCCATTGACTAACACTGGGTTACCTTATTGCATTTAAAAAGTGCTTACTTTTTATTGAGGGAGCAAAAGACACACAATTGATGGACGGAATGCAGAACAAATCAAAACATTCACCTCCAGTCAAGAGATCTTGGTTAAACCCATCATTCTTTTGCTCACCATGCCACCCCAGTTTAGCCCTGGCCATATGCAAATCAGCCTTGACCCTGTGCCTCATGGGAACAGTCCAGACCGAACTGCCAAGCCAGGTCCTCCCTGGACCAGAGACGAGCATCCTAGGACCGGTTTTGGGGTTTCACTCTTCATCAGCCAGGCAAGCTTGAATCCAGTGGCGCAGTGAGCCCGGGACCCACGTCTGGGCATACCCGGCGCACTTTGGGCGAGGAAGCAAAAGACACACAATTGGCTTGGCAGTTCGGGCTGGACAGTTCCCATGAGGCACAGGGTCAAGACTGATTTGCATATGGCCAGGTTTGAACTGGGGTGGCATGGTGAGCAGAAGAATGATGGATTTAACCCAGATCTCTTGACTGGGGGTGAATGTTTTGATTTGTTCTGCATTCCGTCCTTCAATTGTGTGTCTTTTACTTTTATGGAGAGCAGATAGAGATATGGTGTTTACTCTCAAATGAGTTGCAAATTAAAATACTCTTTAATTGTAAAGTCAGATTTTGAAACACAATTCTGAAAATACCACTTTTAGAAAGTTGCCAATTTCTTGTTCTAACCATTTGGTGCCTTCTGCAAGTACACTAGGTCACATGAGTGTGAAAGGCTCTGCTTTTGGGGTTTGTGTATTCCTCCCAGACAGTGACACTGTTCTGTGCTACAGGGACACAACAACCTCCGGAGCCCTCCCTGCAACTGCCCAGCTGACTTGCTGCAACTGGACTTGCAACCATACCTGCCGGAGTCCTGGTGGCTTCTGCTAAAAATCCCTTCTCCCCGTAGAGTTGCTTCCCCAGGTCCTGGAACCTTGGCTGGCATACTCTTTAAGAAAAGGAAAATTCTTTATCGTTTGGGCTTTTTGCGACAGAGTACGGGCCCGTTCTCACTGAGACTCTTCCTACTGTGGCGACCGCCAACATGAAGCTGAGGTGAATTCAACTCTTCACGCTACAGCCACAACCGGCAATGCGAGCTCTGCACTTCATGCTACAACGACAGCCCGTGGTGACAGCTAACATGAAGCTCCAGCAATGACAGTCTGTGGCACACAACCGGACATTGTTCTACAGCGACGACCGTCCATCTCAGGCCTGCTTTTCGTGTTATAACATTGACCATCCACAACGCTCTCCTGCTACCTGCTGCTTCCTCCACTTCAAATGGAACTCTTAATGTCAGACTTTGATAAGGTATCTTTTTCAGTGGGATTAACCTGGTCCCTACATCCGGCCTCTGCTCCATCGCAGTCAGCCTGAACTTTGTGAGTTTTCCCTGGTCTAGCATGACCAGATAACAGGGAGTGGCGCCTTGCGCTTTTAAGCGCTATAATTACACAAAGTATTGAAATTGCTTATCTTTGGTTCTGCTGATTGGATTTTTGTCATTCTGGTGTCATTGTATTTAATAAAACTCACTCTATTTTTCTAAATTAGTGTTGAATTTTTCTTTTTGTCGTGTTTTCTATTTATTACTGTTTGTTTGCTGCATAAGTACTTTTCACATTGCCTCTAAGTTAAGACTGAATGCTTTTGTGCCAAGCTACTAGATGGTTTAGTACAGGTTAATTTTTTTGGTTCACCCTAAACAGGATTGTGATTTTTGCTGGAGTGGGGATTCCACCCTCTCAAACAATAACCCCATTTCTTACAAAGGACTTTCTCCTGGACCTATTTTTCACAATCAAAAACCCCACATACTGGTTGCAATCCTTTCTAAATTAGATTTGTCAAACTACATTTTACATTCCTGTCAAAATAGTAGTTTTGAAAGATTCTCCCCATGCTAAAACATACAGTAAAATCTTGATACCTCAAACTTCCTGAGACCAAGCACCAGCAAAGTCACCTCGTCTTTCTTTAGTATGACAAAGCAGGTAAATGCAGACTTGCACTAATAGGCCAAGAGTATTTTTGTTCATTCTTTGTGCCATTATACTAAGCATCCTGGAATTGCAGCACTGCACGCATGGGGAATACAAACAGAGCTCAGACATAGAAAGCAAGGAAGGGGGTGGTTACACAAGGGACACAGCACAAATAAACTGTGCTCATTTGTGCATGCGTATATATGCATTTACAGTTTAAAGGCAGATATGTTGACTTTGAAAATGCTTGTTGAGCAAATAGCCATTGAAGCGCCCTTGTTACCACACATTGCCATTACAACATGCCCGTTACCGTGCATTACCATGCATAACCTTTACCACGCATGTTTTACATCACATATGCCTTACCACGTATGCCTTTACAACAAATTTGATTGTAAAGATATAAATCATGAATGGTAAAGGCGTATGCATTTTAAATGTAAGTATTAGGTAAGTATTACGAGTATATATATATATATATATATCTCATTACAATCTGTGAGGCCCAGTTGAAGGCGTGGAGCCGAAAAATGTTGCTGTTTCAATTTTGGTACATTTTTGTTCTGAACCAAGCCATACCTGTGCCGCCGCGTCACGAGTTGAGGAGAAGAACTTTGTGATATATATATATATATATATATATTCACTGAAAAAACCATAGGTTTCAGGCACGTTATAGTTAGAAATTAGCATTTAAAAAACGTTTGAAATTCACTGAAAAAACCATAAGTTTTAGGGAAAGTTATAGTTACTTGGACATTGCACTCGTACAAAACCCGTGAAATTCCCCCGTTATAGTTAGTTCAGCTAACTATAACTCGCGCCCCCGCAATGCACTGCTGATAACGTCACATATTACATCACTCATGACATGGTCAGTGACATCACTGATGACATCACTGATGACATCTCAAATGACATCACTGATGACATCATCCATGTGATAATTTCATGCATCTTCTCAAACCCTAACATAACTTTTGATACACCCACTCTAAATTACAGACTGCCATTCTCAAAACCATAGACACTCCAACACCAATAACTACATACCCACTCACTGATTCTTAGGTCTACACACACACATCCACTCACTCACCCGTACAGTCACTCATACTTATGGTCACTCAGTACAGGACTATCATATGCACTCATACACCTATATAGACACTCACACACCACCACTCATCCATAGAGGTACTCACACACCTAGTCAGTCATACTAATAATTATTCAAACTACCCTTTACTCACCTATACAGTTATACACACACCAGCTCACTTAGTCATACAAATACTAGCACATTCTTACGTTCTTATACAATCACTGATACAAGCAAACACTCATCCATGCAGCCACTCTCACAATCACACACTCTCACTTATAGACATTTATATACTCTAACACACATATATACTGCCTTTTATATATGTAGTTACTTACACATGTACAAATAAGATATACATTCACTCACTAACACACCCATACACACACTCACCCACCCATACAGTCCATCACAGATGCACACTTCAAACTATGCACCCAGTGAATCACCCACTCACACATCTATGCACAGAGTCACACACACCCCACCCACACAAACACTCAGGCACCCATACAGATACTCAGACAACTAATCAATAACTCATATAGACACTTATGTAGTTATTCACAAACCCATGCAGTCACTTACACACCAACAAACAGACGGATACAGAGATTCACACAGTTTAGTCACTAACTCATGCATTCAGTAACATATGTTTAACCACTCACTTATAGAGTCAGTCACGCACCTAGTAAAACATCCATTCAGACACTTATACACCCACTCATTCTTCAATACGCCTTTACCTATATATATTAAACATATTTAAACTTTACAGAAACACACAGTCACTGGATGATGTCATCAGTGATGTCATCAGTGATGTCATTTGAGATGTCATCAGTGATGTCATTTGAGATGTCATCAGTGATGTCACTGACCATGTCATGAGTGATGTAATATGTGACGTCATCAGCAGTGCATTGCGGGGGCGTGAGTTATAGTTAGCTGAACTAACTATAACGGGGGAATTTCACAGGTTTTGTACGAGTGCAATGTCGAAGTAACTATAACTTTCCCTAAAACCTATGTTTTTTTCAGTGAATTTCTAAGGTTTTTTAAAAGCTAATTTCTAACTATAACGTGCCTGAAACCTATGGTTTTTCAGTGAATATATATATATATATATAAATTCACTGAAAAAACCATAGGTTTTAGGGACAGTTATAGTTAGTTGGACATTGCACTCGTACAAAACCCGTGAAATTCCCCTGTTATAGTTAGTTCAGCTAACTATAACTCGCGCCCCCGCAATGCACTGCTGATGACGTCACATATTACATCACTCATGACATGGTCAGTGACATCACTGATGACATCACTGATGACATCATCCAGTGACTGTGTGTTTCTGTAAAGTTTAAATATGTTTAATATATATAGGGAAAGGCGTATTGAAGAATGAGTGGGTGTATAAGTGTCTGAATGGATGATTTAGTACGTGAGTGACTGACTCTACAAGTGAGTGATTAAACGTATCTTACTGAATGCATGGGTTAGTGACTAAACTGTGTGAATGTCTGTATCCGTCTGTTTGTTGGTGTGTAAGTGGATGCATGGATTTGCGAATAGCTACATGAGTGTCTATATGGGTTATTGATTGGTTCTCTGAGTATCTGTATGGCTGCCTGAGTGTTTGTGTGGGTGGGGTGTGTGTGACTCTATACATAGATGTGTGAGTGGGTGATTCACTGGGTGCATGATTTCAAGAGTGCATCTGTGATGGACTGCTTGGGTGGGTGAGTGTGTGTATGGGTGTGTTAGTGAGTGAATGTATATCTCAGTGGTACATGTGCGAGTAACTACATATGTAAAAGGCAGTATATATGTGTGTTAGAGTATTTAAATGGCTATAAGTGAGAGTGTGTTATTGTAAGAGTGGCTGTATGGATGCGTGTGTGCTTGTATCAGTTATTGTATAAGAGCGTAAGAATGTGCTAGTATTTGTATGAGTAAGTGAGCTGGTGTGTGTATAACTGTATAGGTGAGTAAATGGGTGTGTGATTAATTTTTTGCATGACTGACTAGGTGTGTGAGTACCTCTATGGATGAGTGGCGGTGTGTGAGTGTTTATATAGGTGTATGAGTGCATATGATAGTCCTGTACTGAGTGACTGTAAGTATGAGTGACTGTACAGGTGAGTGAGTGGATGTGTGTGTAGACCTAAGAATCAGTGAGTGGGTATGTAGTTTTTGGTGTTGGAGTGTCTATGGTTTTGAGAATGGCAGTCTGTAATTTAGAGTGGGTGTATCAAAAGTTATATTAGGGTGTGAGAAGATGCATGAAATTATCACATGGATGATGTCATCAGTGATGTCATTTGAGATGTCATCAGTGATGTCATCAGTGATGTCACTGACCATGTCATGAGTGATGTAATATGTGACGTCATCAGCAGTGCATTGCGGGCGCGAGTTATAGTTAGCTGAACTAACTATAACAGGGGAATTTCACGGGTTTTGTACGAGTGCAATGTCCAACTAACTATAACTGTCCCTAAAACCTATGGTTTTTCAGTGAATTTCAAAGGTTTTTTAAATGCTAATTTCTAACTATAACGTGTCTGAAACCTATAGTTTTTTCAGTGAATTTCAAAGGTTTTTTAAATGCTAATTTCTAACTATAACGTGCCTGAAACCTATGGTTTTTTCAGTGAATTTCGAAGGTTTTTTAAATGCTAATTTCTAACTATAACGTGCCTGAAACCTATGGTCTTTTCAGTGAATTTCAAAGGTTTTTTAAATGCAAATTTCTAACTATAACGTGCCTGAAAACTATGATTTTTAAGTGAATTTCAAAGGTTTTTTAAATGCTAGTTTCTAACTATGCCAACAGAGGTAGGACATGTGAAGAAAGAAGAAAAAACGCACAGAAAGAAGCAAAAGATGTGCAGAAAGAACCAACAGAGGAGCAGAAAGAGGCCTTGTTGCAAAATCATCCTGTGCCCACAACTTTTTCAGACGGGTACTGGTGGTAACTGACTCTGACTAACCAGAGCCAGTGCGCGTTTGCACAGTGGTGAAGGGAGGGGCCTGAGGTGACATGTGTGCAAACGCGCCCCGTGGCGCGTTTTTAAGTTGCGGGATTAAGTCCCCTTGAATCCTGAGGGTCCTTGGGGCCCAACTAGCCCCCAGGTACCTACAGTTAGGACCACAGAGCTGAGTTGCAGAGAGGCGTTTCGAGGCCACGCACCTTTTTTCACCTCTCTGCAACGCACCTCTGTTGTGCTTACTGAAGGTACCTGGTGGGCTAGTTGGCCCCAGGATTCAAAGGGAATTAACTCCCCAACTTAAAACGCACCACAGGGCGTGTTTGCGCACATGTCACCTGAGGCCCCGCCCCCTCCCTTCACCACTGTGCAAACGCGCCCGTGGCGCATTTTAAGTTGGGGGATTAGGTCACCTTGAATCCTGAGAGTCCCTGGGGCCCAACCAGCCCACCAGGTACTTCCAGTAAGCACCACAGGCCTGCGTTGCAACGCCTGTAACAAATTGTGCAGTTGTGTTTAGGTAGTGAAGAGGGTCGTGCTGGGGGTAGTGTTTTAGGGTTTAGGGTAGTGCAGTGGTGTTTGTGTAGTGTAGGGGGTCATGCTGGGGGTAGATTTAGGGTTTAGGGTAGTGCAGTGGTGTTTGGGTAGTGTAGGGAGTCGTGCTGGGGGAGTGTTTTAGGGTTTAGGGTAGTACAGTGGTGTTTGGGTAGTGTAGGGGGTCGTGCTGGGGTTAGTGTTTTAGGGTTTTAGGGTTTAGGGTAGTGCAGTGGTGTTTGGGTAGTGTAGGGGATACTGCTGGGGGTAGTGTTTTAGGGTTTAGGGTAGTGCAATGGTGTTTGGGTAGTGTAGGGGGTACTGCTGGGGGTAGTGTTTTAGGGTTTAGGGTAGTGCAGTGGTGTTTGGGTAGCGTAGGGGTACTGCTGGGGGTAGTGTTTTATGGTTTAGGGTAGTGCAGTGGTGTTTGGGTAGTGTAGGGGTTCGTGCGGGGGGTAGTTTTTGAGGGTTTAGGGTAGTGCAGTGGTGTTTGTGTAGTGTAGGAGGTCGTGTTTTAGGGTTTAGGGTAGTGCAGTGGTCTTTGGGTAGTGTAGGGAGTCGTGCGGGGGTATTGTTTTAGAGTTTAGGGTAGTGCAGTGGTCTTTGGGTAGTGTAGGGGTTGTGCGGGGGTAGTGTTTTAGGGATTAGGGTAGTGCATTGGTATTTGGGTAGTGTAGGGTGTCATGCGGGGGTAGTGTTTTAGGGTTTAGGGCAGTGCAGTGGTGTTTAGGTAGTGTAGGGGGTCGTGCTGGGGGAGTGTTTTAGGGTTTAGGGCAGTGCAGTGGTGTTCGGGTAGTGTAGGGGGTCGTGCTGGGGGAGTGTTTTAGGGTTTAGGGCAGTGCAGTGGTGTTCGGGTAGTGTAGGGGGTCGTGCTGGGGGAGTATTTTAGGGTTTAGGGTAGTGCAGTGGTGTTCGGGTAGTGTAGGGGGTCATGCTGGGGGTAGTGTTCTAGGGTTTAGGGCAGTGCAGTGGTGTTCGGGCAGTGTAGGGGGTCGTGCTGGGGGTGGTGTTTCAGGGTTTAGGGCAGTGCAGTGGTGTTCGGGCAGTGTAGGGGGTCGTGCAGGGGGTGGTGTTTCAGGGTTTAGGGCAGTGCAGTGGTGTTCGGGCAGTGTAGGGGGTCGTGCAGGGGTGGTGTTTCAGGGTTTAGGGCAGTGGTGTTAGGGCAGTGTAGGGGGTCATGCTGGGGGTGGTGTTTCAGGGTTTGGGGCAGTGCAGTGGTGTTCGAGCAGTAAAGGGGGTCATGCTGGGGGTGGTGTTTCAGGGTTTAGGGCAGTGCAGTGGTGTTCGGGCATTGTATGGGGTGGTGCTGGGGCTGGTGTTTCAGGGTTTAGGGCAGTGCAGTGGTGTTCGGGCAGTGTAGGGGGTTGTGCTGGGGCTGGTGTTTCAGGGTTTAGGGCAGTGCAGTGGTGTTCGGGCAGTGTAGGGGGTCGTGCTGGGGCTGGTGTTTCAGGGTTTAGGGCAGTGCAGTGGTGTTCGGGCAGTGTA
This sequence comes from Calotriton arnoldi, assembly GCA_963921515.1. Taxonomy (NCBI): domain Eukaryota; kingdom Metazoa; phylum Chordata; class Amphibia; order Caudata; family Salamandridae; genus Calotriton; species Calotriton arnoldi. The sequence goes on along the minus strand of CAWUFW010001363.1, from coordinate 566,632 downwards.
GGGGTCATGCTGGGGCTGGTGTTTCAGGGTTTAGGGCAGTGCAGTGGTGTTTGGGCAGTGTAGGGGGTCTTGCTGGGGCTGGTGTTTCAGAGTCTAGGGCAATGCAGTGGTGTTCGGGCAGTGTAGGTGGTCTTGCTGGCGCTGGTGTTTCAGGATTTAGGGCAGTGCAGTGGTGTTCGGGCAGTGTAGGGGGTCGTGCTGGGGGTGGTGTTTCAGGGTTTAGGGCAGTGCAGTGGTGTTCGGGCAGTGTAGGGGGTCGTGCTGGGGCTAGTGTTTCAGGGTTTAGGGCAGAGCAATGGTGCTCAGGCAGTGAAATGGGTTGTGCTGGGGGTGTTGTTTCAGGGTTTAGGGCAGTGCAGTGGTGTTAGGGCAGTGTAGGGGGTCGTGCTGGGGGTGGTGTTTCAGGGTTTAGGGCAGTGCAGTGGTGTTCCAGCAGTGTAGGGGGTCGTGCAGGGGGTGGTGTTTCAGGGTTTAGTGCAGTGGTGTTCGGGCAGTGTAGGGGGTCGTGCTGGGGTGGTGTTTCAGGGTTTAGGGCAGTGCAGTGGTGTTCGGGCAGTGTAGGGTGTCGTGCTGAGGGGTGGTGTTTCAGGGTTTAGGGCAGTGCAGTAGTGTTTGGGCAGTGTAGGGGGTCGTGCAGGGGGTGGTGTTTCAGGATTTAGTGCAGTGGTGTTCGGCCAGTGTAGGTAGTCTTGCTGGGGGTGGTGTTTCAGGGTTTAGGGCAGTGCAGTAGTTTTCGGGCAGTGTAGGCGGTCGTGCTGGGGCTGGTGTTTCAGGGTTTAGGGCAGTGCAGTGGTGTTCGGGCAGTGTAGGGGGTCGTGCTGGGGCTGGTGTTTCAGGGTTTAGGGCAGTGCAGTGGTGTGCGGGCAGTGTAGGGGGTCATGCTGGGGCTGGTGTTTCAGGGTTTAGGGCAGTGCAGTGGTGTTTGGGCAGTGTAGGGGGTCTTGCTGGGGCTGGTGTTTCAGAGTCTAGGGCAATGCAGTGGTGTTCGGGCAGTGTAGGTGGTCTTGCTGGCGCTGGTGTTTTAGGATTTAGGGCAGTGCAGTGGTGTTCGGGCAGTGTAGGGGGTCGTGCTGGGGGTGGTGTTTCAGGGTTTAGGGCAGTGCAGTGGTGTTCGGGCAGTGTAGGGGGTCATGCTGGGGCTAGTGTTTCAGGGTTTAGGGCAGAGCAATGGTGCTCAGGCAGTGTAGGGGGTTGTGCTGGGGGTGTTGTTTCAGGGTTTAGGGCAGTGCAGTGGTGTTAGGGCAGTGTAGGGGGTCGTGCTGGGGGTGGTGTTTCAGGGTTTAGGGCAGTGCAGTGGTGTTCCAGCAGTGTAGGGGGTCGTGCAGGGGGTGGTGTTTCAGGGTTTAGTGCAGTGGTGTTCGGGCAGTGTAGGGGGTCGTGCTGGGGTGGTGTTTCAGGGTTTAGGGCAGTGCAGTGGTGTTCGGGCAGTGTAGGGTGTCGTGCTGAGGGGTGGTGTTTCAGGGTTTAGGGCAGTGCAGTAGTGTTTGGGCAGTGTAGGGGGTCGTGCAGGGGGTGGTGTTTCAGGATTTAGGGCAGTGCAGTGGTGTTCGGCCAGTGTAGGTAGTCTTGCTGGGGGTGGTGTTTCAGGGTTTAGGGCAGTGCAGTAGTTTTCGGGCAGTGTACGGGGTCGTGCTGGGGCTGGTGTTTCAGGGTTTAGGGCAGTGCAGTGGTGTGCGGGCAGTGTACGGGGTCGTGCTGGGGCTGGTGTTTCAGGGTTTAGGGCAGTGCAGTGGTGTTCGGGCAGTGTAGGGGGTCGTGCTGAGGGTGGTGTTTCAGGGTTTAGGGCAGTGCAGTGGTGTTCGGGCAGTGTAGGGGGTCGTGCTGGGGCTGGTGTTTCAGGGTTTAGGGCAGTGCAGTGGTGTTCGGGCAGTGTAGGGGGTCGTGCTGGGGCTGGTGTTTCAGGGTTTTGGGCAGAGCAGTGGTGTTCGGGCAGTGTAGGGGGTCGTGCTGGGGGTGGTGTTTCAGGGTTTAGGGCAGTGCAGTGGTGTTCGGGCAGTGAAGGGGGTCTTGCTGGGGGTGGTGTTTCAGGGTTTAGGGCAGTGGTGTTCGGGCAGTGTAGGGGTCTTGCTGGGGGTAGTGTTTCAGGGTTTAGGGCGGTGCAGTGGTGTTCGTGCAGTGTAGGGGGTCGTGCTGGGGGTGGTATTTCAGGGTTTAGGGCAGTGCAGTGGTGTTCTGGCAGTCTAGGGGGTCATGCTGGGGGTGGGGTTCAGGGTTTAGGGCAGTACAGTGGTGTTCGGGCAGTGTAGGGGGTCGTGCTGGGGCTGGTGTTTCAGGGTTTAGGGCAGTGCAGTGGTGTTCGGGCAGTGTAGGGGTCTTGCTGGGGGTGGTGTTTCAGGGTTTAGGGCAGTGGTGTTCGGGCAGTGTAGGGGGTCTTGCTGGGGGTGATGTTTCAGGGTTTAGGGCAGTGCAGTGGTGTTCGGGCAGTGTAGGGGGTCTTGCTGGGGGTAGTGTTTCAGGGTTTAGGGCAGTGCAGTGGTGTTCGTGCAGTATAGGGGGTCGTGCTGGGGATGGTGTTTCTGGGTTTAGGGCACTGCAGTAGTGTTCGAGCAGTGTAGGGTGTTGTGCAGGGGGTGGTGTTTCAGGGTTTAGTGCATTGGTGTTCGGGCAGTGTAGGGGGTCGCGCTGGGGGTGGTGTTTCAGGGTTTAGGGCAGTGCAGTGGTGTTCGGGCAGTGTAGGGGGTCATGCACGGGGTGGTGTTTCAGGGTTTAGGGCAGTGCAGTGGTGTTCGGGCAGTGTAGGGTGTTGTGCTGGGGCTGGTGTTTCAGGGTTCAGGGCAGTGCAGTGGTGTTCAGGCAGTGTAGGGGGTCGTGCTGAGGCTGGTGTTTCACGGTTTAGGGCAGTGCAGTGGTGTTCGGGCAGTGTAGGGGATTGTGCTGGGGCTGGTGTTTCAGGGTTTAGGGCAGTGCAGTGGTGTTCGGGAAGTGTAGGCGGTCGTGCTGGGGCTGGTGTTTCAGGGTTTAGGGCAGTGCAGTGGTGTTCGGGCAGTGTAGGGGGTCGTGCTGGGGGTGGTGTTTCAGGGTTTAGGGCAGTGCAGTGGTGTTCGGGCAGTGTAGGGGGTCGTGCTGGGGCTAGTGTTTCAGGGTTTAGGGCAGAGCAATGGTGCTCAGGCAGTGTAGGGGGTTGTGCTGGGGGTGTTGTTTCAGGGTTTAGGGCAGTGCAGTGGTGTTAGGGCAGTGTAGGGGGTCGTGCTGGGGGTGGTGTTTCAGGGTTTAGGGCAGTGCAGTGGTGTTCCAGCAGTGTAGGGGGTCGTGCAGGGGGTGGTGTTTCAGGGTTTAGTGCAGTGGTGTTCGGGCAGTGTAGGGGGTCATGCACGGGGTGGTGTTTCAGGGTTTAGGGCAGTGCAGTGGTGTTCGGGCAGTGTAGGGTGTTGTGCTGGGGCTGGTGTTTCAGGGTTCAGGGCAGTGCAGTGGTGTTCAGGCAGTGTAGGGGGTCGTGCTGAGGCTGGTGTTTCACGGTTTAGGGCAGTGCAGTGGTGTTCGGGCAGTGTAGGGGATCGTGCTGGGGCTGGTGTTTCAGGGTTTAGGGCAGTGCAGTGGTGTTCGGGAAGTGTAGGCGGTCGTGCTGGGGCTGGTGTTTCAGGGTTTAGGGCAGTGCAGTGGTGTTCGGGCAGTGTAGGGGGTCATGCTGGGGCTGGTGTTTCAGGGTTTAGGGCAGTGCAGTGGTGCTCGGGCAGTGTAGGGGGTCGTGCTGGGGGTGATGTTTCAGGGTTTAGGGTAGTGCAGTGGTGTTCGGGCAGTGTAGGGGGTCGTGCAGGGGCTGGTGTTTCAAGGTTTAGGGCAGTGCAGTGGTGTTCGGGCAGTGTAGGGGGTCGTGCTGGGGCTGGTGTTTCAGGGTTTTGGGCAGAGCAGTGGTGTTCGGGCAGTGTAGGGGGTCATGCTGGGGGTAGTGTTTCAGGGTTTAGGGCAGTGCAGTGGTGTTCGGGCAGTGTAGGGGGTCGTGCTGGGGGTGGTGTTTCAGGGTTTAGGTCAGTGGTGTTCGGGCAGTGTAGGGGGTCTTGCTGGGGGTGATGTTTCTGGGTTTAGGGCAGTGCAGTGGTGTTCGGGCAGTGTAGGGGGTCATGCTGGGGGTGGTGTTTCAGGGTTTAGGGCAGTGCAGTGGTGTTCGGGTAGGGTAGGGGGTCGTGAAGGGGGTGGTGTTTCAGGGTTTAGGGCAGTGCAGTGGTGTTCGGGCAGTGTAGGGGGTCGTGCTAGGGGTGGTGTTTTAGGGTTTATGGCAGTGCAGTGGTGTTCGGGCAGTGTAGGGGGTCATGCAGGAGCTGGTGTTTCAGGGTTTAGGGCAGTGCAGTGGTGTTCGGGCAGTGTAGGGGATCGTGCTGGGGGTAGTGTTTTAGGGTTTAGGGTAGTGCAGTGGTGTTTGTGTAGTGTAGGGGGTCATGTTTTAGGGTAGTGCAGTGGTGTTTGGGTAGTGTAGGGGGTCGTGCTGGGGGTAGTGTTTTAGGGTTTAGGGTAGTGCAGTGGTGTTTGTGTAGTGTAGGGGGTCGTGCTGGGGGTAGTGTTTTAGGGTTTATGGTAGTGCAGTGGTGCTTGTGTAGTGTAGGAGGTCGTGCTGGGGGTAGTGTTTTAGGGTTTAGGGTAGTGCAGTGGTGTTTGTGTAGTGTAGGGGGTCATGTTTTAGGGTAGTGCAGTGGTGTTTGGGTAGTGTAGGGGGTCGTGCTGGTGGTAGTGTTTTAGGATTTAGGTTAGTGCAGTGGTGTTTGGGTAGTGTAGGGGGTCGTGCTGGGGGTAGTGTTTTAGGGTTTAGGATAGTGCAGTGGTGCTTGTGTAGTGTAGGGGGTCGTGCTGGGGGTAGTGTTTTAGGGTTTAAGGTAGTGCAGTGGTGTTTTTGTAGTGTAGGGGGTCATGTTTTAAGATGCAATGCTCCAATACCTGACCAGTCTGCACTACATAAAACTGCAAAAAAACTAAAAATAAAAAGTGTTTTGCACACTTTTGTCATTGGGCTATATGTGGGCTACATCTTGGTAATATTTGTGCTACCTTTGGGCTCTTTTTTCACTGGTGGCCATCTTGGAAGACTTCTTTGTTATGAAGTTTCCTAATTTCTTCATTTACTGCAGTCTCCTCAGTAGGAAATGCTTTCAGTTTTTTACTTTGATTCCATCAAGAAGGCATTCAGATGTGTCTCACATCTGCCATAAATTCAGAATGTTAGCACTCTAGTTGCTCATTAGATCACTGGAGTAAAGCTACTGCTCACCAGGGAGTTAACTGGTAGTCTGCTGCTGGTATTGAAAGTGATTGTTTCAGTCTGCATGTCAGAATTTTCTAATGAAATAGAAGAGGATTTGAGATCTCACTTAAAACATGCCCTAATTTTTCTTTCTGCAGCACTAACCATAATTTCTATTTCAAAAAGAACCCCTCATTTTGTTCCTTTTTAAATTAAATGTTTTAAGTGTTACCAGTTTATTCCAATCAAGATGGCTTCAGGTGTGCCATACTTTTGTCATAAGTAAGGCTGTTAGCGCTCTAGTTGTTCTTTAGAACACTCTGGGAAGCTGCAGTAGAACACAAAGGCATCAACTGGCAGGCTGCTCCTGTTGAAATATAACAGGAAGATATTTGAGATCACACTTGAAACATGTCCTAATTTTTCTTTCTACAGCACTAACCATAATTTCTATGACAAAATGAACCCCATCATTTTGTTCTTTTTTAAATTAAATTGTTTAAGTGTTACCAGTTTATTCCAATCAAGATGGCTTCAGGTGTGCCATACTTTTGTCATAAGTAAGGCTGTTATCACTCTAGTTGTTCTTTAGAACACTCTGGGAAGCTGCAGTAGAATACAAAGGAATCAACTGACAGTCTCTGCCCTTGTTGGATGTACATGTTTTACTGAGATTGTCAGACTTCATTCTCACATGAGTGAGAAAGATAATGTGAATTTACAGAAAATATGCTCTCATTTTAGCTTCTGGAGCACCTTCCAAACCTCCATGGGACAAGCATGAGAAAATAGTGTTCTCTCAAACATGATTCATGATATCCCAGCAGAAGGTTTTTCACATGGTAAAATCACCTTAGAATACACCACAATTCCTAAAATGAGTATGGTACCATCAACAAATAAATTCTAATGTAACTAAAGCCTGTTATCACCCTTTATAGTTCTCCTTTTGGTGACCCTCAAAATCTTCTATTCACTACAATGCATTTCAATGAGGTACTATCATTTATATTGGTCCCAAGATGGCTGCCAGCAATTCCAGGATGAAGTGCTGACAGCCAATCAGATCTCACGATGACATGTGTGGTTAGGCTCCGCCCAGATATATATGTGACTTTACTTTTGATTTTCTCAGGAACTACTGAACGGATTTACACCATTTAAGCAAAAGGCACGACACTGAACCAAGGGCTACCTCTTTGCCAAATTTGGTGTAATTCCGTTCAGCAGTTCGGGCTGTAGCTGCGACTAAAGGTTCCTATGGAAAAATGAATGGGAAAACGCGTTTTGGGACCCCCTTTTTCTCGGCCCTCGCTGACGTATCACCCGAGACTTTCAGGATAGGAGCGGACCGGAGCGCCCCAACAAGTTGGAAACTTTCGCGAAGATTCGTCAACCGGCGCCAACGTTATTTCAAATAGAATGTCGCGGATTTCCTATGGATAATAGGTTTTAACTATAACTATCTACTGGCGACCGCCAGTAGATAATATATATATATATATATATATATATATATATATATATATATATATATATATTATCTACTGGCGGTCGCCAGTGGATAGTTATAGTTACAACCTATTATCCATAGGAAATCCGCGACATTCTATTTGAAATAACTCTCTTGCCGGTTGACGTATCTTCGCAAAATTTTCAAACTTTGTGGGGCGCTCCGGTCCGCTCCTACCCTGAAAGTCTCGGGAGATTCGTCAAGCGGGGGCCGAGAAAAAGGGGGTCCCAAAACGCGTTTTCCCCATGCAATTTTCCATAGGAAACTTTAGACACGGCTACAGCCCGAACTGCTGAACGGAATTACACCAAATTTGGCAAAGAGGTAGTTCTTGGTTCAGAAAGAACCCTTTTGTTAAATGGTGTAAATCCGTTCAGTAGTTGCTGAGAAAATCAAAAGTAAAAAGATAGATATATCTATGGCCGCGTCGGATTCGCGCACCCTCCCGATCACGAGCTGCATGCTAATTGGCTGTCAACACTCCAAATCAGGAAGTGTTGGCAGCCATTTTGTCCCTCGGTAGAACCGAGGGACAGAAACAAGTGCGCAAAGCGCACAAAGGGGCGGGGTAGAAACACCCTGACCCCTAGGTCTGCTCAGGGGTCCCACAAAGACCCCCTGGGCAAAAAAAATATATATATATATTTTTTTTTAAATCGGCAGGATGCGCTCAGGGTGCGCGAATCCTGCCGGAAAAAAAAAAATCGAAGCGCGGTCTCCCGCGCTTCGATGTTAATTGGCCGCCGGGTGGGCCAAGTCCCGGGGGCATGCTGGGGGGTTAATTTTATGTGTGGGGGCCTCTAAGGGCCCCCAAGCCCCGGGGACCACCACCCCCCGGGGCTTTATGTATAATGGTGCGGGAGGGCTCTGAGCCCTCCCGCAGCCCCGGGGACCGCCACCTCCCCAGGGCTTCTTTTTTTATTTTTGAAAAACCTGTGTGGAGGGCTCCAGCCCCCCCACACGCCTTGGGGACCACCACCTCCCGGGGCACTAAGAAAAATTACAATGGGGGTCCGTTTTGGACCCCCAAGCCCCGAGGACCACCACCTCCCCGGGGCTTTCAAAATGTAAGGAGGGGGGCCGCGCGGCCCCCTCCTGGAGCCTGTGGTGGCCCTGGGGACCGCCACCCCCAGGGCCGGCTCCTGCAGTGTCCCGGGGTGCCTACCCCCGGGACACTGCTGTTTGCAATGACAGGACGGGAGCCTCGCGGCTCCCGTCCTGTCATTGCAAACTGCTTTGGATATTGGAAGAGAGAGCAGGACACCTGCTCTCTCTTCCAATATCCAAAGCTGATTGCTTTCCACATGGGGAGCAGCATGTTAGCTGCTCCCCATGTGTAAGCAATGCCGGCTCCCGTAGGACATGGGGAGCCGGCGGGACTGTGGGGGTTTGGGGACCCCCCCACAGTCCCCAACGAGAGGCCAGGCCCCGGGGGATGGGGTCCCCGGGGCCATAAGTGGCCACGGAGGGGGGCCACGCAGCCCCCCTCCCCAAAGGTAAAAAAAAAAAAAAAAAAGTGCAAGGCCGGCCCCGGGGGATGGGGTCCCCGGGGCCTTAAATGGCCTGAGGAGGGGGGCCACGCAGCCCCCCTCCAAATAAAAAAAAAAAGAGGCCATGCCCCGGGGGATGGGGTCCCCGGGGCCAATACAGGCCCAGGGAAGGGGGGCCACGCGGCCTCCTTCCCGTTTTTTAAAAAATTTTAATTAAAAAAAAGGGGTAAGGCCCTGGGGGATGGGGTCCCCAGGGCCTAAAAATAGGAAAAAGGAAGGGGGCCACACAGCCCCCCTTCAGGGGAAAAAAAAACGATCGGACCCGCAGGCCCCGCCCCCTTCCTTCACCACTCTGCAAACGCGCCCCTGGCGCGTTTGCAGAGGGGAACGAATTCCCCTTGAATACTGGGGGTCCCTGGGGGCCAACTAGCCCACCAGGAACCTCCAGTATGCGCCAGGGGCTGCCTTGCAGAGAGGTGTACAGAGGCCACGCCCTTTTACACCTCTCTGCAACGCAGCTCTGTGGCGCTTTTGGAGGTATATGGTGGGCTAGTTGCACCCCAGGGACCCTCAGGATTCAAGGGGAGTTAATCCCCGACTTAAAACGCGCCATGGGGCGCGTTTGCACAGTGGTGAAGGGAGGGGCGGGGCTTCAGGTGACATGTGTGCAAACAGGCCCCGTGGCGCGTTTTAAGATGGGGAATTAAATCCCCTTCAATCCTGAGGGTCCCTGGGGGCCAACTAGCCCAACAGGTACGTCCAGAAAGCGCCACAGAGCTGCGTTGCAGAGAGGTGTAAAAGGGGTGTGGCCTCTGTACATGTCTCTGCAACGCAGCCCCTGGCGCATACTGGAGGTTCCTGGTGGGCTAGTTGGCCCGTAGGGACCCTCATGATTCAAGGGGACTTAATCCCCCAACTTAAAATGCGCCACGGGGCGCGTTTGCACAGATGTCACCTCAGGCCCCGCCCCTCCCTTCACCATTGTGCAAATATTCCTCTAAAATCAGCCGAAATACGAATTCTGATTTACTCACCTGTTATCAGGAGAGACCTCAGTGCTGCATCTTTCAGCCCAGTACTAATCCTGAAAAGTAATTTTAACCGTACTTACCAGTAACTTGAATTTCCTTCCATAGGCTAACATTGACTGGTTTCACTTGGAAATTCTTCTAAGTGTGGAGTTTTGGAACTTTAAAATATTCCTCTAAAATCAGCCGAAATACGAATTCCGATTTACTCACCTGTTATCAGGAGAGACCTCAGTGCTGCATCTTTCAGCCCAGTACTGATCCTCAAAAGTAATTTTAACCGTACTTACCAGTAACTTGAATTTCCTTACATAGGATATCATTGCCTGCTTTTTGCTGAAAAAGTTTCTAAGTGTTGATTTTTGAAACATACAAATATTCCTCTAAAATCAGCCGAAATACGAATTTCGATTTACTCACCTGTTATTAGGAGAGACCTCAGTACTGCATCTTTCAGCCCAGTACTGGTCCTGAAAAGTAATTTTAACCGTACTTACCAGTAACTTATATTTTCTTCCATAGGAATCCATTGTCTGATTTTCAACAGAAAAGTTTGTGTCGATTTTCACAAACTACAAATATTCCTTAAAAATCGCCTGTATGACTTAAACGCATTCTTTCAACTGTTTACAGGAGATGCACCAGTGCTGGATGCAGGATCCAACACTGAGTAAGAAAAAGTAACGATAACAGTTTTTACCTGCTAAGTGAATTTCCTCCCATAGGATAACATTGGTGATTCTATGTGAAAAAGTTTCTAAGTGTCAACTTTTAAAATACAATAATATTCCTTAAAAATCACGACTGTAACCAAAACGCTTTTACTCAACTGTTTACAGGAGATGTACCAGGACTGAATCTAGGATCCAGTCCTGTGGTTAGAAAAGTAATCCATAAAGTAACTAATTGCATTTAACTAGAAATTCACATTGAGCGGAATGTTGCATTGTGTTTGAAAATGTGGTGCCCATTGCAACAACTGTAACTACTGTACTTAAAAGTCTATTGCCTATGTGCAAAGTATTTAAACTAAAGTAATTCATTCTGAGAAAGTATTTTTTGTAATGTAATGTATAATGTAATTACAATGTAATTTAAAAAATAAAATATGTAAAAAAAAATCTAAAAATGTAATAAATCAGTATGAAAAAATCTAATATAACAATTAATACATTTAAAAATTGTCATTTACAAAACCTTTGAAATTCACTGAAAAAACCGTAGGTTTCAGACATGTTATAGTTAGGAATTAGCATTTAAAAAACCTTTGAAATTCACTGAAAAAACCATAGGTTTCAGATAAGTTATAGTTAGAAATTAGCATTTAAAAAACCTTTGAAATTCACTGAAAAAACCATAGGTTTTAGGGACAGTTATAGTTAGTTGGACATTGCACTCGTACAAAACCCGTGAAATTCCCCCGTTATAGTTAGTTCAGCTAACTATAACTCGCGCCCCCGTAATGCACTGCTGATGACGTCACATATTACATCACTCATGACATGATCAGTGACATCACTGATGACATCTCAAATGACATCACTGATGACATCATCCACGTGATAATCTGATGCACCTCCTCACACCCTAATATAACCTTTGATACACCCAATCTAAATTGCAGACTGCCATTCGCAAAACCATAGACACTCCAACACCAATAACTACATACCCACTCACTGATTCTTAGGTCTACACACACACATCCACTCACTCACCCGTACAGTCACTCATACTTATGGTCACTTAGTACAGGACAATCATATGCACTCTTACTCCTATATAGACACTCAAACACCGCCACTCATCCATAGAGGTACTCACACACCTAGTCAGTCATGCAAATAATTAAACACACTGCCATTTACTCACCTATACAGTTATACACACACCAGCTCACTTAATCATACAAATACTAGCACATTGTTACGCTCTTATACAATCACTGATACAAGCACACACTCATCCATACAGCCACTATCACAATCACTCACTCTCGCTTATAGCTATTTATATACTCCAATACACATATATACTGCCTTTCACATATGTAGTTACTCACACATGTACCACTGGGACATACATTCACTCACTAACACACTCTTACACACACTTACCCACCCATACAGTCTATCACAGATGCACTCTTGAAACCATCCACCCAGTGAATCACCCACTCACACATCTATGCACAGTCGCACACACCCCATCCACACAAACACTCAGGCACCCATACAGATACTCAGACAACAAATCAATAACTCTTATAGACACTCATGTAGCTATTCACAAACCCATGCAGCCACTTACACAGCAACAGACAGATACAGACATTAACCCAGTTTAGTCACTAACCCATGCATTCAGTAAGATACGTTTAATCACTCACTTATAGAATTAGTCACGCACCTACTAAATCATCCATACACACACTTATACACCCACTCATTCTTCAATACGCCTTTCCCTATATATATTAAAAATATTTAAACTTTACAGAAACACACAGTCACTGGATGATGTCATTTGAGATGTCATCAGTGATGTCATCAGTGATGTCACTGACCATGTCATGAGTGATGTAATATGTGACGTCATCAGCAGTGCATTGCGGGGCGCGAGTTATAGTTAGCTGAACTAACTATAATGGGGGAATTTCACGGGTTTTGTACGAGTGCAATGTCCAACTAACTATAACTGTCCCTAAAACCTATGGTTTTTTCAGTGAATATATATATATATATCATCAATGAAAGCGGGTCCTTCCGGGATCGAGCCCGTAGCCAGGTGGTGCGCGGTGCCGGTAGAACCAAAACCGGACCTCGTAATCCAAGTAGCTTCGAAAATAAAGCGCACTCTCGAAAATCCTTATGCTTTAAGCAGAAAAGCTCTTTATTACTCAAACGTTACGCGTTTCGGCAAATTAATGCCTTGATCATATATATATATATATATATATATATATATATATATATATATATATATATATATTCACTGAAAAAACCATAGGTTTCAGACACGTTATAGTTAGAAATTAGCATTTAAAAAACCTTTGAAATTCACTGAAAAAACCATAGGTTTTAGGGACAGTTATAGTTAGTTGGACATTTCACTCGTACAAAACCATAGAAATTCCCCCGTTATAGTTAGTTCAGCTAACTATAACTCGCGCCCCGCAATGCACTGCTGATGACGTCACATATTACATCACTCATGACATGGTCAGTGACATCACTGATGACATCTCAAATGACATCACTGATGACATCATCCAGTGACTGTGTGTTTCTGTAAAGTTTAAATATGTTTAATATATATAGGGAAAGGCGTATTGAAGAATGAGTGGGTGTATAAGTGTCTGAATGGATGATTTAGTACGTGAGTGACTGACTCTACAAGTGAGTGATTAAATGTATCTTACTGAATGCATGGGTTAGTGACTAAACTGTGTGAATGTCTGTATCCGTCTGTCTGTTGGTTTGTAAGCGGCTGCATGGCTTTCTGAATAGCTACATGAGTGTCTACATGGGTTATTGATTGATTGTCTGAGTATCTGTATGGGTGCCTGAGTGTTTGTGTGGGTGGGGTGTGTGTGACTCTGTGCATAGATGTGTGAGTTGGTGATTCACTGGGTGCATGGTTTCAAGAGTGCATCTGTGATGGACTGTATGGGTGGGTGAGTGTGTGTATGGGTGTGTTAGTGATTGAATGTATATCTCAGTGGTACATGTGTGAGTAACTACATATGTGAAAGGCAGTATATATGTGTGTTGGAGTATATAAATGGCTATAAGTGAGAGTGTGTGATTGTGAGAGTGGCTGTATGGATGAGTGTGTACTTGTATCAGTGATTGTATAAGAGTGTAAGAATGTGCTAGTATTTGTATGAGTAAGTGAGCTGGTGTGTGTATAACTGTATAGGTGAGTAAATGGGTGTGTGATTAAGTTTTTGCATGACTGACTAGGTGTGTGAGTACCTCTATGGATGAGTGGCGGTGTGTGAGTGTTTATATAGGTGTATGAGTGCATATGATAGTCCTGTACTGAGTGACTAAGTATGAGTGACTGTACGGGTGAGTGAGTGGATGTGTGTGTAGACCTAAGAATCGGTGAGTGGGTATGTAGTTTTTGGTGTTGGAGTGTCTATGGTTTTGAGAATGGCAGTCTGTAATTTAGAGTGGGTGTATCAAAAGTTATATTAGGGTGTGAGAAAATGCATGAAATTATCACATGGATGATGTCATCAGTGATGTCATTTGAGATGTCATCAGTGATGTCATCAGTGATGTCACTGACCATGTCATGAGTGATGTAATATGTGACATCATCAGCAGTGCATTGCGGGCGCGAGTTATAGTTAGCTGAACTAACTATAACGGGGAATTTCTATGGTTTTGTACGAGTGAAATGTCCAACTAACTATAACTGTCCCTAAAACCTATGGTTTTTTCAGTGAATTTCAAAGGTTTTTTTAAATGCTAATTTCTAACTATAACGTGTCTGAAACCTATGGTTTTTTCAGTGAATTTCAAAGGTTTTTAAATGCTAATTTCTAACTATAACGTGCCTGAAACCTATGATTTTTTAAGTGAATTTCAAAGGTTTTTTTAAATGCTAGTTTCTAACTATGCCTACAGAGGTAGGACATGTGAAGAAAGAAGAAAAAATGCACAGAAAGAAGCAAAAGATGTGCAGAAAGAACCAACAGAGGAGCAGAAAGAGGCCTTGTTGCAAAATCATCCTGTGCCCACAACTTTTTCAGACGGGTACTGGTGGTAACTGACTCTGACTAACCAGAGCCAGTGCTATGCTAAAAGACACTTAGAATACAGTGAAAACACCTACATACACTAGGGAACACTATGCGTTGGGGTACCCCTGTGATTAGCATGACCTCCTCTGCAAGTCCCTAGTACATAATAGGGCAGGGGGATTAAAACTACCTCTTAAAACGCGCTACAGGGCGCGTGGGGTTTAGGGCAGTGCAGTGGTGTTCGGGCAGTGTAGGGGGTGGTGTTTCAGGGTTTAGGGCAGTGCAGTGGTGTTCGGGCAGTGTAGGGGTTCGTGCAGTGGGTGGTGTTTCAGGGTTTAGGGCAGTGGTGTTCGGGCAGTGTAGGGGGTCGTGCTGGGGGTGGTGTTTCAGGGTTTAGGGCAGTGGTGTTCGAGCAGTAAAGGGGGTCGTGCTGGGGGTGGTGTTTCAGGGTTTAGGGCAGTGCAGTGGTGTTCGGGCAGTGTAGGGGGCGGTGCAGGGGGTGGTGTTTCAGGGTGAAGGGAGGGGGGGGCCTGAGGTGACATGTGTGCAAACGCACCCCATGGCGTGTTTTAAGTTGCGGGATTAAGTCCCCTTGAATTCTGAGGGTCCCTGGGGCCCAACTAGCCCCCCAGGTACCTACAGTTAGGACCACAGAGCTGAGTTGCAGAGAGGCGTTCCGAGGCCACGCACCTTTTTTCACCTCTCTGCAACGCAACTCTGTTGTGCTTACTGAAGGTACCTGGTGGGCTAGTTGGCCCCCAGGGTCCCTCAGGATTCAAAGGGAATTAATTCCCCAACTTAAAACGCACCACAGGGCGTGTTTGCGCACATGTCACCTGAGGCCCCGCCCTCCCTTCACCACTGTGCAAACGCGCCGCGTGGTGCGTTTTAAGTTGGGGGATTAGGTCACCTTGAATCCTGAGGGTCCCTGGGGCCCAACTAGCCCACTAGGTACTTCCAGTAAGCACCACAGGCCTGCGTTGCAATGCCTGTAACAAATTGTGCAGTTGTGTTTAGGTAGTGAAGAGGGTCATGCTGGGGGTAGTGTTTTAGGGTTTAGGGTAGTGCAGTGGTGTTTGTGTAGTGTAGGGGGTCATGCTGGGGGTAGATTTAGGGTTTAGGGTAGTGCAGTGGTGTTTGGGTAGTGCAGGGAGTTGTGCTGGGGGGAGTGTTTTAGGGTTTAGGGTAGTGCAGTGGTGTTTGGGTAGTTTAGGGGGTCGTGCTGGGGGTAGTGTTTTAGGGTTTAGGGTAGTGCAGTGGTGTTTGGGTAGTGTAGGGGGTCGTGCTGGGGTAGTGATTTAGGGTAGTGCAGTGGTGTTTGGGTATTGTAGGGGGTACTGCTGGGGATAGTGTTTTAGGGTTTAGGTTAGTGCAGTGGTGTTTGGGTAGTGTAGGGGTACTGCTGGGGGTAGTGTTTTAGGGTTTAGGGTAGTGCAGTGGTGTTTGTGTAGTGTAGGGGTAGTGTTTTAGGGTTTAGGGTAGTGCAGTGGTGTTTGTGTAGTGTAGGAGGTCGTGTTTTAGGGTTTAGGGTAGTGCAGTGGTCTTTGGGTAGTGTAGGGAGTCATGCGGGGGTAGTGTTTTAGGGTTTAGGGAAGTGTAGGGGGTTGTGCTGGGGGTAGTATTTTAGGGTTTAGGGTAGTGCAGTGGTGTTTGGGTAGTGTAGGGGGTCGTGCTGGGGGTAGTGTTCTAGGGTTTAGGGCAGTACAGTGGTGTTTGGGCAGTGTAGGGGGTAATGCTGGGGGTGGTGTTTTAGGGTTTAGGGCAGTGCAGTGGTGTTCGGGCAATGTAGGGGGTCGTGCTGGGGGTGGTGTTTCAGGGTTTAGGGCAGTGCAGTGGTGTTCGGGCAGTGTAGGGGGTGGTGTTTCAGGGTTTAGGGCAGTGCAATGGTGTTTGGGCAGTGTAGGGGTTCGTGCAGAGGGTGGTGTTTCAGGGTTTAGGGCAGTGGTGTTCGGGCAGTGTAGGGGGTCGTGCTGGGGGTGGTGTTTCAGGGTTTGGGGCAGTGCAGTGGTGTTCGAGCAGTAAAGGGGGTCGTGCTGGGGGTGGTGTTTCAGGGTTTAGGGCAGTGCAGTGGTGTTCGGGCAGTGTAGGGGGCGGTGCAGGGTGTGGTGTTTCAGGGTTTAGGGCAGTGCAGTGGTGTTCGGGCAGTGTAGGGGGTGCTGCAGGGGGTGGTGTTTCAGGGTTTAGGGCAGTGCAGTGGTGTTCGGGCAGTGTAGGGGGTCGTGCTGGGGCTGGTGTTTCAGGGTCTAGGGCAGTACAGTGGTGTTCGGGCAGTGTAGGGGGTCGTGCTGGGGCTGGTGTTTCAGGGTTTAGGGCAGTGCAGTGGTGTTCGGGCAGTGTAGGGGGTTGTGCTGTGGCTGGTGTTTCAGGGTTTAGGGCAGTGCAGTGGTGTTCGGGCAGTGTAGGTGGTCGTGCTGGGGCTGGTGTTTCAGGGTTTAGGGCAGTGCAGTGGTGTTCGGGCAGTGTAGGGGGTCATGCTGGGGCTGGTGTTTCAGGGTTTAGGGCAGTGCAGTGGTATTCGGGCAGTGTAGGGGGTCTTGCTGGGGCTGGTGTTTCAGGGTTTAGGGCAGTGCAGTGGTGTTCGGGCAGTGTAGGGGGTCGTGCTGGGGGTGGTGTTTCAGGGTTTAGGGCAGTGCAGTGGTGTTTGGGCAGTGTAGGGGGTCATGCTGGAGCTAGTGTTTCAGGATTTAGGGCAGAGCAACGGTGTTCAGGCAGTGTAGGGGGTTTTGCTGGAGGTGGTGTTTCAGGGTTTAGGGCAGTGCAGTGGTGTTCGTGCAGTGTAGGGGGTGGTGTTTCAGGGTTTAGGGCAGTGGTGTTCCGGCAGTGTAGGAGGTCGTGCAGGGGGTGGTGTTTCAGGGTTTAGGGCAGTGCAGTGGTGTTCGGGCAGTGTAGGGGGTCATGCTGGGGCTGGTGTTTCAGGGTTTAGGGCAGTGCAGTGGTGTTCGGGCAGTGTAGGGGGTCGTGCTGGGGGTGGTGTTTCAGGGTTTAGGGCAGTGCAGTGGTGTTCGGGCAGTGTAGGGGGTCGTGCTGGGGCTGGTGTTTCAGGGTTTAGGGCAGTGCAGTGGTGTTCCGGCAGTGTAGGAGGTCGTGCAGGGGGTGGTGTTTCAGGGTTTAGGGCAGTGCAGTGGTGTTCGGGCAGTGTAGGGGGTCGTGCTGGGGGTGGTGTTTCAGGGTTTAGGGCAGTGCAGTGGTGTTCGGGCAGTGTAGGGGGTCGTGCTGAGGGGTGGGGTTTCAGGGTTTAGGGCAGTGCAGTGGTGTTCGGGCAGTGTAGGGGGTCGTGCAGGGGGTGGTGTTTCAGGGTTTAGGGCAGTGCAGTGGTGTTTGGGCAGTGTAGCGGGTCGTGCAGGGGGTGGTGTTTCAGGGTTTAGGGCAGTGCAGTGGTGTTCGGCCAGTGTAGGTGGTCTTGCTGGGGGTGGTGTTTCAGGCTTTAGTGCAGTGGTGTTCGGGCAGTGTAGGGGGTCTTGCTGGGGGTGGTGTTTCAGGGTTTAGGGCAGTGCAGTGGTGTTCGGGCAGTGTAGGGGGTCTTGCTGGGGCTGGTGTTTCAGGGTTTAGGGCAGTGCAGTGGTTTTCGGGCAGTGTAGGCGGTCGTGCTGGGGCTGGTGTTTCAGGGTTTAGGGCAGTGCAGTGGTGTTCGGGCAGTGTACGGGGTTGTGCTGGGGCTGGTGTTTCAGGGTTTAGGGCAGTGCAGTGGTGTTCGGGCAGTGTAGGGGGTCGTGCTGGGGGTGGTGTTTCAGGGTTTAGGGCAGTGCAGTGGTGTTCGGGCAGTGTAGGGGGTCGTGCTGGGGCTGGTGTTTCATGGTTTAGGGCAGTGCAGTGGTGTTCGGGCAGTGTAGGGGGTCGTGCTGGGGGTGGTGTTTCAGGGTTTAGGGCAGTGCAGTGGTGTACGGGCAGTGTAGGGGGTCTTGCTGGGGGTGGTGTTTCAGGGTGTAGGGCAGTGGTGTTCGGGCAGT
Source organism: Calotriton arnoldi (assembly GCA_963921515.1). Taxonomy (NCBI): domain Eukaryota; kingdom Metazoa; phylum Chordata; class Amphibia; order Caudata; family Salamandridae; genus Calotriton; species Calotriton arnoldi. Next base: position 548,731 of record CAWUFW010001363.1, on the reverse strand, counting down.
GTAGGGGGTCTTGCTGGGGGTAGTGTTTCGGGGTTTAGGACAGTGCAGTGGTGTTCGGGCAGTGTAGGGGATCGTGCAGGGGGTGGTGTTTCAGGGTTTAGGGCAGTGCAGTGGTGTTCAGGCAGTGTAGGGGGTCGTGCAGGGGGTGGTGTTTCAGGGTTTAGGGCAGTGCAGTGGTGTTCGGGCAGTGTAGGGGGTCGTGCTGGGGGTGGTGTTTCAGGGTTTAGGGCAGTGGTGTTCGGGCACTGTAGGGGGTCTTGCTGGGGGTGATGTTTCAGGGTTTAGGGCAGTGCAGTGGTGTTCGGGCAGTGTAGGAGGTCTTGCTGGGGGTAGTGTTTCAGGGTTTAGGGCAGTGCAGTGGTGTTCGGGCAGTGTAGGGGTCATGCTGGGGGTGGTGTTTCAGGGTTTAGGGCAGTGCAGTGGTGTTCGGGCAGTGTAGGGGTGTGAAGGGGTGGTGTTTCAGGGTTTAGGGCAGTGCAGTGGTGTTCGGGCAGTGTAGGGGGTCGTGCTAGGGTATGTGTTTCAGGGTTTAGGGCAGTGCAGTGGTGTTCGGGCAGTGTAGGGGGTCGTGCTGGGGGTAGTGTTTTAGGGTTTAAGGTAGTGCAGTGGTGTTTGTGTAGTGTAGGGGGTCGTGCTGGGGGCAGTGTTTTAGGGTTTAGGGTAGTGCAGTGGTGCTTGTGTAGTGTAGGGGGTCATGCTGGGGGTAGTCTTTTAGGGTTTAGGGTAGTGCAGTAGTGTTTGTGTAGTGTGGTTTAGGGTAGTGCAGTTGTGTTTGGGTAGTGTAGGGGGTCCTGCTGGGGGTAGTGTTTTAGGATTTAGGTTAGTGCAGTGGTGTTGGGGTAGTGTTTTAGGGTAGTGCAGTGGTGTTTGTGTAGTGTAGGGGGTCATGCTGGTGGTAGTGTTTTAGGGTTTAGGATAGTGCAGTGGTGCTTGTGTAGTGTAGGGGGTCATGCTGGAGTAGTGCTTTAGGGTTTAGGGTAGTGCAGTGGTGTTTTTGTAGTGTAGGGGGTCATGTTTTAAGATGCAACGATCCAATACCTGACCAGTCTGCACTACATAAAACTGCAAAAAAACTAAAAATAAAAAGTGTTTTGCACACTTTTGTCATTGGGCTATATGTGGGCTACATCTGGGTAATATTTGTGCTACATTATGGGCTCTTTTTTCACTGGTGGCCATCTTGGAAGACTTCTTTGTTATGAAGTTTCCTAATTTCCTCATTTACTGCAGTCTCCTCAGTAGGAAATGCTTTCAGTTTTTTACTTTGATTCCATCAAGAAGGCATTCAGATGTGTCACACATTTGCCATAAATTCAGAACGTTATTACTCTAGTTGTTCATTAGATCACTGTAGTAAAGCTACTGCTCACCAAGGAGTTAACTGGAAGTCTACTGCTGGTATTGAAAGTGATTGTTTCAGTCTGCATGTCAGAATTTTCTAATGAAATAGAAGAGGATTTGAGATCTCACTTAAAACATGCACTAAATTTTCTTTTTGCAGCACTAACCATAATTTCTATGGCAAAATGACCCCCCTCATTTTGTTCCTTTTTAAATTAAATGTTTTAAGTGTTACCAGTTTATTCCAATCAAGATGGCTTCAGGTGTGCCATACTTTTGTCATAAGTAAGGCTGTTAGCACTCTAGTTGTTCTTTAGAACACTCTGGGAAGCTGCAGTAGAACACAAAGGCATCAACTGACAGGCTGCTCCTGTTGAAATATAACAGGAAGATATTTGAGATCTCACTTAAAACATGTCCTAATTTTTCTTTCTACAGCACTAACCATAATTTCTATGGCAAAATGAACCCCCTCATTTTGTTCCTTTTTAAATTAAATGTTTTAAGTGTTACCAGTTTATTCCAATCAAGATGGCTTCAGGTGTGCCATACTTTTGTCATAAGTAAGACTGTTAGCGCTCTAGTTGTTCTTTAGAACACTCTGGGAAGCTGCAGTAGAACACAAAGGCATCAACTGACAGGCTGCTCCTGTTGAAATATAACAGGAAGATATTTGAGATCACACTTGAAACATGTCCTAATTTTTCTTTCCAGAGCACTAACCATAATTTCTATGACAAGATGAACCCCATCATTTTGTTCCTTATTAAATTAAATGTTTTAAGTGTTACCAGTTTATTCCAATCAAGATGGCTTCAGGTGTGCCATACTTTTGTCATAAGTAAGGCTGTTAGCACTCTAGTTGTTCTTTAGAACACTCTGGGAAGCTGCAGTAGAACACAAAGGAATCAACTGACAGTCTCTGCCCTTGTTGGATGTACATGTTTTACTGAGAATGTCAGACTTCATTCTCACATGACTGAGAAAGATAATGTGAATTTACAGAAAATATGCTCTCATTTTAGCTTCTGGGGCACCTTCCAAAACTGTATGGGACAAGCATGTGAAAATAGTTTTCTCTCAAACATGATTCATGATATCCCAGCAGAAGGTTTTTCACAGGGTAAAATCACCTTAGAACACACCACAATTCCTGAAATTAGTATGGTACCATCAACAAATGAATTCTAATGTAACTAAAGTCTGTTATCACCCTTTATAGTTCTCCTTTTGGTAACCCTCAAAATCTTCGATTCACTACAATGCATTTCAATGGGGTACTATCATTTATATTGGTCCCAAGATGGCTGCCAGCAATTCCAGGATGAAGTGCTGACAGCCAATCAGATCTCACGATGACATGTGTGGTTAAGCTCCGCCCAGATATATATGTGTTTTTACTTTTGATTTTTCAGCAACTACTGAACGGATTTACACCATTTAACAAAAAGGGTTCTTTTTGAACCAAGAACTACCTCTTTGCCAAATTTGGTGTAATTCCGTTCAGCAGTTCGGGCTGTAGCCTTGCATAAAGTTTCCTATGGGAAATTGATTTTTTGACTCTTATTTTTTTAATTTCTCCGCAACTACTGAACGGATTTACACCATTTAACAAAAAGGGTTCTTTCTGAACCAAGAACTACCTCTTTGCCAAATTTGGTGTAATTCCGTTCAGCAGTTCGGGCTGTAGCCGTGTCTAAAGTTTCCTATGGGAAAATGAATGGGGAAAACACGTTTTGGGACCCCCTTTTTCTCGGCCCCCGCTTGACGAATCACCCTGAGACTTTCAGAGTAGGAGCGGACCGGAGCGGGCCATAAAGTTTGAAAAGTTCGCGAAGATTCGTCAACCGACGCAAGAGTTATTTCAAATAGAATGTCGCGGATTTCCTATGGAAAATAGGTCCTAACTATAACTATCTACTGGCGACCGCCAGTAGATAATATATATATATATATATATCTGAACAAACCCTGCTCCACATGGAAGAGAGCACGCACACGAGGAATGCTGGGTATAGACATTTTTCATTCATAGGGTCTCCGACGACCTGGCAAACAAAAGAGACGCGTTTCGGCTGGCACAGCAGCCTTTTTCAACCTGGTGAGCGCCATTTACTTTGCACATTTATATTATATCACTGTCATAGACATAGAAAGCAGATCTAAGTTCCACCTCTTAGAAAACAGATACACACTGTTTAAAACTAAGAAAAAGTGCACGCAAAATGCATACATGTAAAAAACATTCAATCAAATAAGTGGTCACAATAATATTTAAACAGAATTGTAACAACCCATAGTGCATTTGACAAAAATCCATTAACTGCAAAGTGCATCATCGGACCACTGAAATATGCATGCAATGTAAACAATTACAATTATACTGGAAATATATCTATTTCATTGTAAAAGAACATCTGCTGTCGTTGTCTTATATCTTAAAAAATAGCGCAAACCCCTTTCGTAAAACATTTAAAAATAATATATATATATATATTTATATGAGATGGTTTTTAAATGGTTTGGGGGCATTTTTAGGGTTTTGTGTTGGTATGGTTTGTGTTTTAAATGTAAGTAGTAGGTAAGTATTAAGTATATATATATATATATATATATATATATATATATATATATATATATATATATATATATATATATATATATTCACTGAAAAAACCAAAGGTTACAGGGATGTTATAGTTAGGCTTAGAATTCACTCATACAAAATCAGTGAAATTCAGCATTTCCAGTTACCTGAGCGAATATTAACTTACGCCCCCGCAATGTACTGCTTATGACCTCACATATTACATCCACTCACAGACAGATACACAGTCACACATCCACTCACATAATATATGTTAGAAGTTGTAGCACTCATTAGTAGTACACAAATTATAGAAATTTAGCTTTTGTAGTACCTTAGTATATATGTCTAACACTCATAAATGTTTTAGAAAACACTCCCAATCACTGGATGATGTCATCATTGATGCCATGAGTGATATCACTGACAATGTCATGAATGATGTAATATGTGAGTTCAGAAGCAGTGCATTGCAGGAAACTATAACTCCTGAATTTCACTGGTTTTGTACGAGTAAATTCAGAGCCTAACTATAACGCCCCTGTAACCTTTGCTTTTTTTCTGTAAATTTCTAAAGTTTTTTAAATTCTATTTCCTAACTATAACGTCCCTGTAACCCTTGGTTTTTCAGTGAATTTCTAGGTTTGTTTTCACGTTAAGTAAGATGCCCATCGCAATGCACGGTGGGAAGGGTAGTTGGACGCAGGGCCTGCCCTGGCATTGTGCTGCCCACATCCAACCTTGCTGCGCCTGCCCCCTCTCCTCCTTGCCATCCATTACCCATGTCCCTGTTCCCTCATTACAGCCCTGTGTGACTGTTGTTCTGCCACTGCCCTCCTGCCCTGCACAGTTAGCTTGCTCCCCCATCCACCTCCTCCCTACCATGTACTGTCCAAGTCCATGCACCACCCCCCTCCCTCCATCCCTCCATGGTCTGATGTGCTGCCACTGCCCTCCATTTAGCTTGATGTCCCTGCCCACTCTTCCTGCCCTCTGTTGCCCAATTCTATGCCTCCTCATTGCCCTCCTGCTTAGCCTCTGTGCTTAGCTTCCCCCTACTCTTTCCCCCTGCTCTCTGATATAAAAAATTGTGACTATTGTCTCCTAAATTTAAATCCTGTCCAATTTAATTTGAATTAGACTAAGTGCCTGATTACGTAGTAATAAGTGCCTGATATCCCATCTGCCTTATTTAAGTTCTGTTGTATCCTACGGAACATGTAATATGGCGTATGGGATATCTGTCACATTTGTGACAGACTTTCCCATTTACCAATTTTGTAATCAGGCCCCAAGATGAAGCCACCGTCAGATTTGTGTATGTATTCACTTGAAGAATGGGGCATGAGAAATATATAAAAATGGTGGGCTTACCATAGGTCCCACTCTAAACTATGTCCTCATTTCGTGTTGGGGAACCGTGACCCCCCTTCTTTTGATAAACTTCTCAGTTGTGAACAGTACATCACAGCTTTATAGCTCTATTCACATTATATAAGTTACAAACCTACAAACAGACATACATACATCATAGAGATGGTTTCTAATGGATGCATGATATTTTCATCTTGCTAAGTTATTTTGCCAGATTCTATACGGTAAACAATGGGTTTTACAAATTTGCTTTTAAAAATTCTAATAATGATTAAAATTTAAACATATCCATGAAATAAGTTAACCCTGCTGAAATTTTCACGCTACCTTATTAGAATCAAATTATACCGATAAATGTGAAGCAAAAACAATTAAGTTGGAAGTTATGGGGGTGTACGAAATTTGTGTAATTTGTACTTTTGAAATAATTTCAAATGTAGTGAAAATAATGTGAAATCTAAAACTGCCATTTGACGCTATATTTTGGTGTCAAATGTGTCCTTTTATCCATTTTGGACTCTAGTACTCATTACGGGCTAAACAAAAATGCAAAAAAACACAAGCACCGGAAACATCAAAATTCTCACATTCTGGTAATTTGTGTTATAGTGCAATGAATATTTTGTATGTGGTATAACATTATTTTGAGGATTTGGTGTAAGAAGAATAAGCCAGAATTGTAAGATTACACCAGTGTGACAAAAAAATTCACCCAGGCCTACTTATAAACAGTATTGAATTGTTTTGGTATGAAAAAATAGCATTGCATTCTTACAGTGAGAACTGATGTTTTTTTATAAAGTGTATTATGACACCGGGCATGCTGATCTGAAATAAGCTCTCTCACCTTTACAAATCCTATTTTGAAAGCAGACGAAGCTAGACACTGTTTTGACATTTGGACAACCTTTAAGTGAGCGGAAATTTGTTATAGCACCTTATGTGAATTAAAGCTGGCTCCCCTGTCTAAGCATGTGGGAGATGAGACAGCACTTAGCGCTCAAAGAGGGAAAATAAATGCTTGAATCTTTTAGGAATGATGTGCTTTGTTATATCGGTTAGTATTTCCAGCAGCGTGTGCCAAAATGTGAGTACCAGCATAGAGAATGCACCATTTCCTAGCTAGTAATACTGTTCATAGGGATGCTATTTGCAGTCCAAAAGATTTGTATTTATATTTAAGGTATGTAATAGTATGAAAACATCAGAGCACTGTAGAGAGATGTTTTTTATTGCAGTAGCAGCATTGGAAACAAGTTTCTGAGCCAGGCATGGTAGAGCGGTTGCTATCTTGCCCAATCCGCGACACAGATCACCACACTCTGCTGAGCTCCGCAACCTTGGTGAAAAAGCACCCAATCTGGTGGTACTCTGTGGTTGACACCCTTTTGATGGCAACCTGAGTGTCCCCAGCTGCTGGAGATCTGGCCTTGAGTCCCCAGCTTTTAGTGCAGACCTTGCTGTGGGCTCCGTTCCCATGCATGGGCAGGCCTTGGAGGCCCGGCCGCAACAGGGGCAGCTGGTGAACTTGAGGCTGCCATACATGGCACTAGCCAAGTCTGGGGGCCACTGGGGACCATGTGGGAGCGCCAAACCTTGGTATCCGCCCCGTCTGCATACTGGGGTCTCACCCTGCCTCAGCTGTACCATCGGGCAGTGCTTAATTTGAGCCAGTGGTTTCTGGCACTTAATTGTCAACACCGGTTCCTGTGAAAGTCTGCCACAAGGTGGTGCTGTCTGGCTAATTTAGAAATAAACACAACAATAGTTAATTATAAATTCAATATACATTACAAATGACTATTACCTGCCACCCAACCCATTCTTATAGCTTTGGGGGCTTGAAATAGTCTGAACTGTCACACTTGAAGGAGTCCAATGGTTCCTTCCTTAATGGCAGAATTGTTGGGGGAGGTCAAGTAGTCACATAAAACATCTTCCACGGCAGAGCAGTGTCCTCTTAAAACCTACAACAGTTGTAATAATATGTCAGCACAAAAACATGTCACAAACGTCACACAAACGGAGACCAGTATCAAAGTCGCAGCCCAGGCAGATTCAATACAAATAAAAGGACCAACAAACATCTCCTTAAAACAGTAAACCACAACATAAAAAACAGCAGAAGCCTCGCCAAACTCCAGCCCACACCCCTCTCTCAAGAAAAGGGAACGTAAACGCTTGAGGAAAGCGAGGAAATGTAAAGGAAAAAACGAGTATTCACACGCTATCTACACAAATGGAAATCCCCGACCAGAATAGCGATGAGAAAAGAGTCAAAGAAACAGATGAAGATTATAACTCTGTGGTTTGCAAAGAACCCAGTAGGGACAACCACACGCAGCTAGTCACCGACCAACCTACAGAATCAATTAAACATCCACAGCCACTACAATGTATAATGTATTCAATCGTCCGGATGCACTTGAGGAGAATAAGACAAAAGGACTAGCCAAACTCATGACTTGCACCTCCCAAACTAACTCAGTAGCCCCAACAAACCTTCACAAAATCAAAGACTTCAGTTAAGAATAAGAGGAGTGAAGCTTCATTGGCAAGAAGTTCCCTAGTCACAGAACTCAGCATTTCAGATACCGACACAGACAGGAGGCCACTTACTACTGAAAGGCCCGAAAATGCATTTGGACAGACAATCCTAATAGACACAAGAAACATCTTAACAAGAAGCACAGGAGTAGTCCCCATAACGGATCTTCAAAGTACACCCCCACCCCGCATTGAGCAAACAACATATGCCCCAATAATCCATCAAGGGCTAATCGAAGCATCAGCAGAGTCTCCAACATACGGTACCAAGATGAAGGTGAGGAATCTCTTAAGTCGGGATAATGTAAAGATCGAGCTGATTCCTCATTACACATCGAGGGGCGCCCATGATACTTCAAATTGAAGAGCAATACTTTGATTATTAGAAGCCCTACCAGGTCTGATGCATATCAGATCAAGTAATCTAGAAAGAATCAAGTTCAAATCAGACCTTGAAAAACCAGGAACCAACATCACGATTACAAGCTGGTCAGATGCGACAATAGCAGAACAAATATGGCAGCACTGAGAATCCTTCGCGACATGGGGTATTGAGCTAAGAAAGGTGGCGCCAACACGTTATCTTAGCCCATTACAACGGCCCAAATCAACACTAAGCATATTGAAGGGAGCAACAGGACTGGACCATCCCAGTATAATAAACGAGGGCTAACAAATAATCTGACATATTCTCATCAAAGGTCCCTAACACCAAATTGCCAACTTCAAAGAAAATCAGCATGTTAGTCTCAGTAGAAGCACAAACAAAAGGAAAGCATGGGAGATGTCACAACGCTCCACCACTTCATCTCATTGTTGCAAAATTTGCCCCTGGAACGTGAATGGCCTAAATAGCAAGGCGGACAAGGACGACTTCTTAAAATTCCTCCAAGAACACGGTATCTTGCTACTGCAGGAAACTTGGCAGCTTAAAAATACCCCAATAGTGGGCTACAAGGAATACCAGAATACAGCAATAATAAAAGCAAGCACTGGGACAGCTAAGGGTGGTCTATCGATTTACATCTCCACCGACATTCTCTGGGAACATGAAGAAGTGGTCTTGGACACAACATGGATGCAGTGCATTAAACTAGCTGCTGTCCCTTACTTCACTTTAATAATTTTGAATATTTACATACACCCAGACTCTAAGCACAAGGCGTAAAAAATCCAGTCATTGATAGGGTCGCTCAAAGCACTAAAATCCACATATCCCCAAGCGAGCATAATAGTGTCAGGGAATTTCAACAGGAATCTATTACAGAGCCCAGATAGCAGATTAACCGGACAAACACAGGAAAAACAGGCCAATTAAACAAGATGCGATTTGCCTGGCAAATCATGCATTTTAGCGCTCGAGGACCTCGACTTGTTCACGCTAAACGGACGCTGTCCCTTGGACTGCCCAGCAGCTTTTACAAGAGTGACTGAAAAGTTCTGCTCTACCATAGATTTCAGCCTAGTAGAACCAGGCTTGTATAAGTACATTTCTAACTTTAACATAAAAGAAAGATCGGAGAGCGATCACTTTGCCCAAATTTTCACCTTGGATCTCACTCCTGCCAGGACCCAAAAAGTCAACGTTTTCATCTCAGTAGCTCAGCCCTATTATTTAAGGCATCTTAAATGTAATGAAGAGTCAATAGAAGCCATATGGAGACTAGCACTATTCTGTCACATGCTGCCGACAACATAACCCAGACAGAGGTTTGGGAGGAATTAGCCAAAACCTTAATCTTAAAATTTTCGATCAATCACTTAAGCCACAAAGCAGAAGGAAGTACCGGAGCAGCATAGTTCACTAAAAAACTTAAAGATCAGGAAAAAAAAACTCAACAAAAATTGTAGAAATGAAACGATCATATAAAAAAGAGATCAGGGTAGCGAAATAGAAACATAATGAGGATATTTGGACAAAACTATTGCATTCAAGTCAGAAAAGAAACACCAAACGTTTTTGGGCCAAAATAAATAACCTAATAAACGGGAAAATGGGCATCAAAACACAGACATTACGGAATCTGTTTGGACAAACCATATAATCACGGTATACAATGAAACGTCACAGCATAGTACATCGATAAGACAAGCAGAACCATGACGGGTTCAACCAGCTTCAAACTATAAAGAGGACACCACACTAAATACAGGAAAGCAGCCGAGGTCATCAATGTCACCATTAATTTCGACCAAGAGGTCGAGACCAGCTCCCGTTCCAACGACCTCAAACATAGCTGGGACTCAACCACCTTATGAAACTAAACATCTCCCACCCTTCATCAACCGTCGACAACACCTTAGTGGACCAAGCCAGCTCTACAGAAAGAGATGCACATTCAATCAGGCCCCCACTAAAGAGCTCAAGCACTAAGGATGCTAGCACTAAGTTGGCACAAAAGCAGGTCACGCATTTCATAAAAAAACTCAGATCAGAGGGGGCACCTGCGGCAAATGGCCTACCAAATGCCTTATTCAAAAGGGCCCCTAGCTTCTGGTCTACAAAACTAACCCCCTTGTTTACATACGTGTTGGAAACTGGCATCATTCCAGACTCATGGCAAGGTAGTATACTCCAACCAATACACAAAACAGAGCGGCGTTCCAATCCTAACTACAGATTAATCGCACTAATAGATGTGGAGGCCAAGATATATGCTACAAATCTGTTGCTTGAATTAGGGGACTGGGTGACCAGCATCAATCTAGTTGCCAAAATGCAAACAGTTTTTCGCGTAGGAATGAGTACTTTAACCAACTTATCAGCAGTCACTCTCTTGGCTGAGTAAGCTATCTCAAAAGCAAGTACACTTTATGCATGCTTTATAGACCTCAAAGCAGCCTTCGACATGGTCCCAAGGGCCATGCTGTGGAAAAAATGGAACGTTGGGGAGCCCCGGCAAAACTGCTCAAGTCAATCATAAATCTTTATTCAAATACACGGGATCAAATCAAACTAGGAGACGGCTGAAGCGTAACCAGCAAAATCTTCACCAACAATGGCCTAAAACAGGGGTGTGTCTTGGCACCCTGCTTGTTCAACATCTACGCAGCAGACTTGGAGAACCACCTACGCCAAGTACAGGGAGACACCCCGAAATTGAGCAATGAACAAATAGCAAGTTTGCAATATGTAGATTACATAGTTTTGCTCAGCAAGACTCCACGAGGTATACAAAGGCTGATCTCCCAATTGGAGGACTACACATCAAATGTGCACCTAGACCTCAACTACAACAAAACTAAGGTCCTGTGCTTCTTGAGCACACACAAAAGACAACCCAGATACACTTGGAAGGTAAACAGTAACATCTTGGAACAGGTCTTAACTTATAAATACCTTGGGGTATATTTAGATCGCCACCTGAATTACAAACAGCATATGTCATCCAGGCAAGCAAAAGCAAATACATTGTTATTTGCATTCAAAATCTTGCAGCAAAAGTTAAGAGCCTGCTCAACAAATCATCTCTTGAAGGTTAATGCAGCTAAATTCATGCCCTCGATTTATTATGGATCAGAATTACTCAAAAGTAAAGACCCAGCAAGTCTGAACACCGTACACTCCAGCCTCTTTAAAAAATTGTTCAGAATTCCAGGCAGTTATCACAAGCACACATCAGGTTGGAGTTTGGATTAAACAACCAGATCCCAGTCAGACAAGGCACATTCATAAATTATCATTGGAGAATGAGGGCAGCAGCCGAAAACTCCTTGGCCCACCAGTGTTAGCTTGAAATAGAAAAACAAGCAAGTGCAAAGAACTCATCCTACACTTTACTGCACCAGTCAATTGCAGTCCTAAAGGTAGAAGATACCTGGCACACTATATCAGAATACCCCGAGTTCAAATGGGTAATCAACAAAGCTACCAGACTGCAATCATTCTCATCAGACAAAGCAACTTTGGCGAACAAAAAGCAAGCGTGGGTGGTCATGCCAACATACAAAGTTTAAAACCCCAACCATATCTGTCAGAACATTTTTCGGAATCAAAAAAGCATACCCTGATGCTACTTAGGCTGGGAGTTTTCTCATCCAAAGACTTAACACCGGAATGGAAACAAACTTGGCCAACCATGGAGTGTCGTCTATGCGAACACAGTAGTGAATCATTACTCCACTTATTATGCAATTGTCTGGCGCTCCTACCACTCCGGAAGAATTTATTACGGCCAACATTAAAACAGCTGCAAATAAGAACATGCCGATCGGCCGTAATAAAGCTACTAGGAGGCTCTACAGTTCAGCTAGCATGCAAGGCAGTAAAGTTTCTGGCCCTAGTAGCCAAGGAGTTAGAAAAGGGACACAAGCGACTCTAGTCTGCTGTTGGGGGTCTGTCACTTCCCTCCTCTCCTTTTCCATTCTAAAGTGAATAGCACTTTTATGCCCCAGGCTTTGCATATAAGGCCACGGAACATTCACAGCACACTGAGAGGACAATTCAACAAACAGCCCGGTCTGAGCACTATAAGCCCTCACCCGTGACATTAAGGCTGCGGCTGCACAGAGGAAAAGGCTTTATACGCACATGAACTTTGCCTTGCCCGATTGCATAAGTGCTGCTTATTTGTATTTTGCACCAGCACTTTGAGTTATCACCTCACTTGTTATGTCACAAAATCGACTGTCTCAGCCATCATCACGATGTTTTGACCTGAGTGTGTTCTACCTTCGGCCTCTAGATTTGTTCAACTTAGCAGGTGTTTTAGTCTGATTAATTGTAGAAACTAGAGGTGGCAACCAGTGGTGGCTGGTGACATTTGAAAGTGGTGGGGCGTAAAGTTATCGTGGTACTGCACTGAGGGGGGGTTCTCCCCCCGAGACAATTTTGAAAAAAGAGTGGATAAATGGAGCATTTTCAAGCAAATTTGAGGAAGCAGGAAGGTTGATAAAGCACTTGCGAAAGTGTTATGACAGGATCTGTAACAACATCCTTATATCCATCAACTTCACCCCAACACAAGTACAAACACACTCAAACACTATCAAGTACACACATAAAGCACGAGTCACAAACATTTGTTTAGGCTTAAAGACCTGTACACAGAGACTGCTGCAGCTGCAAGCAGACGTTGAAATACTCGATTTACTCACAAAGTGACAAACACAAAACCCGCAGCCAGACATACTGGGCCCGGGGCCACCTCACAAGCACCCCTGGTCACACCTTCCCCTTTCTGGGAGCTTCCATGAGATGCGCTGGGCTGGATGAGGAAACACTGAGTGCTTGTCCCAGCAAGTCGAGTTTCTTTCTGTGTTCAAAAATGACCACCTTCCTTTTTCTGCCTCCCACTCATTTCTGTGTTTTGGTGTGTTTGTGTCTCACACCCTTCACCATCTCTGCCACCCTCTCCTCAGCTGCCCTCTGCACTTCCCCCTCACCTTTAGGTCTCCCCCATCACTCTTTCTACCTCCTGTTTCCCCCACACAGCTCTGCCTGAATTGCACCCTCTTTCATGTTCATCCTTTCACTCTCTCCTTGCTGTCACTCTTTTCACTCCCCTTTGCCCTCCCCCTCCTCTCTGTGAACCTCTCTCTCTGTCACTCTCCTCTCATTGCCACTCTTTCCATTCTCATTTGGCCCTTATGAATCTCATCTCACGCTCTTCATCTCCATCCGTGTCACTCTCTCTTTGCTGTCACTCTTTCCACTCCCTTTTGCCCTTCCCTCCTCTCTGTGAACCTCTCTCTCTGACCTCCATCTCTGTCACTCTCCTCTCATTGCCATTCTTCCACTCTCATTTGCCCTTATGAACCTCATCACACGCTCTTTATCTCCATCCGTGTGACTCTCCTTGCTGTACCTCTTTCCACTTCCCTTTGTCCCTCCCTGCAAATCTCTCTCATCTGCATCTGTCACCCCCTCTCATTGACACTCGTTCCCCTCCCCTCTGTCCCTTTCTCCTCTCTGTGAACTTGTCTCTCATCTCCATCCCTGTCACTCTCCTCTCATTGTCACTCTTTGCACTCCCCTCTGTCCATCCCTCCTCTCTGTGAACCTCTCTCTCATCTGCACTCCCTGTCCCCTCCTTTCATTGTCACTCTTTGCACTCCCCTTTGCTCCCGCCCTTTCCATTTCTTGATCTGTGGCTACTTCTTCCCACTCTTCCTTTCCCTCTCTCTCTCCTCTTACGCTTTTATTTTAACTCTCTGTCCATATTACACCAAAGGTAACATAACCTGGACGCTAGCTTACCACTTAGGCGCGAAGGTGGGAGATAAAGCTGCCAAGCCTGGTGTGGTGCACACGCTTCCGCTTATCCTCGCCTCTACCTCTCCTCACCTCTCTCTCCCCCACCGCTATCTGTTTATTTCTATCGCTCTAGGCTCTAGCTTATTCGTATCCCGCACACCTGCCTTTCTGCCTGTGCCCTACCCTGGTGCTAGTTTCCCTGACTTTTCTTGTTGGCTCCCACTCACTTTTTGTCATGCGGTGCCTGTCTTTTACTAACTGCCAACCCTTTCTGTGTATTGCTCACCGCTTGCTCCGATCTCTCGCTCTCTTTCTCACCATCCCATTCATGGCTTCTCTTCCCTCCCCTTCCTCTCTCACTTGGCCTGTCAACCTCTCTCTCATGCCTTCGTTCTCCCTTTCTGCACACCACGATGCTGCCTGCGTGACAGCCTTGAGAAGAGACAAAGCACTAGCCGAACCATCCAGAGATGTAAATCGGAAAACAATTGTAATTAAAAATATGATAAAGAATAAAAAATAAAAAAAATAAACCTGTCCTGGTGTTTCAATAAAGTTCATACAATCGTATCACTAAATTGAGTGACATTTATTTACAGCAATACTTTTTTTTAAACTTTAAACATTCAGGATTACCCCATGCCATGATGACGTTTCCACGAGCGACGTAAAATGTCAGCCTGTCATGTCCTCTATCTATGTAGCCTATAAAATTGTTAAATGTGAAGCTTTATTATTTTATATATAGGCGAGGCTTTGTAGAGCACACACCCTGCACTGAATTACTTCAGTGTGCTCTTAAACTGGAGGAGAAAGGAAAATGAAACCGAGTGAAGTAAAACAATAGATTGGTCATGAATCACACCGTTCGGACACATGGGGACGCCGGGATTAGAATCCAGGATTACATATTGTGCAGTTTTGTGCTCTTAAACTGGAGGAGAAAGGAAAATGAAACCGAGTGAAGTAAAACAATAGATTGGTCATGAATCACACCGTTCGGACACGTGGGGACGCCGGGATTAGAATCCAGGATTACATATTGTGCAGTTTAACAGACGCGGCTCGCGGGGGACTTGCGGGGGGGGGTTGTGCCGGGGGCCCGGGGGATTCTTGAAATAAAAAAGAAAATCCTACCTGACTCTAAGGAGGTCCGCCGTCCGCGCCGCCTCGGGTCCGACTCCGTTTGGCCCTGCCTACAGCCCCTCTCAGCCAATCCTGGCGCTGCTGGCAGCGCCAGGATAGGCTTAGGGCACGGTTACCTCTCGCCCGCCTGCCCATTAGGAGACCGAGGTTTGAGCCTTTGCTCAACCCTCGCTCTCCTAATGGGCATGCGCAAGGCAGTGCACACACAAAGGCGCATGACTGGGCACGGCGCGAAAATTCGGTGCCCTTGCCCACTCATGCGCACTTGTGCTGCAGTGCTGACCCTGGTCCCTCTGACAATCATGTCAGTCAACATGACGCAGGACCGCCCACCCCCTTCAGACTCTGAAGGGGGTGGGCGGTCCGACGTCATGCTGACTGACATGATTGTCAGTTCTCCCTCGGCTCTTTGAACTTAAGTAAACTGATTGTTTACTTAGGTTCAAAGACGCCGAGGGAGCTGCGGGGGGGCTACGCCCCAACGCCCCAATGGACGCACCGCCCCTGGTGGCAACCCTAGGATTTTATTAATTGGTTTTATATTGTAAATAGATAAGTCTTTCGGATTCTTTGGTTTAATATTGCAAATTGATTAGA
This sequence comes from Calotriton arnoldi, assembly GCA_963921515.1. NCBI lineage: Eukaryota > Metazoa > Chordata > Amphibia > Caudata > Salamandridae > Calotriton > Calotriton arnoldi. The sequence goes on along the minus strand of CAWUFW010001363.1, from coordinate 532,943 downwards.
ATGTAATGAATTTTAAACAACTATTTTTTGATAAACAATTTGAAATTTTCTATGATTTTAAATTGTATAATTTTAATTAATCAAACAATAAACATTATTCAATTCAGAGTCCGATGGTTAGTTGTTATGGTCTTTGGCATCATGGCAGGGGCAATGTGTGGTGCAAGCTGCAGTGGCCTCCTGATGAGAGCCCTGGAACTTATGTTTTTACAAATTAAGCACTGATCAGGGGAGGCGGCTAGATGCTGGGGGTAGGAGGTGGAACCGGGGGCTTCATGACCACTAATGGATTCCTAATTGACTGGTGCTTGTATAAACATTTTTAAACATTTAATGCCCAGGTAACAGAAAGTGGGGTCAAATATTTGCCTTATACTGTATGAGGCCCGTTTTACGTCGATCACTACCAACAAGTTTGGCCCTAATGGCGGTGCCTGAACTGCATAGAGAGCATTGCACTGTGATATTCCGCAAGGGGCTGCATCCTTAAGACACTAAGGGTCCTGACTGTACATTGGAGAAGTGAAGAGGGACAGATCTGAGTTCTTTCCTCATGGATGTGTGGAAAGGGTGCCACTTTTGGGGGCTGCAGTGCAGAGTCGATTATACCTACGTTTAGAGACCTCTTTGGACTTCCGTAATGTGAATATACCCAGGTGGCCAGTTGAGGGGTTCTGTATTTCTCTGTTAAATACTGTGAGCCCCTCCTGAGCCCTACACTGGTTGCGAAAATTGGTAAGGCTAAACAGAAGAAGCAAAGCAGGCTTACTTTTGAGAGATGTGGAACCATTGGACACTCACCTACCTCTGGCAGGGCTAGCGTAGGGACACCTGGGTACTGGGAGCCTGGTCCTAGGGTATCTATTGAAGCCCTGCTTGGTTTAATGCAAGTCTGACCTCAATATATGGGAAGATAGACTCTCTGACCAGTCAACTTGACTGTCTCACTGAGTGCCTGGATAGGCAAAACCTATGTCTTGACGGTTCAGAGAAAAGGATCTCAAACATGGAATATGACTGTGCTGCCACTGCTGGTAAGGTCTCCCAACTTGAAAAATTAATGCAGACAATAGCAGCGAAAAATGAAGATTTAGAAGCCTGCTCCTGCTGCAACAAAGTCATTATTACGGGGGTACCTGAATCTATGAATATGGGTTATCCAGATGTATTAATTCAAGCTTTGCTGTCTGATCTTCTAGGCAAATAATTGATTTCCACTGCTTTCTTGGTCGAGAGAATGCCCTCGCAGACCCTCATTGGGCCCCTCCTCAACAATAGGGATGGGGATAAAGTGGTCATTATGCTAGAGAGAAATATTTCCAAACAAAGCTGTCTCATCTTCCTGGACTTTACCCAGGCTGTACAAGAGGCCAGGCGCAAGTTCATTGACCTTAAGCATACCATGAGCTCCAGGGGCGTGAAATATGCCATTTTGTATCCGGCCCGATAGTGGGTGGAGCTGGACGGCAAGCCATGAATATTCTCAGCGGAGGTGAGACAGACATGTAAGAAGTTTTTCAACTTACAAAGGACTACCCCAAACTCTAATTGTTCTCTGGACAGCAATGAAATGTGCACTTCACACGCTCCTCTCAGTGATATAGAGGAAAGGCACTGCAACTCTTTGTCTGATGCTGTAACCTAGGAGTCAGTCTATAATGCCTATCTACCTCATGGACTGTTTTGTTACTAATTTCTGACCTTAATTCCCGAACTTTGATTCTGGTTTATTGAGGCATATAATTCCCCACCTAATTTACCACAGACACCATTACCTAATCCTTGTAATAGAGCAGAAGTGGTTGCTGTTCTGTCACGCCCTGGGTATGAATCACCATATTTTTACTCGAAAGGGTTTGGCTTTTGAGTTTCAGGAATTCATGGCACTGACAGTTGGGGATCCCAGTATGGGAGGGGGTGAAGTTGGGGAGGTGGATAGCATCCATTTTGACTCCATGCAACAAGAGAACCATACCTCAGGTGTTTGGTCAGTGACTAAAACACATTGCACACTCTCAGTTCAGTTTATGTCCCCAGAAAATTGGAACATGAAATTATCCTGTAATATTTAGGACCTAAACAATGAGAGCAAAATGAGAAGGGTACTGGCATATTTAGAACACCATCAAATAGATATTTCTGTGTTGCAGGGAACTCATTAGCCACCAGTGCAATCGGCTATTTTAACGAAATATGGGGATCACACCAATACTTCTCTTACATCCAAGGGGGCTTACATTTTAATCCGTAAACATGTTGATTTGGAGCTCAAACAGTGCATGATAGATGGTGAGGGAAGGTATGTTTTCCTTGAAAGAGACCCTCTGTGATCAAGAACTTGTGCTCCCAAATGCATATGCTCTAAATGTAGATTCCAAGGATTTTCTCTGGGATATTTATGCCACTGTAAGATGCTCTGATACTGGAAAAATATGTGGATGTGATTTAATTTAGTCATCAATCCAAAACTGGACTGCACCAGTGATGTAGGCCCCAGACATACGCAGGCCTTTTGGACAATAACTGAAATAATAGACACTTACTTTCTAGAAGATATCCGGCGACATCGATGTTGCAAAGTCATCCTGTGTGCCCTGTGCACCCCATTTGTTGCTGACTGGTACTGGTGGTAACAGACTCTGACTGTCCCTGGGCTCTGCCTAACCAGGCCCAAGGCCAGTGCTATGTTGAAAACACAGTGAAAACACACACAAACATGAGGGTACACTATATATTAGGGTAGACTTATAATTGACATGACCTACCCTATAAGTCCCTAGTACATAATAGGGCAGGGGGGTAAAACTACTTTTAAGTCCCTAGTGCATGATAGTGCATGGCAGTTTAGAGGGTAGCAGCCTTTGTTGCACTTGCATGCGTGCACTGCTGAGAGCCTGAGGTCATTTTAAAAGCAGCCCTGTGTTGCAGAACTGCTTTTAAATGTAAATTGTGCCAAAACTCGACCTTGGTGGCAGGAGCACTTAAAATGTGATACACTACAATATTTTTGCCTTTTAGGTACCCCCAGGGTCTCCCCTAAGTGTCCCAGGTGTGGGGGGGAGGGGGTCATGTCATTATAAGGAGGGCCATTATAAAATATGTTTTATAAGCCCTGGCGATAGAGGAATTGCATATTTCACTTTCCCCATTTTAGTAAAGTGCCTCCCAAAACTGACTTTGATACTAGGAGCACTGTGGAGTGAGGATCTACACTACTTGGCATATTCAGGACCCCTAAAGTCTCCCCTAGGTGTCCCGGGGTGGGGGGTCCTGTAACTATAAGCAGGGGTCTTATAGAAGATGTTTTATATGAGCTGATGATGGCGAAATTGCACATTGCAGTTTCTGCATTGTAGATGCCTAGCCAAATAGGATGTTTATGTTTATGTTTATAGATTTTGTAAAGCGCATAGCTGCCCATGGGCCTCCCAGCGCTGCGAACCAGGACTAGGTGCGGATGCCTCTCAGCCTGGGAATAGCCAGGTCTTTAGTTTCTTTCTGAAAGTTTGTTCCTCCGTGGTCATTCTTAGCTCTAATGGTATTGAGTTCCATAATTTCGGAGCCAGATGTGAGAAGGATCTTCCCCCCCATCTGGCTCTCCTTATTCTGGTAGTTGTGGCAAGATGTTCCGAGGAGGATCTCAGAGTTCTATCTGGTATGTATGGGGTGATCAAATTTTTCAGTAGTGTTGGGCCTTTTCCCTTAAGGGCTCTATGTGCTATACATAGCGCTTTAAACTTGATCCTTGCATGCACGGGCAGCCAGTGTAATGATTTCAAAGCTGACTTAGTGGATTCATGCAGAGGGATTTTTCATAGAAGTCTGACTGCCGCGTTTTGCACCACCTGCAGTCTGTTAAGAACATATTTAGGTGACCCCAGAAAGAGAATATTCCCATAGTCCAGGCGGGACACCACCAATGCCTGAACCACGGTTCTCTGTGCTTTCTCTGGGATGAGGTCCAAGATTTTTCGGAGCATCCTCAGGATTCCGAAACAAGTGGCCGCAAGTTTGCTGGCTTGAGTCTCCATTGTGAGGTGGTGATCTAACCATACTCCCAGGTTTTTTATGGAGTTTTTATGTCCCGGTGGGTGCCCTAGTTCTTCCGGCCAGTTCACGAAGATTTGCAGATTTATTTTGTTGCCCAAAAACATGAGTTCAGTCTTGTCCCCATTAAGTTTTAGCCTGCTGTAGGTCATCCAGCTGGCTATTTTTATCATGCACGGAACTACCGAATTATTTATTGATTCAGCATCCTTTGCAACAGAAATTACCAGTTGGATATCATCTGCATAGGTAATTATTGACAATCCATATTCCTGGACTATGTCGGCCAATGGCTGCATATATAGGTTGAACAGTGTGGGGCTCAGGGAAGAGCCCTGGGGAACCCCACATGTAACTTTGAGACTATCTGAAAGCAATCCTCCTTCAGTGATTTGGAAGGACCGGTCGTTCAGAAAAGATGTGATCCATTTTAGGGCCTGACCCTGAATTCCTGCCCTTTCAAGCCTGAATGCGAGTGTCGTATGGTCCACAGTATCAAACGCTGCGCTCAGGTCTAGCAGAAGGATAGCGGCCTCGCCCCCCTGGTCTAGAATGCCCTTCAGTTTTTCTGTTACCAGCAATAGGGCGGATTCAGTACTATGTGAGGGTCTAAAGCCCATTTGGGTCGGATGGAGGATCGAATTCTCCTCTAGAAACTGGGACAGTGAGGAGTTTACATGCTTTTCGGCAATCTTACCTAGCGTAGGAAGGAGCGAAATAGGGCGAAAGTTGGCCAGGTCTGTTGGATCTAGATGTGATTTTTTGATTAGCGGGCGTACTATGGCATGTTTCCAGGTTTTTGGTACCGTACCCTGGCTGAGGGAGAGGTTAAGTAGAGTTGTAGCTGGTGTTATGACTATATCCCCCGCCTGAGCCAGTATGTGAGGGGGAATGGGGTCCAGAGGGGAGCCAGATTTCATTCCATGTAGAATCTTGGATGTAATGTCTACATCCAATTCAGGGAATGCTTCAAGTGTAGGTTTCCCCCAAGTCTCTAAGTCCGCTGGGTTACCATGAGGGTCTCGGATGTGAGCATTCTCTGAGAAGGAGTTGTAAATAATGTCAATCTTCTTTTTGAAGTAGGTAGCTAATTCGTTACATCTTTCTATAGATGGGGGTATTGTAGGGGCCTCAGGTGCTAATGTTGTGAGGGATTTTACAATTTTAAAAAGTTCTCTCGAGGAGTTAGTGGCTGCCTCAATTTTCTCCTGCAAGTGCTTAGATTGAGCGATTTTAATTTCATTATGGTAGAGTCTAATCTCCATTTTGTATTGTTTCTTTAATGAATTGTCGTAAGACTTCCTCCATTTCCTTTCTGTTTTTTTACAAGCTTTCTTTAAAGCTGCCAGGTGGCTGTTAAACCATGCTGGTCCCTTCCGAGGGCGATTAGCACAAATTCTCCCTTTTTGTTCCCTTTGTTCTGCCGCCTTAGTGAGCCAATCATCCCACCTTCTGTCAGCGCTCACAACTTCCCCAGTTATCGTAGGAGCACCTTCTTTTAGGGTTTCTATTAATTTTTCTGGAATGGTTCTTGTCCATTTCCTACTCATATTAAAGGAGATGTGTCTTGTATTCTGGGGGTGTGTATTGCTAAGGGAGAAAGGGATAAAGAAATGGTCTGTCCAGGGCAGTGGCGAGGGGGAGGAAACTGTGTGTGGGATCGTTAGTGAATATCGCGTCTAAAATGTGTCCTTTTTCGTGTGTTGCTTCTTGTATCTTTAAATTCAGCTGCATAGCTTCCATATCGTGGATGAATCTAGAGGTAGTAGGATCATCCTTTTTGTCTAGGTGAATGTTAAGGTCACCTAGAATGGTTATAGAATTTTTTGACATGATGCTCTCTGTCAGCATGTCGGGAAAACTTTCTAGGAAGGTGTGACAGGGCCCTGGAGGTCTGTAAGTGAGGGAACCTGAGAAGGTTTGGTTAGGTGATAGCCGAATGCTAAACAGCACATTATTGGTGTCTAAGAGTGGTTTAGGCGTGATAATGCAACTAAAATTTTCTTTATATATGATTGCTATACCGCCTCCAATTTTTCCCACTCTATCCTGTCTCTATCCTAACATTGCAATAGTTAATGAACTCACAACTATCGCTAGGAACAGGGCCGGACTGGCTATAGCGGGCACCGGGCGTTTCCCCGGTAGGCCGCTAGGGTGGGGGCCGGTTTTGTGTCCCTGGGAGGCCGTTTTTGTTACCGGGGGTCGGCAATATCGGCCCCCGGTAACAAAATCGGCCGAAACCGGTCCTCCCAAACTGCTCGGCTGCACTCCCCCTCCCCCCAGGGGGGGCCGGCTGAGCAGTTTGCCAGGGCCGGTTTCTGTTCCCAGTCCGGCCCTGGCTAGGAAGTAAAAGAAAATGCCATTGAAGGACTAAGGAGAATGATATTGATAAATCCAACAATATGCTATTGTTGAATGTATCCTAAAATATACAGAACAGAAGTTATAAGACTTTCTTGTGTGTAAGCCAAAATTCATCCTTCCTGTGGTCTCCCCTGATTGATCAGAGTTAACAGGATTAGCCTGGCTGCTTTGATGAAGTGTTTAGTGGCTCACCCAGAGATAGGCTATCTGTTGGAGAGAGCTCTGCTACACAGGAATGCCGGAGCAGTGGGGAGGGGTCGTAAAGCATAAGCTCCAAAGGAGGAATAGGACAGGCAGTGAATCCCAGGTCCATCTACCCCCAACCTCTGTGACCAAGCCAGATGGCAGGCTTAAGGCAGGAATTTGCAGATGTTAGGGGGAGGAGAGCTAAGGAAATGAACCATACTGGACGTTGTTTAACTAGTTCTTGCTCCTCTGCTGGGATTTCAGCCATACTGAATTTATGCCCAACTTTGGAGGAAGTGGTCGTGCTCTGGGGTGTTGCCCTGCACCTCATTGGACAGGAGTGCTATTCTGCTCTACCATAGAGAACACTGAATAAATATGTGAGAGGTGCAGAGCCTCTCAGATCTGCTGCTTGAAACTAAGAGAAGTAGAAGGCTTGCCAAGCTGGAAACTTGATTTGCATCATCAGGCCTTACATTCTGACTGACTGTGCCTGTTGCATTATCTGGAACTACAGCCCTTTGGATGTACCTTGTTTCACGAGGAATAAAGAGTGGACTCCCTGCAAGCAACAGGTTAACAGAGCTCACCTGGACCATCACCACCAAGAATCTCCTTCCTGGAGTGCGTCCAGCGGATTTGTAAGGGTTTTGTCCAGATGCATTGTGGGAATTGTGATCCCAACCTTTCAAGGACCATCTTGGAGATTTCCAGACCCTTGGATTGTGTTTTGGACACTTTAGACCCACAAAAGGAAATTCTCCAGAAGTTTGGAGCAACTTTGGAAAAAAGCTTCATAAAGGGAACAACTCAACCGCGAGAGCCAAGCCACCCACTTTCAACTGTGAGCCGTCCTGGTCTGCTGGTTTGTTCCGCTGAAAAGCTCAGGAGGTCCGACTTCCAAAGTTTGATCAGGAGCTCCCTGGAAAGCAAGTCGGTGAACCCTCACTGAACCCCAACTGGTGAAGAGGATCGTGGGACCCCGGTAGAAAAAGCTCCAGAAGAGTTTCTAAGTCAGAAAGTAAAATCTCGACCGAGGCCTACCATGAGGGGTATCCAAGCAGGGCTCCATTGCGGTTGGCCTGATACTTTTACTTTGTCCCGGTCAAAAGTGACCAGATGTCCCAGAGTGGCGCTATATGTCTCTAAGTGCTATATAGTGCTCAAACTTTAAAAACACACTGGTTCTCTACATTAGAGTTTTGTTGTTTTGGTGTCATTTTAAAGATAAAAATATTTCCTATTTTTATAAATTGGTCTGGGATTTTTATTGTGTGTTGTGTCTTAATTGTTCACTGAATCAGTGTTTTTAAATGCTTTGCATACCTGTCTCCCAAGTTAAGCCTGCCTGCCCACAGCCAAGCTACCCCGAGTCCTAGACTGTGTTAGTGGCCTTTTTGCATGTGGTAGATGCATATTTACAACTACTAATAATCAACTTTCCAACAATTAACAATCCACAAATACGGAGTTTTAAACCCACCCCACCACATAACTACCTCTCACATGTAGACGTTTGGCTGGGGATGCTGGATGTTGGGTCCTTAGTGTGAGAGCTGACGCATCATCCTAGAACACTATCTGATCCGTCACCGGTTGAGTTGTGACTCACTATGCCACGGTCATGCCTGGCTATACCTTGAAGTTCTCATCCGAAGCTCTACATGTTTTGAGACGAAATGAGAATCCCCATTGTTAAATATTTTTAACTAGACAAAGGCTACATATCATCTGTGGCCATCCTCTGGGAAGCCTTTAAGTCATATGTTGTAGGGGTACCTATTCCCAAACATAATGGGATCCTAATACATAAAGAGGCAACTACAAATCCTTGAGGGTGATATCAACAGATTAGAGGATAGGATGGGGGAGACCCTGCAAAAGCCCTACTTTAAAAATGTGTACACACATATGTTTAATTGGCTGATAAGGAGGTTGCACATTGGGTTGTTTTGCACAGGCTAAAATATATGGAAAGGGAAAGAAACCAGGGCGTTCTCTAGCTTTGCTCCTCGAAAGGTTACCATCCCAACCATGTCTTTAAAAATAATCACACCTGATTGGAGTGAACAAACTTCCACTGAAGATATATTGAGTGCCTTCATCGCATAATATACAGAGCTCTATACATCCTGCATCAACGCCACCACTGATAAAATAGAGGGCTACCTTGACAAGGTGGCATTGGTCTGGCTACAAAATAGTCACATACTGTTCTTAAATTGATCCTTTACATCAGAGGAGATTTTAGCGGTGTAAAAAATTGGGGTTATTTGTTGACAGGGGTGGAAGTCCCGCTCGGGCAACAACCACAATCCTTGTCGGGTGATCCACAAAAGTCACTAAATTAGCCCTTGCCTAAACCTATTGTAGCTTGGCACAAAGCAGTCAGGCTTAACTTAGAGGCAATGTGTAAAATATTTGTACAACACTTTAAATAGTAGCACAGTGAAAACACAACAGAAAAATCTCAAACCGATTTAGAAAATAGAGTACATTTTAATAAATAAAATATCACAATGACAAAATTCAATTAGTAGAACCGGAGATGTTCAATCATTAAGATTTTACTCATGGTCATCTCATTGACATAGACTGGAGGAAAGTCACAGATTGGATACAGGGAACAGGTTAGTTCTGCTGAAAAAGTTATCTACTGAGTCCAGCGCGAAGAATTTAGTTCACTTTGGAGGAGGCCACAAGGAGGATACTGAGCGTTGTAGCTGCAGCAAGAAGACCCTGCTGGTGGTCGCGGACAGTCATTGCGGGCTGTTGTTGCTGTAGCACGAAGTGCGGCTCTTGCATTGCCAGTGGTCACTGTCAACGTGAAGAGCAGGTCTCACTGGGGCTTCGCATTGCCGGTTGATGCTTGCGGCAGAGTTTTAGCACGAACAGACCCGGTCACGATGAGCCCAGACTTCAAGGTTTTCACCTTTTCTTCAAGAGAAGTACACTCTGATGCAGCCAAGGCCTGGGGTACCACTTGGTGATCAGGGACTAGCCCCTGGAGGGGCACCTCTTTGTGATCAGGGACTCAATCCAGCAGAGGTCAGCAGGGCTCAGGCAGATCCAGTTTGGTTCAGATAGGTCCAATTTGTAATGTTCACAGGTCCAGGAATGTTCTGATGAGTGGCTCTGGAGGTCCAATATTCTTACCTGGTGCATGTCTTTGTGTGGGGAACTCCGTTTCGAACCCTGACATCTGGTTCAGGAAAGTTCTCCCCCCTGTCATGGCTCTAAACTGTCTGGGGTGACAAAAGACAGGTCAGGTTCCTTTGTGTGTGCAGGAGCAATGCTCTTTGAAGTGTAATTGAGGCTGGGCAGAGCTCCTCTTCAGCCATCCTACTAGGATGGCCCATCTTGGGCACATCTAAGCCCCCTTTGTTTTTTTAATCGTAATTTTTATTAGGATCCAAAATTTGCGTTACATATACATACATTACAGGTAATGTTAGTCATGAACCAAGCATAGAAAGTAAATATAAATACATATTTCATATTACATAACATAGGGGATGCTCAGAGTATACAAAATCACAATAAATAGCTGTCGGCAAGGCGAAAAACAGTAAATACCATAAATACGGTTGTCTTAAAATAGTTCACAGAGTGCCTAAGAGCATAATATGGCTGAAGTAGCAAAGTGGTTTAATAAAAACATTCAATCTAACCCTGAATTTCCAAACAAGAAATATTGCCCCTAGTTTTTCTCAAATTTCTTCACTCCCCCAATTCGTAATGCGTATAATTGTTCGCAAATTCTTACTCAACCCATTTTCTGTGTCCAGTCCATCATTGTCGGGATTAACTGAGTTCGCCATTTTTGGAGGAAGAGGGACCGAGCTACAGTTGTTGCAATATATATAAGAGCTTTACCCATTTATCAGATAGGCTAAGTGCCGGTCATACCCCAAAACTCTCAGCCAAATAGTCGAAACCAAATTAACCTGCCATTCCCTCGCAAGATACTGGAATATTTCATCCCAGAATCCCTGAATGGATGAACAGTGACTGATTACATGCACCCAGTTAGCGGCCGATCAGTCTACCCATCGAAAACAGTGGCCTGGAAGACTGTGGTTGATTTGTGTTAAAAAAGGACGGGGTTCTATATAGGAGCCATTTGGTAAAGAATAACATTCAATACCAATTGGCCCCTCTCAACACGCTAAAATGCAATTTATTAACTTCCACCCACATCTTGTTTGTCAATTCCAGGCCTTCATATGTGCCCCATTTTTTGTGGCTTTTTGAGCAACGTCAGAGCCTTTGATAGAAGTAAACATTCTTTTCCAATACCCCATCCTCAACCAGTGGGAAAACCACATCTATGCTGCCGAGAATCTGACCTAAATCTAAGTTAGGGAAAAGTTTATTCTGCATCCTAAATGAACCCAGGAGCCGAAAATCGTCTTTTATAAACTGTCGGACTTCCGCTATATTCAACCATCTATCCCCCAAAAGAAAATCCAAAATTTTCCAATATCCCTCTTTTTCCCAATTTTGGACAATTTCAGGTGCAAGATTCATCCCTGGTTTATTTATTCTTTATTTATTTGAAGAGTTTTATATAGCGCTGGCTAGACCCGGAGGTATCAGAGCGCTTTACAAGAGGATCGATGCGTTACAAGCTACATCAGTTACAAGAGCATAGTAAGGTACAGTAAACAATGTTGCGAGAATTCATAGGAGGGAGGGGGGGGAAGGAGCCATAGGAGGGAGACGAGGATGAACTGTGCCCAATGTCCGGCTGGGTAGGTGACGGTCAAGGGGGAAACCAGGGCCAATCTCCTCTATAGCTGTCTAGCAGCTCCACAGGGTATCAGCCATGTTGCTCAGGTCTCAGCGTTCAGGAAAAACTGTTTTGAATAGTTACATAGGCTACAGTTGCATAGTCAAGTAGCGGAAGAACATGTCCCCACTAGAGGATAGAGGTAAAAGAAGGGGGGGGGAGTATAAAACAAAATCGGACAAGGAGCTGGGGGCTGCCATTTAGGCTGCCGAGGAAACGAAGGCAGAGGCGGCCGCCATTTTGAGGCCAGGCACGTCATGTCCAGGCCTCTGTAGATCCCTGTGTAGGCGTTGATGCGGTAGTTGGTCTCGGCCATGATGAAGCTCTGCTCGTGGGAGGCAGCAGATAGCTCGGACCCCCTGGACACCATTTAGATGCCGAGACGTGAGGTAAAAGAGGCGGGACTTCCTCTTTCTCTGGAAGACGAGGCCAAATTACGGAGGGACTGCAGGAAGGTTCAATGTCTAATACGGCCAGGGGTGTCACCACGTTAATATGAGGAATGGAATATCTCCTACAGAAATCCCCACGCTTCCAAAAAACCACTTCAAGCTTTATAATGAACTCTTTTAGGTGACTTAACAAATTTTCGCACATCCAAAATATGATACTCTTTAAAGATCAGCTGCATAAAATTATTCATTAAAAAACCTGTGCAAAGCTTTAAATTAAACCTAGACATGTATTGTGCAAAGTAGGCAAAATAATAATCCTTAAGGTTGGGAAGCGCCACCCCTCCGTCCTCCCGCAGTTCGTATAAATTGCATAGTGCTACTCTAGCCATTTTGTTTTGCCAAATAAACGATGAAAACAAGGACTCCACAGATTTAAAAAAGGGGGCTGTTAAAACACACGGAATAGCCGAAAACAGAAAATTGAACAGCGGAAGAACTGACATTTTAATCAGGGAGACTCTCCCTAGAAGAGTCAACAGGAGAGAATTCCATCGAGAGAATAGATTTTGTACTTTTGAGAGGAGAGGGGTGAAGTTAAGCGTGTACAGATCCTCAATCTATGATGGGAACCTGATGCCCAGATATCGCTTCAGGTGTGAATTCACACATGAAACAATGTGCGGGTGTAGGACATTGGGATTACATCCACAAAATAATATTTCTGTCTTATTAATTCTGTACCTTTCCAGCTTCTCATATTGGACAGAAATTTTGAAAGCCTTTTCTTGGTTCTCCTTCCAGCTATCCAAAATTAACTTAATATCTTCGGCATATAGTTTTATTTTATCCATCTGTGGAAGAGGGGGGTGGATACTGTTATTTCCTTGGATCGCTATAGCCAATGGCTCAATGAAGAAGGCGAATAGAATGGGGGACCTTGTCGGGTTCTGCGTAACACCTTTATTTGCCCCACTTCTATTGTATTGATGATGATACTGGCTTCTGCATTGCAGTGCATCTTATATATAAGCCCTGTGATCTGGGATGGAATACCAAATCTGGTCAAAATATTAAATAAAGTTTCCCAGACCACGAGGTCTAATGTTTTTTCCACATCTAGCAGGAGCACCAAAGCTTGTATATCATTAACTGCAAAATAGTCCAAGGCTTCTGCCAAGTAGTGTGTATTTGTCCCTAACTGCTGTCTGGCTATAAAACCATTCTGATCTAAATGAATTAATCCTGAGTCTTTTAAATTAAATCTATTGGCCAGCAGCTTTGTGATAATTTTATAATCAGTGTTTAGTAATGTAATAGGGCGGTATGAGTTAGTATATCCTCGGCATCCTTGCCTTTCTTCAAAAAGCTTACAACATTCCCTTTAAAAAAGAGAAGGTGGTATATAACACCCTTGTAGCATTGTATTAGCGACCAATATAAGGTAATTGGCTAAAACATTTGAAAAAAGTCAAAAAAATTCCCCCAGGAATCCATCCAGCCCAGTGGCTTTGCAATTCGGAAGATTCCTGATAACCTCCATCAGTTCTTCTTTAGAGAAGGTTAACGACATATTAACCCCCTCTTCTCTAGATAGTGATGGAATGTTACAGTCCTCTGAAAACCTGCCCAGAGAGTCTATGTCAACCAACTGATTTTGTGTATAAAACTCTTTATAATGCTCTAGCATGATTTCTCCCACCTTCTCTGGTTCTTCACTCCTAATTGCGGAAGCTGGGCATTTCAGGGCATCTATCCAATTTTTGGCCGCTTGCTCGCGGGCCTGCCAAGCTAGAAATTTTCCAGTAAAGTTGTTTTTGTCGTACACTTTTTGGAAATGGCCTGACTTAAAGCGGCGCGCTTTACCTAATATGCTTCACTCATTGCCTGTCTAGCAGTATCGAACGCTTTTTTATTAGCTCTGCATGAATTTTTCAGAAATCTATCATAACTCTGCTGTACCTTTTTGTTCTAAAATTTGCTTTTGTTTTTTTAGCTTTTAAACTATTTTCTGCATCCTTGCTTATCTAATAAATGCCTTCAGGGCGGCCCATAAGATACCTGGTGGAGCAGTCTTATCATTAATCATCAAAATTTCCCTTATCCCCTCTTTGCAAATTTGCACCCACCGTTCCACCTGCAGGTATTGTTTATTAAAACCCCAGTGTCTGGGGCGCATTGGAGGTTTGCCCACCACTATCTCAAGAATAATCTCTGCGTGATCTGAAAACCCATTCGGTAAGGTGCATTGTATTTTAAAGTTCAAGGCTTTAGAGATTAAAAAGAAATCTATGCGTAAAAAGCTGCGGAATCTCCCTGAAAAGCAAGTGTATATAATTTTCCGTAGGACAAGTCGCCATCCAAGGGTCTACTAATCCAAGTGTTTTCTGAATGTTCCTAATGACTTTCAGAGATTTTGGTTTTGTCTGTTTTTTTGACTTAACAGAAGAGTCCATCTTTGGATTCTGCAGCACATTAAAATCCCCCCCCCCCCCCCCAATTATTATTTCACCAGGATTTTGTAATAACGACTGGAACAGATCCTCATATGGTGTAACATTATCTTCAACAGGGGCATAGAAGCTGATGAACGTAAAAAGCCTAGACCACATTGAACAGCTCACCCAGCACCAACAACCACATTTATCACTGACGCTGTTAACAACTTCTGCCCCCAGCCTTTTGCCCAAAAAATAGCAGTGCCCTGGTGGGCCGCTTGGGAGGAAGTATGCTGCCCAATTTTTAAACATCAAAAATCCTGCCAGCTTTCCAACCGGGATAGGGGTCTCTGAACCAAAATCACTGATGGGTTTTCGGCTACAATCCAGGTTTCTATTGCCCATAGTTTCTTACCATTATTAAGGCCATTCGCATTAAAAGAAACTACCTTTAGGGTGTTATTCATATTGATATGTTAATCTTAAATAGCCTTTAGGTACAAATATTGTTTTACTAATTCCCATCCTGAACATACAGAACAGGTTTACGCCAACCATTTAACTGCCCTTTCGCAGAGGTAGACAATTGAGCCGCACCTTTAACTTGCCATAGGCTAATGGAAAAATCAACTCAGCAGTTGGTCCTCGCTTCAAGCAAGGTTAACATTCTACTTCGCCACCCTTGGTGCATGAATTAATCAACTGTATATTTGGATCCTTTTTATCAAGCTTTTAACCCCAACCCTCCACTTTCCCTACCCCCATGTCTAACTCCTCACACCCCACTCCACTAAGCTGTGGTGAGTGGTACGCCATCACACTCACACCTGAATGCTACCCCACCCCCAAAGAAGTGGCACCCTGACATTGTGCCAAGATCTAACGGCCTACCCAGTCAGGACCAAAAAACAAAATAAACAAGGACCCAGCCCTAAAAGCGAAAAAGCTCAGTGCATAGAAAAACAGGAGAAAGAGAAAAGAAAAACCCCTCTTAGGAGCGCAATTGCTAGCTCCAATTACCTCTAAATAACAATAAATTCAGAATCTGGTCACACAGTATTTAGCAAAAACATTTTTTGAAATTTGGCATAGTAGTTCCTGGGCCTCGGAGACCTAGTAAACAAGGACCCAGGCCTAAAAGGAAACACTCAGTGCATCAAAAAACAGGGGAAACATCTTCAGATTGAAATCGCTAACCCCACTTAACACTAAATAGCAATAAATCCAAATTCTGGTCACACAATATTTAACTAAGACTTATTCCCGATTTGCTGTAGTAGTTCCTGGGCCTTGGAGACATCACAAAACACATGAAATCACCCGTTAACTAGGACCTTCAGTTTGGAGTGCTGCACAATCATTGCCTGGGCACCCTGCTCTTTAAAAAGGTGTAGCATCTTTACAAATTCTTTCCTTCGTTTAACTGCTGAGGCTGACATTTCGGAGAATAAACGACAGAGAGGGATTTCTGGTGTGCTAAACTGTCTCTGCTTGATAGCTTTAGATAATACTTGCTCTTTCACCCGATAGTCTCCGAAATTCACGAGTACTGTATGAGGAAATTTCTGATTTGGGGGCTGGTGTGCTGGCACTCGATGGGCTCTTGTGAGTGTAAGGTCTCGAGAGTACTCGGGGAGAACATTTATTTAGATGAAGGAATTCGCCCACTGGAGAGTTTGATGTCCCTCAAGTCCTTCCAGAACCCCAACAATACGTAAATTAGTGCACCGGGAAGGATTTTCCAGTTCCTCCAGTTTGTACTCAATTGAAGACTTCTGTTTCTAGAAAGTAAGCGCCTTTGCCTGCAATATGGATACCTGATCCTCTAGCTGAGAAATTCTTACATCTGCTGCTTTAACCTCTCTGGGATCTGGGCAACAGTCTCCTCGATCTTAGAGAGTCATGCATGTAAAGCTGCTATTTCTGTGGTTTGTGAGGCTTTCTGATCCCTTATTACCTCCAGGATGAGATTTAACATAGTCTTTGCGTCCCATTGTTATGTTATGTTATGTTATGTTAGGGTCATTTATAGAGCGCATGGCTGCCCCAGCAACAGGGTGTCCCAGCGCTAGCGGACGAGTGACCAGAAGAAATAAGGCTAGATAGAGGAAAAAAGCCAAGTTTTAATCAGTTTCCTGAATGCCCAATGATCATGAGTACTGCGGGCAGCCAATGGGATAGAATTCCATAACGCAGGGGCCTGAGCTTTAAAGGAGCGCCCCCCTGCTCTACACTGGCGAATCCGTGGAATGCACAGCAGGTGGTGGTCAGCAGAGCGCAGTGCTCGCGATGGAACATATGAGGTGCATAGTCCCTGCAGGATTTGGGGACCCTGGCCGTGTAAAATCTTATGAGTGGTGCAGAGAGTTTTAAACTGGACTCTCTGTTTAATTGGCAGCCAATGAAGACGATGAAGGAGATTGGAGGTATGGCAGTGCTTTGGTAGGGCAAAAAGAGTACGTGCCGCTGCATTCTGTACCCGTTGGAGTCTCGTAGTAACTGTTTTATTTACGCCAAGCAGAAGACCATTGCAATAGTCTAGGCGCGATTGAACAACTGATTGAACTATCAGTTGGCGGGTAGGAGCATCAAAGAGCCCCAAAATGGGTTTTAGGCCGCGTAGGAGACCAAAACATGTACCGGCCACTTTTTTTGCATGAGGCTCAAAAGAGAGGGCGGTATCAATCAGGACCCCTAAATCCTTGACTGCGCTTTTCGGTTGGGGAGGAGTGCCCAAGGCCGCGGGCCATCATTGGTAGTCCCATTTATGGGTATCACGGCCTACCAAGAGCACCTCCGTCTTGGCAGAATTCAGCTGTAGATAATTGTCTGCCATCCAATCTGAAATGGCCAAAACATCCGCACGAAATTTCAGTTGGTCCTGAGCAGGATTGTTGGAAAAGGTGAATACCAACTGGGTATCGTCCGCATAAGATACCATTTTGATGTTCCGTTCTTTGGCCAAGAGGGCTAGAGGGTGGACATACACGTTGAACAACGTGGGGCTCAAGGCAGAGCCCTGAGGAACACCACTGCTAAGAGGGTAGTTCCTAGACAGATAAGGGGGGCATGTGTAGGGGACATTGCATAGTGGGTAGGAGACTCCCCTGCAGTACTTCAGTCCTTGAGAGATTTAAACCTGGCTCCTTTTGCGCCTTTTTGCCTCCCAAGTCATCCTGCACAGTATCTGATGGACACAGGATTGTTGCTGACTGGATTAGAGGCGCCAATGGTTGAAATATCTCCAAACTGCCCCTTGAAGAGAGAGCAAAGGATGGCTGTGGGGATTGTTTCTTCACAGACTGATCAGCCCAGGACATGTGCCCACGCCCAAGCCCGGTTTGACCTTCTCTAAGAGAGGATATTCTGTGACTTCTTTAATTTTTAGAAAACTAACCTCCGGTCCCAGATTGGCCTCCACTGCATTTTGCACTGAGATCTCATTGGGTAGAGCCACCCCTATTTCTGGGCTATTAGTACTCTGGGTGTGACTCATAGTTACTACTTCCGAAGCCCCTTCCTGGCAATGCTGATCCTCTATGATACTTACACCTTTTTGTGTCCTTCAATATTGATAGGGAGAGTGTAATCTTTACGGGCCGACAGAGTACGGTTCACTCGTGCTGTAGCTTGTCCTACTCTTTTTTTTACCCATTGGGCCAGGGTAGATGCAAGCAGGTGGGCTGTGGTGCCAGAGATCTTTGGATGGTTTTGCATTTTAGCACCCGCACAGCCAGCCTTTGTTTTACTTCTCTCCCCTGCTCTTCCACTACATTGCAGTCTAGTGACAGACTCCAAAAGGAAATGTTACTGCTGTGGCCCCACTCAGCGACCCTCTACCAGGTAGAACCACCAAACCCTGCAAAGATAGCAAGCAGAGCATGTGCACTTACCCCCCAGTGAGAAACCAGGTTGCCACAGCAAGGAGGAAAACGGTCTTCTCCACAGTCTGGTCGCTGCTGGTCATCAGGGATAATGAAAGCTATGCCCATCCACGGTGCCTTCTGCATAACTTGCTCCTTCAAAATCAAGACAACCAAGGGGGGCCACTGCACCTTCCTCATGCCCTTCCCCTATGCCCTGAACAGAAGTGGATAATTTCACTGTGGCTGTGGTTGTGGCAGTGCCTGGAATCCCATCTAGTAGGGAGAGAAAACAAAAAGGAGAAGGCTGGGCCCCTGATGACTCTGCACCTGCACCTCCCACGAACTTATTTTTGGGAGTGACACCGTTCGTGTCCTTGCTCCACCAGCCCATTGTTTTCACCCTAGCTGCAGCCAGCACCCGTGATCGGCGGCTGACAGCCACCATCGATTGCCGAGCCTAGCGCATAGAGTGGCATTCTGACATGGCAAAGGAGGAGGAGCGTTGGTGCCTCAGCCGATGATCATCTCCCCACTCTCTAAGCCCCCTTTGTGTTACTGTCTCGAAGTGATAGACAAACATAACAGGAGAGCCATTCACAGTCCTGTGACCCATAACACTGGCAGATGTTACTGTGGTTGGGATACAAAAATGCCAAATTTCTAAAAGTAAACACAAGGAGATGATGGACAGAGAGCTGAAACTTTTCAGACACTCACCCCCAGTCACAGAACTGGGTTGAATCCATCATTGTTCTTTAGCTCACTTCGCCACCCCAGTTCAGACCCAGCCATCTGCAAATCAGTCTTGACCCTGTCCGTCATGAGAACAGTGCAGCCCGAACTGCCAAGCCAGATCTTCCCTGAACCGGAAACAAGCATTCTGGGACTGGTTTCGGGGTAACACCCCTAATCAGCCAGGTTAGCTTGAATGCACTGGCAAAGTGAGCAAGGGACCCACAACTGGGCATACCCTGCCAACCTAGGGTGAACAAAGCAAACACTTTTTGCTGCCGGACGTGATTCAAGCTAGCCTGACTGATGAGGGGTGTTACCCCGAAACTGGTCCCAGGATGCTTGTTTTCAGTCCCTGATTCGGATGTGGCCTTCTAGGAGCAACGGGGGGACCGGGACCAAACTTAGAACACCTTGGCCTGACTCTGTGATCCGGTTGCAAAATGGTTTGAGGTGAATGGGCCTGGACAACTGGGCATGAAATTGCCCTTGGGTCCCTGCCTCTGATGCTGGGAAGGTGGATCTGGACTCCGGGATGTCTCGGGGAAGAGAACTGGGACTGTGTATATGGCATACCGTGAGCTGCGCTGTTATTGGGTGCACACATGTAGGCAGCTATTATATATGCATGTGCTTTTTCCCTTTATAGGTATGTGACCTGTGTCAATGGGAGTGCTTACCCCCTAGAGGCGGATAGCCGCGAGAGGGGAGGTGGAGTGCAAAACCTCGCGCCCTTCGCAGCGACCTAGCCTCTTACAAAGCACAAGTTTGTGAGGGAAGAGGGAGGTGGGAGTATTGTTTCAGTTTATTTCTATCATTTTTCAATTTTCAACATTGGGGTATGGGGCTGCATTCGATGACTCCCAGCTTGTCTAGGCAAGGACGAGGTGGGATGGTGATACTGCCCAAGGGGAGGGGGAAGTTGAGGGAGGGGTAAGACTTTCATATTGCGGTTTGGTTAGGGATGTTGGTTCTGCTTTTGTGTCAAAAAGCCATGCTTGGTGAACTGACTGGGCCCCCCTGTTGGTGGTATGAGAGCGAGTATGTTGGGCGTGTGAGGGAAGGTGGACAGAGGATTTTTGAATTATGACTGCCTCCATGAAAAAATCGATTACCTGGAATGTCCTCGTAATAGCCAGCTTTGAGGAACGCAGGCAGGTGGTTGCTTATCTAAAGTGCTATGGGTGGCTGTGGTATAACTGCAGGAAACACATATCTGGGGTGACTGCATCCCCTGTCTGAAAAAGCGATGTAGGGGGCAAATATATGCTACTTCCTACTCTGGATATGCACGGGGAACAATTATTTGGGTGGCTCTGGAAGTCCCCTTTAGGCATCTGAATCATGTTGTGGATCTGGAAGGGAGGTAAGTCATTCTGCATGGGACTCTTGAAGGTCAGGAGAATTATTTTATTAATGTCTATGCCCCCAACACTGATTGTCCAGATTGCTTTTCTGAGATTTCAGTGGTAGCAGCTCCCTATTTGGGTGTGGCTCTGGTATTAGCAGGGGATTTCAATTGCATTTTGGACAGAACATTGGATCAGGAACCTCCCTGGACCCATTCTAAACCCTGGCTCACCGGGGTGCTCAGGGATGTGCTGGATGGTCTGCACCTGTGCGATGTCTGGCATGAGCACCATCCTGAACGACGCCTGTTTTCTTGTCACACCCCAGCAATGGGCACATTTAGCCACTTAGATTTCTGCTCTATTTCTGCCGTACTAGTGACCATGGTTGTCGACGTCACCTATCTAACCTGATATCTTTCACACCACTCACCGGTCTTGTTGAGCCTAGGAGGTGTGCCGGACTGGCCGGCGATACCCCAGTGGTTCCTCCGTGAGGAGGCTCTGGTGAACCCCTCATTTGCAGCAACAGTCACCGATACACTAGTACATTACTTTGATGAGAATTAGGGATCTGCGTCTTTTCGGACGCTTGACTGGGAGGCCTTGAAGGTCGTGCTCAGGGGGGTGTGTATAAAAACATTTTATGGAGTCCGCTGTCAGTTGGAATGGGACATCTGTGCCCAAGAATACAAACTGGGGAAATTGGAGGTGGTGCTCCCTTCGGCCCCTCATAGATTGCCGGAATGGTGCAAAATGCAGGAGGTGCTGCTGGAGGACTGGTGCAGGTTGGAGATGCAATACCATACTGCTTATTGCCAGCAACTGCATATGCTGGCCCGATTGATCAGGCATGTAGCCCCTGAGGTCCCAGTCCTGAAGTTGAGTACAAATGCTGGTGAAGTAGTACATACGCAGTGCACAATTAATGGGGTGTTTTACGCCCATCTTAGCAAGGTATATACAGAGTGAATACTCCCCTCAGCAGAGGATGTGCAGGGTTCTCGAGCAAACGTTGAGCTCCTGGGCCTTGATTCCGATGTTGCGGAGGCTCTGGATGCCCAGCTTACAAAAGAGTAAATCCTTTCGGCGATCCAACACCTCAAGCCTGCTAAAACCCGGGGTAGTGATGGATTGCCAGTGAAATTTTATCATAAGTTCTCGCCATTGAAGGCAAATTGGCTTCTGGAGGTCTACAACGAGGCCCTAGATACCGACTTTTTGCCAGCCTCCCTGTGGGAGGCTCTAGTCATTATACCAAAGCCTGGCAAGGACCCTTCATTGTTCAGGCCAATATCACTGCTAAATATAGAGAAAAAAGTCTGAGCAGTGTATTGGCGGTGCGCCTCCTTCCCCAGTTGTCCCTCCTCATACATTCAGATCAATCAGGATTCATCCCGAGGTGCAGTACCGTTCATAATTTGCAACGACTGGCCCATGTTTGGCATGCCCCGTGGCTCTTTCCAGATGAATTTGCCTTAGCACTTATGGATATAGAGCAAGCATTCGATTCCGTAAGTTGGTCTTACCTATGGCACATGCTCCAAAAAATAGGGTTGGGCCCTGGATGTATCTGATAGGTTTGCTTGCTTTATTCTGCTCCATATGCTAGGGTATGGTCAGAGGGAGTGATCTCTGAGCCATTTCAGCTGCATACGGGCATTTGACAGTGGTGCCCTCTGTTGCCGCTACTGTTTGCGGTCGCCATTGAACCGCTGGCAGAGACTCTGCATTGCAGGATGTGCCCGTGGGGTATACGCCTAGGAGAAACCAATCGAGTGGTCTCCCTCTATGCCAACAACACTTTAGTATATCTTTGGCAGCCAAATTAGTCAGCACCCATTCTGCTTAAAGTTATAGAGGCATTTGGGGAACTCTCGGGCCTCTATATCAACCCAGATAAATCTAAGTGGTTCCCCCTAGGGAGACTGGTGGGAGTGCCGGACCACGAGCTGCCTGAGGTGTAGTTTCTCTGGGTGGCATCTGTCTTCCGCTATCTGGGGATTTGTCTGGCTCACACTGCCCCGACATACTTAGATCTCAATATTGGAAGAGTTGTGGAGGAAGTACGGGCCTCAATCAGGCTTTGGAAGGAACTGCCTCTGTCTCTTATGGGCAGGATTGCAATAGGGAAAAGAGGATGACAGAGTTATTTTTATGCGATTCACAGGCATTACTTTTTACCTCTGGACAGTTTTATAGTGGACCTCCTTTGGGACTCTAAGCACAGAAGGGTAAGACATGCCACCATACAGAGAATGTCGAGTCAGGGAGAACTTGAGGTTCCCCATCTGGAATTTTATTATATGATAGCCCAGATGCAACATGCGGTCCATTGGCTGGATTATGATAACAACTGGGACAAAAGTCTCGCATTGGGCACTCACGGAGGGAAAACTTTGCTGGCCCTTTTGATCTCTGGCTCCTGCGTCCCCATATCATTTCCTTACAGTATACAACATGTGGCAGCCATTTGGGAGGGTGCTGTCCAGTGGATCTCCAATGAGCTCCATATGAACCGGACATGCCTCTGTGGGTGGTAAGGCCCTTCTTGTGCATCACCGAGTCTATGTCGGTGCAGTGCTGGAAGGATGACGGATGTAACCTTATGGGAGACATGTATGTTGATAAGCGTTTATCACGGGGGAGGAGGCAGTGGCTTCTTTTTCCCCGGGCACTGGGCAATATCTTCAATATATGAAAATCTCGAGCACAGCTTGGGAGGTAAGGCCGTTCTTTCCTGAGGGGCCACCCTAGTCTAGTACTCTTACGGACTTGCTGGATATGGCCTAGGGCCATCGATTGATATTGCATCTCTATCAGGCTCTTCGGGATGACCTGCCACGGGTTGCGCTTCCTATACAAGCCAAGTGGGACACCCTGTTAGGGGAACCCCTGTCAGATACAGATTGGGTGAAGGTCCATTAGGGAGTACAAATGGTCAGTTCTAATGCATGCTTTAAACTTCTACAATATAATTTCATGCATCAGACTTACCTCACTCCGCGGACGCTGCATGCTATTTACAATACCCGCCCAGATGGTTGTGCATATTGCAGGGCACCAACTGCAGACTTTATTCACATGGTGTGGACCTGTCCATCTCTGACCTCTTACTGGCAGGATATACTTGCTCGCCTTAATGAAGTCTCTGGCTAGGATGTCCCAATGGAGATCCAACAAGTATTGCTGGGATTACTCCCATCTCCTGTGACAAAGAAATTAAGCAGGAAATTTGTCCTTCTGGGTTTGGTTTTGGCGAAGAGGTGCATTGCCATAACATGGCTCAGTCCTACGCCCCCATCTATCCGGCATGGCTGAGGGATGTCTGTGAGTGTGCGACTGCAGAGGAGGCTCGAATGCATAATGTACGTAGAGATGATAAACGTGAAGATGATCTGACAGCCTGGTTGTTTATATTGTCTGTATTACAGGAGCCGTCGGAGCTGTCTGCACCTAGAGCCGTGACTGCATGTTCGGTGCCTCTTACTCCTGACAGATGTAGGTGATGGCTGTGAGATCCAAGGGTAACCAGGGACTAATTGCAGCGTTTTGCTATTTGCTTTGTTGTACAGGCCTAGCATGAAAGCAGGTTGGGGGGAGGGGGGTTAAAGTGTTATGTATTGGCTTGGGCATTACGTAGACTGTGAAATGTGCCTTTCCTCTTGTATAACTAGATTTTGGATGAGGTCGACTTTAATGATCTTTTGGGATATTAATGTTTACTTTAGACCTTGTACATGAGAAATTTTAATAGTTTTTTGCATTTTCTCTTATTGGATACATCTATTGCTCCCACATAATCAGTGATATTAGTGTTGCCTATATGAGAGTTTACAGGAACTGCAGGACATTCGAATCCTGTAGCTGGACTCCCTATGTTATGCATTGTCTATGTGATATCCCTTTCTGCCAATAAAGTTTATTTTTAAAAAACTCTATTTTTCTAAAGGGGTGTGGAATTTTTCTTGTGTTATGTTTTCACTTTATTGCTGTTTGTGTGCTGCACAAAATCTGTACACATTGCCTCTAAGTTAAGCCTGACTGCTTCCGTGCCAAGCTACCAGAAGGTTAAGCATAGGTTAATTTAGTTAAATATTTGGTTTACCCGGACAAGGATTGTGGCTTTCCTTGGGAAGGGTTTCCACCACCCTCAAGAAAAATTGAACTTTCTCACAATGTCCCTTGATAAGTTCACACAATACAGTGACCAATAACCACTATCCGGCTATATGTACATGAGTCACCGGCATACAGGTCAAGAAAACGTACCTGGGCTCCAAATGGAACCCTAAGAGCGGACCTCACTGACATAGATAAATCCTCAGATGCCACAAGGTGGGATTTGAAGCTCTACTTGATATTTTCTTTAACTCTGCATTGAGGATACACTACACCACAAACTAGCCTGGGAAAGAGATTTAGGGAATGAGATAATAGCGGCTAAATGGAAATATTCCTGTACACAAACCAGTTTAATATCAGTCCATCATTGACATAAGCTTCTGCAAAGTACGCTTTTGAATCAAGCCTATATCACACCTACCAAGAAGCACAGGATATATCCTTCCAGGTGTCATAACTGTACGCAGTGTAGAGCGAAATGGGCATATTTTTCCCAACCACCTACCCTGGGTCTGTGCTTTCATACCAATCTTTCAGTATTGTTATGACATTTTCCACCTGCTGTCAGATATGATTGGAGGTACGCTAACACCAGACCTCTCAGTTATGTTAGATTACTAACAAATCATACCCATAGCTATGACGCTTCAGCTGACCAAGCGGAGCGTAACCATGCATTGGTGTAGAGTAATGGCCCTGAGTAATGACGAGTGGATACAAGATCTGATTACTTGCAATGAACAATCTGGAATCTATACATCCCTTCAACCTATCACATCTAGACCCAAAAACATATGGGGGCCCTTAAGGACATATCTTGCACAATTTGACCTGACTAGCTCAGATATTCAGTCAGATGTGCTTACCAGGGAGGAAGAAAGAGACCAGGAATGACTGACTACAATACTAAACATACACTACAGGAGCTAATATGTTTCTTTTCCTGCATATTTTTCCGGTCCCCTCTAATTTTTTCTTATACTGCTGACTGTTTGATTGAGGGATTCATGACCACTTATCGTATACACGAATCACTTTGCTGTATAATGTGCATACACTTATGCAACTGTCTGGATGCCATTTAATTTTGTAATATTTTGTTGCAATCAAAAGGCAAAAAAAAAACTACGTAGTTTTAAGACATTAGAAAATTAATTGTTTCTAGTTCAAACTGGCCAAGTCTTTGCACAAGACATTTTGCAAAAGTTATCCAGTCACTTTTCAATGAACTTACTAAGTCCTGTACTCATATAAAGATACGAGCATTTTGCTGGGATGGAATGTGTAATCATCCCCCATGGAGGGGCTAGGTAAATGGCTTTTATTGCAGAAAAACTGAAATTGTCGGGGTTATTTCATTACCATGAAAATGTGTTTCTCAAGTTATGTGAATTCAGATCTATGCAACAAACAGCTCTCCAGTTTGAAACCTTTTATTGGTTACAGGGCTTACAACACACCAAGAAAAGAACATTCAGCATTACAAAAAAACAAGTTTCATAATAACTGAAATGCTTAGTAAATGCTTTCAATCCACTTACTATGGGGATATTGCTGCTGCAGATTTCGAATCATACTATTGTGCATCGCATTTGCTGGTCATCAATGAATGGTGATGTGACCTTCAGAGCAACCTGCCTTTTCGTCTGAGAAGTGGGCGAAGGGAGACACCCCTCATCTCATATCTATACGATAAGGACGGATGTGGTGGTCTTCCTATGGCAACTAGAGTGGTTCTTAATCAATGGAGATTCTGTCGGACAGATGGATGTTGGGGGAAACTGACAGAGTGGACTCGCTCTGGTGGGGCTGCATATTGCCACAGGTGGCTGCGCTGGATGGATTTCGGAAATGGGACCTGAAAGGGATTTCTACCCTAGGTGATGTCATGAGCAGGATGGTCCTCAAGTCCTTTCAGACTCTACAGGCAGAATACCAGCTCCATGTAGTCCGTTCCATCATTACCTTCAGTTCCGCCATGCACTAACCCCATACATTGTGGCCCTGTCGGACCTCCCTGAATTTAATCCACTATAGCAGTGGTTCCCAAACATTTTCGACCCGCGGCTCCCTTGACCCATTGGCCATTGCCCTTGGCTCCCCACTTTTACTTTTTTTGGAGGGTGGAGGGAATGTAAGCCCGGCCTCAGGAGTACTTGCATTTTTCTCCCTGAAAATAATTGGGATGAAGCTGATGAAGGAATTATAATCATATACGCAGGGTGTTTCGTATTACTAAGGCGGCGCCTCTAATAAAATATTCCTAGTTACACTTCTTTGCCCATGCCTTTTTTAGAGTACCCTGTCAAACTTTTTTATCCCACTTACAGTGCTAGATAGCACCCATATGCATGTAGGCCCCATTGCCAAAGTGTTTCTGCGCTTGACAAATATTTGCATGCACTTCCATTTCTACCCATGTCATACGTGCCAACACATCTGTCTCAGCATGGTGACTCACGATTTTTTAAACCAAAGACAACTTTATTTTTGCTGTCTCCTTCCTACAATTGCCTCCAAATCAATGCAAGCCAAATAAATTCCTCAGATTTTTTTTTTTTTAAACATCCCTCTTTCTTGCTTCCAAATGTTGGCATTATGCTGTATATGGTGTTTTACTTCCCTGTGCTCAAGGAGAGAGCAGGCCTGTCTGGAAATGTGTGTGTACTGAAAGAAATATGTACTGGAAGTACCCATGGTTCAAGTACAAGTGTCAATACTTAATAATACTTAATATGTTTAATAGACAGGACAACTGTACTGTCCTGATAACTTGCATTGGTGTAAAATGCATTAGGAAAAGAACTAAACTATTAACGAGTCTAACAAAATAAATCATATATTTTAAAGAACAAGGGGACCCCAGTAGTCTGACCAGGGGTAGTCTAAGGTTTATTAAAGAACAATGGTTAAGCAATGTATGCAGGGACACAAGGTTGGAATGACATCACATTTATTAACAGCATAAATGGAGAGTCAAAATTCTGCTGTTTAAGTGATAGTTCTGGTGCTCACACAAGAATATAGTAAAGGTGCGTGAAGTGAGGGGTGCTAGTGACATTTAAAATTACATCGCATTGAAAACATTGAAAAACTCCAAATTAAATTAATACAAAGAAGGATTTTTGGTTGTAAAAGGTCGACGGCGTTTCGATCTCATAAATGTGAGATCATCTTCAGGACGAAAGCAAGTGTGAACAAGTGGAATCTATCAGGTGGAGAAAACATGATATCAAATCAAAATATGCTTTATTCGATTTTAGTCATTTAAAATCACAAAAGCAGACAGATAAAAACAGTTCATAAGTGCAATAGATTAAAAAGTAAATATACAGTACAAAGATAAACTTATTGCACAGTTCATTAAATAAAAGAATAATTAATCCATACACTTTAATATTGGAGAGAATGCTTTTTAGGACAAAGTAAAACCCAGAGTAGTTGGTACAAACAGAACTGTATACTGAAGAATTTAACTGTTTAATCTTTTCCTTGCTTTCATTATGTTCTTTAAAAAACCAGCCATAACACCAATACAGTAAATACTATCCAACATTTGTAAATATAAAAAAGCAGATCTGCATTGCCTCCATCCCCCATCTTTAATAGAGGCCTAATCCATCTTGATTTTTCCTTATCATAAAATTTGCAGAATAAAATCACATGGATAGTAGTTTGTGGTGACAAATTGTCACATGGGCAATGGCAAAGTTCTCTAGACCAATCATTCATCTCTGGATGACTAATTAATCGGTGAAAAATACCAAACCTAAAACGTGTTAAAAGATACCCATCATATTCCCCGTGCAACATAAGAGATATGGTTGAATATCATAGGTTATCAAGGTCAGTTGGTGTTGGACTACCATACTTTTACTCATCTCCAGGGCCACTCTAAGTGACTCTAGATGAACCATGCAGATTACTTTGAACTCCTTCCTAGAAATGGAGTTCATTGACTCTGGAACATTATAATATTCTTGGTGCCTAAGGTCAGTAAGAACGTTTTTAACATATTTCAACCATGTAATCTTGCTTGCGTGTTCCAAGTTCATTGAATCCTTAATGATTGTACTATTTAGTCCCGTAAAACTAGAAGTCCAAATTCTGTACCAAAGTAACACTGGTTGTATCTTAATCACATCTGAAATATAAGAGATTCCCAACTCACTATGACAATTATAAACTGGGGAACTGGAAGGTACAGCTAAAATAAACCTTAAAAATGCATTTTCCATACGTTGTATGGGGGATACATCATGATAGCCCCAGACTCCTGCCCCAAAGGTCGCAATGCTCACGCATTTAGCTTGATATATCTTAAGAAGAATCCCCGGAGGTCTTTTACCCATTTTCTTAGAAAAATTTACAACGGACGGGGTCGACTTCATAAATAGAAGGCTCCTACTCTTGACCGCCGGTCCCCAAGAACCTGAATGCTCATACAGGACACCCATGGATTGTAAAAGTGTTAGTGGAAACTACCCGACTTTCTCCCAATGGGAGACTTCTACATTTTTGTCTACCCCGCCCACAGGTCATAATAAAAGTTTTTTTAGCGTTTAGTTTTAATCCTAAATCATCCATTTAACTAGTCTAAGAAACAAGGGCTTTCTGCAGACCTAACTGTGTCCGGGCCATGAACACTGCGTCGTCTGCGTAGAGAAGGGAGACAATCGGTCGTTTGTTGACATACGGCGGGTCTCTTTCCTTTCCTGCCAACTCCTGCTCCAAAGAATTGGTATATAAGGTGAACAGGAAAGGCGCCAAGACACAACCTTGTCTCATTCCCCTCTCCACTTTAAATGACGCAGTGCACTCCCCTTTAGTTCCAAACCGCACCTTGGCGGTAGCCCTTGAATACAACTGTCTCAGGAACTGAACCAAAACCTGATCGACCTTCAAATCAGCCAGAATGTCCCACAGTTTGCTGTGTACAACACAGTCAAAAGCAGCTGTGAGATCTACAAACGCAACATAAAATTTCCCTGCCTTTGCCTGGGTGTACTTTCCAATTAAAATGCTAAGATTTAAAACATGCTCACTCGTTCCTAGGCCCTGTCTAAAACCATATTGAACGTCGCTTAAAATATTATTCTCTTCTGCCCATATTTGCAATCTGTCTAGTACTATCCTACCAGCTACCTTCATCAAGGAGTCTAATAGAGATATCGGGCGATAACATGCCAGATTTTCCCGATCCCCTTTTTTAAAAATCGGTACTATTACAGACTCTGACCAGGTTTTAATAAAGCCCTTCTTGTAGCAAGCTTGGAGGACCTGTGTTATCAATGGAGACCATAATGAGGGGGTTAACTTAAACAAATCAATTGGCATCCCATCGGGACTGGGGGCCTTACCACCCTTACTTGCATTTATTGCTCCAATCACCTCATCATGTGTAAATTGGAGTTCCATTGGTAAAAAATGGAACGATCTCCCACCTGGCTATCCAAGGAATCTGTAATATTTTCTACGTTCTCCTTTGATTCATACACACTTGAGAAAAATCTATCCAAGTTTTCTCATCTATTGCGACCGCTAATGTCGCAACATCTGATTTAATAAAAACGGTGCATTCACTGCCCTCCAAAATGAAGAACTGTCCTTACTCATCGATGCTTCATGGAGGGCAACCCAAGCATGTTCTTTTAACTCTTTCTTTCTGGTTTTTCTTGCCAGGTTGTACATCCTTCTACATTCACGAATTTCCCCTGATCTCTCATATTCCTATGAAGGGCCTCTTTTAATCGAGTATATGTTTTTGTACAGTGTGAGTCAAACCACCCATTACTACAAATACGAGTACCCTTATTTTCCACTCTAAGTAAGTTTTGAATAATCAAGGTTATTTGGGAAAATGCACTGAGAATGTTTTCATGGGTAGTCATTTCCCCCAAACACGTTAGAATTGGATCATACGCCTTTGTTATAATTTGTTTATTCAGCTCAACAGGATCAAGGCTAGACCAGCGTAGAGCGTATCCATTTAAACGGGCAAGAGAGATATTTTTAGTCCAAACGAATTCATTAATAATACGTTGGTCATCAACAGTTGGAACGAGAATGTTAATACTTTGGGGCAGATGATCACTCATTACATTAGAGTGGATTTTATAGTTTGCAAAGTAGTTAGCATGACGGTTGGGGGCAATAATAAAATCTAATATAGATCGTAAACCCCTACCTATGAAAGTGTAGTCAAAATCCACGCTCGGAGAGCACAAACAGTTAGCAAACCAAAAGTCATGTAAAGACAAGAGTTCATTAAACATCTCCCCCCTGTCAGTATGCTCAAAATGTATCGGGTGTTCATCCTCCTCTGCCTCCAGCCCACAGATCCCAAGCCCAGCTTTCGCACATAAGGTAACATTAAAGTCCCCTCCCCAAACAATAATCATTTCAGTCCTTTTAGTTACGCTAAGTTTACTAAGATCGTCACTAAGTAATTTTAAAATTACCCCCAACTGTCCCTTTTCTACGTTGTTATAAAAATTTATTACGGTCAGGGTATAACTAGAATCTAGGCGGATCAATATTATTTGATAGTAGTTTTCAGATTTTATCAGATCAATCTTTTGAACACTCAGCAGATTTGAGATGCAAACACTAATCCCCCCTTTTGGTCTCCCGTGAATTGAGTGAATTGCAGGAGTATGGTAGGTCTTAAATCCATCTATATGGACTTCATCTATCGCCCAAGTCTCCTGTAAACACAAGATATCAAATTTATTGGCGAACTCAGTCCAAGCTAAGTTATTCACTTTATTACGGAGGCCAGCTACATTCCAAAAAAGCAGACTAATATTTTTGGGGGATATCGGTCCAGAAACAGATTCTAGCTGACAGCTTAATTCAGACCTGGGTTGCTCAACCCAACTTGAATTACTGGGCATACTTTGTTCCAATACCTCACTAGTCATGGGGCCTAGCCCGATAGCTTCACCCATATTAATCTTATTGACCAACAGATCTATACTCAAAATGTCGTGACAGGATTCATGGATTATTCGATTATCAGGATCCTTAACAATAACACTCTGGTCCTTAGGTAGTCAGTCATTCAAATCCAGAGATTGAAGAGGCCCAAATTTATTTGACACCTCCAAATTATAGGAGAGACAATCAATGGACTCAATAGAGAGATGATTTCCTTTTGCCAGATTGGATATTTCGGCTGATAAAAGTAGCCCAAGGGAAGAACATTAATACCTGAATCAGTAAAGTTTCTACCCCTGGTTCTAAGTAAAATTTCCCTTACCAGAGGTGGGGCACCGAAAGAAAGAACGACACAATCTCCTGGGAAACTTTTCCTGCTATTACCAACCCAGGCCACTCGCCTGACCATTTTAAATTCTCTAAACATTTCCCTCGATAGTCCTATTCTCTTCCCTAAGCAATGAATAGCTTTATTCCTCAGTGAAATCCATGGCTCATCTTCCCCTAGGACCGGGGTCAGAACATTGGCTAGGATCACAGTAAAGGGAGTAGCTGCCGGGGGTAGATTTAAGTTACGTGAACTATCATGAGTATTAAAATTAGTTGGACTAATTCTTGGTGGAGAATCACTTTCATGTCTCATCCCCATGTATAGTTCTGAGCCACCCTTCTCTTTTCCATTAGCCATTCCTCCCTTTGTAGATAAACTACTATGCATGGTTTCCGTCCCTGCCCTATTAACCTTAACCTTTACACTGTTCTGTTTATCAGGTACTACAAGGGTATTATTTGGGTTTACACCTTGAGGTTTTATTGGGACATTGAGCATTCCCGGATTACTCATATTCCCCTTTTGCATAATAAGACACTGGTTTCCAATAACTTTCTCCATACCTGCTTAAATTTTCTCCAATCTAACTTCCAGGGTGCTGATGGACTGTTTGACATACTTTGTTAGATCCATGATCAGATTTAACATTTTCTCACTCTCAGTAGGGGGACCATTACCTTTATTTTTTAATCGAGGTACATCTTCTTTATTCTTTTGAGTCTGGGGGTTGCCTTTTTTCCCTTGTTGTTTTTTCGGGTTATTCTTTAAAGATGATCCGAGCTCAGAAGCAGCCAGGTGTGTTACTCATGGGGGTTTATCCAAATTCACAATTGAACTTGGATTACAAGGTCTTTTTGACGGGGGTTGTGTTTCACCATCCAGTTCACTGGTCGAAATATCATCAGCAATAACCTGGATGCAACCATTTTTAGAATGCACTGAGTTCAAAATTCCCGGAATACAGACTTCACCTGTCCCTGTATCGGGTGTAGATATTATCTTACCATTGGTTGTTGACCCCTGTAAGTCCATATTTAGCGATTCTTCTACGGAAGAAATCTGTTTTTCTATAACACCTACTGCCCCCGTGAGATAGTTTAACAGAGTCATATTCGCATCTTTTGGCTTAGTAGGGTGTTTCGCGGAATTATTAGTTGGTAATTTTCTTTTCCCCATATTGTTTACTCTACTATAAAAAAATTCCCCTTGCTATCATGACCTCCGCAGAATACATGTAGTACCAGTACTCTGCTGCACTAACCCAGTGACACTGTAACACGTTTCCAAAAAACCCCCCTTACCATGCATATAGCACTTACTAGCAGTACCCGAGATACAAACAAATATAATAATCTGCTTATGTCCGATACTGTTATTTTCCCCGGGCTTCACAGTTTTTCAAAATAGCAAAACTCAGAAGGGTGGCCCAGCCTCATCCAACCTCTGACGGGCTCGGACGGGCCCGCCCTTGGCCCGGGCTTTGCCCGGGCGCAGCCCGGGCACACCCGCGTGCGTCTCGCGCTGCGGTAGCCCCTGCTGGTTTATGTAGGTGCCTCCTGGCGCAGCTGGTCCCGTAGCGTTGGCGGCAAGCACAGGCCGCTAAGGAGGCTGGGAAGTGTAGTCCGCCTCCTTCCCGGTGTCTCGTTTGCTCCCCCTCAGCGGGTAGCGGCAGGCAACAGGGCAAAGCGACAAGTAACAAAAGGGCTTCCCGCGCTGCGGTAGCCCCTGCTGGTTTATGTAGGCGCCTCCTGGCGCAGCTGGTCCCGTAGTGTTGGCGGCAAGCACAGACCGCTAAGGAGGCTGGGAAGTGTAGTCCTCCTCCTTCCCGGTGTCTCGTTCGCTCCCCCTCAGCGGGAAGCGGCAGGCAACAAGGCAAAGCGACAAGTAACAAAAGGGCTTCCCGCGCTGCGGTAGCCCCTGCTGGTTTATGTAGGCGTCTCCTGGCGCAGCTGGTCCCGTAGCGTTGGCGGCAAGCACAGGCCGCTAAGGAGGCTGAGAAGTGTAGTCCTCCTCCTTCCCGGTGTCTCGTTCGCTCCCCCTCAGTGGGAAGCGGCAGGCAACAGGGCAAAGCGACAAGTAACAAAAGGGCTTCAACCATCTGTCCCAAGTGGTAAACATTTACATTGTATACAAAACCAATTTTAGGAAAATCGCGGAGCCAGGGGTAGAAAAACAATAAATGTTACATCAAGAAATAGCGGCGTGAGAGCACAGAGCTAGCTGGCTCGGAGTATCAGGGTAACGACTGAATCATACCTGCCAGGAAGCAGCAGGAGAAGGCCACTACCTTGGAGGTAACAGAGCGCCAAGCAAGGTGGAAGCGCAAAAGTGCCAGAAATAGAGAGTTTAAAAACCGCGTAAGTCGTTACGCCAGCTACGGAGGGGAAGCCATGCTGGGGTGACAGAGTAGCCGAAAGACAGTGCACAGTAAAAGCAAGCACTATCAGCGGTGTACTGGCCTTCTCCTGCTGCTTCCTGGCAGGTATGATTCAGTCCTTTTTCTACCCCTGGCTCGGCGATTTTCCTAAAATTGGTTTTGTATACAATGTAAATGGTTGATATCATGTTTTCTCCCCCTGATAGATTCCACTTGCTCACACTTGCTTTCGTCCTGATGATGATCTCAGATTTATGAGATCGAAACGCCGTCGACCCTTTACAACCAAAACTCCTTCTTTGTATTAATTTAATTTGGAGTTTTTCAATGTTGTCAATGCGATGTAATTTTAAATGTCACTAGCACCCCTCACTTCACGCACCTTTACTATATTCTTGTGTGAGCACCAGAACTATCACTTAAACAGCACAATTTTGACACTCCATTTATGCTGTTAATAAATGTGATGTCATTCCAACCTTGTGTCCCTGCATACATTGCGTAACCAGTCCTCATAGGACTTTTTTCTGCTCTTGCTGACTAAACGCTCTTTTGAATAATAGTAGCACAGGCTACCTGAGGACCTTATTGGCCTCTTATATACCATTGTTCTTTAATATAACAAAATAAATCAGGCATCTTCCGCTTACTTTGGGAGTGTTGGAATGTGGAGATCCAGTGAAATATGGAGGTCATCCTTCTCGACATGCCATCAATTAAGCACTACGTTTACAGCTTTAGGCATGTCTCTTACAAATCATCAACATCATGCGTTTAAGTCTAATTAGTTTAACAGAAGCCAACGGACACTTCAACATTAAATTCACTAAAGTGCTTTGTGCGCGGCTCCCCAGGCTAGGTTTGGTGGCTCCCCAGAGAGCCACGGCGCACAGTTTGGGAACCATTGCACTATAGGGTAAACTTATCGTGGGAGACCTGGGAGACCATCAGATTGCAAAGATATACCAGACATTTATCTCTAATCGCCCGGACACATTCTCTGCTATTCAGGGGGAGTGGGAGCCTGACGTGGGGATCTAGAGACTGAAGATTGGATTGAGGCCTTGGGGGCAACTAGGATGTCAGCCATTGTGGCCAGACTTAGGCTGATCCAGTTTAAGTGCATCCACAGGGTCTAGTAGAGACACCAACAGCTAAGGTGGATGGGGGTGATTGCATCCCCGGCATGTCTTTGATGCAGCGTGGAGGATGGAACATTTTTACACACGGTATAGGGTTGCACTGCATTAGGTCAATTCCGGCACGGGGTGACATCCTGCCTGGGCACGGTCTTGACCTGGTCAGTTCCGATGGACCCAACACTTTTCTCCTCCATATCACTGACACACTGGGTGGTAACAGATACAAACTATCACTATTACTTCTGGGTCTGACTCTGGCAAAACAAGATATAGCAAGAGAGTGGAAGGCCACCCCCCCACCCCCCGGCTTTGGCGGTGTGGAAAAAAGATGGACCACTGAATGGGCTTGGAGATGGCAGTGTACAAGGCTAGAGTTGTCCATAGAAACATCCCAAGATATGGCAGGTGTGGGTGCCATTTTCTGCACTTCCTATCTGGACAACCGTCTATTGCCATATGCTTTATTGATTATGCTCATTCTATAATTACTATATAAAGAAGATTTTGTCTTCAGAATTCAGTTGTTTTTGTCTTTCTCTCTGGTGTATTGCTGAAGAGTGTTTTACGCCTTTGTTCAGTGATTATGAGAAAACCTTTTCGGTGACTCATTGATTTGATTTCAAGGGTCTTTTGCCTCTTTGGGTTCCTAAAGAGGTATGTCAGGACCAATTGTTGTTGTTACCACCAGTAGCCCTTGATATTTTGTCTTGGTCTGCACTCATTGAAATGGGTGGCCATGAAGTGAATGGATGGTTGTATATGATGTAATCAGTAAGTGCTCACTTTTAGTCTGTCAAACCTGGCATCCTTCGTGTTTCTTCCGACAAACATTTTACCCCAGAGCTCCTGTTTTTGCTGACTTGTTTTTGCAGGCTTTAAGACTCTGTACACGTTACCACTGCTAACCGGTGCTAAAGTGCTTGTGCTCTTTCCTTAAAACATGTAACAGTGGCTTATACCCAACTGGCATATTTAATTTACTTCTAAGTTCCTAGTAAAGTGGTACTACCTGTGCCCAAGGCCTGTAAATAAAATTTTACCAATGAGCCTGCAACACTGATTGTCCCACCCACTTAAATAGCACTTTAAAACTGCACACACAGTCTCTGCAAATGCAGGCCTGAAACGTGTTTAAACTGCCATTTAGACCTGGTAAAGTAAACATTTTGCCAGGCCCAAACCTTTTTTTTAATACATATAAATCACCCATAGGGTAAGGCCTGGACAGCCACAAGGGCAGGGAGCTGTTAATTTAAAATGTTGAACCTGTGCTTTTCAGTTTTACGTGTCCTGGTAGTGAAAAACTCTTAAATTCGTTTTTTTCTACTGCAAGGCTCATCTTTCTAATAGGATAACTGTGGAGTTGCCTTATTACATTTAAAAAGTGAAAATTTTCAAATGGGTAGAGATAACCAGTTCATGTTTGGTGTCTCTGGCATCCTAATTTAAAATCCTAACTTATCTTGAAGTCAGATTTTAAATTACAATTCGGAAAATGCCACTTTTGGAAAGTTGCCATTTTCTTGCCTTAGCCATTTGGTGCCTGCAGTGTGTCTCTGGTCCAATGATTAGGGGTAGTTGGCAGTTGGGCTTTGTGTATTC
Organism: Calotriton arnoldi; assembly: GCA_963921515.1. NCBI lineage: Eukaryota > Metazoa > Chordata > Amphibia > Caudata > Salamandridae > Calotriton > Calotriton arnoldi. Next base: position 496,258 of record CAWUFW010001363.1, on the reverse strand, counting down.
CTCCTAGACAGCAACACACAATGGGAGCTTAGTTGTTACTGGATGGGCAATCACTGCCTGGATGGGAGGGATGAGTTGGACACAGCCCCACTTACACTGGAATAGGCTTTGTTCAGTCTCCACACAAAGGGCTGCATATCCCCTGTCGGAAGACTGGAGTCAGGGAAGGCAGTGTATCTGTGCACTTCAAAGGCATGCCTCTAGACGTCTCTCCCAACTTCAAAGGCACAACTGCTGCATTAAAAAGGACCTCAGACACCAACTCTTCAGTACACTTCTGGACCTGTGGATACTCTGGCAGGAAGGACTGCTGTGGTGCTACAAGGGCTGCCGCTCTGCTGGACTGCTGCTCTAAAGGAACTGCTGCCTTGCTGTGCTGCAATGCTGCCCTCTTGCCTGGGGAATAAGAACTGTGCATGCTGCTTCCTCTTGAAAACCTGGACCCCAGATTGACTTAAAGGGCTAGTCTGCTGGCTCCCTGATCTGAGCCTCAGGGACTTAAAAGGCTTCACCAGCCAGCTCCTGGACTTAGCTACAGCGAGTTACAAACCCCCAAGTGGTGCCTCTCAGGTATCGGTGATGTTAACGAGCTCTTCAAATTAAGCTTTCTGGCTCTTCGTGACGGCAAATCGGCCTGTTTGCACCAGAGCCATGCCACTTGTACCGAAATGAAGCGTGAGCCGACGCCAGCCCTTCTCTTCTCAAAGCAGCATCATAGCCCGCGAGGGGTCGCCAATGCAAAGTTCCAGCCCTCCTTCTTCGCACCACGTCAACTGAATCTTACAATCATTATTAATCAGAGAGATCGGTTGATAGTTTTCTCAATGGAGTGGATCCTTCCCTGGTATAGGGATTAAATATAAGCTCTTTTAAACTCAGACCCTCGGTCTGCCCAGTTTTTGTAAACATCTTCCCAGGTAAAGGGACTGTGTATTAGGTTTTCAAATCTAGGTAGTCTATGAAGTAAATAAATGTTTTCCTCCTTGAATTTTTTTGAATTTTTGCCTAAAAGTGTCTATTTTCCAGGTTCTATGTTTCAGAACTATGAGTTGTAAAGTTGAAAAGAGTGAATGGAGTGTGATCCGAGATGCAGCTTGCCTCTATCGTAGTCCCAGATCCTGGAAAGAATAATAGACTGAAATAAAATAATCAGTTCTGCTTTCCTTACCATGGGGCATGATGAGCCTCCAAGGATTGATAAGTGAGTATTCTGCCAATAAGTATTTAGGAATCCCTTTGCCTGTGCTTTTTCAGAAATCTGGGTGTCCAGAGGGGTCAAAAATTGGATTGATCTAGAGGTTTCAATTGACACCTATCACCACCTGTAAATTACCTATTTCAGTAAGTCCTTTGAGTTTAGCAAAAGAAAAATAAGGTTTAGCTGTGTTAGGGGCATTAAAATTGCTAATTTGGCAAATACACAGCAATCCAACGGATCATGCCACATTTGTAATATTCTTAGTGGCAGGAATTGTGAACCAGTATGCCAAGACTGATTTTTCCTGTAGGGCAGCTAATCAGATGTTGAGGACACAGCAAACACTTTGGATCCCGATGCAGTGGTGACTGTTGTCACTCATTCACATTTGAGTTTATCTGCTTCTTTTGTGATGCATGATTCTCTTGCAGGAGGACTGTCTGCTTTTTTAGGTCCCAGGTAGGAGACAGCCCTTGTACACATTTAACATATCTCATGAGGCCATCCACATTGACAGACCATAAGAAGAGTTCTCTAATCATATGCATTGTTGGTTAGAAGACGTCAAACTAATGATAACCAAATTTATGCACTAATGTAGAGTAATTAGCCATAGCACTAAAGAAATGAACAAAATGGAATATGAAGCACAATTATAACAGTGTAATGGAGAGCCTCTTTTCTTTCAGCAGCAAACTCTATCCTTGAAAGATAGTGTTGTGCAATCCAATTATTCAAAATTCAAATGCACTTTAGAGCATTGTGCTGTACGGACTTTATAAGGGTGTACTTTCCCTCAGGGGAACTGTTGGCCACCCCACTTCTTTTGAGTTTCCATATCATCCTCCAGTTACGCTACTTCAAGAAAAAAGGTTGGAGAATTGAAAAATATGCAAATAAAGTTGCAATGGCAATTATTTCATTTATGTATGATGATGCTTGAGGTAAACAATTGAACATTTTTTTAGGCTTGTGAGGGGATCTGGTTTTATCTGTCTCTAACAGGAACATAGAGTCTCATTAGGAGTGCGGTCTGATCGCCACCGTCTGGCTGTCGGTGGCAGTTCTAACGCCATCCATCAGAGTGGTCCGACTGCTGCATTAGGATGCAGTTGGTCTGACCACCACGGTCTGAGGGACAGACCAATGTGTCTCACAGGCTCAAGGAGTCTGTTGGGCTATTGGTCGGATACTATTCCCTACAATACGGACAATGTCTACGCAGGCACTGCCGTGGGGATCACAATGTCCCTTTCCGACACCTTTCCATGGCAGTCCGACTGCCGTGTAAAGGCTGTCAGAAAGGGGCTTTGGGGGCCCCTTGCAGGGCCCCAGTAGGCCTCCACTATGAGGCCCGGGGGGCACCTGTGGTGCCCCCAAACATCCAGGCCCTGTGTGCCAGGTACCACGTGGTGCCTGGCACACAATGCCTGGATGTTTCAAAACATCCCCATTTCCACTGCAGCTTGTCCTGCGGCCCTTTTCCGGGCCGCAGCACAAGCCACAATGGAAAAGGAGATGTTTCCGACCGCCTTCACGGTGGTCACATCTTAATTGGGTGGGTGGAACCACCGACTACATGCGTTCGGTTTCCAACCCGGTGCGATGGTTGCTGGACGCTTGTACGATCGTCATCATAATTAGGCCCATAGTCTTGAATTTTATCTTGAGGAAGGTGTCTGTGCTGTGTACTCAAAGTGTTTAGGTCAATAGAGTGGGGTGAAGTGGCATTAAGATGAGCTGTTAGGAGAGAAGCACCTTCCAGATGAACTGTAGTCATCACTTGCATCAAGGTCTGTTCCATAGAAGCCTAAAAATGTCAAAGTGCCTCTGGGTCATGAAATAACCTTGTTAGACCCTGAATTGTTACCAGCCTCTTCGCTGGATAGACAAGGCCATATCTGTTACCTTTTTTTGCTTCAAAAGGGGACGCAAAGCCATTTCTTTTAAATCACATTCTTTTTATAGGAAAAGTGTGGAGCAAATGAAAGTTAACAGTTTTTGTAGGCATACTGGTGATGTGTAACCATTTGAAGAATGAGCCTTGCATGCTGGTGTCATAAGAGGCACATCAACATCGGCTTCAGTGGATCGTTGTTAATGTGTGTGTTTGTGAGTTTTGAGTTTTTTTGTTTGTTTTTTTTTGCTTGGGTTTTCTTTTTCTGTTTCAGTCTCAATCTATGGCCCCTTTAAAGATATATTGGGTGTGGGAAATCAGGAACTTCAGCAGACAAAATGTAGCATTTTATCAGCCAGAAGAAGCCTAGTACAGTACATCTTCGTCACCTCTAGATCTCAAGCGTTTCTTTACCATAGAAAGCAAATTAAGATGGTGGCACCCATGCACACAGTCTACATCATATTCGTTTACCAAGCTGAAACAAAGATGACTGCTTATGGACAATACAGGTATCTGCCCTCCTGACAGGTAAGTAAAGGGCGAGTGAGTGTTTTCATTTTTCAGAACCATAACATGTGCACTGTTAGTCCCAGTTGTCTCCTTGTCTCAATTGCCTCTCCAGCAGTCCAGTCCGGTAAGTCTGAGATTGCCAGGTGTGTGGAGTGCAGAGAGAGTGGGATGCAGCAGCTTGCCACCACAGCACCTGGCGGCAGCGATGAATAATGCAAATATCGGGTTTAATATATTGTATGACATCAATATCGAGTCAAACATATCCAGACTACAAAACTATAATTTAACAGAATATCGAAGGCAAGATTCTAGTTTTTTGGTATATTGATATTCACTTTATCGCTGTAATAAATAACATGTTTTGATTAATTTTGTGTTTTAGTTAATATATTAATATTAGTTATTAGTATTTAGTAAAATTGCTATATATTTTTCAAAATACAATTAAACTTAATTGGTAATTTAAAATGTAATTGTAAATTAACATTTATTAAAATGTTTTTAACTTTGATTTATTTAATGTATATTAATTTTTACATTTTAATTATATTTTAGTAGCGAGTTGTTGGATTTATAGGTAAATAAGATGGGAAGTTATTGAATTGATTTTTTTTAGTTAATTGTTCATATTATTTAACTAAATAGCTGATAATGATATTTATTAATGGTTGATGTATGTACATTATATTTGAATTTATTGCTTTTTTGTAATGTTTATAAAATGTATTTTTTTAAATGTTATTGTTGTTTTAAGTAATTGCTTGAATATTTTTGTACTCTTTTTTATTTCTTGGGATTTTTTAGTTTGTAGGCAAGGAAGTGAATTTTATGTTTATTAATGTAAAAGCATTCTTTCAATTTTTGTTTTTTCTTAAATTATATAGTATTTATTTTTTATATAGAATGTGATTTAATATTTTCCTGTTCAATTTTTAAATGTTTTGTAAAAATAAATGATTTAGAGTTTGAACATTTTATGTTATTGTAGACTGAAGTGGGAATAGTAAATCTAACCTTTATGGAGTCTAACACTTTCACTAATGTTGGTTAAACTGGACATGCATACGTTCTATTTGCAAACAATTGTTTTAGGAAAATGCATTTCCTAATTAGATTTTAAATGTTTTATATTCTATCACATTAATTATATTGTTTTCATTCATTTGTGTTACTGTTCATATTTTTGTAATTGTTTAATTGTGAACGTTAATAATTTATATAGAGATTTTTAGTTTTGTATATTTAATGTGTGAATAGTATATTGTATTTTTGTTAATATTTAAAATAAGTTATTCTTGTTGATTCTCTGTGTTTTTGCAATTGTTAAATTTACCATTGATAACTTAAATTAAAATGATGTAGAAGATTGTCTTATTGTATTATTAAAAGCTATATTTATGTATGTATGTATTTGCTTAAAACTATTTACCATTATATTAAGTTTACCCTGAGATTTTATCCTTGCATCAGTGTAGATTTCCTCATATCATAAATGTATGAAGCTGTTGCAATTTATACCTGGAAGCCTGCACCAAACTCACCTTTCCAGATGTAATTCTGGAAAACGTTTGTAAATTACCTTTTTGTATGTGAGAATTTTTGCATATCTACACTCATGTGTTGGCCTAATTTCAGTAATTTTGTGTTCTGCTTGTTATGTGAAATACCTGAAGTCATCTCACATAGAGTACAGAAACAAATAAAAGGAGCAGTGCACACGACCACAACTCAATCAGTGGTGGTTCTCAGCATTTGTTTTTTTTACGTTTTTTTTCTTTTAATGTGAAATGTCCTCGCATCCAAAATGGACACAAGGACTCTTTTCACTCTAAAATTTAGCACTAAAATCTAGTTTTGCATTTCACGTAATTTCGAGTAATTTTAGTGGAATTGTGCATAGTTATGCCAAAACATATGTTGTGAATTTCGCACACCCTTTGCGCAAATGTAGTTGCTATTTTATTTTCTTTCTCCACCAAAAAACCAGCTTCCCCTACCCCCTATATTTGTGTAAGGTCCTTCTGCTCCACGCCGTATGAAAATATTTACTTCTGTCACTCACAGGATCAAACCCTGGAACATTTCCTCCATACAAGAGGGTTGGAAATTCATTTGGGTATTTCTGAGGGCGTCTACAAACCTCTAGTGCATTCTTTACTAAGCCTTCTCTGAAATGCCTCCTTTAGACTCGCAGGAGTAGATTTACTCACACAAACATCCATGAGAGTCAATCCACTTTTAATACAATATCAACATTTTTGAATAACCAAAATTAATTTTACACTTTTAAGTCAAACTTTTTTCTTCAGCATGGATTTAGGTCGGGACGAGGCCCTATAGAACAGAATTTGAATTTATATCTTTTAATTAATAAATACACTGTGGTGAAAAAAGAGAGTATACATTTAGCCTTCATGGATCTCAGCTAACCCTGGGCAAAGCACTACGCTACGCTCGCGTAGTTTGCGAAGTTTGCGCTACTTCGCACAATGCGAATTGCACGTAGCACAGTGCAAACACGCGTAGCGTAGCAGTCATTTTTTGCTTGCTCGTGGTCCTCAACGTCAAGTTGGCGACCGCGAGCAAGCAAAATGACATCCCGGCGAGACTTTTTCCTCGTTCGCGATCAGCAACATCAAGTTGCCGATCGCGAGCGTGGAAAATAAACCTCCCGGCGAGATTCTCAATGCGGGGAGGTCAGGTTTCTCATTGCGAGTGGTCGCGTATGCTCGCGACCGCTCGCGATGAGAAACTACCAGTCCGCGTTGAGAAAGCTGCCGCTCGAGTAAAAATCTACTCGAGCGGCAGTAAAAGACAGCTCGCACTGTGCAAGATGCCGTTTTCAATGATTGCACAGTGCGGACAAGCATCCGGCACTGTGCAATCATTGCGAACAGTGCACTACGCAGTTCGCGTAGTGCTACGTGTAGCTCGCATAGTGCGAACTGCACTTTGTGTAGCTTCACGTAGCGCTACTTCGCGAACTACGCCCAGGCTTAATCTCAGCACAGCCTTTGACTCAGTGGTGAGATCTAAGCTGTGGGCTGTGCTGAGGGACATGGGGGTGGAGGAGGCCTTAGTTGCATTTTTGCATAATTTGCTCTTGGGACTTGAAGCATCGGTAAGATATGGCCCATCAGGGGAATGCACTAAGCACTTTCAGTTAGGGAAAGGGGTCCGGCAGGGTTGTGTTTTAGCTCCACTCCTTTTCATTTTATATATGAATAAATTAGACCAGTTTTTAAGGGAACATTGCAAAGATGTCCAGAGGATAGGACCCAGAATGGTTCCGGCCTTGTTATGTGCGGATGATTCCATTCTTATTGCCCGTACAGCCAATGGCCTGCAACTTTTATTATGTAGTTTTTATGATTTTATGGAAAATCTGGGTCTTAAAATTAATTAATCTAAATCATGTACCATGACCATAGGACCCAGAGGTACTAAGACTAAAACCCATGTATTAAAGGACAACAACATAGGTAAGGTAGACAAATTTAGCTATTTAGGCATACTACTGGACGATAAATTTTCCTGGGACCCATTATTGAAATCTCACACCCAATCTCACACACAATCCTTCAATAAGGTTGCCTTTAGCATTGATGCTTTTTCCAGGCGTTTAGGCTACAGTCATATGAAGTCTATATTATATCTTTATAATGCTAAGTGTGTTCCAACTTTAGCAAGCACTGCTGGACACATCATGCAATGGTTAAATCTATAGATAAAATTGAATTTTATTTAACATTGGATATGCCGGTTACCCACAGAAGACTTCTAACTTATTTTCGTCTGAATATGTTCCCTCAACTAGTAGCAGGATGGCATAAGCCACAAGATCCACCCTTTGCACATGTGATGAGTTCTCTACAGTAGACACTTTACATATTGTCTTAATCTGGCCTAAATGGGCCAATTTGCAACAAAAGTATATACGCCCACTACTTGTGCCTTTGAATTTTAACCGAGCAAGACCAGCCACCCTATATCTTCAATTTTTAGACACTTTTACTGTTTGCTGGTATTTAACCAGATTTTTATTAGGTGTTTATTATGCTTATGTTTGACACTGAACCATGATGGATTATATTTTATGGAATTCTATTTATTGATGTTTTCTTTTATTGTACTTTTATGATTGCTGAAGCTAATCGAATGAAATAATTATTGATTGATTGAAATAAACTTTAATTCCTTTTATGTAGTCCCCACACAAGAAATTCATTGGAGTTCTAACGTTTTGATCCTAGTGTGTGCTTTTGCCTCTAATGGTGAATGATACACTACATTTGTTAATAGATAACAATGTTCGTATGTTGATTGTGAGTTAGCTTGTTTTTTTATCTTGCTAGTTAACAGAGATGTAAGCCTTAAGGGTATTTGGCAGCATTCAGATCCTCAGGATCTACACCATGATGCTTTTGAATCTTTTTCATCTCTTTGAAACACTCTCACTCCATAATTAAGGAAACAAGAAAATCTCCTATAATTGTCTAAAAAAGCTTAAAACATTATTTGCCAGTACTTAACTTTGTTTGTAGTTCAATTATTTCCCTTTACATATCTCATGATGGAATTTTGAATATCCACTCAAACTTGCCCTATGCCATGAACCCTATTTGTTTTGATTATCTTATCTATGTTAAACTTCAATTTGATTGTTTTTCCTAAAATTATTACACACTTGTTAACTTAGTTGTATGAAAGAGTCCCTGTATTATGAATGAATGATATCCAGGCAAACTCCTCCACTGTATGTGGGGATAGGCATCTCTTGCTCCGGTGCATAGAATCAGATATCGCAGATACTGATGGAACTGCCAGATTAAAATTGCAAGAAAGGCACAGCTACACTGATTTCCTGAGCGCTAAGGAGTGTAACAGTAATTCCTGCTAGGAAAATAGAATGATCTTGGATATAATTTAGTAGTTGCCCACAATAGCAGCAGCTACCTCTGATACTGCCATTTCGACCCCTGGCCTTGTTGGTTGTAAGGGCAGCATAGGAACAGGGCCGTTTGACTTACTAAAATTATCCCTGTTCTGTCACATTTGTTTTCCTTATTTTTTTTAAGCTGCTCGAGGTTATGGTTGTTAGGACAGTGCACAGTTACAACTGTTACAATTTGTCTTGTTAGGGAAACATGTGATATCACTTAGCAACACCAACCCTGAACTAAGCCTCCTAAAGGCATCATCGCTTAGGGGCCATCTTTATTTGTGATTACTCCCTTTATGGATTGGTGCATCAGGCCCTCTGCAGGGAGGCCTTGACCAGTAGCCCTCTTGAGGAAGGTGTGGTTCAGGACCACCATCAGTTAGTTTTAATTTCTCTCTAAATCTGCTAGCATTTGGACGTTCTATAATGTGCATTGTCACTGGCCTGAGGACTAGAAAAGTTCAGGGAAATACAAATAATGACAAAGGTGTGTTTGTGCGTGCCTTTGAGCCCTGTCTTGGATGTGAACTTCGTGGGTATTCCTGTAGTATAAGTTCATCCAACACAGGTCCTGCAACATTGCCTCTCTGGATCCCCTGGTAGACATTTTCACTACAGCTACCTTAACTGTAAAGGGTTTTTATAATGCGCTTAAAGGGCTTCTCTGCTTGTGAGTTCCTCATGTAGCCTTACAGTTCACTCAGTGTGAAGCCTAAAATAAATGAAAAGTAAATGATATTTAAAATGTACAAATTTAATTCTGAAGATCACATGTAGCTTTCTCAGAGAACGTTCTCAGCCCTCCGTTGCCTGGCTAAAAACATGCATTTTTAGTATCTAATCCAACTGCACTGCGAGTATCTGTAATTGGTGCCTTGTGTGTCTGTTCAATAATATTTTTTAAGGATGGAAGTCATAATCCAATCAATGAATCTGTTCACTCTTCACTAATATTCCTTTTAACACACCCCATTTATAATAAATATTGAAACCTAAAAATATGGTCTGCTTTCTCTCAAACCCTCATCATGAATGTGGTTTAAAGGATGAATCATGCAATACATTAAGCTAGGCTAGACTCAACAGTGGGTCAGGGAAAAAGGTTCAGAAAGAAATAGTGTTGGGGTAAGTAACCCAATGACAGTACAAGAGAAAATTCTAGATCCGAAAGGTGCATACACATAGAAAGAGGATACTGGTACCAGGCCAAGGGAAATATTACCATCTAGGACTCAAAGGGCCAGATGTATCAAAGGGTTTACCCATTCTGTGTCTATTAGAAAATGTCTTAGTACATATGACCTAAAGACCTATAAAATTCAATGGGTAATAACCTTGCACTTTTCCAACCAGAAACATACTGGGCAGGCATACACTAACATTCTGAAACTGAACATACAGATACGATAGACAAGAAGACACATACAATCGTACAACGAATACACCGAGACATTAAATCTACTGATACCAGCAAAGGGAATGCATATATACAGAGGCAGGAAATAAACAGCCAATAAGGCACCACATACATGGAAGTCGAGACAGCAGAGTTGGGGATACCAAGGAAAGTAATAAGTGGGCACTGAGGCAAGCAGAATGTGGTAAAGCAGACACACACACAAACTAGGACACCACAAAGACATCACTATGGTAAAACAAATAATAGTGAACATGGTACTTATAGTGAAACAGGAAAATAACTATTTGGACTAAACTCTGATAATAGAAAAGAAAGGTTTACTGTGATGTAAGTAACTAGTCCATGGGGTAGGGACACACGGACATTGGAGACCAGGAATATTCTGCCAGTGGGGTATGAGAAACAGAGATGTCTTGTTATCAGTTGTAATCTAATCAAAATGAGGTTTCCTTTCTATCTAAACTTCTTGATCAACGTCCTCTACTAGCTTGACTATCTTATCTAATTGTTGCTGTTCTCTTTAAGTAGGCTTTCAACAATATTGTTTGCTCTCATTCAGTGCTTGCAATAGGCAGGTACTGTCCGGTACTGAGTACCAACATCTCTTTAATTTGAAAGAATATTGACTGGGAGGCACCATTGATGCACCCACGCAAGGTGGCTATCAAGCCACGCCTGCGCCTGATCCAATATAAAATCCTCCACAGGGTTAATTATGATCGTAACAAGCTCCAAACTATGGGGAAAGTGCCGGCCAGACCTGCTTACGTTGCGTAGACGCTATAGGGTCCTTCATACACACACTCTGGGACTGTCCCCATATACAAGCATATTGGAAAAATAATTGTCCAAGTACTCTCGAGTATTCTTGAGGTTTCACTTGCACTTGAGCCGCAGTTTGTTCTGTTGGGGATCCCAAGTGACGTAGATGTTCCATGTTTAAACTTCTCTTTAGTGCACTGGCCCTTGTAGTGGCCAGGTACTGGGGAGTGCTGGAGGTGCCTCCAAACAGGAATGGAGATGAGGGATGGACCTCTACATGGTGGCAGAAAAGGTGACATATAGTGGTAGAGGCTGTCCCGTATGTTTTACAAGATCTGGGGGTGGTAGTGAGCTTAGTATGGGCTGGGGCCTATAGAAGGAAACATGGGCATGACTCTGGGTTTGAGTGCAGTCAGACACAAATGACATGAACAGGTCTTGTGTTGTTTATTTGCATATTCTGCCCTATTTTACAGTATATGTGTGAGTCCTAAGAGTTGTATTAGGCACATAAATGAAACATTGTACACCATTAATAGCTCTATGTGGATAATGATAAGTGAGATATGTGCCGCTATTGCCTTATTGGTTTGTGTATTCAAATTAAAAATGATTTTTTATATATATATATATATATATATGAAAAAGCAAATCCCGGTTGTCACCAGACCTCCACGGCGTACAAACACAGGTACGGACCACACAAGGGATGATTTGAAAAAAATGCTGTGCTTTATTTAAAAATGACAACAGCAACCAGTCAGTCCTGGCCAGTGCCCCAGCATGACGCGTTTCGACCGAAACAACTCGGTCTTGTTCACATAACGCGCTACAAGACATTCAGTCATTAAATAGTGCAAGTGTTTAGAGAAAAGTTAAAAAGCGACACACCTGTGTACCTTTCAACCAAAGTCACATGACATATAGACATGGAAGACATACTATAAATTATTACTACACAATGAATAAAGAGTACCTAAAATGCATTTAAAATGTGGAATAAACATTTAAAAATCTACACCAAATGTAAATACAAAATTGGAGTAAAAACAATGAATATCTAAAACCACATTAAAAAGAAGGAGGGAGAATGAATAATGCATCCATGGGTGTCATTAGCCACAATAAGTAAAATTAAATACATAATATATATATATGATTGACACACATAAGAACACTAAACCCTCACAACTAATATGTGCAAAATGGTACATATGAACTCATACTCATGTGCAAATAGTCTGCAGATGTAAACAATGTGTTGAATCTTATGGTTACTAAATGATGGTATGTAGCCAAAAAGTGCAAAAAAGTGCAAAAATGGGCTAATAGTGTAAAAAAACTTAAATATTATATTTAAATGACAACAAATAATCTCTGAGGCCCAGAGGAAACCCTTAGACAATCAAATCAATAAATGGCTAACAGCATCCCAGTTGTGATCACGGGCAAGTGCCCTTGCTAAATCAAAACGAATATATGAAAAAAGAGTACCATGAATTCGTGAATATAGAAAAAACTGGGTTGAAAAAATCAAAACCAAACACGGAGGAATCAGTACGGAGTCATAAATGTAACCATCACATAGAAAGACAACGGGAATAATCAGTATAGTTAAAAACCATGCTAAGAATGTTACAGCATAGAATAGATGCGGAAGTCAGAAGAAATGGAATGGGAAGAGATGAAATGGGAAGAGATTATAAAAAATTGTGCAAATCTTCCCCCATATTCAACCCATTAGGCATCTTGGTGTTGAGTTCAAGAATGAATTTTGATTCAAGTTGTCTTAACTGGCGTTCTCTATTGCCTCCACGAATAGATTTAGGAACTGCCCCAATGACAAAATAAACCAAATCATTTAAGTTACTGTTATGGGCTAATTTCAAATGTCTAGCAACGGGATAGCTGGGATCAGAATTGACTGTGGCTCTAAGGTGTTGTAGTATGCGGTTATACACCTGGAGCTTGGTGCTCCCTACATATTGCAAGCCACACGTGCATCGGAGCACGTAGACTGCAAAGTCTGTGCGGCAGGTGAAATGACCCTGTATTTGGACTGGAGTGTCACTGAATGCAGTCATGTAATCAGTTGTATTGATCCCAAACTTACACACCCTGCAAGAACTACATTTAAAAAAGCCACGTTTGGGCGTTAGCCAAGTGCTGGTAGAAATAACTTCTGGGCTGGTTCTTACCAAAATGTCTCTCATAGCAGGAGACCTTTTAAATGTAAGGACAGGCAATGCGGGTAAAATTAAAGAGAGGGTAAGGTCAGTTAATATAATAGGCCAGTTTTTTTGCACAATGCTTCTAATCTGTTTATGTTGTCTAGAATAGCCCGTGATAAGCCTCACTACTTGCGTATTGTCATTTGCAATAATTACAGAATTGTCAGTAATCTCAATCTGTGAATTGGACATGCCAAGGCAGGTGTCACGAGATGAGGCATTAGCTTTAGTGCGGGCAGAATTCAGATCTTTAGACTTGTACCCACGTAATAGAAATCTCTGTGTAGCTTCATTTTGACAGGATTCTAAATCCTTGTCATTGCTAAAGATACGGCGAATACGCAGGAATTCCCCAAATGGGATGCTCCGAATGAGATGTTTAGGGTGGGAACTTGTTGCATGGAGGACAGAGTTCCCCGCCGTATCTTTTCTATGCAATTTGGTCTGTATAGCACCATCCTCGATATAGACTGAAACATCTAAGAATTCTACGTTCGTAGGGCTTATAGTGGCTGTGAATTTCAGATTGAGCACATTAGTGTTAAGAGTGTCCACAAATTCAAGAGCAGATGTCTGGGAACCCTTAAAAATCAAACACAACTATATATATATTATCTACTGGCGGTCGCCAGTAGATAGTTATAGTTAGGACCTATTTTCCATAGGAAATTCACAACATTCTATTTCCAATAACTTTGGCGCCGGTTGACGAATCTTCGCGAAATTTTCAAAACCCGTGGGGCGCTCCGGTCTGCTCCTATCCTGAAAGTTTCGGGGTGATTCGGCAAGTGGGGGCCGAGAAAAAAGGGGGGTCCCAAAATGTGTTTTCCCCATGCAATTTTCCATAGGAACCTTTAGTCACAGCTACAGCCTGAACTGCTGAACGGAATTACACCAAATTTGGCAAAAAGGTAGCCCTTGGTTCAGAGTCGTGCCTTTTGGTTAAATGGTGTAAATCCGTTCAGTAGTTCCTGAGAAAATCAAAAGTAAAATCACATATATATCTGGGCGGAGCCTAACCACACATGTCATTGTGAGACCTGATTGGCTGTCAGCACTTCATCCTGGAATTGCTGGCAGCCATCTTGGGACCAATATAAATGATAGTACCCCATTGAAATGCATTGTAGTGAATCAAAGATTTTGAGGGTTACCAAAAGGAGAACTATAAAGGGTGATAACAGACTTTAGTTACATTAGAATTCATTTCTTGATGGTACCATACTAATTTCAGGAATTGTGGTGTGTTCTAAGGGGATTTTACCCTGTGAAAAACCTTCTGCTGGGATATCATGAATCATGCTTGTCCCATAGAGTTTTGGAAGGTGCTCCAGAAGCTAAAATGAGAGCATATTTTCTGTAAATTCACATTATCTTTCTCAGTCATGTGAGAATGAAGTCTGACATTCTCAGTAAAACATGTACATCCAACAAGGGCAGAGACTGTCAGTTGATTCCTTTGTGTTCTACTGCAGCTTCCCAGAGTGTTCTAAAGAACAACTAGAGTGCTAACAGCCTTACTTATGACAAAAGTATGGCACACCTGAAGCCATCTTGATTGGAATAAACTGGTAACACTTAAAACATTTAATTTAAAAAGGAACAAAATGATGGGGTTCATTTTGTCATAGAAATTATGGTTAGTGCTGTAGAAAGAAAAATTAGGACATGTTTCAAGTGTGATCTCAAATATCTTCCTGTTATATTTCAACAGGAGCAGCCTGCCAGTTGATGCCTTAGTGTTCTACTGCAGCTTCCCAGAGTGTTCTAAAGAACAACTAGAGCGCTAACAGCCTTACTTATGACAAAAGTATGGCACACCTGAAGCCATCTTGATTGGAATAAACCGGTAACACTTAAAACATTTAATTTAAAAAGGAACAAAATGAGGGGGTTCTTTTTGAAATAGAAATTATGGTTAGTGCTGCAGAAAGAAAAATTAGGGCATGTTTTAAGTGAGATTTCAAATCCTCTTCTATTTCATTAGAAAATTCTGACATGCAGACTGAAACAATCACTTTCAATACCAGCAGAAGACTTCCAGTTAACTCCCTGGTGAGCAGCAGCTTTACTACAGTGATCTGATGAGCAACTAGAGTGCTAACATTCTGAATTTATGGCAAATGTGAGACACATCTGAATGCCTTCTTGATGGAATCAAAGTAAAAAACTGAAAGCATTTCCTACTGAGGAGACTGCAGTAAATGAGGAAATTAGGAAACTTCATAACAAAGAAGACTTCCAAGATGGCCACCAGAGAAAAAAGAGCCCAAATGTAGCACACATATTACCCAGATGTAGCCCACATATAGCCCAATGACAAAAGTGTGCAAAACACTTTTTATTTTTAGTTTTTTTTGCAGTTTTATGTAGTGGAGATTGGTCAGGTATTGGAGTGTTGCATCTTAAAACATGACCCCCTACACTACAAAAACACCACTGCACTACCCTAAACCCTAAAACACTACCCCCAGCACGACCCCCTACACTACACAAGCACCACTGCACTATCCTAAACCATAAAACACTACTCCCAGGATGACCACCTACACTACACAAACACCACTGCACTACCCTAAACCCTAAAACACTACCCCCAGCACGACCCCCTACACTACCCAAACACCACTGCACTAACCTAAATCCTAAAACACTACCCCCAGCACGACCCCCAACACTACCCAAACACCACTGCACTACCCTAAAACATGACCCACTACACAAACACCACTGCACTACCCTAAACCCTAAAACACTACCCCCAGCACGACCCCCTACACTACACAAGCACCACTGCACTACCCTAAACCCTAAAACACTACCCCCAGCACGACCCCCTACACTACACAAACACCACTGCACTATCCTAAACCCTAAAACACTACCCTCAGCACGACCCCCTACAGTACCCAAACACCACTGCACTAACCTAAATCCTAAAACACTACCGACAGCACAACCCCCTACACTACCCAAACACCACTGCACTACCCTAAAACATGATCCCCTACACTACACAAACACCATTGCACTACCCTAAACCTTAAAACACTACCCCCAGCACGACCCCCTACACTACACAAACACCACTGCACTACCCTAAACCCTAAAACACTACCCCCAGCACGACCCCCTACACTGCCCGAACACCACTGCACTGCCCTAAACCCTGAAACACCAGCCCCTGCACGACCCCCTACACTGCCCGAACACCACTGCACTGCCCTAAACCCTGAAACACCACCCCCAGGATGACCCCCTACACTGCCCGAACACCACTGCACTGCCCTAAACCCTGAAACCACCCCTTCACGACCCCCTACACTGCCCGAACACCACTGCACTGCCCTAAACCCTGAAACACCACACCCAGCACGACCCCCTACACTGCCCGAACACCACTGCACTGCCCTAAACCCTGAAACACCACCCCCTACACTGCCCGAACACCACTGCACTGCCCTAAACCCTGAAACACCACCCCCAGCACGACCCCCTACACTGCCGAACACCACTGCACTGCCCTAAACCCTAAAACACCACCCCCAGCATTACCCCCTACACTGCCCAAACACCACTGCACTGCCCTAAACCCTAGAACACTAACCCCAGCACGACACCCTACACTACCCGAACACCACTGCACTACCCTAAACCCTAAAATACTACCCCCAGCACAACCCCTACACTACCCGAACACGACTGCACTGCCCTAAACCCTCAAACAATCCCCCCAGCACGACCCCCTACACTACCCGAACACCACTGCACTGCCCTAAACCCTAAAACACTCCCCCAGCATGACCCCCTACACTACCTGAACACCACTGCACTGCCCTAAACCCTAAAACACTCCCCCAGCACGACCCCTACACTACCCAAACACCACTGCACTGCCCTAAACCCTAAAACACTACCCCCCGCATGACCCCCTACACTACCCAAACACCAATGCACTACCCTAATCCCTAAAACACTACCCCCGCATGACCCCCTACACTACCCTAAACCCTAAAACACTACCCCAGCACGACTCCCTACACTACCCAAAGACCACTGCACTACCCTAAACCCTAAAACACTACCCCCTACACTACACAAACACCACTGCACTACCCTAAACCCTAAAAAACTGCCCCCAGCACGAACCACTACACTACCCAAACACCACTGCACTACCCTAAACCCTAAAAAACTACCCCCAGCAGTACCCCTACACTACCCAAACACCACTGCACTACCCTAAACCCTAAAACACTACCCCCAGCAGTACCCCCTACACTACCCAAACACCACTGCACTACCCTAAATCACTACCACCAGCACGACCCCCTACACTACCCAAACACCACTGCACTACCCTAAAACACTCCCCCCAGCACGACTCCCTACACTACCCAAACACCACTGCACTACCCTAAACCCTAAATCTACCCCCAGCATCACCCCCTACACTACACAAACACCACTGCACTACCCTAAACCCTAAAACACTACCCCCAGCACGACCCTCTTCACTACCTAAACACAACTGCACAATTTGTTACAGGCGTTGCAACGCAGGCCTGTGGTGCTTACTGGAAGTACCTAGTGGGCTAGTTGGGCCCCAGGGACCCTCAGGATTCAAGGTGACCTAATCCCCCAACTTAAAACGCACCATGGGGCGCGTTTGCACAGTGGTCAAGGGAGGGGGCGGGGTGCGTTTTAAGTTGGGGAATTAATTCTCTTTGAATCCTGAGGGACCCTGGGGGCCAACTAGCCCACCAGGTACCTTCAGTAAGCACAGCAGAGTTGCGTTGCAGAGAGGTGAAAAAAGGTGTGTGGCCTCGGAACGCCTCTCTGCAACTCAGCTCTGTGGTCCTAACTGTAGGTACCTGGGGGGCTAGTTGGGCCCCAGGGACCCTCAGAATTCAAGGGGACTTAATCCCGCAACTTAAAACGCGCCACGGGGTGCGTTTGCACACATGTCACCTCAGGCCCCCTCCCTTCACCACTGTGCAAACGCGCCCTGTAGCGCGTTTTAAGAGGTAGTTTTAATCCCCTGCCCTATTATGTACTAGGGACTTGCAGAGGAGGTCATGCTAATCACAGGGGTACCCCAACGCATAGTGTTCCCTAGTGTATGTAGGTGTTTTCACTGTATTCTAAGTGTCTTTTAGCATAGCACTGGCTCTGGTTAGCCAGAGTCAGTTACCACCAGTACCCGTCTGAAAAAGTTGTGGGCACAGGATGATTTTGCAACAAGGCCTCTTTCTGCTCCTCTGTTGGTTCTTTCTGCACATCTTTTGCTTCTTTCTGTGCGTTTTTTCTTCTTTCTTCACATGTCCTACCTCTGTAGGCATAGTTAGAAACTAGCATTTAAAAAAACCTTTGAAATTCACTTAAAAAATCATAGGTTTCAGGCACGTTATAGTTAGAAATTAGCATTTAAAAAACCTTTGAAATTCACTGAAAAAACCATAGGTTTCAGACACGTTATAGTTAGAAATTAGCATTTAAAAAACCTTTGAAATTCACTGAAAAAACCATAGGTTTTAGGGACAGTTATAGTTAGTTGGACATTTCACTCGTACAAAACCATAGAAATTCCCCGTTATAGTTAGTTCAGCTAACTATAACTCACGCCCCCGCAGTGCACTGCTGATGACGTCACATATTACATCACTCATGACATGGTCAGTGACATCACTGATGACATCACTGATGACATCTCAAATGACATCACTGATGACATCATCCATGTGATAATTTCATGCATCTTCTCACACCCTAATATAACTTTTGATACACCCACTCTAAATTACAGACTGCCATTCTCAAAACCATAGACACTCCAACACCAAAAACTACATACCCACTCACTGATTCTTAGGTCTACACACACATCCACTCACTCACCCGTACAGTCACTCATACTTAGTCACTCAGTACAGGACTATCATATGCACTCATACACCTATATAAACACTCACACACCGCCACTCATCCATAGAGGTACTCACACACCTAGTCAGTCATGCAAAAAACTTAATCACACATCCATTTACTCACCTATACAGTTATACACACACCAGCTCACTTACTCATACAAATACTAGCACATTCTTACGCTCTTATACAATCACTGATACAAGTACACACTCATCCATACAGCCACTCTCACAATCACACACTCTCACTTATTGCCATTTATATACTCCAACACACATATATACTGCCTTTCACATATGTAGTTACTCACACATGTACCACTGAGATATACATTCAATCACTAACACACCCATACACACACTCACCCACCCATACAGTCCATCACAGATGCACTCTTGAAACCATGCACCCAGTGAATCTCCAACTCACACATCTATGCACAGAGTCACACACACCCCACCCACACAAACACACAGGCACCCATACAGATACTCAGACAATCAATCAATAACCCATGTAGACACTTATGTAGCTATTCAGAAAGCCATGCAGCCGCTTACAAACCAACAGACAGACGGATACAGACATTCACACAGTTTAGTCACTAACCCATGCATTCAGTAAGATACATTTAATCACTCACTTGTAGAGTTAGTCACTCACGTACTAAATCATCCATTCAGACACTTATACACCCACTCATTCTTCAATACGCCTTTCCCTATATATATTAAACATATTTAAACTTTACAGAAACACACAGTCACTGGATGATGTCATCAGTGATGTCATCAGTGATGTCATCAGTGATGTCACTGACCATGTCATGAGTGATGTAATATGTAACGTCATCAGCAGTGCATTGCGGGGGCGCGAGTTATAGTTAGCTGAACTAACTATAACGGGGGAATTTCTATGGTTTTGTACGAGTGAAATGTCCAACTAACTATAACTGTCCCTAAAACCTATGGTTTTTTCAGTGAATATATATATATATAGATATATAGATATATATTTTTTTTTTCTTCAACATACTCCCACAACCCCTCATCACAAAGCAGGAAAAAAGTGGCACAACAACCATAGATCAATTTCTCTTCTTTATTTCACTGACAGAAAGGGGGCAGTTTGTTGTATATTAATAAATTAAAAAACACAGAAAGTCATAATATGAATATTTTTAGTAATAGCTTTACATTATAAATCTGTATATAAACATACACATATACATATATATGTGTGTTTGTTTGAATAAGAATATATACCTATATATTTTAAATATTATTTAAACATATTTAGTTTACATTATATTAATGTTACATGTTGAAATATTTAATATTCACTGTTTTTAACTATATATATATATATATAATATATATATATATAAAACAATATTTGTGTTTCTAATTGTTCAATATTAGTATAAAACGATATTTATTTGTGATATTATTGTACTTACCTATATATGTATAGGAAAACAATATTTTTATGATCGAGAATTTTGACACAATATTTCTGTGTCATGATATTTCGGTTTTCGATATTATGTCACTGAACCTTCTTCAGGTATGTTACCCTCGATGGTTTGCCTGTGAGCCGGGGCGGACCTAAATTTGATAAAAAGACTGATTCCTTCTCTGTGGTACGGGTATGACTGGAGAGATATAATTCACTAACAGGGAACCAATTTCAGTCACTATCTCAAGTGGATGAGTTGGTAACATAAGTTTTTTTCCTGGCTCAATGGGATCATGTGTTGCAATTCTGTTTGTTTAAATTGTGATGTCCACATTCTTTGGGCTTTTTGACCCTGCTCATAATAATTTTTCAGTGTAGGTTCAAGGACATATTCTACTTTGGTTGAAAATAGTGTTAAGGCATTACTTTGCTTTAATGCAAAGAAGGTATGGAGAATCTCCGTACCAATCACTCAGCGCACTATTTAAAAAGTCCCTAGGGCTTCTACTGTGTTGTGCAAAAGTTCAATAAGTTCAAAGTGCAATAGATTCAAATCACACAATTTTACATGTAATCAATAACATCATGGTTTGATTTATTTTGCTAAATTGCATATCATTATGCAATATCTTTGTTTCAAAACATCAACTCAATATAATCACAATATGAATAGTTGCTGCAATTCATTTGCAAAATATTAGAACCGTTAACAACTGAAAAGAACCCAATGCATTTCAGGTGTAACCCTTCGTCAGGGGCATAATAATACACAAACAGAAGTTTTATAATTCCACGTTCTGTCTTGTGACCACCGGCTGGAACAAAAAGGACAAATCAACAATCACTGTTAACAAATCAACGATCACTGAAAACTACAGTATAATGAATCCGTTCTTGCCAACCCTATCACCAGTGCGTAGTGGAAGAAAGAAAAAGGAAGTGAACCAGGGGGTGAAAAACACAAGGTTTGACCACGCTAAAACTAACGTCCCAAAACTGTGATATGATGGAAATGAAAAGAAGGATGTTAAGGCATGCTGACTATGAGAACTCTCGACCACCTCATGATGTGTTATAGAATATAGCGTTAGCTGAAAAATGAAGAAAAGATAACCTGTGAACAATAGGTAATGCCCGTGCTAGTAACCAAAGTGAAAAAGAGCCGCATGCTCCTGAACACGTGATGTACACGCAGAAATCATGACTGTAAGTAAAAATCCTACCTCTTGCTATCTAGGAGAAGCAACGAGGAGAAATACCGTGATAAACTGTATGACCTTCTAAATAAAATAAAAAGTTACTTAAGTGACCCATAAAAAACGTAACAGCTTCAATCAATACGAAAACAAGTCAACCATCCACCTCAAGTAAAACTGACTGTTAATACCTGTGACGTTGTCACTGAAACCAATTTGGTCTGGACCAACTCAGTGAAATGCAGGTAGTCTATAAACAAGAGACAGAACCAAGTGTAAAGTACTAAACGCTACAGACAAAATCCCTACAGCTACTGCCTATTACCAGTGTTCCGCTTACCGGCTATAAAAGTGAAAGGCTTTGGTGCGGTTCCCAGTTTGACTTGATTGGATAGAAGAATCTGTGAATAAAGGATACTATCGGTCATGAGCCCTCTCATACGAAGAAAACCCAAACGTTCATCGCAAAAACGCCATAATGTAATCCCCGCTTACCGTGAATGTTATCGCTCTACCATAAACCACTTCTCCCTGTTTCTAACGTGAACCTCAGTCGTCCCGCTGATAGTGTATGAATGCGTACGTGACGTATATGACGTCATCTAGTCTGCGCGCTTATTCAAAGAATTAAAGGGAAACCTCCTAAAAGCACCACGTTTCAAATAACTTTATTGGGAACCTTGTGAGTGTGCAGGAAATACACAACAGATCAGATTGTAGATCACTCCAACTCAAGATATGACAGAAACGCCTGTCTAAAAGAGACCCACCTCAAATCAAAAAGAATTCAGACTGATAAAAACTCTGAAAGGAAACCGTGCAAGCGTTAGCATATTAACAGTTCGCAAACAAATCCAAAAAGTGTCAATTAAAACCAAATGGGTGTTGGAAAAAGAGTTAAAATGAAATAAAGATGATAGTGAGAGCAAGATCAGATGTACAGAATCAAAATGCTAGAACATAAACGAAAGTACAGAATCATGCAACAAGATAATGTCACTCAAAAAATGACACATTGAAATTACCCATGGCTTATAAAAAACATAGCATCTCGTAATGGTCATTGAGACCTCTTGGGATGATGGTGTCTAAAAATTTTATCCAAAATATTTCGCGTTGAGCTAACTTGGTGTTTGTGTCAATACTGCCTTTATATGTTATGTTTTCCAAAATGGTAAATTTTATTTGAGGAATGGTGTGTGTCATGTCTAACCAATGCGCTGCTAGACAGGAGTGTCGATTCTTATTACGTATCATACTTTTGTGCTCTATGATACGAGTTTTAATTTTGCGTGAAGTCCTGCCCACGTAGATGAGTCCGCATGGGCATCGTACAGCATATATAACACCTTCTGTATTGCAGTCCGAGGTGTGTCTAAGTTTTATGGATTTTCCCGTGTGCGGATGGTTAAAAATGTTTCCTGTGATAACATTTCCACACTGACCACAGTTAAAGCACTTTCTCATTCCCTTGAATCCCGATGTCACTTGTGTGGATTTTGGTTTCAAGAGTTCTCTGAGATTTCTGGAACGGGTATGCGCAAAAAGCGGTTTATCCATGAAATTCCCTGAAAATCTGGCTCCTGTTCAACAATTTCCCATCGCTTTCTGATGATCATCTTAATTTTTGTTGCTTCCGAAGAATGTTTCAACACAAATACTTCGCGTTTAGTTTGAGTTTTAGGTTTGTTAATCAGGAGATCATCACGCTTTTTCGGATCCACAATGGACTTGGCTTTTTCCAGTATCTCATGGGGATATCCCCGTTGACGGTATCTCTCTGCTTGATCTGAAATTAATGAATCAGCTTCAGTTGAGTTCGAGGAAATCCTCTTAATTCTGATAAACTGTGACACCGGTAGGTGTCTTTTCAATGAAACTGGATGGAAACTTGAAAAGTGTAAGGCGTTGTTTTTATCAGTAGGTTTGCGATAGACCGATGTTTCTAGGCCTGTCGTGCTGTTCCTGATTTCAATGTCCAAAAATTGAATTTTATGGGTTTGAATGTTGTGTAAATTGAATGCGAGGATTACATAGATTGAGTTTTGAAATGTTGTCTTCTAGTGTTGCTCGACTGCCTTGCCATATAATCAAAATGTCATTAATGTATCTCATGTACAATAGTAGATCTCTTTGCCATTGTACATTGTTCAAGATGTCTGTCTTCAAACGATGCCACTTTGCTTTTAACCATGAATCTCAGGACAACTGGTTACTGTGAGTGACTCTGTACTTAGATGTTAACCTACAAATATCTAGTTGAATTTGCCATGGCCGAATCACTCATCTTACACTCACATATGCTTCCCAAGGTGCCAGCAGGATTTGAGCTGACATAACACAACCTTCATTACCTTCCGGATATGTCATCAGAAAGGAACATGGACGTTCCTATTCTGCATGTAACTTTATTGTTGTGTTCATGCCCACAGGTCCTGCTGGGGCTGTTAGTACACCAAACTCCAGCTGTATTTCTAGCAGCTCATTGTAGGAAAATGTCTCTTTGCAGGATCTCCCCCATTCTTTTATTTTATGGGAGTGATGCTGCTGTTTCTTTGATCCTGTGCAGTGGGACTCTCCTAAGCCTCCCTCAAAGCATGGGCTCTGAGTCCTAAAGCATGTCAAAATTGGCTGTACTCCTCATTGGCTTATTTAACTTGTATATACATCCCTAGTATATGGTACAAAGTATACCGCGTCCTGTAAGTTAAATTTATCTTTTGGGCAGCAGCATATATTGTACCACATCTAAAGGGACAATGCAAAACATGACTACAGGCCTGCCACCAGTAACCTGGCTGTGCAGGTTTCAACTGCAAATTCAATCTGTCAAAATCACCCCTTTTGACAAGCCTAAATGCTCCTTTTAAATATTAAGTGTCAACCAAGATAGCGATAAGTGCCCATAAGGCAGGGTGCTTGGGGGCCTATTACGATGGCGGTCAGAAAACATCCCCGACCACCATGGTAACGGGAAAAGACCGCCCGCAAGGCCCGCGACATAACCGCCGGTCGCATTAGGATGTTCCTTGGTCGAAATCCTACCGCGGCAGTCGGATCGCGGGCCTTAACATTGCGGCGGTTGCTGCTGCCCGCAGCACCGCAGTGATGTCCAAATGAGCATGTCCTGCATTTCCCTGCACTGCGTGGCAGGCACTGCACAGTGCCTGCCACCTGGTATGGGGACATGTAGGGGGGGCCATGGGTACCCCCCTAGTGCACCCACACCCCCCACAAAACATGCTGCATGCCGTTCAATGGCGGTCTGACCACTGAGGAAAGGCTGGCTACCGCCAGCATCATAATCGTGCCGGCGGAGCCTGCCCTGCACCACCACCATTATCCCGGTCCTTCTCCATCCGCAGGGCAGGAATGCGGATGGCAACCAGCGGAAAAGCGGCGGTCGGAATTTCCCACCGCCATCCTAATCTGACCGGCGGTTTTCTGGCTTGCGATCGCGGTGGATGTCCACCGCAGGTCCGGCGGTTGCCACCGCCGGCCGTGCGGCGGTCATCCGACCGCCATCGTAATAGGCCCCTAGGTATTTAAAAGTAGGATTAGTAAAAGTTTAATGGTAAATACTTCTTTACAGTGAAAATGCCTAAAATGCTATTTTCTCTGTAGCAGGGTTAACTGTTTTAAAGGAAAGCATTGAGAATTAATATTTAAAATTAAATAATGCTATATCGGCCTAAGACCAGATAAAAAGTTTATTCTTGGACTTTTTAAAATGTTTATTACAATAGGAATTTGGTTATCTTCAAAGGGCCCGTCCCTGTCACAGATAGGTTTAGCTCACATCTGAGCCTGCCGCCTCCTATTGTCCTTCTAGCCAGCCAGGCTCCAATTTCAGTGGGATACGAGCTGCCCCCGGAATGGGTTTTGAGTGACCACTGGGGGAGAGTGCTCACTTCTCTTGCCACATCTGTGGGGCACACAGGAACTCTGAAAGGGGAGAAAAGGTTCTGCCATGTAAGATTTAGGCAGAGAAAAACACTGTGGGATTGTTTGCAGTAGGTCACATATGAACTGCTGCAAATGTGGGTAGTTACCCCTGGGAACTTTTCCCCTATTGGTTAAGGAGGGGCCAGGAGTCTCTTCCACATACAAGCTAGTGCCAGGCATAAATGTGGCACTCCTGTGAACCTTCTCCAGAACACTACTAGATCTTTGGAATATAGAAGAAGGAATATACACTACTAAAGGCCGGGACTTATACAATTTGTACAAGATTTTTGCCCGGAGATACAACAGAAGACCAGGACCAACTTGCCAAGCCGATTATGAATGTCAAATTCTGCATTTTACTTTTAAACAAATGCCATATAGGATCCATCTATGTTTTTAAGAACCTAAGAGATATTATTTTATCAGCATCACAACTACACCCTTCCTCTGTGCTGCATGTGTGAACTGGACAGATGGCGATCAGGGCCGGACTGGCTACCGGGCGTTTTGCTGTGCTGCACAGCTGGGGGCTGATTTCGCTGCGGTGGGGGCTGATTTCGTTGCTGGGGACCTGCGTGTGCTTTTAAATAAACATTTCAAAACAAATGTTTTTAAGCGCACGCAGGTCCCCATCAACGAAATCAGCCCCCAGCTCGGCAGCACAGCAAAACGCCCGGTAGCCAGTCCGGCCCTGATGGCGATACATATCTGCTCATAAAATTAAATTTACCTACCGAACCTCATTTCAGTTTGTCACACTTTTAGGAAGATACTTCTGTCTCCTATAACAAGGTTGTATATAGATGTTTGGATCCAAGAACAGATATAACTTTTCCCTTCTTTATACAGTGAGTGAAGTCCTTCACATTTAAACAAAGTATCCTTAAGGGGTTGGAATTATGGGTTGACATGGCCAAAACAGGCCAGTGCAAGATGTAGTTGTGTGTGAGCTTTATAGATATTTTTGAGTTATATTACATGGCCTGACCATTAGACTGTGATATATTACATGGCCTGACCATTAGACTGTGATAAGTAATTCACCCAAATAGGTTATGTAGTTTGTAAAGTCGGGCTATAGCTCTTATAGCTCTGGCCTCTGTCTGCTATCTGAACTGGAGTGGAGCTTGAAACCCAAAACAACATCACTGCAATTCGGAGAAAACGCTTTACACTGAATCCAAACTGGTGAAGGCAAAGCAAAACGAATAATGCACAATGTGTCACTGATAATCCCGATTTCAATGAAATGTCAATTCAGGGTAAAGAACCAAATCAAACAAATGAAATATCCAAACTGATAAGTAGATAGGCAAAACATTAAAAAGGTGAGTGACATGACAGCTGACCTAGTGGTCAGATCCGTTGTGCCAGGACTCAAAGTACAAAGCTCAAACCAGGAGGGATTCAGCATATTTATGTTGGGATGTGCTATGTGCCCTTCAGATATTAGAAAATTAATGAGTTGACCAACAACAACTGATGGTGCTTTCACTATGCTGAGGATTCTCCCAGTGGGACCCATGATTATGGGAAAAATATTTCTTTCCATTCCTTTCTTGATCAGACCAACTGGACAGACATTGAGAGTAAGTGAACATTCCTTGAGATTGATCCATAGTACCATATTATTCATTTTTGAGTATCTGAGTAACCATGTCAAATTCAAAGTTGTCATAACAAACTAACAAAATAATGGTGATATTTTTGCCTTTCATGTTACATAGCTACATACTAATATTTAGAGACAATACAAAATAGTCATTAGTCTTTAAGTGGCAACATGGATTTGGCTCTATTTGGACTCAATAGAGTGGAGGCAATATGTCACAGGTGTCTTGGGGTCCATCGTACTATTGCTCCGCAAATTGTCATGTACAACCCTTTAAGCACTTGATTCACATGTTATTGAGGATGAGGAGCCCCAGGCTTCACAGGAAGGTTGTGTGGGGCAGGAGCTCAGAACTTATCAGCCAAACAGAAACAAAAGCACTTTGTCCAAACCAGTGCTTATCTTTAGTAAAAAGAAAGTACTTTATTACTGCAGCAAAATGTAATACAACACAATTCAGTGTGGGGCTACGATGCAAGATTACAGTTACAACTGTGATGTCTAGTAAATGACCAACCAAATGTTATGCCCTGTCCCGGTCCTGGTAATTGGTTCAGTGTTCATAATGCTTCGAATCATCTAATCCTAGACACAGCGCAGGTCACCAGGCCTTCAATCACTTGGAGCACTTCACTGGTCAGTTGTGTTTTTTTTCTCAATTTGAAGGGATCGTTTAAGTAACAGTTACTGTTCCAGCTGCAGAACACAGCCTGCATATTAGCGTTAATCTCATATGAGCCGCCCTAGCACTCCTTGGTGTGGCACTTTTGGCAACGGCGTTGCCAACACAATCCTTTGCTGACAAGACCTTCATTAAATTTCTGATGGTAGCCCTCTTTCCATCCTCCTCACTCAAGTGCTTTGGCCTCTACCACCACAAGAATGAAGGAGATAAATGTGTACTGTCTGATGAAGTTATTCCTACCCTCCCTCTTTTGCCATGCTAAAAGAGGGGCTTCTAAAAAGAATGCACAGGCACTCCGAATACTAGAACACAGAGTCATATTATGATAAATGTTCTACTTATGCACTGCACAAACACACTCTTGAAAGACACATGCAATGTAAGTGCAACGTTCTGGGTTTCACACAACAGTGGATTATGAGAAAGGGGGTCAGACTGCTTTCTTACTGACAAAGAAAAAAAGGTCCGGACACACTGAAGTTCACTAAAAATGGTATGCTGCCACCACCACAATGTGATGTACTCAGGGCAAGGACAGGAGTCCATTGCCAACTTGAGATAATGCTTGGTGCTCCCCTGCAGGTCACAGGACCGGTACTGGACCTTGCAATGTCAGGGACAGGCCTACCCTCTGCACATATGCTAGATTAGCATGATCCCAGGGACACAAATAAGTGAGGATCCCAATTTTAGTGGCAGTCAGTCACTGGGGGCAGGTCTACATGCTTGTTTACCATGCAGAGGGGGCATTCCCATCCCAACACATTCCATTTATTTTAGCTCACTGCCCCACACTAGACAATGGCAAGCCGAAGCCGTAGGCCAATTAGTGCTGGTCATGTTCCAATTAAAACCATTACTTCTAGCAAGAACTCGAGCACAACCAGACCAGTTATGATCTTTTTGGGTGTCATCAGCAAAGTGAAGCCTGCCTGAGATCTATGTTGTTATGAGCCAAAAATTGGCCCATGGCATCACAATGAGAAAAAGAAAAACGTGATATCTGGAGTGCTTGATGTAATCTTAGTTATAATAATTCTGGGCCAAGTTTCAGTCTAAAGGTCGCCATGGATGGTAACAAGACTTCACTACTGTCAGAGTCAGGTAGGCAAAAGAAAATGTTCACATCTTTTAAATGCCAAAATATTTACTGCTCTAGATAACACGGGCCATTAGACAAGAGAGCCTGACCAACCTATCAGGAGCGCACCGATCAGTCACCACCCCCACATTATACCATCTTTGCTACAGCCATTGAGTTAAGGAAAGTTGTTTCATGTCCATTTCCGCGCATTCAATAAACAGGCTTTCAGAGTAGAGAAGGTTCTGGAATTGCCTGTATCAATTCAAAGTAACAACTGCCTCCACCTAAGTTGAGTACCGTAGACACTGCTGGGTAGCCACATTATCTAACAGTGAATGCAGAAACACGGAAGGGTATAGGGCACAATGAAGAACGCTGTGGAGCTCTGCATTGCCCCATATCTAAATTCTCACTGATATGAGTGCAGGTGATGGCCTTTTTATAATAACTTCTGTGGTTGACTTTCTATTCCATTTAAAACCACCAGTAGATACGGCCTGGTAGAGACTGGGCACACATTTCTTAGGTCCGGTTGATAAGCACAGGGCTTATTCTGGAGGGGAATAAATAACTCTATTTATATGGTCAGCAAGAGGATAACCCCATTTAACTTTGTTTCACTCTGATCTTGGTAAGCTCTCTCTAAAAATTCTTTGTTTTGTCTTGTTTTTATTAAACCTTGACAGGCAGGTGGCAAAAACGTTTGTTTGAACTATGTTGGTTTTCTTGATCAAGTTGTGTGTGAACTCGTTCACCTGACCAGTGCTTAATTGTTATAAATAAATTAATAAATAATCAAGTCAAAGTCAAAAGCAACTTTAATCGGCATAGCATGCAGCCATACAAGTACAAAATACAACAATCTAACAATATAAAAACAGACACCAGACATAAAACTGCTTATACATTTTTTATTATTGTAGTTCTTGGCAGCCCACAGTAAAATCTATAAAAAAACAACTTCAATAAAGTGCTATGTGCTTAATCAAGGTGCATAGAATGTCTGGATCGCACAGCTGCCCTTAAAAATAAACTTATATACAAACATGTTTCATCGTCGTGCGTCTGTTTCAGAAACGGAAATGACTATATGATTAATAAATGATTGTCAGTGCCCGTAATTTTTATACATGGATTCGCACCGCCCACTTACACCATTAGCATGGCCTACAACTAAAAGTGCGGCCCGTGTTCACCCGGAGCAGCGCACCACAACCTGTGGCTTGCATCGACGCGGCTAACACACACACAACCACTCCAATACCCATGTATTGAATAGGAGTAGCAGCGCAGATTTCCTTCGCATACAGAAACGCAGATACAGTACTGCAGGAGAGTGCAACCTCCAAACAGCACATAGGTGCTTTTTCAGATATTTTATTTACATAAATGTAAGCATACAAATCATACAGTTCTCAATAAAGTAAACTAAAGTGCTGTGAAATTTGGGGTTGCTGCAGCATCTGAGTTGAGATGTAGTTGAGCCCGTGCACTGTGGGAAAATGTGAGGCTTAAAAAACACATACATCACATTTTCCAATTTATCACAGTTGAAGTGACTTATAGTGGTTCATTTGTTTAGCCAGAGGCTTACACATTACTAGGTTCAGTGAGAGTTACGAGTTCAACAGGACATCAAGAATTTATTGGCATAAAATAAAAGCACAAATGTCTGTTGCCTTTGCAAATGCAGGACAGGAAACAATTTTCATTACCTGTGCCCAAACAATTAAACAACCAGCCAATGCCTGTGAGATTCTTGAGTCTGAACCTAGGGCTTTGCGAAAGCCAAGTAATTTCCTTTCTCATAATTGCGTGAAATGTTAGGAAAAATGCGAAATTATATGAAAGGGGTATCAGTCATTTAGAGCTACAATATATATTTTGGTGTGAAATGAGTTGTTGAGTCAATTTCTGAGGACACATTTTGCTCTGAAATATTGGTGCAAAAAATGTACCACTAATTGAGGATGGGGAAACAAAGGTGGCATTTATTACTGAAACATGGACAGACGATGCCTCTGGTCCAGATCTAGTCAAAGCCACACCCCCCGGATACCTCTGCCATACCGTAAATAGGCCGAACAGGAAAGGGGGGGGGACTAGCTGTAATTTATCATAATTCAATAAATGCGGGCTTTCACACAGCCTCAAATGCAGCTTGTGAGGCATTGGATCTTAGCCTCTCCTATTCCCATCATCACATCTTTAAGGGTATCCTATTGTATAGACCTCCGGGTCCCAGGAGCCCCTTTGTAACATCTATGGGAAATTTGCTGGAAAAGGGGCTGTGCGCTAACTCCTATACTATATTGGGAGATTTCAACTTCACTCTGGAGGCACATACGGAACCAGATACGGCGACCCTTATAGACCTGATGAACAGTGCCGATTTTAGGCAGCAAGTAATCCAACGTGGCAGGGCACACGTTGGATGGTATTTTTTCTAACCACCCATACCTCTCATTTACGGGCTTGCTGCCCCTGGTTTGGTCAGACCATGTGGCTGTACTTTTTGAGCTGGCCCTTCCAGACCATCGCGCTATTGGTAGGTTCCCTAAGAGACAGAGGGAAATCAGAGCATGGAATAAAGTTGAGGGTATTGATTTAGCAGAATTGCTCACTTCAACAGCATGCCAAATGCCCCTAGACGTGGAGGAGGCTACCACGCTATATACAATTGGAGGCAGCTGGTAATAAGCTAGCCCCAAAGAAAATCCAATTTCCCAATAGGGTACAACCCTCAACGCCATGGTATACGCAGGAACTCAAGGACCAAAAATTGATTTGTAAACGTATGGAACGGAACTGGAGGAAAGAGTATAAAGCAACAGAGAAAAATATTTATAAACAAAACCTCATGATTTATAAACAGCTACTTCTCAAGACAAAGCAAGAGTTCTTTACTAGTCGAATTAATTCTGCCAAAAACTCGGCCAAAGAGCTGTTTAAAACAGTAATTAGCTTGGCGCACCCTTGCTCAGCAAATATTCAAACGAGCCAGGGATTATGTGAGGAACTCGCTAGGTTTTTTCGGGAAAAAGTTGAGGCCATTTTTTCAACTTTCAAAAGTCCAACAACCGATGGGACAGTGGTCTCAACAGAGAGTCATAAGCTAGTGTCCGGCTCCCCGCCTACTTTTGACATCTTTGCACCACTATCCATTATGGACACTCATAATCTTCTTATGTCAGCTAAATCAGGTTCCTCTTATGATCCGTGTCCTGTCGCGGTGTTAAAACTGGCCCCTGAACCTATTGCCCTGTCACTCACCTCCCTATTTAACGCAATGTTTACAGAAGGGTATTTTCCTAAATCTTGGAAAATTGCTTCGATACTACCTCTTCTAAAGAAGCCTAGTCTGGACCCCAAGGATCCGAACAGTTTCCGACTTATCTCACGCCTCTCACTCCCAGCGGAACTGGTCGAGAAAAGAATGAACGCACAATTGAGTGCTTATCTACGCGAAGCTCAAGCTCTGGATCCTACTCAATACGGGTTCAGAGAGGGGCACAGCACGGAGTCCGCGCTCCTAAAATCTACAGAAGAGATCAGGGTAGCCCTAGATCGGGGAGGCAAGGCCGCTATGATTATGCTGGACCTTTCCGCAGCCTTCGATACGGTCCATCATGATTTGTTGATGGACCGTTTGCGGGATTGTGTAGTCCAGGGTAAAGCATGGAAACTCTTGAAGTCCTTCCTCTCGGACAGATTGCAAATTGTCTCACTAGGCGAATTTTGTTCCAAACCTTTTCTTCTGCCTTGTGGAGTCCCACAGGGGTTGTCCTTGAGCCCCGCACTCTTTAATGTGTATGTGTCCTCGTTGGCCCCCCTTATTGACTCCTTTGGTTTCTGCCTCACGTCGTATGCTGATGACACACAAATTGTGGTGTCGCTGCTACCTGGGCAGGAAAAAGGAATAGGAAAACGGTTCCATGATTGTATGGAAGCGGTGGGGAGGTGGATATCTGAAAACTGTCTAAAACTCAACTCAAGCAAAACGGAGGTCATCTTGTTCGGGAACGATGCCAATTTTTGGACCCCAAGCTGGTGGCCGGTTACTACGGGTTCTCTCCCGACACCCACCAGGAAAGTAAAAAACCTGGGAGTATTAATAGACGACAGACTTAACCTTGGCGACCAAGTTAATGCAGTAGCCTCAGTTACGTCGTACATTCTTAGAACATGTAAGAAAATACAGCTTTTTTTGCCAATGGACAGTCAGCGAGCGGTGGTCACAGCACTAACTATGTCAAGGCTGCACTATTGTAATAGTCTATACCTGAACATTCAGGATCGTTTTCTGCATAAACTCCAACTATTGCAGAACGCAGCCGCTAGACTGCTTACCGGCACATCTAAATTTTCATCTATATCTAGTGAAATCAAAAGACTTCACTGGCTACCAGTTAAGAAAAGAGTGCAGTTTAAATCCCTCTGCATGGTATACAAGGCCCTACATGGCACAGGACCTGACCACTTGAAGCAGCAATTTCAGTGGTATGTGCCCAAAAGACCACTCCGCTCTCTTGGAGCAAAATTGGTGATAGTACCACCCACAAAAAAAGCCAGGTGGGGAGGCAGGAGTTTTGCTGCCTGTGCCGCAAAGGCTTGGAATGACCTCCCTTTTCATCTGAGGAGTACTACTGATTTATTGGTTTTCAGGAAGGCCTTAAAAACATGGCTTTTTGATTTATAATCCGGTCTCAAATTATGCTTCAATCGGAGGACTGTAGCTAGCGCCAGGACACCCTAGGGTAACCGTTGCGCTTTACAAATGTCTCTAACACTAACAGGCGCTCATGTTCTTGTTGTTCCAGTGCGAATGGCATGTTCGTAGTACTTTTTTAATGCAAATGGCGCGTAATTATGAAATATGGAACAGTAGCATCATTTCAGGAATTTTGTGTAACAAGCATAATGCAAAATTCCCCAAATCATGCAAATTACGCTGGAGTGGTTTACATTTCTCCCAGGCCTAATAGGAACAGAACACAACTCAAGAGTTACTACGAAGGCACAACAATACGATGAGCTTTTACACGCCCCCCACCAATTTATTTATCTCTGAACATATTAGAACCACTTGTGAATGGACCGTTGCCATACTTGATCAGTTTCTAATTTAAGGGGATCCAGTGGTAGAATTCTGGTGCATCCTTGAAGACTAGGGCATTTATGTTCACAAAATGTGAGAAAACACACATAATGTGGGGATCACTTTTCACCACTGCAAACTGTGTTGAAGTGCACTGCCAAAACCACTTTTGGGGGTGGACAATTGCATTATTTACATTGGTGAAAAAAATCTACATCCTAAAAACAAGGTGGATAAATTTCAAGCACAAGTGCCAAAATGCAATTACCTCTACACATACATGGCAATCCCTCCAGAAATATTTTGAATTACAAGCATAAATATTCATCTTTGTCAGGCCTATCTTAACAATTAGAAACATTCCTCGCTCCCATCCAACTAAACGATATACTTTAGCAATGAAAACTGTCCCAAAACTACCTTTTCCTGTCAACACCTCCTGGACACTCCCACTGTGCCCAACAGCAAAGATAGTGAAATCAACTGTACCCTACATTGAGCCAGGGCAACGTTTTGAGATATGTAAATATAGTACAATTTTACATGCAATCATAAAGGCAACTGACATCCATACGTCCCAGTGTTGGACAGCGCACAGATCTAATTTTTAGATGCATTTTTCAGCGGGAGAGCACATAGTGCTACTGAGACAACAAACAGTAGAAATGATAAGGTGCTTCTTCTTCTCATCTGAACGCTTGATTTCTGTTTTTTAGGTCTCACCTGAGACCACGAATGTGCTGTTGCTTGCGCAACATTTAGTTTACATACAGAAGGATTAAAGCCTGCCCATTGCCTCCCGTTTATTGGCTTCATTTTCAGTCTTGTTTGCTGCCTCCTGTTTGGTCAGCACGTGTTGACTTTACTTTCTGTTTGTGTTT
This sequence comes from Calotriton arnoldi, assembly GCA_963921515.1. NCBI lineage: Eukaryota > Metazoa > Chordata > Amphibia > Caudata > Salamandridae > Calotriton > Calotriton arnoldi. Next base: position 461,399 of record CAWUFW010001363.1, on the reverse strand, counting down.
CCCCATCCCTGGTGCATGAAACAAGTGCTGCTTCCTTCTTTTGGGAGTATCATACCACTGCTTCAGCTTTCTGTCTCCGATTATTAATTTATTTTCTTCTACTCGCAGTACTTTGTAAAAGTACGTTTTTTTAGGTTGTCTTGCCCCTGATTTTGCTCCGTGTTACTTTCACCGCTCCTTTCCATTGGGTTTTCCCTTTTATTTTTCATCCTCTTCCCTTCTTCTCTTTGGTGCAGTCTAACACCAGCAGGTCACAGGCTGTTAGTGTTGCTTTTAACAATGTTTTCAAAATACACTAATGACTTTGTGGTATCGCTATTAAGAAATCATTCATTTAGTTTGCAACAAAGTACTGTTTTGGTATATCTTTCATTATTTATAGGATGTCTTGGGCATGAATAAAATGTTTTAAGGAAAAAACCAGGGTGTGTTGGTTGGATAGAACATTCTAGCTTGAATATAACCTTATCTTGTAATGTCTTTTTTTGCTTGTTTAGCCGCTCCCATTGCTCTTCCTCCCATAGCTTAATGTGTATGTTGTAACAAAGATTACCATACTACACAATGGCATACCATACATAAGAAATTGAGGCTAATTCTAGCGGAGGCCTGTAGCAGGGTCCTGGGAAGGACCAGTTGGAATTGGTCAGCTGGAAGTGTAGGAAAAAGGCCTGTTGGAGCTGTTTATGTTCCAGTGGTATAAGCAGGTCAGTCTACTGAGCCTTGGAATCTCTTCTGTGGTCCTGGGTTCAAGGCAAATGGGTCCAGTCTTCCTTTCGGTACTTCAGACAGCAGAGCTGTACATCTGGTTCACCACAGGTCCAAGTGTGTTCTGAGGCGGGCACTGGGGTTGCTACATTTATGAGAAGTGCCAGCCTGTGGGTGGGGAAAAGGCATGGCTACTCCCAAACCAATAGGGAAAAAGTTGCCAGGGGTGACCCTACCCACTTTTGCAGCACTTCCTACCCCTGTGTGTTTTACTGTAAACTATCCCACTTTACCCTTCTTTCCCTAAACCCAACATGGCAGAACCTTTCTTCATCTGTGCAGAGCTCCCTGTGCACACTAAAACCAGCAGGGCTAAACCTTTCCTCCCCTGTGCAGAACTCCTGTGCACACCCAGAGGTGTGGCTATGATAATGGGCAACCCTCCCTTGTGGTAACTTTAAACCAGTTATGCGGGCAGCTCCTCAGTGGGATAGGTGCCTAGCTGGCTAGCAGAACAATTGAGGAAGCAGGCCCAGGTGAAATCTACATCTGCCTGTCACAGTGTAGGTATCCTTTTGAATTTAATTACATCGGTGGGCACAGCCCAGATGGCCATCCTATCCGAGGAAGGTCACACCTTTCCCTCTGTCTCAGCACTTGAAGCCACTTCACATCAAATCAAGGAAACATTCAGCTCCTGGAAGACAGTGCACACTCGCCAAAAAGCACATTGGGCTCAGGCAGAAAATGACAACTTTCTAAAGGGTCTTTTTCAAAATGTTAATATATAATCTAACTTTACCATTAAGTTGATTCTTAAATTACTATTAAAATGAATCCTTGAATCATATTTCCAGCTGCTCCCAAGCTGAAAGTAAGCACTATAAGTTGTTATAGTGTAACATTGTTTTCCTGTGGTGGGACCAACCTTGCCGTAGTGAAATATTACTTTGGAGGGTTTTCATTGCCAGGACATGTATATTTATTGTTTTACATGTCCTACTTTTTAAATGCTAGGCAGCCTGTCCTATAGGCACGTAGGACCTAACTTAAGAGTGACTTTAAAGAATTAAAAAGGAAGGTTTAGGCCTGGAAAAAGGTTATTTTGCCAGGTTCAAATGGCAGTGCAAAACTGCATACACAGCTGCAGGATCCGGCCTGGAGACATGTTTTAAAGTTCTACTTTAGTGGGTTGCACAATGAGTGCCTAAGTCCACTAATAGCATTTAATTTAATTTACAGGCCCAGTGCACATTTAGTACAATATACTAAGGACTTAAAAGTCAATTAAATGTCCCAGTTAGGAATATGTAAATTGTACCATGTTTAAATGGAGAGCACATCCATTTTGTGCACTTTAGCCCTGCTAACCAGTGGTAGAGTCCTATGGCCACCCAAAAACATTTTCAGCACCAGTAGGCAAAAATCTTGTGTGACCATGCAGAAAGGACACATTTCCAACACCATACAATACAATGACAAGCCATACTGTACCATAATGTACAATGACAGGCCATACCATATACAATTACAGGCCATTCCGTACGTTACAAAAAGGCAGGCTGTACAATTGGTATGACACACCATACCATCACACACTATAATATACAATGGCACACAATACAGTACCATAGTGCTCAATTACCGTTCATAACATATATATGATGACTGTCCATACATACTATACCATGACAGTCAATACCAAACCATACTATACCATTATACAAAATAGACATATTTTGACATAACATATTATAATTCTTTTGTGCAAAAGTTGTACAAAATGGCTAAAAATAGGCGAGACCTATTGGGTTTGCCAATACAGGGGACGCACCGCTGGAAATTGTCGGCAGGCATTTGAAGTTGTTGGTGATAAGGCAGAAAATAATGTGTGGATAACACACCTCCAATTGTCATGCAATGTGTATAATTTGTAATTAGCAGTCAATCCTGGGCAAATGCATGCCTGATTACTGAAATCGTGGTGTGCTCATCTGTAGGGAAAGCAGTAGCTGGCACCCCGCAAAAGTCGCTAGGCAACTGAAAAAAACTTGTGAGTTGGCAAAATAAATAAGTTTAGCACTCTGGGTCTCTAAGATGAATAAGATTTTTAAAACCTGAGACTCCCATATTTTTTCTGGCTCAGTACTTGCCCTGTTTGGGCAGTGAACAGTATTAGCAGTTGCGCTGCAGATCTGCTCCAGCTCGCACTTCACCAGGACATAGATGATTTGATGATGCGTGATAACCAGAGCAGAAACAGCACCCCCGCAACAGCCCAAAGGAGGAAGGAGGGGGCTAGGAACGCGGGTGCTGTGGGTTGTTGGTGAAAAGCAGCAGCTGCAGATCTTGGGGCCTGGACTGAGCAATGCCACACAATTAATGGCCTGCAAACTTGCAAGATGGCGCATACCACGGGCTAGACGAAAAGGGCAGCAACAATCCCCATGACATGGATCCAGAGCCTCTGTGTCTTCGGGCCGTGAAAGGAGGTGGGGCAAGAGTGCCATTTGTATGAGGTCAAGCAGAGGGCCCAGAGCAGAGGTGCTGTCTGGGCCTGTGGTCTGAGTCAGGCTCAGGAAGACTGTGTAAGGTTGTGACGTATGATGTCACATGAGACCTTGTCACAATGTTGCGCTGTCTTTGCCTGTATCTGTGCCAGGTGGCAATGCCTAACTGACAGAACAGGCAGACCCTCCAGCAAGTGACTTGAACTGGTGTTGCTGTCCCAAAATGCCCTAGAGCCCCAGTGCGCCGAAATACCCAGCTCCCACAGTTGTTCTGATTATCACTTTTCACATGAACTTATCTTTGAAATATTACTTAAATATGTGTGTAAAAATCCTAATCCTGACGTCAATTAACAGGAAATTTAAATAATATATTTCGCCACTACCTGAGCAAGCTTAACCTTCCTTAAAGTGAGTGTAGCCCACTGTACAGTGATCTAATTAGTATCCAATTCCAAAGCAGGGGTTGAACGGTTTTATTCTTTACAACTTCAGCAGCCTACTTTGAAACCGCATAAACGTTACTCAGCTTCAGTAAGTGAGGGAATTATAAAATAGTGGGAAAATGCGTATTTAAAGCTGGGGATGTTGAAGAAAAACCTCGTAAACTGCACTACAATCTGCTGGAAAGGTTGCTTGCCCTTCAGCAATCCCCAGCCCTGTTTGGGTTTAGTGCATGGCCAAAGGCCTTAACGTGCCCACCCCAATGTCCCGCCAGCCTGCCAATACCTGCATTATTTGTACCCAGATGGATTTGGGTGCAGTGCATGGTAGTGCTTGCTGGGCCAATTACTATTCGGTGTACGGCCCGGTGCTGCTTATCTTATATTAACTGACTTTCTGTGTTGGCATTATGACTTTAAACCTCCAAGATTCTCAATGAAAAAGGTGTTTTGTGGCACAAACATTAATCATTGACGCTTTTCCAGGCAAAGATGTGTGGGCAATTCTCTCGGAAACATTCGGCTTCCCAGTCCTAGGCCAAGTCTGGGAACCTAGCAAGTGTTGGGCCGCTTCCTACAAGATGTGAAGCCCCATGACCGGTGCCACGCCGCAGAGGGCTGGCAGGTCCTCCAGGTCCTGTGGTGACCAGAGATGAGGAAGGGATTTTCCCATACCTTTTCTGACTGCTACTCTTTTACTAGGAAGGCAAGAATGGAGTGAACCACAGTGGTTTTCTTGGCTCCACGGTTAGCAGGGTGTTTCCTGGATATGTAAAAATCAGTGAGCCACCTACTGTATCAGGGATGAGACAACACGAGTGCCCTAGCAACTATGACATCGAGTACTAGTCTGCCATGGAAAGAGGGGATTCCAAAGTCATTTTGACTCTGAGGACAGCTTGGTTGAGCAGTCGAGCTCTACATCGCAGGAGTCAGTGTGAAGGTTGAGATAGGATAATGCAATCATCCTCATTATAAGTCCACGAAATTAACGTTATTTATTTTAAAATGGCATTATTAACAAAGTAAAATAAAAACAAATAGTTAAAAGCAGAAAGGGTCTAACATCAACTTTGCTTGGAATCATGGGCTTTTTGAGACATTTGTAAACACTGTTCCCTACAAAAACCGGCCATGATCCACTCTCCTAAAAGCCGTAGAGCAAAGTAATGCTAGAGGGTAACAATACAATACATATGTTAACAAAGGATGTTGAGGTGTTTCTGTTGTACCTTACATAGAATGCATAGTTATTGACTTTAGAAATTGTCCTTGAGGCCCATCCCGCAGGTTAATCTTTTTATGCTTTAAAGTAAAACAGAATCTATGCAAAAGCAGTAGAACAACTATAATACTGAACTTGGATTAAACTTTAAAAAACTTGAAGGTTTCATATATCAATTCAAACATTTGCAATTGAGTTGTTATGGTGCCCCTGAATGTCTAGCAAAGATAAATCTATCAACTGGTCACAGGCACAAATTTCAACTCTGGTGACCCAAATAGTCTCAGCCAATACATCTTTAACTAATGTGTCAACCAGTTGCTTGGTCAATGAACAGCCAGACGGTGCCAAGTGGTCCAACAAGTAGACTCTGGTGTTATTCTTCTGCTACGTGGTCAGAATCAGCAGAAGGACTGGCAGCAAGATAGTGGCAGATTTTCTTGGCTAATCCCAGTCTTGGGAAGGCAGTTGGATATAACCTCAAACATTAAGGAAGGCATCAATGCAGGTTTCATGTGGCTGGTTCGCAATGAAGTGAACCAGGCTGAAGTGGGGGTTGCACCTCTATTGATTGTTTACTGCAACTGGGCAGATGTTCAGTGCTAATCGGAGAAAGTTGAACCTCACAGTTTAAAATCACAGTGTTTGTGGACATTACTCTTTTTTTTATTAGGTGGTGGAGGCATTTAATGAACAGCCATTGTGGTGTTAAAGCTATTTTCTGATTAGAATTATATTTGGTTATTGACATGAATCTTTTGTGATTGAAATGATAATGTGTGATATACAGAACTGTTTACTGGCCTATGCCAAAATAGACCTCGACTTCCTCCTGTATTTGTGTGGTTGCTTCATAATATTCATTGTGTGTTTATTTCTCATTGACACTGGATGCAGCAATATATGCACTGTGACATGCAGTTCTCGAATTACCGAGGAAGTCCTAAATTACTTTTCAAATCTCTTCCTGCTCTCTCACTGTAGGTTTTCTATATATGTGACCAGGTTTATTCTTACACCTTGGATGGCATTAGGCCAGTGGGTTCATATTATATTTTTGGGGGGGATAATGTTAGGACTGTGTTGCTCGAATATGAATTTACCTTGAAAAAATAAAGACAAGTCGTTTGGAAAAACAGGAACAGTTGGTTTAATTTAACACTGCAGCCAGGAGTACAGCATACAGAAACGGGTCTGAGAACTGACTCCAAGTATAATCGTTTTGAGCCTCTTTCTATACATTTCTTGAAGCATCATAAAACAACTCATAGATCCTGTTTAGGGAAAGGAATGTAGGTCTAGTCATGGAGCCATAATTTACTCCCACCTGGTGACAAATGCAGGTGGCTCTCGACCTTGTGTAGACACAATGAGGGTCAGTGGGTAACATGCCCAGATGTCCGGCATGGGGAGTGCGTGATCACTGCATGTGCTATGTCCTGATTGGCTGAGTGTTTCCAACTTTATGTTGCATCTAACTTTATGGTGTTTTGGGAACACGTGCCCCTCCAGCCATGTGTGTTTTATTGGGGCCAATCTGCTTGGACCTTTGTGGTTTCGCTGCCTAGCGGTGAGACTAATCTGGATTTTCCCTGTTCGTGCATTTGTCCTGCTGGTTACGTGCCACCACACCAGTGATCTGCCAATCAGCAGTCTCAGGCCTAGGCCGCAAGGCCTGCCTGATCACGTATTTCTGACTCTTGGTTGATGGAGAGGTCATATCGGGAGATTTCGACAACAGTGATTTGATTTCATTTTTATACATACATGTATCATTGCGTAGACCGCCATCAATAGAGATTTTATAACCCTTTCCATGCGTCCGTCGGCCAACGGCCGTCGCGAGCACTACCTCCGTAGTGCTGCGCACGTCCGTTGGCCGACGCGGCCCCGCCCACTCAATCAAACCGCCACACCGAGGCGGAATTGCCAGCGCGGTTAAGCGGTTAATGCTGTATTTTGATTTGATGCTGTAGTGTTAAATTTGCTCACCCCATGCGGCTGTGCGATTTCCATTGCTTTCCATAGAGAAACTATATATAAAGACATCATTTTGGGGTGATACAGGTTCTTTTCAGTCTGTACTAGGGATCCTGCCTGTTACTCTATCGATTTGCTGCACATTCTGGATTTCTGATTTTTCTCATCGCTGCATCAGTTTTATTGAGTGCCTTCATGGCAATTGATTTCTGTGTGCCTTGGCTGATTTTTTGAGAATGAATATATTTTTTATCTTCTGTAATGCACTTTCATGGTTTCCTTAAATTACTGATCTCAAAAATCCCTTCTTAAGTCAATCTCATTTATTGAATGGTACTTAAAATGCTGTTTTGACTCTTACCTTTAGGGACACATTGCCCCTCTAATCTTGAGGACAGCGCCCTCCCGACATCACTTTTAACACATCATCCTAGTCATGCAGATTATCAGATATATGGCACCCGTAGTGGGTATATGCTGTTTTGCATGTAACGCTTAACGAGGACTGCTAATAAGTGAAACTAAGTGTATCCCACCAAGACAGTGCCTCAACAAGAGTCAAATGGGACCGATCATTTTTTTTTTTCTGGTCAGCTGATGCCTTATTGATACTTCAAGCTTACCCCCCTTAGTGCCTGGTTACCTTCTTAGTCTACCATAGCCTTTGCTCTTATGTAATAAACAACAAAGTACTTTGAGGCATTTGTGACAGTGTACGGCACATATTGTGGGTCGAGGCATTTGTGACAGTATACAGCACATATTGTGGGTCGCGGGCAGGAATCATGCTCTTTTTACCTCTATCAAGGTGGGCTACTGTAAGAATCACTTTCTGATAGAAATTCACCTTCTGATTACAGTGAGAAGGTCAAGTAGTTATCATGCAGTGGGTCGCTATGATGAATTAAGAACACTATATAAATGTAAAATCTTTTTGAAAGAAATTGTTTTAGAGAGGGTAAAAATGCTGGCATACTAAATATTTTCTGTTGTGCATTGGATAAAAGTGCTATACAAAGAGCAAAAAACATAAAATCATAGCATGTAACTGTGAAAAATATTTTTTTACAGAGGGGTTCAGAGTGAATGAACTAGACAAGTAGAGAAAGCCTCCAGTTGTGCATGATACCCCTCAGAACTCTGACCCATCTCAAATTGTGTTATGTGTGCCCTCCTAACCCCCCCCGCCCACTTCAAATCATCTGCCCTTGCTTTCAATACTTATGGAGGGGAAGAGGAGTAATGGGAAGTCGTAAAGAACATGACCTCAGCCTCCTGCCCTCAGGTTTACCTGGTTTCCCACTCATCACACACTCTTGCAAACATAAAAAAAATCTGACCTCCTGCCACCCACCCGATCACTGTCTGAATATACTCTCCACCAAAGCACAAATTGAAAAACAATTATATCTGGCCTGCTGCCTAACCATACTACCCTTTGCATACATATCCCTGCCCAGTACTAGGTCTATTGCTGACCACTGCCACCCACCACCCACTGTGCCTTTCCTACTCCTGAATGCTCAAAGCTGTGCTCGTGTTCTCACATTGACAGTAGAAAGCCAGTGCTGCACTGATAGTGGCTCCATGAGAGCCACTTTTCAGCATGGCATTTATTTCACTATCAGAACGGTCAGGAGAGGCATGCAGCTAACAGAGAAATTAGTGGATGATATTTTGCACCCGCTAAGCTTAATTTGTGGCAGTGGATGTAGGTGGTGGGAACCAGGCACACATTTTATGGAGACCAGGAATATTTTTCATCCTCAGACTGTGATCCCAAGAAGGGAAAACGGAGGAGGAAGAGAACTGTAGGACAAAGGTATAAAGGGAAAAGGATGGAATGATAAAAATAAAATCTGATTGAACTGGAGAGAGTGGGGCTTTTGCAGTAATGTAGTACTTAGTGCAAACACATTTTACCACCATGTTATTTAAGCATATTTTTGAATGTGGTAATATAAGACCAGAAGTTAGTACATGATTGTGTTTTACATTTTGTTGGGTGATATTTTTTTTGTGTGCGCTGTTGTGTTTTTTGTGCTGCATTGTGTTGCTTGTTGTACTGTGGTTATGTTCTGTTTCGACTGTTTTGTTTTTCAATGCCATTTGTTTTCCTCTGCGTTATGTTGCCTTGTGTTATGTTCTTAGGTTCTATTGTTTAGTTCATGAATGTCAACAAATTCTGCTTCATATACAACCAAAAGCAGCATAGTCCTTTAAATTTCCTGTAAGAAACAACCATTTACCACTGTCCAACGTGGTCAAATGCTGTACCTCAGCTCTTCAACTATTTAAGACACCAGCCGGTCTAAATCTTCGGCAGTCTCTTGGATTAAGTTAGCACTAGTAGTGCTCATTGCATGTGATACACCTTAGGAAATCTAGAGTGGTAGACGAAAGACCATGAGGTGGAATCAGTACGAGGCACCCTTGGCATTCAGCATACCCTGCAATCGACAGCAACAACCGTAGCTTCCTGAATAGGCGCCCCCCGCGCCTAGGGGAGGGGCGCCCTTAGTCGCGCCACGGAGCCGAGCCTCCTCCGGTGATCACTGGTGACGTCTCCGGCATACGTAAATGAAACCGAAACTTAGCGTTAGGCTATTTAAGGCGGTGTCCCGGGGGTCTTGTCCTCTTTGTCTTCTTGGACCCCAGGGAAGCCGCAATGCACTACTAGTGCTGACTTAATCCAAGAGTCTGCCGAAGGTTTAGACCGGCTGGTGTCTTAAATAGTTGAAGAGCTGAGATGCAGCATTTGACCACGTTAGACAGTGGTAAATGGTTGTTTCTTACAGGAAATTTAAAGGACTATGCTGCTTTTGGTTGTACATGAAGCAGAATTTGTTGACATTCATCCTCTTAAAAGAGCAGATACAAAAACTTAAATATAGTGACTTTTGTTTGTACTGCCTTCAAGAGCCCATGCATCACTGTTGCATAACAGCGGTTCTGCAGATCGAAGCAAGAGGAGCCAACCTAAGTGAACAGTATTTAAGACTTGCTTGTTGGTGAGCGGTATGAGAGTCAAACTATGTTGTTTTGTCTGCCTGGCTAGATTTCAGAGAATGAAAATTGGACGCTAGTGCCATTCGACCTCTGGTAGTGCTTCTCTTTTATGCTAATTTTTTACTTTATCCTCCATCCGGGCAATATTTTAGCTAAAGTTTTATCTGTTTTCTGGCCGTGCTCCAATGCAATGCGTTTGGAGAAGGGTAGTCGGTCAATTAATTGGGTTCTGCTGTAAAAGTCTAACAAATATTACCGTCTTATCCTTTGAGGTGGGTGGAGGCAGTCTCACGCAAACACTGTGCTCCGAAATGTGCCGAAACCACCACCTTCCAGAAAATAATGAATGGAAGTCCTAAATTAAGTGGGGAAAAAGTAAGCACCTATTAGGCAATAGGCAGAAGCGTTGAAAACAAAAACAAACAAAAAAACTATTGAAGGAAACATAAATTAACTTGCTTAAATGCATGCCAGTCGGTACGGTAACCAAATGGGAGCTGCATTATTATATGGGAATGATACTTAAGGCGAGTTTAGAATGAAACAGAAAGGCTGCTTTCCTGGTTTTTCGTGTGTTTTTCACTGAGTGCATAAAGTGGGAGATTTGTAAAGAAAACAAGAGTTTCTACATGCAGTATATAATTGGTATTTTGGTATGTTATTGGAAACCCCCAAGGTGGCCCTGGGACTGAGTGTGCTCTATGCGTCCAGTTATCGTCTCCCCATCAGTAATTGCCAACCATGGCACCAGTGCACCTTTGAACGGTTGCCGCCATCCCCTGTGGCCCAGTCTGTGGGCCTCGGCGTAACCAGGGCCTTTAAAAGTGTTCAAAGCACCTTGACACACCTTCACATCACAATAAGAGCCAGAGCGGAGCTCCAGCGATGAAAGCTCTGCGCGATATTTTAAGCGCTGGCACAGTAACTTGTGCCACTGCTGAAAGATGACTAAGTGATGGCGCATCTTGTGGGTACAAGCAGATTCTAGGCGCTAACTGGCTGCGGTTAGGAGATGTGCGCCCTGGAAGCGCGCAATTCACATTAATTGTTGCATTTGTTATAAGTATGTCCTCAAATGCAGCATACACATAGCTCCACTTTGGATGAGTGATATACGGAAATCTACAAAAAGTATAGGGGTGTGCCCGTATGCGGGGGCGGCAGCAATGGCGGCACGCTGCTGTTCTCAAAATGTAATGGTTATGGGGCCTCGCAGGAATGATGCGCTCTTGCATGTGGGGGAGTATGCAATTTAAGCCTACCTGCATAATGAGGCCGCTCTCGTAGGCGGGGTCGGCAGCAATGGTGGCTCGCTGCTGCTCTAAGAATTTAATGGTTATGGGGCCACGCGGGAATGAGGCGCTCTCGTTGGGCATAGCAACAAATGTAGTGCGGATGATAGAGCTGGAATAGCGTGGATTTCCACGGTAAAACAGTTATTGTGTGATTTTTCTTTTTTCTTTTCATGGGGTCCTCGCTGAGATGGAGGTAGCACGATCCTGTGAAGTTGACCGGCGTTTCCGGAGGGGGGGGGGCTGGCCAGCTGGCAGCGAGAGGCACGGCAGCGTCTACGAAGACCAACCATCAAGAGCAGCAAACCTGCTGCAAGGCTCCTGGGTCGCCTCTGGTATCGGGGGTCCTCGCTGAGATGGAGGTAGCACGATCCTGTGAAGTTGACCGGCGAAGTTGACCGGCGTTTCCGGAGGGGGGCTAGCCAGCCGGCAGCGAGAGGCACGGCAGCGTCTACGAAGACCAACCATCAAGAGCAGCAAACCTGCTGCAAGGCTCCTCGGTCACCTCTGGTATCGGTTAGTATCAAGCCAGCCCGTGCTCAGCATGGTATACGCTCACTTTCTAGCTGTCAGCTGGCAGTTGCACATTCAATTCAATCTTCTGGTAATTGCAGCATAGGAGTACACACCTCCTATACCGGCCATAATCATAGAGTATCTATAATTTAATGTTACGGTGGCAATTTCAGGAAGTAGAGGCAGCAGTGTTTCCTTTTCGGGGTTGTAAGGGAAGCAGGCTGACGAGTGAAGTACGTCTGGTAGGGTACATTTCCCCCCTTAATTGCTGGCACTGCTTCACGGCACTATGCAACAGCCCGACGAACCCGGCTGAAAGACCCAGAGATGCTTTCGGGTTCGAGACGAAGGGTGTAGATTCTTTGCGAGGTTTTTAAAGATGGTTTAAAGGGTAAGTACAGCTCCAGCTCCGGGCATGGGGAGGCCTCTTGTAAATATGAGCCTGTGTCTTATGGGGCGAGATTGGGGTCAGAGTGAACCTGCCCACCTTAGCTCGGAGAAACAGCAGGGCTAGCTGGACGGCGCTAGGATAACAGATCTATCGCCCAACTATATCAGATACTGTGGTGCTGCAGGGCTATGCCGTAGTTTTAGCCCGGGCGGTACTCTGTTGTCAGGAGAAAGTCAAAGTGAAGGGGGCTAGTAATGGATGGCGGTGACGCATTATTGCAGGCTACATTGTATATTTACACCGCCGTAGAGAGCTAACATTAGCGGAGCAATAGACCAACTATATCAAATAGTATAGTGATGCAGGGCTGTGCCGTAGTTTTCACCTGGGTGGTACACTGTTAGGGGGGAAAGTCGTTCAGTGATGCCATATCATAAGAGGCAATCTTGCTATAGACCCTGGACTCTCAAGGCTCTTGTTTTTAAAAAGGCTTGCTCCTTCTGAAATTAGGTATCCCACTAGGGCGAGGATGTGGCATAATGGCCCGAGCTGCTAACTTTAATGCTAGGGGGAATCATGTTCGAGTCGGGGCATAAAAGAAAAAGACACTTACTCCCCCTGTTTTGGCTATTCACCGCCTTCAAACGGTCATGGGCGAAGTGCAGTGCTATTCACATCCTGGGTTTAATGTATTATGATGGTATTCATGCCACTATTTTAATTAGATATGCCAAAGTGAGAAGCCTAGCGGTCGGGCTCTAGCTCAAATAAAGGGGGCACACAGCAGTCGTCCAGGATACTGGATCGCAGCCTCAAGCCTTCGGTCTAGGTTCACTCAGCCTTTCATCTTTACCACGTGAAATAAACTCCTGCCAAATTAGTTGTCTAATAATTGCAGTACTTGCAGGTGGGCTTAGGAAACCAATGTCTACTGTAAACACTGTCACAAACAAGGCATTGCAGTTATTATGCAATTGCAGCTCGAATATATGGTCACAACTGTTACCGGGCATAGTTAAAGGTTGGGAGAAAAGGTGGACACAAGTTCTCAAAAAAAAAAAAAAAAAGAATTTGGGGTATGCGTCACTCTGGTTGCAGTAGTACAGCCTGATAACGTAATTTCTAAACTGGATGTATTCAAAACACCCGACCCATTCAAAGCGGCACAGTTAATTGGCGCCTCACATAAAACACTACGTTATCAAGGTCTCCAAACGTGTAGACAAGACCGCTCTTGTCCAAGTCTCACCTTCTTAAGGTCCCGCAACATGGCATGTCAAGCCACAAGTTCAGATGTTTTATGTACCGTGGGAAGGCTGCATGTGTTCAGGTACCCCGGTGGGCCGGTACGCTATGCGCGGCCCTGGTTTTCAAATATTGCAACTGTTTGCTGTAGCGCGTTGGGACCTGCTGGCACAATGTGCGCAGTAGGGTGGGCCTTGTTGGGGGGGGGCACAGTCGGCCAAGTCAAGTCCGAACGTACAGCCAAAGGTCCGGTTAGAGTCGTCTTGGTCAGTTCAGTACCAGCCTGCATACCTATGCTTACATCTAACCACATGGCTGGGGTGATAGCAAAGGGAGTGAACTGATTCCCGGCATTAGCAGGCGGTCTCTCATTAGCTTTTCATGGTCCTACTAATCAGTCTAAAGAGCCAGTGCGAGTATCATCTGAAGGCGATGGTCGCAAGAGGACCGCCTTCCACACAAAGTTGGGACAATCAGTCTGTGACCATGCTGAGCAGAATATATTCCTTTCGTCAACAGTGGTTAGGACAACTTTCAGTGACTCCTTATTAGGGACAGTAGCTGTACACAAGCACAGTAGCGGGACTAATTTCCGAGGGCATGATAAACATCAGGGTATTACATTGTTTGGCTGGACCGATGACTATTTTTTAAGTCAGTTACAAAAAAAATATATATATATAATAATAAATAAATAAGTAAATAAATAAATTCTCCAGCCACTGTATGGACGATGGTGAAGGCCATCAACGAACCTGTAAAAAAAAAAAAAAAAGGGGTGCTTCTGGTCGGCAAAAGGGCAGGAGATCTCTCTCCAGACTATACAGGGCTATTTGTGGAGCACAGTCAGCGCCAGGGGGGGGGGAGGGCGAGTGCACCAGGGAGCTTCTCACCCTGTGGCGGAGCGCTGACAGATAACAGCAAAGGGTCATGCACAGCAATGGAGGTTCAGCGACTGGATGGACCCCAGGAGGGGGTAGGATGGAAGTGCAGAGGGTAGGCGGGGAGGACACTGACCTGCTGGTGGTCCTGGACTCTACTGCCCTAACCCGCAACGTATGGACTGAGTAGAATCTTGGGGAGGCTGCCTGTGTTCAGGTACCCCGGTGGGCCGGTGCGTTATGCGGTGCCCAGGATTTCAAGTAATGAACTGTTTGCTGTAGCGCGTTGGGGCCTGCTGGCACAATGTGCGCAGCTGGGTGGGTCGGCAAGTGTAAGGCCAAGCTGAAGTTCAATTGTAATGTCGTGCCTAATTTCCTTCAAGTAATGAACTGTTTGCTGTAGCGCGTTGGGGCCTGCTGGCACAATGTGCGCAGCTGAGTGGGTCGGCCGAGTCGGCCAAATTCAAATTCAAGTGTAAGGCCAAGCTGAAGTTCAATTGTAATGTTGTGCCTAATTTCCTTCAAGTAATGAACTGTTTGCTGTAGCGCGTTGGGGCCTGCTGGCACAATGTGCGCAGCTGAGTGGGTCGGTCGAGTCAGCCAATTTCAAATTCAAGTGTAAGGCCAAGCTGAAGTTCAAGTGTAATGTCGTGCCTAATCTCTTTACTGCCTTTGATATTGTGGATGTTGATAAAGTCTGATGCTGTGAATAATGATATATATCCAAGTAGAATACTTCTACTCTCGTAGTAGTTTGTGGTGAATTATCTGATTTGATGTGAATAAAAAGTCTACGCCTTGGACAACATAACCTGATTCCGAAAGTTCTTGGGCCCAGCGGGGGCAGAAGGAGTCAGAAGTGGGGGAGGAGTGAGTGTTACGTTGTGCGCGTACTATAGGTTTTGGCGCCGGAATTACTTTTTTTAAAGAAACCAAATATAGCTCAGTACCATTTTTAGCCAAGAGGTATAAAAGGGCATCCTGCATTACCACGGACATATTAACAACATGGAACCAGCTCTCCATCTTTGATTGGGGATGCTGGAGAGGGAGCATTGCTTCCTTAAAGGTCGGACTACTGCTGAGGATGTGTAAATGGCGGGCAGAGTACGCTGAGAGTAATCTAAAGACCCTTGGACTCCTCTACTGTTCCCCTTTCAGAGGTGGGCTGAATGCAGGGTGGAAGAGTAGGGTGTCTGAAGCATTTCCTTAGTCTGAAGCATTTTCTTTTTACCTGCTTATACGGCAGAGATTAGACAAATGGCAATCTATATAAATGAAGTGAAAGTCATAAGATTTAGGACTCGCACGCGACTCAAAACAACGATTTATGTTCTACATATTTAATTGCCACTTTTAAAGACTTTATAACTTCTCATCACAATACAAACTAGTTTGTGCTTCGGCTTCGTGTATAAAACTCTATTGCTTATGTCAACCTGTTCTTGTTTTTGAAAAAGCAATTGAAATAGCCATTAGCATTAAACTATGCGCTGAGTTTATTTACAGCCCTCCTTTAACAAAGGTATTTCCATCAGTCATGCTCGTTGTTAGATCTTGGAGGTAACGATTTCTTCTCAATACTTCTCTAAAATCTGCTCTAGTGTATTATATTTTTTACTTTTTCTTAAAAAATGGAATCTCTTACACTAGTGCCTTATATGTGCCCCTCGTGTGCACCTACAGTGTGGACCTGATTATTCACCTCTTACTCCACCCCCCACACACAAATCCAAACATCAGACGAGTACCCGCCAAATCAGTGCAGTGCTAACGCAAAGTCTGCTGACCAAACCAGACATCAGGAAGCTGTGTCCCCTAAGTCACCTCCAAACAGTGTGGCTGGTCACTGTGGGAGGGGTGGACAGATGGCATGTTCCGAGTGTGCGTTCATGTGGTATGAGCGCTGGGACGCCTGAGGTGTGCACTTCTTTGGATGCTGCTGTGTCATCAGTAGGTTATAAAAGAAAGCTGGTTTGTTCATCCCCAAAACTGCCTCAGATTCTGGTTAGAATGAAAAGCAACAAGTATCAGACTTTAGTAAGAAGTAGCAGTAATTATTCATTGCATATTTTAAGTGTTCCTCTCTGGCATTTACCAGCAGATTGTAAAAGGTAATGTTGAAATTTTGTAGGAAACTATTGTGGTAGCATAGTTTCTCAAGCCTTGCTTGACAGCGCACCTGTTGGTAGACAATATGTGAGTAACTGAAAAAGGAATTACGGTAGCATTATTGAGAGAGGGGCTTACACTCCATCAACACGATGATTCTGTCGAGTAAAGCTCTTGATTGGGCAGACGTTGTGGGGTTCCACTAAGAAAGAGCTTGTGTTGCATATTTTGTCTTGTAGTAAAGCTGATGGGCAATACAGCAAGACAGAGTTGGTTCTGGTGACAAGCCAGTTATCAAGGTTAACGATAAGGCGGATGACATAAATCACACACAACTAAGGGGGAAGAGGTTAAACTCCTACATCAACCTCCACTACAATTATCCACACAGAAAAAGGAGAAGTAGGAGTATTCGGACACACGCAGTTGCACTTGGTGGCACATGCTTTGTATTTTAAAACTGCCCGTACCCACAATTTGTGACATGCTTCATCATAGGGCTTGCTAAACATCACCCCGCGCTGACCAATGCCTGGGGTGGAGCAAAAGGGAGGGAGAAGACAATACAAACATAAAATTGTAGGGATCCAAAATAGAAATTTTAGGGCAGAACATAGAATCTAAAACTGGCTCAGGAATATCCACCTATATATTTTATTCCTGGATTTCTAGATCAGGATTAAAATAAATATAGGATGGTTGTGTCGGGGATTCTTAGAAGCCCCTCACCACTGCTAACTGCATATTTGTCAACGTTTCAGCCAATTGGATGTAGCCCATAGGCGGGTCTTTACGGCTTTTGTCAGGACCTAAGATCCCCTATATTCCCCTTCTTTCTTACCTACCTTCAGGAGGTTGAGGATAGACCCACTCTGGTCTGCGGCTGCTTAAACACACTGCAGTAGTACCTGTAGATGAAAATGTAGCACTCATAATCATAGTTTCATGCTGACAGATCTGGCTGTCTGTGTTGTTCAGTCAGCTAGCATGCATAAGATCTATCTTATCACACTCATGTCACTCATTTATTCTTCCCAACGTAGTCACCACTGGGGGTCTAGTGCACATATCCCCCAGGTAACATGAGTACAGGTTCCTCTGTAAACCTGTGTGTTACCGTTCTGCTGTTGGCTTTTCTGTGTCATACAATTAGTTCATTTATTGCTAAAAAGAGAGACCCACATCAATCACCACTCCGAGATCAGTGTGAATATAGTTAAAAGAGACAAACCTTATAACTATGTATATTATTTCCTAATGTAACTAGTGTTTGACTACAGGGAGCCGCCATCACTCCCATGCCTTTTTGAGCTTCAACTACTGTGAAACTCGGCAAGATTTACTCAAGACATTGATGTTCCGGGTGTCCCACTTCTCTCTTAACTATAATAACACTGATCTCGGAGTGGTGATTGATGTGGGTCTCTCTTTTTGTTATGGGCTACATCCAATAGGCTGAAACATGTTGACAAATATGCAGTTAGGAGGGGTTAGGGGCTACTATGAATCCCCGACACCACCATCCTATATTTATTTTAATACTGACTTTGAAATCCAGGAACAAAGTATATAGGTGGATATTTCTGAGACAGTTTTAGATTCTATGTTCGGCACTAATATTTCTATTTTGGATCCCTACAATTTTATGTTTGTATTGTCTTTCCCCTCCCTTTTGCTCCACCCCAGGAATTGGTCAGTGTGGGGGTGTTCTTTACCAAGCCCTATGATGAAGCATGCCACAAATTGTGGGTGAGGGCAGTTTTAAAATACACAGCACGTGCCACCAAGTACATCAGCCTGTCTCCAAATACTCCTACTTCTCTTTTGTGTGTACGGCAGAAGACATGACTTAATTATTGTGAAAATAATGTTGTTAAAGCCTACACGCTTGTAAGGGTAGATTGCTATTGCACTGTGTTGAAGGTTCTAGACAGTTATTTTGTTAAATGTAATCCCACAGAACACCATAGTAGGCAAGGGTTTTGGAGACACAACCGTGGGATAGCAAATTTACAATGTGATAACACTTGTTGGACTGTTTTTGAAAGAGTTGTATATTGTTTTGTACAGATTTGTAATTTTATGACTGTGATTCATGGTTGCCTATTAGTAAAGGCCATGATCTATGCAGTAGTCTTTAGCTGGCTATGGTGACAAGTCAATGAAAACGGTGTAGGAAACGTTATTTCAGATTCCTCGTGTCTGATCTGTTTATTATTAATAAAATTGCAACGAAGGCAGTAGGCCTGAATAATTTATTTTGAAAGCCAATAGGTATTTAACACTGGATCGTAACATTCCATCCTTAAAAAGGAATAGGTTAGTGTGACAACCTCACTCCAGGTCATTATGAATACTGTCTACAGTCTTGAAAATTTCACCTAAAAATCAATATTTTAAAGATTTTTAGTTTAATTAATGTGTTTGTGATAGTGTTAGTCTAATTTGTTCAATGGGAGTAAAGCAAGACTACAACACCCAGAATACTCCGTCTTAGACATTTATATAATAGTATACACAAAGTCATGGATGGAATGCTTTATTCTTAGTCACTGGTAATAACTTGGCGCTGCATCCCAGTCCATCATTATTTTACACACAATGCCACATCAGTTTGGACCCAGCCATATGCAAATCAATCTTGACCCTGCTCCAATCAGAACAGTCCAACCCAAACTGCAGGCCAAGACCTCCCTGAACTTGAACACAAGCAACCTAGGGCTGGTTTTACCCTAGTTAGGGCTCATCAACTATGTAAATCTAAGATTTATTCAAGTTTTCCATCCATCATTTTTTGTATCCTTCAGTATACATCATATTAGGCAAGGGTATTAATGTTGGTTACCCCTTGCAACAAACCCTTTGGGTGAGGATTTCCAATGTGATCTGTTTTTGTCTGCCCTTTTCAGAGAGTTCGCATATTGTTTTGCCAACTAATTGCATAAATATTTATAAATTAACAACTGAATGCCTAATGCTTGCCTTGTGCAAACCTTATGCTCAATACAGTAAGCCTGCGTTGTTGACGAGCCAATTATGGTTACAGTTCTCATTGATACATTGCAAAAAGAGATGCCAGACACCATAGATTTGATCTGTTTCATGTCAAAAGATAAGACATAGGCAGCAAGCAGGCCTGACATTTATTCTGAAAGCATATGTTGATACCAATAGGCCTTTGAGGATAGATTATAACTACACCTTTCTGAAGTCTGCAAATCTTTTTTTTTTTTTTATAACAGGGAATCTCATTCATAGATCACAATTGTACATGAGGGTTCTGTCTTTGGGTACCCCTTCTGGCCAGCAATTGAGGCAGAAGATTTGCACTTTAAGAATCAGGGCTTCTGTATTGTTTTGCAAAATATATATTTGTATAGGTTTGTTATTTTTTCAAAGTGTGCCTGTTGGTTGCTCTTTGGCCTGATCTGTTACTGTGACAAAACAATGATAAGACATGTAGACAAGTATTATGTTACTGTAGCACATGGGTTCCGCCATTTAGAGCACCAGGATTATTTGCTTTTTTACTACCTGTTATTTAGACCTTTACTGTGGGTGAGTTGAATTACCACTAGTTCACTCAAGGCAAATTCACAGTAATTGGAGTAAAGATGTTTACCTCCAGCATCCCCCATTTAAAATAAGGCCTCTGCAGTAAGGCTAGGGTAAGGGGCACTGGCTGGTTACACATGAACATATGCAGAAACGTGTGTGGGCTCCAAGTGTGAGACTACAGTTGTTCACAGCACAGTAATGCACACAGGTAGCCTGGTGCAGACCACTATGCAAGGATAGGTGCTGACCTGAGGTAGACCATATAAAATTTGTGGGCATTCTTAGATGGGCCAGTAAGGTTTAAAATATGTAGTGCTTTTAGTATATTATGCACATGGGTGAAATCTGCCTTAAAGATCAGTTTCACTCCAGTTATGCTTACGAGTCAAGTGCGGTGTTAATCTGGTATAAAACATGCATGCCAAATTTAAATTTGTAGTACCCAACACACTAAATAAATATTTTATGGGATCTCAGGAATTGTCATATTTACCTGGCTTAGCTCATAATCCGATTCCAGGCCTTTAATTACCCCCCCCCCATGAGCCAAGATAATTACTGTGCTCCCCGGCAGAGAGAACAAAGGCCTCCCCACACAAAAGGTGCAATTATCAGTGGTTGACTCTTCCTGGGAAAAAAAGGGGTGTGGAGGAAAATCTGCATCTGATAATTAGCGTGTCACTCTGTCTCCCTGGACTAGGGAGGCAACAACAGCAGAAGTATGATAAGGACTTTGACTCCAGGTGAGCCCAAGGATTGGTATACCCAGTGCCAGTGTGCCAGTGGAGGACCCTGAGGACTAGTGGAGGGGGGGGCTGGACTCCACTACTGCCCCAGGTGCTTTGTAAGACATCCAGGGGGCTCAGGTGCTTGGGGAGTGCAGACAGGGTGGTGCTCTGCTACTGCTGGTTGCAGAGGGGCTGCACAAGATGCCCCTGTTAGCAGGAGAGGAGCATTAGTATTTAGGAAGAGCAGAAGGCTGGCACAGGGAGTCAGTAAATCCAGCTCTACACAGAGTGTGATCATTTAGAGGCTAGGAGACCTGTTTAAAATGCTCCTGGTGGCTAGAGCTCACAACCATGAGCAAGAGGAGCCTAGGATGGAGAAAACTGGCCCAACTGGCATGAGATCTTTGTCTTTAAAGATATGACTTTCAACCCTAGAAAAATGAGAAACTCAGCATGTGGGGCATCACTGCTATTTCTCTAAATTATCCCCAGGGGGGGCCCGGGCCTGGGTTTCGGTGCAGCTTTATTAATTTAAAGAGTGGCTTGGCTGGGCCCCCTCCCTGATCCAACTTTTGTCCCCAGGGATCCCATCGCCCTGGACTATGACGACCGAGAAGGCCAGCAGTTCTCCTGCTGCCAGGATGGGCAGAGCTCCAGGAGCAATTTAGGAGCTATGTAGGACACTACCACCCCGTATCTGTTTTTTAGGTGGGGGGGATAGAGTGTTGAGGTGTCAGTGCCCACACAGGTGGGGGGACAAGAGAGAACATAGCCCAGTCTGCCCACGAGAACAGGAGTGCAGGGCAAGAGGGAGACCAAGTTGCTGGCTTGACAACATGGAAGGAAACAGTCTAGAAACAGGGCCATTGGGTAATATACATGGGACCGGGAAACCAGTGTTTAAAAAAAAAAAGAAGGCTGCAGAAGAAGAGCGGCCCCCACTCACCTATTATTCATAAGAATCGGGTGAGCAGTGCCCAATAGTGCTCCACGAGTAGGCTGAATTTGCATTTCTTTTGGTCTGATGTTGCCCAATGGAAGGGCTGTGGTACCACTAACATGATTACTAGGTGTTGTGGGTGCTGCAGGGAGTGTAACAGCCCCCAAAAATGTTATATTACAAACTGACCCAAAGTCTTCTGGGGCCATGTAGAATTACCTTGGGAGAGGTTTTATTCAGTTGTGAGCATTCACACAGCTGTTGCACTCAGGCTTTGGAGTGGAGGGACCCATTGTGGGTGGTTAAGTGGCTACATTGTGGCCTGAGTAGTGTAAATGAAAGACTCAAACACCATTTTGTGGTTGTTTTGGTCAGGAATGCTTTAATTGAAATGTTGTGCTGATAATGATTTTCAATGAACATTGCAATGCTTGTCTTAATGAATGCATTAGAATAGGGTGATTGATTCTATTAATTTTAATGGAAACTTGTGACGTGGATATTTTATTGATGTGTGGCAGAAACTGAAAAGTTAGTCCTGTGGGTACAAATTTACAAACTTGCTGATTTCAGTCAAACAACCACTCATATATTGTATTCATACCATCAACAAGATATATTCTAAGAACGCTGTGAAAGCAACCACATACATTTCAGAAATTCGTTGTTGAAAATGTATTATTTATATAAAAAGTCATCTTAATTCATATTTTCAGCTGTTGTTATCCCAAACATATGGGAACAAATTTTGCAAACAATAGCAAGGCACATTAAATCAAGCTCATACATCAGCTTTTAAACCAATACATATCCATCAAATGATGTGACTGTACAATCAATTTATGTTTCTTACATAATCACTCAGTGCTAATGGGTTATTGTCCCTATTCTTTGACATGTTTCGCTGGAAAGAAAGTGTGGTAAATGCTTCATGTATTCGGTTTTACATTGCGCTGTTTTATGTAGAATACCTTTTCACTGTGGCTCTGGAATGTAGAATGCTTGGTCCCTGTTGCCTAGCACTTTTGGCCAGTTGCAGTTGGGAGCCCTGTGAATCGGACGTTATTTTATGAGAAGCTCAATAAACAACTTCTTCTCTTCACCCCTGCTTGATGTACTTCATTACACTGGCGACGAGGATGGGATCCGAACCCACGCGTGCAAAGCACAATGGATTAGCACGCGTGGACTGTATCCTCTTCGGTCGTCGCCAGTGTAATGAAGTACATCAAGCAGGGGTGAAGAGAAGAAGTCATCCACTCTCCTTTCAAAAACAAAAGGGCGCATTTGAATGCGGACTGGAGATAAAGAGAACTGAAATATCTCTGCTTTGCCTATTTCATTTGCTATGACTTTACCGACAACCCTGCCTGCCTTACTTCAAATCCTGAACTTCTGAGACGCTTTGCTCCTGGCTTGAGCTCGAGGCAGGACAGGCATTTTCTTTCAAACGTGCTTCACTCTTCCCTCGCATGCAACGTTCGTCTGACCTCCATTTCTCTGCACTCTGGCCATGATTACACTGTGACGCATGACGGCTTACTCGTCATGACGTAAGCTTGCTGCCTCGCAACCTGAAGATCACACTTAACTCTTTATGCGCTTTTACTTATCGTGTGTCAGTGCTCTTAACTCCGCTGATACACACAGCTTTCTTGTCCACTGCTGCGTGTTGAAGCTACGTTTCTGGCATTTTCCTGCACGTCAACTTCACGCTGACACGCACAGCAAGTCAATTTCTTGCAACTTCGCTGATACGCACAGCAAACATTCATTTTGCGTGTCAAGTTAAAAGTCATCCACTTTCTTGGATATTTCTACGTTATTACTCACCCAGTGTTCTTCTTTAATCATGCTGACACGCACAGAACAAATAACAAATAACTTATCCCTTCGTATTAAACTTACAAGTTATTTTAAGAGGAAAATCAACAACGCTATCACTCACAGCTTTATTACTTGTCTTCTTGTAATAATCCCATATGTGATTTTCACATAAAGCATGATGTCATCTCTCAACCTCCGCTGATACGCACAGCTTTGTCTCAATTACTCTGTCAAGCATAAACATAACTGTGACGTGCCAGCTTTACCTTTGTGACTTATTATATTGGAATTCTTGTATTTCTACGATTACAAAATGCAAAATGTCACTCCTCCACATTTTTCCCTCTCTAACCCTGGCGAACCTACACTACGTTGGTCAAAATGGAAAAAAGTTTTTCTAAATTATGCGGGAGTTTGTGGGGTATCTCTGAGCGCAGAGAGAAAATCTGCATTATTGCTACATTGTCTCGGTTCTGAGGGACAAGAGGTGTTTGAACATCTCCCTGATTTGACAGATAATGAGTCTGATGGCCTCAATGAATTTGAAATATGTCTTAAAAAACTCGACAAACACTATCTTCCGAAAATCAGTACAATTTTAGAACGGTACCATTTTGGGAAGCGAGTGCAAAAGTCCGAGGAATCGGTTGAGGCTTATATTACTGCTCTGCGTAAGTTGGGTGCTACATGTAAGTTTGATGGGTCTCTTGATGAACGTATTCGTGATCAATTTATGTTAGGATGCAATATTGAAAAAATCAAAGATGAACTTTGGCAAAAAGATGACCCAAAACTTGATGAGGTTGTTGTTATAGCCAAGAGGATAGAACACTCCCTTGCTTGCATTGAAGTCATCAAAAAACAGAATGGGGTCAAGGAGGAGAAGGTTCACTCTGTTACCAAGAACCCGATTAAGTCTTCTTGGAAACAGCGTGAACATTTACATTCTTCTTCTTCCTCTTCCTCTTCCTCTTCTTCCTCTTCTTCTTCTTCCTCTTCTTCCTCTTCTTCCTCTTCTTCTTCTTCCTCTTCTTCTTCCTCTTCTTCTTCCTCTTCTTCTTCCTCTTCCTCTTCTTCTTCCTCTTCTTCTTCCTCTTCTTCTTCCTCTTCCTCTTCTGTTAAACCGAGGGGAAACTTCAAGATGAAGTGTTTCCGATGTGACTCGAGCGGTTATCTTGCCAACGACAAGGCATGTCCTGCCCTTTCCTCTAAGTGGCTCAATTGTGGGAAAATTGGTCACTTAGCCAAAGCTTGTAGAGCTCAAAAGAACAAACAAGGAAGACGAGTCAAAGAAGTTACTCTTGATTATGGGAGCGATTCCGACTATGATGAACTACATTGTGGGGAAGTTGTATTAAAAGAGAGTTTGAACAAGTGTAAAGGACCTGTAGATGAAGTACAAGTGAATAATTGCAACATTAAAATGCTGTTTGACTCAGGAGCAAAAATCTCCCTTATCCCCAAAGATTTCTTTGATATGAAATTGTCTGGGAAGGTGAGGGTATACAAGCCTGATATCAAGCCATTGGCCTGTGGTGGTCAACCCATAAAATTCTTTGGTTATTTCTTAGGTGAGATTGAATACAAAGGAAGGATAACTGCCGGGAAAATTTATATTTCTTGTAGAGGCGACAGCATAATTAGCTGGTTTCACCAAGCTGATCTAGGTGTATCATTGTTTCCTGGACGTGATCCATGCATTGTTCTTTGAGACTTCACTCCTGATTCAGTTCCTTTGAATGTTGTTTCGAATGAGATTACTGCAAAAGTTGTTTCAAATGTTCCAAGCAGTACTTTATGTACCGAATTTAAAGAAGTCTTCAATGAGAAGTTGGGTTGTCTCTCGGGCTATACTCACAAAATCACACTTAAGCCTGACGGTGTTCCTGTTACATGCAAGGTGCGCAATGTACCTTTGACCATGAGAGAACCCATGCGCCTAGAACTGGAAAAATTGAAAAAGGAGGGGATCATTGTTGAGACAGAGGCGAGTGAGTGGCTGGCTCCGGTGGTTCTTGCTCGCAAGGCCTCAGGAGAGATACGATTATGTGTGGATCTCCGTGCTCTTAATCGTGCAGTAGTGGCTGATAGGTACCCTCTTCCTAACATCACGGAAATGCTAGCTCAATTAAGTGATGCACGCATTTTCTCGACTCTTGATCTCAGAGCGGCCTACCATCAGGTTAAGATTGATGATGAGTCCATGAACCTGACTGCGTTCATAACTCCTTTTGGCACCTATAAGTTCACGCGCCTTCCTTTCGGTTTGAACTCCGCAGCGTCTGTGTTCCAAAGAGTTATGGAGGACGTGTTGAATGGTGTGGAAGGAGTTAAGATATACCAAGATGACGTTCTGGTTCATGGCTCATCACAACAAGAACATGATGTTAGACTTAAGGCTGTTCTCGAGCGATTTGGAGTGAGAGGTTTAACCTTGCGCGAGAGCAAATGCAGGTTTAATCTCTCAGAAATCGATTACCTGGGCCACTGCTTGACGGGGGTGGAGTCAGACTCAAGGATCGTCTTGTTAGGACTATTGAGGAGCTTTCCGTTCCTTAATCCAGAGATGAACTCGTCACCTTTTTAGGAATGGCGGAGTAGTACAATAAATTTGTTCCTCGCTTTGCTTGCCGCACCTTCATGTTGAGATCTCTCTTAAAGAAGGGTGTGAAGTTTTCATGGTCTCCCCAGTGCCAGTTAGAATTTGAGGGGGTAAAGAAAGCTCTAAGTTCGGCTCCCTCTCTTCAGAGCTTTGACACTTCTGCTAGCTCTATACTGATTACTGATGCCAGTTCTAAGGGACTAGGTGCTGTCCTTAAGCAAACAAGAGATGGGAAGGAAGTAACTATCATGTTTCTCTCCAGAGCCCTTAGTGCTCCAGAACTTCAATACTCCGTAATTGAAAAGGAGGCCCTCTGTATCGTCTGGGCTATTAAGAAATTAAAAAAATTCCTCTGGGGTAGGTTCCTTTGTTGTTCATTCGGATCACAAACCATTAAAGGATGTGTTCTGTAAGAAAGGTTTAGACGCTGTCTCCTCTAGAA
Source organism: Calotriton arnoldi (assembly GCA_963921515.1). NCBI lineage: Eukaryota > Metazoa > Chordata > Amphibia > Caudata > Salamandridae > Calotriton > Calotriton arnoldi. Next base: position 434,990 of record CAWUFW010001363.1, on the reverse strand, counting down.
TATGCAAGTGGGTAATTGCCTTACAAGATTTTGACTTTGTCGTGAAGTACATCCCCGGGGCGGACAATAAGGACGCCGACTGTCTTTCTCCTTTAGTGCCTAAACAGTGTGGGGAATCCTTATCTGATCCCGAAGATTCTTGGGAAATTGATGACTTCAGGGTGTGTGAAATTGTTGAAGGGATTATCATTGAGGCTGCGTGGAAGGACGCAATGAAGAGAGATACAGACATGCATGAAGTGTGCAGATTAGTGTCTGATGGTTGGACTGGTATCAGGTCTTTGTGTGAAGGTGTCAGGAAGTTCTGGAACATTCGTAGTGAACTTTGTGTCTACAGGCTTACTCTGGAGGGGCACCAGGCTTGTCCCTCCATCACCTGTTAGAGAAAAATTGTTTGTTTGGCTCATCAGGGACACCAAGGTATTTCCAAAACCAAAGAAAGGGTTCAGTTACACTTTTGGTGGCCAGGCATTGACATCCTTGTTGAGCGATTGATAAGAAATTGCAGTGAGTGTAATGCCTGTGATAACGTCTACAAGACTATAGTTCAACCTATGGTCATTCGAGAAACACCTACACGATGTTGGCAACATGTAGCCTTAGATCTCTTGGGACCTGTTCCCAGTAAAGCTGGGCAGTCCTATGTTCTGGTGTTGATCGACATGTACTCTAGATGGCCTGAAATTAAGGTGACACAGAGTATTGAAACTAAGGACGTTACCAAATTCTTGGAAGACATTTTCCGTAGGAAAGGACTCCCTGAGTTTCTTCTTACGGACAATGGGGTACAACTTGTGTCAAGAGAGATGGAGGAATTTTTGGCAAAAAAAGGGATTGTACACAAACGTTGTTCTTTCTACCACCCCGAATGCAATGGAATGGTAGAGAGATTCAGTCGTGTTCTGAAGGAGTCAATTCAGCTGGCCAAAGATCAAAGTAGGGATTGGAGATTTGTCATACTTGAGAGAGTTATGGTTTATCGCTTGACTCCTCACTCCACCACTGAGAAAGTTCCCTTTGAGTTGTTTAGAGGTCTTATCCCTAACACGTATATGTTTCAAACTTGGATGAGGGGAAATGATGCTGACATTGTTGGTAGTGAGGATTCTCAGTGGCGGGAGCTTCAGGATCTCAAGTCAGCCAAGAGGAAAATTAATTTTGATGCCAGGCATGCTGTCTCTCACACGATTGTGAGTGTAGGGGATCGCGTGAAAGTACGTTTGCCCCAGAAGTCTTCTTGTGCTAAGTTTTCTTCTCCTTTTAGGGTGACTAAACTGTTTCGCAACGCTGTGAAGCTTGATGATGGTCGCATTTGGAATTTGAATAGAATTGCTCCAATGCGTTCAAATGTCTCTCTCCAAGGTAATCAATCTCATGGTCTCTCTCTCCAAGGAAATCAACCTGTTTCATCCAAGGTTGTCTATCCTTTACGCAGGAGCTCTTGTGCTCGGAAAACTCCTACTCATCTACGAAACTTTATTGTAAATTGATGTTTTATTGGTCACCACTTTGCATGTTTCTTGGAGCTCAAGATCCCCTAAATGCTTATTTAAATGTTTTTCTGTTGTTGTGCTTTTCTTTGTGTTTGGGGGGAAGGTGTGTGGTAAATGCTTCATGTATTCGGTTTTACATTGCGCTGTTTTATGTAGAATACCTTTTCACTGTGGCTCTGGAATGTAGAATGCTTGGTCCCTGTTGCCTAGCACTTGTGGCCAGTTGCAGTTGGGAGCCCTGTGGATAGGACGTTATTTTATGAGAAGCTAAATAAACAACTTCTTCTCTTCACCCCTGCTTGATGTACTTCATTACAGAAGTACTTGAGAACCACATTCTTCAGCACTTGCGAATTTATGATCATCCTAAAACATAAAAATTATTTAAGGACATATACTGTGCATTATGAATAAAAGAAATTGCAATGTATAAAAATCAAATGAGACATATACGATCCGAAGTTCGCCTAGTATGATCTAGAGCATTGGCTAGCTTAATTTTTCTTCTTTAGAAGGCTTACAAACACTTTTTAGCAAGTGCTCCCTCTATCAATAATTAAAAGATCACTCAATGGGTGGTGCTTGTTGTGAAGAATGTCCAGCCAGTTTAGATCTCTGGTTTATTCAATAGGTTCTTCCGACGTGCCTAGAACAAACTTCATCAGAAGACAACTTAATTTTTCTTATTCCATTGGTCCAGCTGATCCCTCTCATATCCTGAGCCCAAAGCTCTAATGTCATTCATTTGGTCTCTGTCATGCCACAAACGTTTTGCCTGTCAAAGACAGAAGGCTTGCCTTTTGAATATTAGTGTGGTGACCCCTTGACAGAGCCAATAGGCCAGCCTTGTATTTTGATGTTATGACCCCTAGACGAAACCAGTAGGCCAGCCTTAAAAATAGAGCTCCATGGTTTTATGGTATTTTTTTTTTTAACATTTCCATCTGCATTTATCCAGATATATATTATTTGCTCATTTTATCTGTATTTATACATATTTAATTTGGGTTTTGTGAAAATAAATGAAGTTGAAATTAGTATATTTCCACATTTATTTAACGGATAAATGTACCTTCTTGCTTGAATGCCTGACAGGTTTTAGAGCCTGAAGCCTGGCTCAGCTTGAGATTTTTTTGGAACCTTGAGCTCATAAGGAGCTGAGCTTTCAAGTGGCTTCTGCCTGCCAATCTCCCTTTACTTAGGATGTGGTGGTATGGCCAGAGCTGCAGACTTTGGAATTGGGGAACCATGTTTGAGCCTCGGCATTGGCCCAACATGCTGTGATTCTGGGCAAAACTTTTATTCCTCCATGCATGTTAAAAATGAATGTGCCTTTGTATAGTGTAACTGTTGCCCATGTAAAGCGCTCCAGTACCTACAGATCAAGTTCAGGCTATATAAAGTCCAGAAAAATGCACAGCGGCGAAAACAAAGCATTAACATAAAGGAAAGTCAGATACGCATTAAGTGTTTAATTTGTAGAAAGTGAAACCAGAAAACCTGGATAAATTGCAGCTTCTCCTTACTTGTGTGATCTTAAGGAAATATATATTTCGCCAAAACTCCTCTTTCTTCATCATCCTGTTTGAAAGCTCTTTCAAATATTTGAGTTCAGAATGGTTCGGGGTTTACAAGACAACTGCCTAGCCTCTAGGCCCTAATTCACTAATGGTTTATGTTTAAAAACTATCACTTTTAATGAGTGTTGAATGTGGTCCTTTTTGGCAGGGTTATCCCCAAACATTTTGCATTCTTCCTCCTATTTTTTCTGACCTGTTTTTGCTGGCTTTAGGACTGAGCACTTTACCACTGCTAACCAGTGCTAAAGTGCATAACCTCTCTGTGTAAATTGTATTGGTGATTGGTTTATCCATGTTTGGCATATTTGAATTATTAGTAAATCCCTAGTAAAGTGCACCAGGTGTGCCAAGGGCCTAAAAATCAAAGCTGCTAGAGGACCTACAGCACTGATGGTGCCACCCACATGAATAGCCCTGCAAACATGTCTCAGCCCTGCTGCTGCAGTGTCTGTGAGTGCAGTTTTAAACTGCCTTTTCGACCCGACAGGCCCAAACCTTCCCTTTTACTATATGTAAGTCACCCCCTAAGGCAGCCCCAATGGCAGGGTGCAGTGTATTATAAAGGTAGGACATGTGCTGTTATTTTTTACATGTCCTAATAGTGAAATGCTGCGTATTTCGTTTTCACCATTGCATGGACTATCTCTCCCATAGGGTAACATGGGGATTGCCTTGAAATATCTTGTAAATGTAATGTACCATTGGGAGCTGCTAGAGATTTGGAGTTTGGGGTCCCTAAACTCACAATTTAAAAGTACATCTTTTAGTGAAGATGGTTTTTAAAGTGCATGCTTGAAAATGTCACTTTTAGAAAGTGGGCATTTTCTTGCTTAACCGTTCTGTGCCTCTGCCTGTCTGTAGAATCCGCGTCTGGGTGAGGATAACAGTTGGTCTCTTGTGCATTCACTCTAGACTCTAGACAGTCATGCAAAAGGAGCTGAGGTGTGCCTTGCATATCCTGATGGGCCATCACCTAGATGATTTGCCGTCCTAGGCTAGAGTGGTGGGAGGAGTTGTCACTGACACCTGAATAGGGCTGTGTCTGTCCTCATACAAATCTGTCTCCACCTCACTGTAGTGTGTCTGGAGCCAGGTCAGGGAAAGACAGGATCTTGTGCACTACAAAAACCTTCCTTTGAAGTTTGCCTACTTCACAGGCAGAAAGGGGTATAGGTATTGGACATCTAACACTCTCAAATCAGAACACTTCTGGACTAAAGGACATTCTGCCAGGAAGGAGAGCTGGATGATGTAGGAGGCACTGTCACTCTGCCTGTTACTTTGAAGTGCTGGTCTGCTACTTGCTGCTTCTGTCCTCAGAGTGAAATGACTTGACTTTCCTTTTTACATCCTGCTTCCTAGGTTCTCCAAGTGTGTGCTTGCCTCCTGTTAAGAAGTCTCAGGGCCAAGAAAGACTTTGCCTACCAGTGCCAGAGCTCTTATGCTGAGAGTCCTGACTTGCCAAAGGGTGCTAAATCCAGTTCCTGGGCCATTGGAAGTAGAATCTGGTGATCTGAGAAGAAAATCTACGCATTGGCCCCCAGCGCCTCCTTTATCGACGCACCGCAGCCCAAAATCGACAACTCGCCACTGTGTGGCCGAAGAATCAATGCAGCAGCTTCAGTGCGACTGCAAAAATCATCACAGCGTGAGTCCTGAGCCCCATGTCAACGATGTCCGTGGCACCCACTCAGACTCCGAAGCATCCCCTTTTTGCTGCTGTGGAAACAACACAGGACCTGCTTCACTGCTGCCACATCAATGCAGCGCATCCGAATTTATGTCGCATAGTCCCTTGGCGCCGATTCTTCACCGACACTGCACCACAGTAAGGAACTGAGGCTGCGTGTCAGATGCATCACCTCCCCTACCAGCAAGGAATCCACACATCCGCTCCCCTACCTAGCAGTAAGGAACTGACGCATCACTTCCTCTGCCAGTAAGGAATCAACACATCACCTCTTCTGTGTAGTAAGGAACCGATGCATCACTGTGTTTTCCGGCACCTCACATCTCATGCGGTCTGCATCATCTTTGTTTTTGACACATCACAGGTACTTTGAGCTAAAACGCTTGCATCCATTGATTTCTATTGATTAAGACTTATTGAACCTTTCAAAGTGATAACTTTACTTGTGTATTTTGGATTTTTGTTGTTTTGGTCTTGTTTTATTCAGATAAATATTGGCTATTTTTCTAAACTGGTGTGGACTCCTTTTGTAGTGTTTTCACTGTGTTACTGTGTGTGTGTATGTACAAATGCTTCACACATTGCCTCTGAGATAAGCCTGACTGCTTGTGCCAAGCTACTAAGTGGGTGAACAGTGGTTATCTTAGCTCTGTGACTCCCTTATCCTGACTAGAGTGAGGGTCCCTACTTGGACAGGGTGCAAACCACTGCCAACCTGGTACGCCATTTCTAACAATAAGTACTTCTTAGTGCAGTGCTATAATGTGACATATTAGTGTCAAAGGTCACACGTTAAAGAAATACTCTTTTTGAAATTTAAGAGAATATCATATTTTCCGTGATGTTTCTATTTTCACCCGCTTACCTGTCAAGCCACACACAAATTGGCATGGCAGTATACATGCAACAGCATTTAGAAGCACTCGAAAAACAACTTAATTTGCATTTTTTTTTTTTTACACATTTAAACATAAATACAGTCTGTTTTATCTGTAGAAATCACTAAAGACTGAAAACTGAGCTTTTTAAAAAATAAAGACACCTCCTTATAGTATGATGTTGAATCTGGTAGAGTTGGGGCGGGCATTGCGATTATGGAGTTCGGGACCCAAGAGGGTTGTAATGTGATATGAGGGTGTTAACTAAGGTAATTCCAAATACCTATTTGTAATTTGATGCATGGTATTTAGCAGGCTGTGAGCAATAAAAGCACGTTTCCTTTTTTAAAGAAAAAAGCACTGACTGGACAATTTATAGAGTAGTGTTGTATGCCAGCAATTTGGGATTGCTACCTCACACCACCTCTCCTGAGAAGGCCTTGGATTGCTCTGCTTGGCTACCATTAGAGAGTCAAGTGCTACAATGGGGTACTTGGTTCCCAGTAAAAAGGCATTTGCAGATTTATTACTTGTGCATGGCTCAAATCCTTCACACCTAATAACACAATTTCTTACATATACATAGAATCTCACAAGTTAACTTGGTAAGCAAGGTTTTTGGTGTTTGTTATTCCCTCTGACAAACCCTGGGGGTGAAGACCAGAACTTCGGTAATCTTTTTAGGATGGTCTGACATTTTCTTGTAATAAAGACATAATATAAATATATATAAATGTAATGCCACAGAGGGGCTTGGGTCATCTCCCTTCTGCATCGGTCTGTTCGAGTGTCATTAACATTCTTCTTCCACACATGACGACATATGGCATTGGACAATAGCATAGCCCACTTCAGCCATGGTCTGTATTGCCTTTAGGTGACAGTTTCCTGATCACATGTACACCTTCCCAGAAAATGAATGTTCTTCAATACCAAGGCTGGTGAGCAAGTCCTTTGGTTTTCCATTTTCACTTTTTATAGGTCACCTTCGATTTCTTTTCTGCTCCTTTAAAAAATAAAATCTTTTCTTTTAGTGTCCTGCTGCTCTCCCAGATTGTGGTATCTGGCAGCTCACTTGCCACTCATTTCATCTGCAGTGTGCTGGATCATCTAACCAGCAGGTTATCTTGGAATGGTATTGATGGAGCAGGGATTTCCGTAAATAAAACTGCTCAGATTAAACTTTCCATGGTGTGAAAATCATTAACAAAGTTTTGAAATTAACCGGAAAAAGTATTATTAACTTTTAGTTTTGGAAAAGAAAATAAGAAAGGTGTGGGAAAATGACAATGGGTTTAGGTAGGCCACAAATAATTCCTGCAGGAAAACACAGCAAAGAAGGAGCAAATGTTATTTTCATGAGCAAATGTGGAATGAAAATGTGTTTGTTTATCGTTTATTGATTATCTTTAAGTAAGCAATATTAATTACATAGAATAATAGTTTAAAATGATTGTGTTAATATTAGACTAATAAAGATTGAAATGACTTATGGAATGGAGTTTTTCTTCTGGGCAAATAACTGAATCTGTTTATTACTCCTAGAGAAAACTGCACGCTTTACAAAGAAGGCCTCAAAAGCTGCTATTAGGGTTAATTTTGCTTTAAAACGTAGAAATGCAGAAAATGTGTTTTATTCTTTATAGATGACTATTGTGTTCCTTCTTGTCCATGGCTGCTACGTGTTCGGAGTATCAGCAGAGCTTCCTATCGTCCAAGGAAATATTTAGTTTTGTGGATAACTGTGCTAGAAAATGTTACAACATTTGTTCGAATGCGCGTGTGCTTAGGAAGGAGAAGATTTTTATTTCCTTTGCTGAAGGACGATGATGATAGCGTGAATCTAGACAAAGAACTTTTGAAAGAGAAGAGCGACGGAAGTGGTGTGACTTAACACCCTAAGCTTTTAGACCAATGAGGAGAGAGACTTTCCCGGATTTTGATACAAGAGTAGGGATGGACTTTTAAGTTAGGTTATAACTATTAGTGATAGAATCCATTTTTTCAGAAGGGTTGTTGTTTTGGTCAGGATAGAACAAGACTTCTGTATGAGGCGTTCGTGTGAGCTGGTTTTTTTTGCAGTCTTTGGCTGATGCTGTCTGTAAACTGACTCCTTAACTTTGCTCCTCATACTTTGTGAGGATTGCCCCAGCTTTCCATTCCGGGCGGAGGGTTAGCATTTCCAGCTATTAGCACGCTGTGCTATAGTTTTCCTAGGTTCGTATGAAATTCTGTATTTACATTGATCTTATAAAAACGCTCTTTTGTCACTTACACTATCCACTCAACTCATGCTCCTTAATTGAGATGTTATTGTGAATTTGTGTTCTCTAGTGTGATGTTTTTATTCGATACTGTACCTTTGTTTGACCATTCCATATGCTTACAAAGAAGATAGATAAAAGCAAATAAATAGAGAAACTGAGTCTGTCGTTATTGATTAATGTAAATAATGATATATATATATAGTTGTATATAGTGTGGTTTGTATAAATATTCCCTGTGTTCTAGGTCCTCATGAGGGTGATATTCATCTAAATCTTTTGCCAAATCCCTGTCAACTTTCCGATCTGTCAGAGGACCTAATGTTGATATGGGCCAAAATTCAGTCTATGAAATAGAGATTTTAGACTGATCAGCGCGTGGTGTAAAAATTACACACTCTGCTTAGTTTGCCAAAACTTCCTTTTTCCGCTGTGCCACGCGCTATCAGTATTGTTCACAGTATACCATTGTTTTACCTTTCCAAGATGGCAACTAAGTTGAAAAGCATTGTTGGACATCATGGATGGGTATAACTGAGACACATAGTAACTGCTTGTCGTGGCGGTAATGTTGGAACTTTACGACAATGGGACAATGTTCATAATACCATTCACAGAACCCTGCCTAAATGAATGTTCAATCTTTTGTTTGTTACAAGCATTATGCCAGCCACGTTTAGACGGTGACATGCTTTCATTGTTCTACTTGTATTATTTTAATTTATCTTGATGAGATTATGCGTATTTTATTATGAATGAGTAAGTGAGTGAATGCAAGATCTAGTCATTTAGTGCATGCAAGAGCACAGGAATGAGTGACAGAGTGCCTAATCAAAGATTCACCAGTGACTGAAGTGACCCTCTCAGAAGCCTGACATACTGGCATTTCCAAGGCTTGCTTTTCATCAACTTTATAAGGGTTTACACAATTTATACAGTAAATCTCGCTTCTCATATTATGTTCATGTACAATTATATTATCACATCATCCCAACCTTGGCCACACATTTAAAAAAATCTGTCAGTCTTTTCAACACAGGGATGGGGAGGAGACAGCAATTTATATCTTTATAATTGGGGATTGTGTGTGAGCGACAAACCAGTCAAATTTGATTGCCTCAGTAATTCGGGAACGAAAGGGACTACCTCATCTGGTACTGGCTGATTTTTCATGTAAGAATGAATAGGGACCACGCACTCACACATGAGAATGGTGTCACAGGTATCTTTTCCATGATGAAAGCATACCATATTTTAATCCACAATATAGTCAGTGGTGGTGTTATATTTGCCTTCCAGGGATGTGTAATTGAGGCTTGCAGCTACAAACGTGCTAGCAATTTCCCCATGGGTGGTGAGAGGGTAGAAACAGTCCACACCCTTGTAACCCAATAAGATAATTATGGGTTTGAGGGTTAAAGTGGCACCCTTTATATCTTTAATTAAGGACACAATAGACTTCCAATATACTTGGATATAGTTGAATTACCACCACATGTGCCATTGTGCCTGTCTCTTGACATTCCATAAAGGACAATTTTAAGGTCCTCAAACATTGTTACCAGCTTGAGTCATGGGAGATACCATCACATCAGGATTTGGTATGAGTTTTTCCAACGTTAGGAGCATATTGTTGACTTTGCAGCATTTCTCCTCGTGAGTATCCATTTGTCTTCTGTTATCGCTGTGTCAAGTTCTGTCTCCCATTCATAAACATCGTGAACCCCCCACTTTAGCAGCTTAAGCAGGGGTGTGTGGGTGACAAACAGTTCTTGTCATAAAATCTATAAAATGAAGTCTGACTTCTTTTTCAACAGAAGTTACAAAAGGTTTCCATGGTGGAGGTATGAAGTGAGGGAACAAATGAGCAGCAGGTATTTATTCTTCTGTCTACACCCTTCGTCCCATTTGTTTATGTATTTGTGTATAATTTTTATATTACTTTCCTAGTCCTTTGCTGGGTAAATAGTGTTTCCATTGGTGTTTTATCCCTTCCTGCTCCTTCTCTGTATGCTTCTGTACTTGCAAAATGCAATAGTTGCAACAATCTGTAATTATCTTGTTGGGACAGAGGGCAACATTCTAGACATGCTTCTTTTCTGAGTAGTTCCCATTTCGAGTGTAGTTCACCCAATCTGGGAGGATTAGGAATTCCCCAAGCCTTACATCCATGGTCAACAACTCCAGGTATGACGCCCAAATTCACCTCTAAGGGAGTGAATGGTGAAGGTTATAAGGTAGCTTAACTGCTTCTTATTGTTATATCCCAAAAGTATAATTATGTTTGGTGATTTTATTGATTTGAACTGTTTGGTTGTTTCTGCTGGTTGGAAACCATTGGTTATATTGTTGTGGGATCCATGTTCTATCTTGTCTGACCTAAACCCAGGGTTTTGAATGCCTCCTCTGATACTAGTGATCACAGCATCATTTATTGCATATCTTGATCTGCTATATATATATCGGGACTTTGGCTAGACAGCTTCTATCTTTTATATACTCTTTTTGGTGTTCTGATACTAGGGCCCGCGAAATGGATGATATTAAGGGATCTGCCGTGGCTCAATTTGAGTTGGTTCGTACTGTGATTTGATTGCATCAGCTCTGAGTACTTAAGTGTTGATCTTGACTTCCATAGGTGATTGTTCGTTTCAAATGTAGAAAATGAGTTGGGTGATCTGAGGCCATTATTTACTATTGCTGTTTATCAGGGTTGACCCCCATAAAGGAAAAAAAGAGGGATCTGTTCATTTCAGCATATCAATGGAAACTAAATGGCTGGAGCCTGATTGTGGAAGTCATAGGAAAACTAGGGCTAGTTCAGCATCACTTAATCTTTCTTTCTGCTCCCGAAGGGCAAGCACTTGAGCCACTCATAAGGATCAAGATGAAATGTATGGATATAATATTTGTGGTGAAGTTTATTGTTCCAAGCCCACTACATCTGCCTTACGCAGTTTAAGAAAATGGAACTAATGAAAACATTGTTTACATATGTTTGTATGACTGATTTTAAGGTGATATCATAAAAACGTGTGAAGTAAAAAATAAATATTTTTCATTGTCAGAAACGAAAAAAATAAGGGATTGGCCTCGGAATGAAGGAAATTCATTGTGTCAATCAATGTTTGTTTACTTTTTGTATGATTTTATGTATAATGATGTAATGAGAGCCAGTGGGGTTCTTTGCCTAGTCTGTGACCATTTTTTCTTTGTTCTGTCCAGCTTAAAGAGATTGAGGTTTTAAAGTCTTTTTTTTATATTTTTGTTTTTCCTCAGGTAGAAAATTTCATGAAATACATTGAATAAATACAAACAATTGCACTTTCATTTTGAATTCACATATCATCCGCGCAAAACAATACCACCAACTGATGATAAGAAAAAAATAAAGGAACTACCCTTGTTAACAAAAGAACATAATATATTGCAAAAAAATTCAAATTGTAGTTACTTCAAGCCAATCATGCCAAATGTCTCCAAACTTTTGAAGAGTGCCCACCCTTTGGGCGTATAGCTGTTCGTTACACCTGACCCGTTACATCTTAGCCTCCCATAGGTTCACAGTGGGTATCTCAGAGGACCTCTATTTTTGCAGTAGCAGAGATTTAGCTATCAATATGGCGACAAAAAAATTGCTGCTGACGCACCATTAATTGGTTTGATAGTGGAGCAATCCCAAATAAAGTGCCTAACAAATCTGGGTTTGTAATATATCGCTTATACGGACTTCCAACCAAAACTGCTGAAGTGCAGGACATGTTGAACAATTATGCTGCCAATCGCCCTTCTGGTGGCCGCATCTAAAGCATGCTGCGGAAATAGAGGGGGATATTTTTTGAAGCTTTGAGGGGGCGAAATAAAACAGCCACTTTGAATAGAAAGCCATTCTCTTAAAGTTTGCCCCCGAATTACTTTACAGGCCATTTTATTGTAGCAAAGCCACGTCTGCCTATCCATCCTGCTGTTCGTAAGGGCATGGACAGTAATCAAAAAAGTGGGAAGCACTGCTTTGCTTAGCTCCAGGAAAAATAAACGATAACATTTCCCTGTACCGAGTAGGCCAGTGACAAAGTAAGCATGACTAATTTCCTCTCTATAAGAGTTTTGAGGTTGTCTATAACCCATTAAAAAATTAATGAATTTGTAGATAGAAAAAGATCAGGCGGTGGTAATGGTAGGACTCATAGTAGTAAGCTTTTCCCAGGATATCACTGTCTCTAGTACCATAAAATCACATAGCCTCGCAAACTCCACCTTTTGCCATTCTCCTATAGCTGTGCTCGCTAGTTGTGCTCCCAATTGAAAGGAATGCCACACAAGGACCGAGGGACAGGGCTTTAAGTGGGCCGGGTCCTGCCGGTGCTCAGCACTGGCAGTTCTAAAAAGCAGGTGCTGAGTCGGGGCACTATCGGGCTCTCCGTTTTTACCCTCACTCTCAGGGTGAATTTTTTTTTATCTTAGCTCTCCTGCAGTATCACCCTTCACTGCCATTGATGTAACTTTAAAGATACTCCTTATAGTTCTTTCACAGTCTCATCAATCACAATCAATCACAGAATTTGTAGAGCGCACTACTTATCCGCGAGGGTCTCAAGGCGCTGGGGAGAAAAAAGGGGGGGGGTGCTGCTACTGGTCGAACAACCAGGTCTTGAGTAGCCTCCTGAAGGTCAGCAGGTCTTGGGTCTGTCGTAGGCTTAGTGGAAGGGTGTTCCAGGTCTTGGCGGCGAGGTGGGAGAAGGATCTGCCGCCGGTGGTAGTTCTTCGAATGCGAGGGACGGTGGCGAGGGAGAGGTCGGCGGAGCGGAGCTGGCGGTTGGGGACGTAGAAGAGGAGTCGTCTGTTGAGGTAGGCTGGGCCAGTCTTGTGGAGTGCCTTGTGTGCGTGGATGAGGAGTTTGAAGGAGATTCTCCTGTCGACTGGGAGCCAGTGCAGGTTCCTCAGGTGGGGGGTGATGTGGCTGTGGCGTGGTACATCGAGGATCAGGCGTGCGGAGGCGTTTTGTATGCGTTGCAGTCGCTTGATGAGCTTGGCCGGGGCTCCCGCGTAGAGGGCGTTCCCATAGTCAAGTCTGCTACTGACGAGGGACTGGGTGACTGTTCTTCTTGTATCTGTCGGGATCCACCTGTAGATCTTGCGAAGCATGCAGAGGGTGTTGAAGCAGGAGGAGGAGACTGCGTTGACTTGCTTGGCCATGGAGAGCGTTGAGTCGAGGATGACTCCCAGGTTGCGTGCGTGGTCGGTGGGTGTCGGGGCTGCTCCCAGCGTCGTTGGCCACCAGGAGTCGTCCCAGGCTGAGGGGTTGGAGCCGAGGATGAGGACTTCTGTTTTGTCCGTGTTCAGTTTTAGTCGGCTGATCTTCATCCAATCGGCGACGGCCTTCATTCCTTCATGGAGGTTGGATTTGGCGGCGAGGGGGTCCTTGGTGAGGGAGAGGATGAGTTGAGTGTCGTCGGCGTAGGAGATTATGTTGAGGTCGTGCTGTCTGGCGATGCGTGCGAGCGGGGCCATGTAGATGTTGAACAGTGTTGGGCTGAGGGATGATCCCTGGGGTACGCCGCAGATGATCTCGGAGGCTTCGGATCGGAATGGTGGGAGGCGGACTCTCTGGGTTCTGCTGGCGAGGAAGGAGGTGGCCCATTCCAGGGCCTTGTCTCGGATCCCTGCGTCGTGGAGGCGTGCGCGTAGAGTGCGGTGGCAGACAGTGTCGAAAGCGGCGGAGAGGTCCAGCAGGATGAGGGCTGCGGTCTCACCGTTGTCCAGCAGGATCCTGATGTCGTCGGTTGCGGCGATGAGGGCAGTCTCAGTGCTGTGGTTGCTGCGGAACCCCGATTGGGATGGGTCCAGGATGCTGTTTTCTTCGAGGTATCGGGTTAGCTGTTTGTTGATCATTTCAGAATGGAAGCATTTTTAATACTATGTACAATGAAGCCATAGTTGTTGCTAAATCATCTTATGCAACTAACAACCATTAGCAAAGCCAATAGACCTGGCTTGTTGTATGTGTAATGTTGCTTGTTGTGTTATACATCTAGATGCAATGATAGAAATAGCAAACTACCAGTCGGGTGGCACACTATGCTAAGCACAGATTTTTAGCTTATGTGTTTAAGCCACGCCCTTAATTACATCGGCCACGCCCCTTTGAGAGACCCCCCCAGGTTTTTCATCCCACTTAAAGTCCTGCCGAGGGATGTTGGTATTCTTTTTTAAATTGTACGAATCTGGAAACCAGAATGAAGGGGAACTTATATATTGTGTGTTTCGGTAGTCTAGGGATTTTTTATAAAAACGTGGAGCTGAAGATCAGCCTCCATTGGCATCTGTTGAAGGTAAAAGTAATCTGACGCATTGGTAGAGTTAGCCGCCCAAACCAACCAGTCTAAAAAGCTGCTTGGTAATACGTTTTTACATGTGGAAGGGCTCATCCCCCTTCTTCACACTTAAGCTGTAAAGTTGTCAGCTTGGTGCGAGCTTTTTTCCTGCCACAAAAATGTCAAAATATAGAGTTAATTTCGTTTAAATAAGACTGGGGAATTTTAATCATAATACTCATGAAAATGAAAACAAAAAGAGGAAGAATAGCCATTTTGATTAAAGCTACCCGACCTATTATAGTAAGGGGTAGAGACTGCCACTGCTGAAGTAAGTCAGGAGACCTTTTAAGGGTGGTAACATAGTTATTGCGATATAGATCTGCGAAATTCCGAGAAACATAGATACCAAGTTGTCTAATTAAGTGAGTACTTAAGTACAGCATGCGCATTACAGCAGGCAACGCTGATGGTGGGCTGTTAAAAAGAAGAGCTTTTGATTTAGTATGGTTTAACTTGTAACCACCTATATCAGTGAATGCCTGGATCTTAGCCAGGGCGTTGGTATTATTTAGTTCCTCAGCAGCCAAGTAAAGGATCATATAATTTGCAAACAATTGAACATCGGAGGTCTAACCTGAGGATCTTACCTCAAAGTTGGCAAACAGATAATTTTTGCTTTGGCCTTCTGATATAATTTTTCAATTAAAGCAACAAAATTACAAGGAAAACCAAATTTCTATAAAATAGAAAGCAGTGTTCGCCATTGCACTAGATTAGAAGCTTTTTTGGCATCTAGCATGATGATAGCCACCATTATGAAATTATTAGAGTAATAATCGAGTGCCTGTAATAGAGCATTGGTGTTGTATGATAACAATCTTCCTGGCAGAAATCCTCTTTGGTCCAGAGGAACGATACTTCACACTAGCGGAGCAACCCTGAGCGTGATTATTTTAGTAAATAGTTTGTAATCGTTATTCAGCAAACTTATAGGGCGATAGGACCCAGGTTTTTCTGTGGGTTTGTCTTTATTCAAGAAGCTGATGATTACTGCTTCTGAAAAGGAGCTAGGAAGCTCACAACCTGCAAGAATCTCATTAAATAAAATTACTAAGATCTTGAGTATTTTTGTTGAAAATATCATAGATTTCTACTGGTGGCCCATCACATCTGCAGGCTTTTGCGTTGTGGAGGTTCTAATTGCATTCTCTACTTCAACAGAATTAATGTGAGATATGATACTGGCTTGAGCCTTACTGCAAAGAGTCTGCAATCGAATAGAATACAGGTATTCCTCAATACATGTCGAGGAGGGTCCCTCAGAGAGAGTATACAATCTTGCATAAAAATCAAGAAACACTCTACCGATCTGATCTGCCTCATCACCCACATGTTTTTTTGAATCATCATAAATAGCCAAATAATCTCCTCATTTCTTTTTTTCCTATTGGACCAAGCTAGGAAGCGGCCTATATGCTCACTTTCTTAATAAAGGTTTTGGAAACAGGTGTAGGAGAGTAGGATCTGCTTCACATGGGTACCCCCACTTTTTGCTGATGCTTCACTGTTTTTCGACTTTAGTCTGGCTGGGGCCCTGCTAATCAGAACCCCAGCCTAGCTGCTTCCTCTCTAAAATGGTTTCCATGTGCCTTAGGCACATCTCTGATTGGAATCTGGAGTGCCCTTATAAGTCCCTAGTATATGGTATACTATGTACCCAGGACATAGGTACCTCAGAGGCCTGCCAGGGGCTGCAGCATGTATTGTGCCACCCCTGGAAGGCCATCCAAAATGACACCACAGGTCTGCTACTGCAGCCTGGGTAAGGTGGTGCATGCACCCCTTACAGTGGTATGGGCTACCTATATCACTACCATTGCACACACATATACACCTATAAGTCACTCCTATGGCAGGCCTTACCAATCCTGAAGGCAGAGTGCTTGGTTTCTATGTGAGAGGGTGCCCCTGCATGAGCAGAGCCCCTCTGCAGCGTTCGGAGTCCCTCCTCTGATGCTGTTTGTGGTACAGCCTGACCATATACTCTTAAGTGCATTATATCCTCGCGGTACAATGCTAACTTTGGACTGGCTGCACCAAAACATGTCGTGTTTGGTGTCAAACATCTTGGAATACTACCCCCCCGCCAATCCTGGCAGCGGGGGTAGCATTCCACCCTTCTAGAGGGAGAGACATGTACACACCGGGCTACCCGGTAACTTCTTTCCAGAGCCCTGGCATCACAAAATGGATGCCGCTGCCACAGACACGGGTCTGGCCTCCTGCTGCTGACTGAAACTCCGGCAGGGGAGGCCTGGACAATAGGTTTCCTGTTGCAGGGAGGTGTAACCACCTCCCCAGACAGGATAGTGTGTATTGGGGCTGGGCGGGAGCACCCTCTGGTGCTTTGAAGTCCTGCACTGGGGGCACATTTGGTGTCCCTGTGCATATGCCAGTTCAAACCGGTTGCAGGGGCTACCTGCCCCTGCTCTGGCGCGAAACTGGACAAAGGGAATGGGTGTAACCACCCCTCTTCCCTGACCCTCCCATAGGTGGGTCCCCAGAGTATGTCCAACCCCCTAACTTTGTATAAGTATGGGACCCCAGTCCTTAGGACTTTAGATTTACCTGGACGAAACTCTGATACAGAATCCTGGACCTTCGACACTCTACTTTAAGATTAGAGGACTGAAGAATCTCCCTTGGGGTCAAGGAGTGACTCCCCTGCTTGGCAGGCACCTAAGAAGCAATTGTCCGGTCTGCATCGCTGAAGCTCCCGCTGGTCACTGAAGTCTTTGCAACACCAGAGGTAGATTTCCAGACTTCCCCGAGGCTGCCCTGAGTCCCCAGCAAAGCTGAGGCCCGTAGCTGTCGTGGGTAATGTGGAACCGTGACCCCTGGACACCGAGTACTTTTGTAAGTGCATCCTCTTCCTGGTCTTCCACGAAGTTGTGCTTTGGGCTCCGAGTAGCCCCCACCTCCAGCACCGACTGCACCGAAGATCACTGGCCTCCACTCCACGAGTGTCCTGTGAGCCAGCTCCAAGTGTGTCCACTCGAGGCTCCTTTGCGGTCGCTAGTCCGTTGGCTAGTGGGCCCCTCCGAAGGCAACTCTTCTTTTCCTTGGGCTTCCCTGATTGCTCCAGACGTGCCCTGACTTACCCTCGCTGGGTGAGTCCCCCAGAGCTTGCTGGTCTGCATCAACATCCTTTCTTTGTTTCTACGAGACTTGCTGTTGCCAAGGCTTGTTGGGTCCAATCCAGTCGCCAACACCCCTGCAATCGACAGACGTCGTGGGGCAGCTCGAATCCAGCTCCTGGTTGTCGTCGACGCCTCCTGGACCTCGTGGCTGAAGAGTCAAGACAACCGTCAACCTACCTGAAGCACCCGACATCGGTGGGCATCTGCTCATCGCCCTCCTGGTCACTGGCTAGTGACCCAGACTCTCTCCCCTCTGCTTTCAGGTTCTTCAGATCTCTGATCCACCCTTGGATCCACCCGAACACTTTCGACTTGGTCGCCAGCAGCACTTTGCAGCAGATCGCCATTGAAAACGACGACGAAACCCGACCCCGAAAGACACCTATGCACCCGGCTTCCCTGGGTGAGGTAACTCGAGTACTCCAGTGCTCCCGAGGGTATAGACTCTAGAACAACCTAGTTCTAAAGGGGTTTGCTCCAAGTCCTCCTCTAAGTGTCCTTTTTCTTTAAAACTCGAACCGCGACAGTCCCCATAGAAGTCAACGGCGGCACGCGGTTGTGTTCATACACTGCACGCGTCCCTTGTGGATCCCCTGTGTCACTACCTTGGGTGGTTCCTTGAGGGCCAAGCACTTCTACAGGCTCTAGGCCTTGTGTCTAGCTCAGTCGTGGTTCTTATACCACTTTATTGGTATATGGTTTGGTACGCCCATAGGGCTCAAACGTGTATTTGTGCTATTACTGTTGATAACTGACTTGTAACTTATGTACTTCGAACTCTAGCCTCATAAAGAGACTAGAGGGGTGTGTTTAAGACTAAATACATATATTGTATATATATACCTGGTGTGGTCCTCTTTCATTTGGTCACTCAAGAGATTATAGACTGGTAAAACAAGCTGCTTTACATTCCTTCAAGACTTAGCTTGAAGGCTGCTCTCCATAGCTACCACTAGGATAGCTTTCAATAAAGGTTGTCTTTAACCTATCTCCAATAAGGGGTTGTTTGGACTGGTGCAAGGTGCCCACTATAAGTAGTGGACAGCATATACCAGGCCAACTTCTCACATTGGAGGTCTGCTGATTTACAATTTCCTTTGCTGTAGAAAAATTCTTCAAATTATGGCGAGCTTGTTGGGGCCTGATATCTGTTCCAGATACCTGGCCAGTGGAATAAATATACATAGCCTGATCTAGTTCAAGCTGTAAGATCCTCACCTGATCTCTTATCAACTTATTTATTTGGGCACTAAACGAGATTGCTTCACTTCGTATAAATGCCTTGAATGCCCCCCATACTATAAAAGGCGAGGCTGTACCTACGTTTCTATAAAAAAATCATCTATGGTGGGACTAATTAACGAACCCAAGACTCAACAGTCTATAATGAACGATCAAGGGTCCATCGTGGTCATTGTGGCCGCGGTTCCTTCAACAGTATTTCTATATACAACTCTGAGTAGTCTGAGAAGGGATTTGGGAAAATGCCTGACTGTATCCTGTTCCATAGGTGAGAAATTAAAAGAAGTTGATTCTGTTCCCCGAGTTATATTGTTTCGAAAAGCATTTATACATTCTATCTTGCCGGTGCTCAACTCACCATGGATCCAGCATGGCATGATCACTACACAATTTCCTAACTTAATACAGAGATTGAGACTTATTTAGCTGCTTATTAGTGCATGAACAATCAATTTTAACGTCCTGAATTATATTGAAGTTGCCCCCAATTATAACCAGCTCATCTTACAGTTGAAGTAAATCATAAATTTCTCGAAGAGAGGACTCGTCATCTTCAATAGGCCCATAAGAACTGATAAATGTGTATAGTTTGGGAATGCACCCTGAACTTCACCCTGATCCATCTATCCTGTGGGTCTCAGGAGATCTGCTGGGCTGCACATGTACGGTTGCGTGATATAAAAACCACCCCCCCTTACTGCAGCATCAGCTGATGCGAAGAAGGCATGTGAAATCAATCCCGAGATACTAGGTTGTTTGGCCAGGGTTTTTAAATGGGTCTCCTGAAAAAGAATACTCTCGGCCTTAAAGGACTTCAGCCATGCCAAAATAGATATAAACTTTATCCGATTGTTTATACCATTTGCTTTACAAGACACCACCTTCAAATGATCCAAGGCGCATGCCTCGTTGTTAGCTAAAGGCTTACTCCTTCCTATTCACTCCAACATACTGTTTGACTTGCTCCAAGCCTGACACTCGCCACCCCAACGAACCGGGGTCTAAACTGCAAAAACAGAATAGCAGCCTTCCAAATTTCTCTACCTGCTTTTTCCTACCCTGAAGTGCCCTTTCCCTCACCCCTCTCACCCCTCTTCCACTAGAGACTCCCTGAAGAGTGAGAGCCTCCCCCCAATGTGCGAACCTTCCCTCCTGTAAGCCTCCTTCCCGAAGGGGAGTGCTTTGGCATGGCACTCATGTGACCGAAAGAAACCAGAATTCAGAAGAGATTGCCTGCAAAATTATCCTGGAGACAGGATGTCATATAAGCTGAAAAGCAAAGAAGCAGATAGAAATCTTGCAAAGTGGGACGAGGACACACAAATAGAAATACAAGCCTAAAGAATACCAATTTCAAAACAGGCCCCTTCTTTCTTATCCCCCAGACCCAAATCATCACTGACCGCCCTCCTCCCTCATCAAACTTTTGAACACACTCATAGAGGTACAGCCTGAAGGATACCAAATTAATGAAAAGACACCCTTCTCAATATCCCTTAAACCTTAAATCATGGCCCCCCCTCCCACATCGAACTTTTTAATATCCTGTAGAAACTGCTTGGCCTGTTCGCAGTTTGAAAAACCCGAGATTGACTCTTATGAATGACTTTCAACTTGGACTGTTGGACTATCCCTGCTGGGGCCACTAGACTCTTAAAGTTATCAATCATCAGTTTAAAATCTTTTCGGCATTGGGATGCTGAGATAAACATATCAGAAAATATTCTAAAAGAGTAATTGTCAGGGGCACTATATGCTTTGTCTCGAATGGCATTGGTCAACACCCTCTCTTTAACCCAAAAATCAGCAAAATTGACTAGGAAAGTTCTAGTGTACTTAGAGTTGGGAGGCAGAAATGCTGGTACTCGATGGGCATGGGTTATGGTAAGGTCGATGTCCTTGGCAGCTTCCGGTATCACCTGTTTGATAATTAGTTCAGAGATTAGCTTAGTAACCCATTGGCCATTCTCTTGCTTATCCGGGATCCCAACAAAGCACAGGTTGGAGGGTCATGATCTATTTTCGATGCCATCAAGCTTGAGCTGCAACTCAGAAATTTCTAATTACAGTCTCAATGATTTGGATCTTGAGATCCTGAAATCCTCAAGATCAGAGACTCTTTGCTCAAGTTGTCCTACTCATGATGTAAGTACTTGCATATTTGTATTGATCTGGCCCAGCGGGTCTTGTATCTCGACATGTGCTTTATCTTGTGAGATCTTCATCCCTCCAATCTCACCAAGTATTTGCTGCAGAACAACCTTGATTGATGGAGATTGAGCTGACTGCGCCATCTGTACCTTGGATATGGGGCCCGTGAGGGAGAGCTGCTCTGAATTAGAGGTAGTAACTGAGGCAGTTTTTCACCTTCCCCACCAAGGATCTCATCCACCTTATGATGCTCCACTGAGGTTGATTCTAGGGCTGATGGAATAGCTTTTCCAAGAGATTCATTTACGGGTGGGGATATGTCTGGGGCTCCTCCAAAGTTTGCCGCTTTCCCTGGTTTCCCTCTAGATCTTGTTATAGTGAACAGAGGGTATATACTAGTTTTTTAATGCCATGGGAAATGCTTGAGGGTGGTATCTGGGAGGGGATAGCTATAGAAGCAGGGCCGCAAACAGAAGAAGGCTGTTGATCAAAGCTTGAATTAAGTGTAATATGTAGCATAGATGGATCCTTTAGAACCGTCTTGGATTGCTCCACCTCCCATATCTCCTTTGATTGTGTCGCACCAACAGTGATGGTCACATCCGGGAGAAATTCTGTCATTAAAGAAATGCACCAGCTCTCTTCGTCATGCCCTGCATTCGAGGGTGATGGCTAGTCAGGCGTGATAGACCATTAGGATTGGTATTTTGTTCCTCCCCTCGGTTGGACAGGGCCAGGGTGGCCCTTGTCCTCCATGCTTCTTGACCCAGGCATTGAGGTGGAAGACAATGAGAACGAAATTTGGTAACTCTTGCTGCTTTTCCTGGAGGACGTACGCTCACCAACTCCCTTGTAAGTTGCTTCATTGAGGCCAGGATACTAGCAATATAGCCACTGCACGTACGTGCCAGTAGTGAGATACAGTAGAGTTGGCAGACCAGCTAGGGTATTAATTCCCAATTGAGGATGCATAGGGAGTACTTTAAGTTAGTGCAAGTGTTCAAGAAGTAACTGGGGTCTCTCAAGGAGGCCACGAGCTCCATCTGTCATTATGCAGACCACCTCTGCAACCTTGCCAAGGAATCCCCACACCTGTGAGGTCTTCTAGTGAGACCAAACGCAACATTACTTAAAAGAAATAATTTTTGCGTTGTTGTTGGAGTGTCTTGGTGCCTTACTAGTATGCAGCTTTAGTGCCTGAACGATCTGAGGTGAAAGGTGTGATTTAGTCCATACCAACACTTCCAAACTCCGACTGTTTCAATCTGTTCCTGACTGCCCAGAATTTGCCCAGTATAGTGCAATATAATCCACCGCCTTTACTCACTGCCATGAAAAAAGCACAACTATGCAAGTTCAGTCAGGATTCAATCACATTTGCTTCAGTTGTTTGGCGGCTTGCTAGTGTTATATGCATGGCACCGATGACCACTTGGGCCACAATCATGTAATCAATTATTTCCCTAGGCAGCTTAGAATCAGTGAGTTATGTCAGCTTACTGATTTTACAGGCTTGGCTTATGATGTCAACTCACACACAGCAGGGCTCCGCTGTTTTGAACATACACGGTCAGTCAAAGGGAGTGCTCTCACTCCATTGCACCCCACTTCCTGTTACCTTGAGACTGGGAGCCAACCACCTACCTCGCAGACCAGGTTATTAGGGCTCCGCTCCAAGGCTTCCTACACCGTGGTCAATTTCCTTTAGGGCACTCCGCTAACCCCAGCACGATTACTCTGGCAATTGTGGCACCGCTCACTCGCTGCAGAGGCAGCACATTTCAGGTCATCCTCAATAAAGGGCCCATCTCAGATCCTGCGTTGCGGCCATGCCCCCGATCCTGCAACATGGGCACTTGACACCTCTACTTCTTTCTCTGTCTCTGCCCACACTGGAAGTAGACTGGCCCTAGTCGTATGCTGCTGGAGGAAGTTGATCACAGCCCCCGCCTGATTTACTCAGCTATCTGTTGGGAGGGAGAGAGGGGGTGCGAAATGAGCAGATCAGCTGAGCTGCACTGCCATCAATATGTTCGCAACATTTTGCTTCTGATGCACTGGAAGCAATCAATCCATCAACCAAACGCTAGAGGTTTTAAAGTCACACTCATGGATGATGGGTGATATTGCCTTCCCCTGGGGTTTTCTATTTATTTCCATTTATTTTATTTGCTTTATTTTATTACTATCCTTGTTTGATTGTGCATGTTTTACCACTGGTGTGACTGGTTTCATGGTTTGTGGCTTTTTTTTATCTGTGTTAATGTTAGGCATGTGTGTTCACCATGTGTTTTCTTTATGAGTGCTGGTAATCCTGCTTCATTATTTGTCTGTCTGGTGGCTGCTGAAAGCATGATTCAAGATTTAGTGAGGATGGCAATCCCATTGTCTGACTCATAGCCCATAGTCTCTGCCCTCGTCAACTTACTACTAATTTGTGATGTTGATGGAGTTGGTATCTGCTCTCTGGCATGTCCTGTGACGTGCACCAAGATGAATTGATGCCTTACCCAATTTATTTCATAATTGCAACTGAGATAATGACACAATGCGGATCCCGTAACCCAAGGACCGCCGCGCTCACCTGGCACTACGTTGCCTGTATCCCTCGCCCGGCGCTCGCCTTCCCCTGACACCGGTGAGCCTCCTTCCCCCTGCATCTTATAGCTCTCCTACCTTTCATTCCTTGCCTTCACTCATTATCTCCTTCTGTCTAGGTTATCTACATGTGATCCCACAACCTATAGGACACCTTTATACTCACAATTGGTAAGCTCAATTTCCTTGCATCCTTCCCTTTCTGTCCTATCCCAACTCCTGTTTCATCTAATTTCTCCCTTACTTTCCCAGCAGCTTCCCCCTATCTGCTCAGACACGCGCTCCATGCGCTTGAAACTCGGGTCTCCCATTTTTGAGAGACCGGTAAGTTGCTAATTGTTTTTCCTATTTTAGTGTAGCTCCTATTTCCCTTATAGGCTCTGCGCATTGGAATAATATATCCTATAGGTTTGACATAGGACTAAGGTCGGTATGTCCCTATCGAGTATATTAAACTTAATTACTTGTGCCAGCTAGCTCAGAGGCCACTAGAAACTTCTTGACGACAAGAAGGGATTAGTTTCTGGCTGCCGCAGAACATGACCACTGTGTTTCCCTTACAGAATCAGGATGTGTCCCAGAGTCGTAGAAACAATAGATAACCATTTCACTCAGCTCAGTCGTGCATGTTTCAGTTATTCTCAGAGTTACACAGAAATAACAGACGGGCGTTTCAATAAAGGATTTATTGAACAGTCTTGTTTCTGTTGTAAGTTATATGTGCTGTTATGATCACAAGACAGTATGCGAGATAAATAATGTACAAGGTGAGCAGTAAAAATAAATAATACTGCGTCAGCATTATCTTTTCAGCATGTATGCATTTACATAAAATGACACAACCTAAAAATGCGAGTACTCATACGATGCGTTTCTACCCTAGTTCTATCCCAGTGTACCTAACCTATCCTAGGTATAGGGAGAAGTAGAAGTAGGTGCTGTATTCCTGACTAGAGTATACCAAGAGTAAGTTACGCCTAGTATGCCAAGAGTCTAGTATGCCAAGAGTCCCTCTAGGTTCTAGTCTGCTCCATACCTGAAGAATGAGAGAGGTAGGAATCTCTATCCGGACTCGAACTCCAACACCCCGCAAGGGAAGTTAGATCACTGGAAGCTGGACTCTCTGCGTGCAGGAATGACAGTGTCTTCTCAGTGCGTCTGGCTGGGAATCGGGCTCCTCTGAAGTCGAGGTCTCCTCTGATTTACAGGGGTTTGGGAAGGTATATTTATACCTGAAAATGGTAGCATTGACGTGAGTTGGGCAGCGAAAGACGTCATGAATGAATCCCTTAGGGAATAAGAGGTTCATGCATAATGTATGAGTCCTTGAAGAAATCAATAGTCTTGGGCAAGGGAAACTCCCGCAGCCTGAGGGTCTGTTTTTTCATGGACTCGTTGAGACGCTAGGGTGGACGGATGTCGGAAGCCATGCCTGTATTTGGTGTGCATGGTTTATGCCTAAATAAGGCCTGGGATTCTACGCCTATATAAGGGCAGGTTGGGTTATGCCTATATAAGGACATGAGTCTAGAAAGCCCGTTTATGGACACCCTATGAAGTATACAACACCCACTCCTCTTTCGTGGAAACAATGATACTAAAATGCTAAACATCTAAAATGCTAAACATTAAAATAGAGTACCGCATATTAAAACATATCCTAAAAGTATTTAAAAGACATATTTAAAATGCAAAGGTTTCTGTACATTTATAAGAAAAGCTTTTCATTTCCTGCATAAAGTGTGAAATAAATGCAATCGGAATGATAAATAAAAAGCAATATTTACATATGACGAAAATGATCGATAAGTTTGTTCAAAATCAAAGTCATTTCCTATCATGAAATTTAAATGAACTGATTTAGACACACAAGATGACTAAGTGTCCCTGGAAGTACTGCCAAGTCTGTATTATAAGGCCAGTTCTACTATAAGCAGATTGAAGTGCCATTTTTGTGTTCGAAAAATGAGAAAAGTTCAAATTTTGGTAATGTTCCAGGTCTTTGAAAAACGAAGGCCAAATTGTTGCTGTTGCACTGGAACAAAGTATGCCGAATTAGAGTCAGTTCACGGGTCTGGTGTAAACATGAGATCATCTATTTCAATAGACAAAACATCATCCACTGTCGATGGTGTAAGTTCGAACACCTCACGTAAGAGATTGACCGCACAAAGATGGGAAACACCGCCCACAGCATAGGTCGCCGCAGCAATGTTCGCGTCCGTTGTTACCTGTGTGCCTGGAGTTGTTTCTCGTACCTCAGCAGCAGCAGGAAGCGTCTGTGAGATCTCAATGAATGCTGACATCAGTATTGGGAGCCTCTGGGGACAACACGAAGCATGGACCGTTATCGGGACCAGCAAAGTATCGACGTCCTTTGGCGCAGCTGATGGATATGTTAGACAAGCGTCCAACACGCATTCTTCACCGCATAGCAGGCAGCGTAGAACAGGTAAGATGCAATCTTGCCAGATTGGTCGGAATGACAGGAACCATGTGGTATTAAGGTCCCGTAGACGAGTCATGCCAAATAGCTGTACTATTCGCTCACGGCACTTTCTTTCAAGGAGAGCTTTCTCCATTTCGCTCGGAGTTATTTCTGCGAAGTGGCTGGCCATAGCGCAATAGCAGACAGATGAATAGAATTCCCGCAACAAGTGCTAGAATCAACGGTATGCCACCAAACACCGAATGTGCAAAGTTCGGAATGATTCCAAGTATTGCCTGGAACGGTGCTAAGAGACCGGTGCAAATGCTCTTAAATACATGTACAATTCCTGTTGTATCTGACATGTTGAAGATACGTGATAACATTTCTACGAAATGTATAGGGCAGTTTGTACGTATTAAATTCTGTATCTCAGCCGAAGTCCTTGCAATTTGTAGATCATAGGTTTCTTTGGCCGAGGTCAAAGGCACTGTTTGCTGTAAAAGCATGGCTTTCATTCTGCTTAAAGTATCAAATCTTATAAAAGAGACATTCAGTGAAGGCCATAAAGCCGACTCCCTGACTGTGTCTATCAGGGGAAACAATACTTGCATACAGCAAGTGACCCTGGAGTTGACCGTTACTAGATATGGGATGCCGGGCAACATTCCACAGCAGCTCTGATCATTCAACATGAGGTAACTCCCATTAGAAAGTTGTCCAAACGTTGGTTTAATCACAGCAGCTGGTGAACCGTGCTGATGGCAAGACAGGTTTGCCGCAGAACCATTACAAGCTCCGTGCAAAATAATGTCCTGACATATGAGTGAACCGGTCAGTGCAGGTTTACAGTTAATACCGCTAAGAAACACTTCACGATCCCCACTCCAACATTTATGTGTATACGGTAAATTCCAAGATGTCTTAATGTATTCCCTACCCAACCTTTCATATTTGCCTGCTTGCATCTGTCTGAGGCAATACTGGAACTGAAAAGTTGTCACAGGTAATGTTATTTTTCCATGAATAAGCCATTCTGTAGCTGGTTTTTCTGCCACTGTGAATGGTAATTTGTCAATTTTTTCAATGCTCAGCACTGTATACCTCGCTCCTCTTTGTGCCAATTCGATCTGTTTATCAGTCAGATTGTATTCTGCAAACAGGGACGACGTGTTGATGAAACGCCAAGGCACATAGCCCGCTCGCAAAGATTGCAGCGTCCATGTCAATAACACAATAGAACGTAATTGAGACTGACCTTGTTGTAACATAGCCAAATCTTGTTCTAGAATGTCGATAGCAGAGGATACAATGCCATCCAATGAATAAATTCTGGAGGACAAAGTTGTTAACCCATTGTCGACTACAGAGAGTGTTTTCTCTAAATTGATACGATCAAGTTCACGTATTCGTTCTGCAGCCTCTATCTGTGACACTTTCCATGCTTCGTTATAAACAGCGTAGATGCCGGCATATATGAAACGTTTTTGACGCGGTTTTCTTGGTCCAAGCAAGAATTCCCTAAGATCTGCGTCATGTGCAAGTAAGGTTAAGTGTTGCTTCACATCCTGTAGTGTAGATTTATGCAGCCAATTGAGGCATAATTTTCCTACACTGTATGTTGTTACTACCCCCGGATGTTGTCTCTGGACATATCTTGGGTCTGGCCTATGAAGAGCAAAGCCCTGAGTTTTGTTCAAGAACCTTTCCTGACAGTTGTTTGTGTCTGTGGGCCAGATCAACCATTTATTCCAATTTGAATTGGTTCTGTTGAGTTGTAGTATATTGTCAACTGTCACCACTGCCTTTGTTGTATTATCACTGGCAGGTGTTGGCACAGAAGGTGTTTTCATCTCTTTGATCTTGGCTAATCCAAGACAAGATGTCTGTTGGACGGTGTCATTCAAAAACAGTATTTGTTCAGGGATTATGCAGGCCCTAAATAAAGCTTCCATACCCTGTACTTGCCAATCTTTACTACCCCAGACAGTTTTTGTCTCAATTGTGTCTTTCCATAAGTCGAAACCCTGTGTAGACAGTTGGGCAATAAATGCTTCAGAGTAAATCTGTTTTGTATTTGTTAACATAATTTTCAGTCCTGCCTTGTTTACATTTTTATAGTAAAACGTTTCTGGATCAGATGTATTATAACCTGAAAAATATGGAAATTTACTAGCAAATGTTTTCGAACTACCTTGTGGTGGTGTAGGACAATGTTCCCATTGATTATACATAAATACATTTCTCGGATATGCAGTTTTGTGCAAATAATGATGACCATAGTGGTTATAACAATACATTTCTTCGTAATCAGTTGTACCCTCTAAATATTCATGTTTAGAAAATGCAGCAGATTTTTCTAGATCAAACATTATATCTTGAACAGTCTCTAAGTCCCAATCATCTGAATAGGTACTGGACGTTATCAAATCGCTTAGTGAAATTTTAAACAAATGTGGAATGTTCAATTGTTCACTTGGGCCGAATATTTCATAATCTGTTTTGTCCCACACTATACCATCCTGTATAGGAACAGCTGTGATGTTCACTGATGACAAGTCTCTTGCTTCACGATGGGAAGATTTATGTGGTTTCAAAAGCACGTTTATGTCCTTTCCTTCAATGTTCACATGGATGTATCTGCCACCTATAAGCATGCTTACTGTTGTTACCAAAGCTAGCCAGAGCAGGAAAACAAAAAGTCCAGATGTAATCCAGAGTTCAATCCATGGAGAAACCAGATAAGTCTTTTTCAGAAAGTGAACAAAGTCTTGTACTTGCTGCTTGAGTTTGAATGATGCTGGCGTCGTTTCAGGTTCGCTTGGATCCTCTGAGAACGTATCAAAGTCAATGAAATAGCCAGAAGCAGTTCTGTCAATTGTTGGAATTGCATCAGGATTCGTTGAAATCACAGGAACCAGTTCTTCACGAGTCACATTGGTGTAGACAGGTGTATTTGGACGAACTGTTATTTGGTTTTCAAGAGGGATGAGTTCCATAGCTTGGTTGCATAGTCCTTCATTCGTTACAGCTGAATTCTCGATCGTGATCAGTCTTTCAGTCTGAACCTCTTGAATAGTAGCGAGAGGAGTGCGTCTGCTACTAGGTCGGAGTCCACGAGGCCTACTGCTTAGTATTGGCCACATACTGTGGTTTGATCAGGTCGATTGACACAAATCTTTTCTCCTTTCTTCCAGCAAGGGGCGGCAGAAGTACTGTCCTTGTTCCTTGAACAGCTAGAACAGGTACTGGTTGTCTGTAAGAAGGTCCAAATTCCTTCTTGTCCGCGATTTTTTCTCTGACCAGATCCCCAACTTTTGGAATCCAGACAGGCCTTGCTGGGACCGCCGATTTTTCCCCAGTGGTGGTTGGCTGTAAGGATACGTTGCTTTGTTTCGTTCTTAACTTGTTAAGTTCCTGTAAAACAGCCAAACGATCTTTGATATCAAATTCTTTTTTGTCCACCACTGTGCCTACGTGTTCTAAGTCTGGAACCCACATTCTTGTCCCAAATAGGACCTCATATGGAGTGACTCCCCTAGAGAACTTCTTGGCAGATTGTTAAGAGCGCGCTGAACGCTAATGAGGTGTTTGACCCACCCAGCACCCGAACCTAATACCCTAGCTGTTATAGATTGCTTTATGTCCCGGTTTTTCCTTTCCACAACAGAATTTCCCTCAGGATGGAATGGAGAGGAGTACCGCAATGCAACGCCCAGACTGGCCATGGCCTCCTTGTAAGCCCTAGAGCTAAACGCAGGACCCTGGTCAGAATGAAACGTGCCTATTGCGTATGTGCCGATAAAGACTCGCAAATCTTTTATAACAGTTCGAGCGTCAGCTGAGCGCTGAGGCCATAACCATAGGAACCTAGATTTTAGTATTTGCGGGAATGCCTATGTCCAGTAGGACGCTGGCGATTAGATAGCCTAATGCTGTCTAACAGTGGTGTCTGCACTGGGCTGCCGCATTCGCTGCATGGTGTCTGATGGCTCTCTCGCTGTAATTTGCAGTCTAAGCAATTGTTGATGAATATGTGAATGTGTGTATTCATTCCAGGCCACCAGTACATCTCTTTTAACTTCAAAATTGTTTTTGAGATCCCTTGATGTGACAGACCCTCCCCCAAATGTGTTTCATAAATCAAGGCTGTTCTTCGTTCCATGTTTGGAATTACCCTATCCCCCACTCCAGGGATTCGAGCAAAAGGAACGTTATTCGCATCAATTACATAAGAGTACTTGAGTGGAAACTTTTTTGGTAATGCTGCACTGCTGCCTTTGCTTGAAGCATTGACAGCTAACATTATCTCACCGTCTATTTTTGTTTTTGAACGAGTGATCGCAGCTACGGAAGCCGTCTGAACAGCCCCCTTCGCGGCTTCGTCAGCCAATGAATTCCCTGCAACGTGAACGCCATCACGCTGATGACTCAGTGTGTGAATCACGTGAGCCTTTGGTAGTTCGTTTTTCAACAGAACTACTTGTTCCCAAAGCAGTTTGTGCTTAATTGTGCCACCTTTTGCATCCTTAAAACCATTTTCAAGCCAGGTTCGTATATAGTCATTATACGACTGAACACAGTAAAAGGAATCGCACACTATCAGTGTGAGGAATTCTCGATCCGTACTCTCAAGTGCCAGTTTGAATGCCTGTAGTTCAGCTCGCTGAGCTGTACAATCACCTAGTGACTGAGTTTTTGTGACCATAGGTCTGAAGATGCCATTTCGCATGCGACCTTTAACGATTGCACACGCTGCACTGTAAGCTTGCTTACTCCCTGTTGCGGGCTGTGCGGATCCGTCAGTGTAAATTACGAATTCATACTGATCGAGGGGCAGAATCTCAGTGGGCAGAGGACATTCTTGTTCATATTGGAGAAATGCCTGTGTTTTTAAATCTGGATCAAATACATATTCAACATCAGTTGCAGCAAGAGAATTAACCCATTGTATCCATCTCGGATGTAAAGCTTTAGCATTTGGAATGCTTGCTTTTGTGACTGCTTCTAAAGCTGGTACTGGGGTAACGACAATTATGCGTTTCCCTTGGGCTAAGGCTCTTTCTTTTGCTACAGCTGTTTGAACTGCTGTCAGAATTTTTTCAGTTGAACTGAAGCGCATTTCTGCTTGTGTGTACAAATGTGATTTGTACGCGATTGGTACTTTCTCACCCTCATTAAAGGTTAAGTAAGTGAATCCACATTGACCCGAAATTATTCGAATCACCAAATTTCTTTGACTTACGCGTGTTTGTAAGTGATTTGTTGCTAACATGTTAGCCTGGAGTGAACGCAAAATTTCTGTGTGTTCCTGTGTCCAGTTTTTGATTGAAAAATCAGGTTTGATTAGTGCGTAGAGAGGTTTAACCCTTTCTGCGTAGTTTAGAATGTATGTTCTACCAAAATTGAGGAAACCCAGGATTGATTGTAAGCTTTTTAGCGTCTTAGGAGGTTGGATCAGCGCACACTTCTCTAGAAAGTTAGCTGCCAAGCTCTTGCCTTCACTTGAAAGCTCATATCCCAAAAATAGGACATTGAGATGGGCAATTCGGGACTTTTTAAAGTTGAACTTATAGCCCTCAGAGGCGAATCCCAATATAATGGTGCTCACCCTGTTCAAGTGTTTTTCTAAGTCATCGTCTGTCAGATAAATATCATCGACATAGGACAATGCCTCGTTGTCATAAATTTGTAGCAACTCCGTTACTCTCGCTGAGAATAAACCTGGGCTGTTCTTGAACCCTTGTGGGAGTCGACAAAAGTGACGCTGGGTCCCCATTATGGAGAATGCCGTTAAGTACCTACTTTCAGGTGCTATATTTTGACAAAAGAATCCATTTGAGATGTCTAATGTGGTTTTGTATTTTTTGCGCACAATGTTATTCATTAATGCTGTGCTATGTGCATTTTGCACTGCAAAAGTTTTAGAACAAGTGTTTAAATGTCTGTAGTCCAAAACTAGACGATATGTATTGTCTGGTTTGGAGACAGGAAACAAAGGATTGTTCATAGATGAGGTGCTAGTTTCAATCACCCCTTGGTATTCAAGTTGATTTAAAATCTCCCTGACCTGTTTTTTAGCTTCTTGCTTAATTGGATACTGCCTCTGTGCAGTAGGTTCATGTTTCAGATGTATTTTATGGTGAGGGAGTCCTCATCCCATCCTACATGATTTTTATATAATGCTGGAGCCTGGGCTACTGCCCATTTTCTGGCATATGTATATTTTAAGTGAATTGGAATGTGATTGGAGAAGGCAGGCATAATCATGTCCTCGCCGTGTGGGCACTCCCTGACAAATTGTGGTGGCCAGTCTTTTTCTGCTAGAAGTATGTCATAACCCTTTGATAGTTTTTCCCAAAAAAGTGCTTTAACCTGTCTAGGTTTGTCTCCCTCCATCCGGAGTGTTATTTCATATAACCTTTGTGGAGTACTAACCCTGGTGTCTACAGTTTCTACCGTAATGTACTCATTCAAGTCCACTATCTCCAGAAGTTCCATCAGGTTCTGGCGAGCTATTGTGACTTCTGCTGCACTGTCCAGCATCGTCTGAGCCCATTCCCCGTTTTTGAGTTGTGATCTCATTATTCTCGGCATGTCTTATCTTCAGACCTGCTACTTTCTTTTTGGAGAATTGAGGTTTAGCTTTAATTTTTGTTGCGTGCTTGTCGTCTTTCGATTTCACGCGTTCTTCTCTATGTTCTGTACGTCCTCTTCTTTCCGAAGTCTGTGATGAGACCTGAAAGGGACGAGAGGAACGTGTATCATTATCTTGATACCTATCAGGTTTTCTCAAATTATCCCTATTCCTGAGGTTATACCTCCTTTCAGAGGGCTCCTTTTGAGGAGACCTACCTCGGGATTGAGATCTTTTCTCGTTTGAATTTTGTTTAGTAGACTCCCACTTCTTTTTAGAAGATGTAGGAGTTTGTTTAATTGAGTCCTTCTCAGGACTTTCAGATAGTTTTGGTTTAACTGGTCTCCCACCCAAGCTATCTCTGCCTAATTCTGCATATGACTGCTCTATAATTCTGGGTAGCTCGGTTTGATGTTCTGTAACATCGAATTCCCTTAGTTTTTGTCGGATCGCCACTGCTGCTGCCTCCCCTTTAATATTAGATAATATTATTGTTGAGACCTGTTCAAAATTTTTCAGTAATTTCATACCTAAATTTAAAGCAGGCTCTGCTCCATATTCGTTTTGAATCTGTTTTAGGACATCTGGTATTACCGCAATTGACGGAATGCCGTGTGTTTTAGTGTAGATGGCAGCAAAGACTGAGCCCCAAGTGGTGCAGTCTTCCAGTTGTGGTGTGATCCCCATTGGTAAACTGATTGTTAGGATTCTGTGTTTCTCATATGGGCTAGTATTTGGAAATACTGCTTCGATTTGAGTAATTTTTTGAGCTATCCAAAACGGAATTTGCTCCCGCTTAGTGGGCATTTTACCCATGACTGCGTATAGAGTCTGTGGTGTAATTTTTAGTGTACTCCCCTGTGGAGGAGCTTGATTTGGAAGTGTTAATGGTTGTTGGACTGTGAAAGTCCTCATGACATATTGAACCAATTGTCTGTAGATTTTTATTAACTCTGTGAGTTGATTAAGTAGTTCCTCGTCTGACATTATTTCGATGTCTGGATGAGGTGTGTAGCCGGCTAGAATCGGCCATGTTGCTCCTGGTCTGCCTAGCGGACCGAGCCTGGTTATATTTCTGTGATGTTTTAGGGCGCCTTTAAACCAGAGCTGGTGCTCCTGGTATGTTAATGGAATTTCAATATCCTCGAAAGGAATGTATTCCTCCGGTTGTTCATCTTCTTTGTAGAAGTTAAACAAGTGAGTTACTGGATTAGATTCAGGAAATATTACCCATGAATAGAATACCTCTGTCTGAAAGGATTCGTGTGCCTCTATCACGAAAACTGCTCTACCTCCTCTTGGAGATAGGCCATGTTTTATAAGTTTTAGAGTAATGGCTCTTCTTAAGTTAGGAGGAATGTCCTTGACACCCTCTTCGGCTTCATTTAAACCTGTGTTGTTAAATAACGCTGCTTGGGCTGGTTCAGCCGCAGCTACACCGTTTTCGGCGTCTACATTCATTTTGTAGAACTAGTTTCAAGGAAACAAAGATAAGATGCACAATATTGTGGAACAGTCTATCCTTCAACGTTGAGCAAACCAAACAGCTAATATATAGGGGCCTTCCCTATGTAGCCGTGGCGGATATTAACCCTGCCCACTCCAGACGTCTTTTGGAGTATATGGGGTAGGGGTCTCTGAGAGAAAAATAAAAGTGCACAGCTGAGTTACTCAGTATCTAACGTTGAATTACTGCCTTACCAAACGTTGGGCGCCATGTAGTGTAGCTCCTATTTCCCTTATAGGCTCTGCGCATTGGAATAATATATCCTATAGGTTTGACATAGGACTAAGGTCGGTATGTCCCTATCGAGTATATTAAACTTAATTACTTGTGCCAGCTAGCTCAGAGGCTACTAGAAACTTCTTGACGACAAGAAGGGATTAGTTTCTGGCTGCCGCAGAACATGACCACTGTGTTTCCCTTACAGAATCAGGATGTGTCCCAGAGTCGTAGAAACAATAGATAACCATTTCACTCAGCTCAGTCGTGCATGTTTCAGTTATTCTCAGAGTTACACAGAAATAACAGACGGGCGTTTCAATAAAGGATTTATTGAACAGTCTTGTTTCTGTTGTAAGTTATATGTGCTGTTATGATCACAAGACAGTATGCGAGATAAATAATGTACAAGGTGAGCAGTAAAAATAAATAATACTGCGTCAGCATTATCTTTTCAGCATGTATGCATTTACATAAAATGACACAACCTAAAAATGCGAGTACTCATACGATGCGTTTCTACCCTAGTTCTATCCCAGTGTACCTAACCTATCCTAGGTATAGGGAGAAGTAGAAGTAGGTGCTGTATTCCTGACTAGAGTATACCAAGAGTAAGTTACGCCTAGTATGCCAAGAGTCTAGTATGCCAAGAGTCCCTCTAGGTTCTAGTCTGCTCCATACCTGAAGAATGAGAGAGGTAGGAATCTCTATCCGGACTCGAACTCCAACACCCCGCAAGGGAAGTTAGATCACTGGAAGCTGGACTCTCTGCGTGCAGGAATGACAGTGTCTTCTCAGTGCGTCTGGCCGGGAATCGGGCTCCTCTGAAGTCGAGGTCTCCTCTGATTTACAGGGGTTTGGGAAGGTATATTTATACCTGAAAATGGTAGCATTGACGTGAGTTGGGCAGCGAAAGACGTCATGAATGAATCCCTTAGGGAATAAGAGGTTCATGCATAATGTATGAGTCCTTGAAGAAATCAATAGTCCTGGGCAAGGGAAACTCACGCAGCCTGAGGGTCTGTTTTTTCATGGACTCGTTGAGACGCTAGGGTGGACGGATGTCGGAAGCCATGCCTGTATTTGGTGTGCATGGTTTATGCCTAAATAAGGCCTGGGATTCTACGCCTATATAAGGGCAGGTTGGGTTATGCCTATATAAGGACATGAGTCTAGAAAGCCCGTTTATGGACACCCTATGAAGTATACAACACTATTCTATGCCACCACTCCTTCCGCAGATCTTCACTTCAGCGCTT
The DNA here is from genome assembly GCA_963921515.1 of Calotriton arnoldi. NCBI lineage: Eukaryota > Metazoa > Chordata > Amphibia > Caudata > Salamandridae > Calotriton > Calotriton arnoldi. Next base: position 399,530 of record CAWUFW010001363.1, on the reverse strand, counting down.
TAATAAGGATTCGTTCGACTCCCTCCCGTTTTTCTCCATTCGTGTTTCTCTCCATTCCTTTTTCTTATGCTATTATCATTTCTAGTACTCCTTCTAAAAGCCATGGACCAAGGCTTCGATTGACTCCCTTTTTTTCCCCATTTTTTCTGTTCCATTTTATCACTTCTGGTTATTTTCACAGCACTATTTTTCCTTTCCTACAGGTCACCAACCACTCTTGTTAATTACAGGTGTTTTGGACACTGATTGTACAAAACGGCATCCTATGTATATACTCCATGTGTTGCATACCTGCATATCTAACCAAAATATATTTTTCCCGCTTTTTTCCTTCCTTTCTTATTTTTGTTTATCCAGGCATTATTTTCAGGCTAGCTTATGTTTTAGTCCTGATGATGATCCGTGTATTTAATGTATGGATCGAAACGTCGTCGACACTAAAAAACACCTTAAACACTACTTTGAAATGTTTACTGTTGTGTTAAGGTGCACTAATATGATTTGTTGGCTCCATTGCTTATACATTTAACAAATCAATAGCCCTGCCTGAACCTGTTCCTTTGTTGTTAAAGTGTATATGTTGTCCACTCCTTCTTTTGTTGTTTATGTAGTGAGGGCACAGGCCTGTGCCTCACTTACTTGTATTGTTACGAATTATTTCAATAATTTGCTTTGTCATTAAATATTGGACCTCTGTCCGGCTGGACATGTCACTTACCAATATAGTACTGATTGGGTCTATATTTTTATTAAACGCCTCGCAACTGTAGAATTCCTAGGGACCACTGTTCCTTATAAAAGATAAGCACCCAAGGTCCCTGGCTGACTTGGATTGGGTTCCCTTGTTCCTTCTAATATACAATGCGCATACCAGCTGCTCTCTTTGGTACATGGAATCCCTCTGAGTCAAAACTTTAGAGTGGAGGGCTCTAAACACATCACTGTTATTGATGTATATGTTCTCAACATCTGATTTTCCTAATAGAAACTAGTATTTACACATATTCCTCCTACCCACCTCATAGTAGTATACCATCCTGGTATTGTATTGACAGGGTCACATGCTTCACCAACACCACCTGCGGGTGAGAATTTGTAGATGGGCTTGTGTGAGTTCCTAAGGAGGTTGAAAAGGGCGCCACGTATTAGCCTCTGATGGATTGGGTTCCCCTTCTTCACCTGCTGAAAGCTGTATTTGAAATCCACCATATGGATTCTGGACACTACAATACCACAGGAGATATGATGAGATCCCCCAAGATCCATGATGTAGCAATGCTGGTATTCCACAGTCGCAGATGAAGGTGGTCTTTCTAGTTTATTCTAGTTCTCTTTCTAATAAAGGCATTCTCACAACTGCTTTCACAACTGTTGCTGGTGCTGCCTCACTTACTGCCAGTATCAATGGGGAAAGGCTCACATTGGTACTGTTACTTGCCTGTTCTTTTTCTTGATATTCACTCTCTTCAGCATGGCAGGTGCCATTTTTGTCCTCTAAATATGGGTCCCCCATCTTGCTTGGGGGGCCTAGTACCGCCTCATCAGAGATGGCTGAACATTCCTAAAGACGAGAGGCCATTTTGCTATTTAAGAGAGCGTTGCTGGCTGCCAAGCCTCCAGCAAGTTAAGTCTGCCGTGATCAGAATATTGGTAATACTGCTTACTAGAGGCTCTGCTACTCATAGGTATGATCCTGATGCTGTGTTTCTCTTAGTGCAGTGTTATGGATAGAATATCTTCGGAAATAAAAACAAAAGTGACGGGGATAGTGCTGAGGCCTAGAATTAGGCAGCTAGTGGTGGCAAACGGTATGATAGTACGGCTGATTATGTTAGTACACATCATCATGCAGATATTGTATTTACTTTCTTGGGCTGTAAATGGGAAGAGGGTGAGCCATGTAGGGCACCTTTGTAAAGTGTTTGTGGTGGGTAGATGGTTATTGTGTAGCAGCAGCAATGTTTTTGAGATTGTCAGCTGCACATTACCACATGTAGCAACATCAAGCAGGAATGTTATTGCTGTGGCTTGCAAAACAAACAAAACTTCACCTGCTGGGACAGTGTGCAGTCTTGCATGTAATGCAACAGTTGTGGGATACAATTTTTTCTAGATTTGCATCTGCCTGTATGCCACTATAGGTATGCCTAGAAATTGTTTAGCTGTCTCTAAAGAACTTATACTATCTAGTCGGAGAGAGGAGCACAGAAGTCACTTACCAGCAGCCATTATTTGTTCACATATTGATTATCCCACATTCATCAGCTCTTCGTTGGTCGTGGTGCAGCGAAAAAAATTGCCCACCTTTTATATGTCACAAATACTTAATAGATACATGACATGAACGTGCAGTTAGCACATGTTTCTTGTATGGTTTAACGATTAATGTAAGGGTTGCACTTAATATCATTATTAGGGAGTGTATTCATAGTAGATGATAGACCTGACATCCTTGGTGTGGTTTCCCCTGTCTTTTGCCTCTACCTCCTGTATTTTTGACTGTGTGCTGGACTTCGTTTTTGCTGATTTGTGTACTCTGGGCACATTACCACTGATGATCAGTGCTAAAGAGCAAGTGCTCCCTGTATAAATTGTGAGTATGATTGGTTATCCATGATTGGCATATTCGATTTACTGGTAAGTCCCTAGTAAAGTGCAGTGTGTGTGCCCAGGGCCTGTAAATCAAATGCTACTAGTGGGTCTGCAACACTGATTGTGCCACCCACATGAGTAGCCCTGTAAACCTGTCTCAGGCCTGCCACTGCAGTGTCTGCAAGTGCAGTTGAAACAGACATGTTTACCTGGCAAATGCACCCACTTGCCAGGTCCAAACATTCCCTTTTATTACATGTAAGGCACCCCTAAGGTAGGCCCAATGTAGCCTCATGGACAGGGTGCAGTGTATTTAAAAGAGAGGACATGTGCTGGCATGTTTTACATACCCTGATAGTGAAATACTGCTAATTTTGCTTTTCACTATTGCATGGCCTCTCTCTTCCATAGGTTACCAGTGAAGCTGCCTTGTAATTTCTTACAAGTGTAACTTTCAATCAGGAAGAGATAGAAATTTGGAGTTTGGGTTACCTGAACTCAGGATTTAAAAACACATCTTTCTATGAAGGTGATTTTTAAATTGTTTTTTTCAAAATGTTACTTTTAGAAAGTGGGCATTTTCTTGCTTTACCATCCTGTGCCTCTGCCTGCCTGTGGAATACACGTCTAGTTTAGAGTGACAAATGGGATGATTTTGCATTCACTCTAAACAGTCACACAAATGGGGCTGAGCTGTGCCTTGCATGTCCTGATTGCCCATCACCAGGCTTATGGGCCTTCCTGAGCTAGACTAGTGGGAGGTTGTTGTCACTGACACCTGATTAGGGCTGTGCCTGTCCTCTCACAATGTTGTCTCCACTCCCCTGTAGTGTGCCTGGAGCGAAGACATGGCAAGGCAGGATCTGTGCACTACAAAGACTACCCTTTGAAGTATGCCTACTTCAAAGGCCAAAAGGGGCATAAGTATTTGACCTGTAACCCAGGGTATACCTATTTGACCTGTAACCCCAGACTTTTAGAACACATCTGGATCAAGAGGAGACTCTGACATGAGGGAGAACTGGAGAGCCAGCTAGATGCCACCAACTTAAAATCAATCAAGGAATCTTTTGTACCTATAAGAAGTTATATATAATTACTTTGTCAATAGTTATTAGTGTGTACCAGTCAAGAATGTGAAAATGGTTACATATACAGAACCGCGTATTAATCAAAAAAGCCAACAATAAAAAGCATAGTACTGGTAGGCATGGAAATAAAGTGAAGGTTGAATATCAATAATCCAATCTGATCAATTCATTCAAATTTAAAATGACATCAAATGCTCTAAAAAGCACGAATACATGTTCTTTTTTGTGTATGAATTCTACAGAGAAAAAAAGCAGTGGTGGCTGGCTTGTACCGAAGGTGGTACGGCGGGGGCACAAAAAAAATAAAAAATTATTCACTTACTTTTGCAGGGTGACGCGCTCCTCTCTGGGGTGTCTTCCAGTAAACTTCCAATGCAGGAAACTGCACTACCCACTCCTGGTGCTGCTCTCACAACATGAAAGCAGCACCAGGTTCAGATAGAGCAGGCTCTCTCAGCGCTCCTAAGAGCACTAGAGGCCTGCACTTTCTATAACCCAGCTGTCTAAGACAGCTATGTACGAGAACTTTAAAATGTGCATGTCTGGCTGACTGGCCAAAGAGACATGCACATTTTAAAGCACATGGCTCCCTGCTGCTGCCACTCGGCAGCGCTGGCCCCGCCCTGTCCTGACACTTAGGGGGTCATTATGATAGCGGGCGGATCGCCACCGCCCCTATGGCGGTGGCGATCCGCCCGCTATTTCTCACCGCCTGCACTCCATTTCCCCCCCGCCATATTATGATGGCGGGGGGGACCCCGGCGGACGGAAAGACCGTCCTCCGGTTTTCCGCTGGTCTGACAGGGGACCGGGCGGAAAAGGGCTCTAACATGGTGGCTGTGTCTGCAAGACACCGCCATCCATATTAGGATGGTGGCGGAAAGCAGCCTTTCCATGGCGGTGTTGCCGCCATGGAAAGGCATGCGGTCTTTGCTTCTGGGGGCCCGTTGCGGGCCCCCAGGGTTTTGGGGGGGTGGGGGGTGCACATGGGGGGTACCTATGGTACCCCCTACATTTTAATGCACAAGGTGGCAGGCACCGCGCGGTGCCTGTCACGTTGTGCATTCAAATGCACGACATGCGTATTTCACATTGACGCGGGTTCTGCTGACAGCACCGCCCGCCGCAATCTAAACAATACGGGATGCCACCGCCACCGTGGCGGTGGCATCCTAATACACATGGCGGGACCGCCGCACCTCTTGCGGGCGGTCCCGTTTGCCGTTGCGGTGGCGGCCGGACTTTGTTCGCCCGCCATCGTAATAGGCCCCTTAGTTCGGGACGGGTTGCTAAAAAATAAAACAGTAATAAATAAACTTTATTACCATTTTATTTTTCTTCTCTGGGGCTAGTGGGGTGACACTCCTCTGCTCAAATGGAGGAGCCCCCCCTCAAAAAAGGACTCCGCCACTCTCCCCATCAGTAGGGTGAAAATCTCAAATCCTACCACAAATTGTCCATGAGACAGGAATATGTGCTGATGGATGGAGGCAGGAACCTAGCTTTCCCTTCGGCATTTGCTGCTCCGTAGGAGTCTGACATTTACACGGAGGGCTGTGATCGAAGCAATTTTTACTGTGCCTTGCTGCTACTACAAATAATTTTTTATTAGAAAGATCCTTTAGAGTACGATTTTTATATCCTAATTTTCCCCAATGTTAAAAGGCAGCTTAACATGAAAATGTGAACAGGCTGGCCGGGTACCTTTATCACAGGGGCAACATATTTCTATTCTTTCCTAAACTTGGTCTTTCATTAAATAAATTGGTGTGTTTGTGGCTTATGGCCTTACTCTGAATCAACTGAACTAACTAAAGCCTGATAAGCTTACTTAATTCTAGGGTGTTTCGAAAGTTTCCGGCCACTTCAAACTGAAAGTTCACTTGTTATTTTGAAATATGCATTTTAAAAGGAAAAAAATTGAACAATTTGTTGCTGCATGCAGCCAGGGCCGGTTTTAGCACTGGTAGCGCCTGGTGCAACAATCATTTTTGGTGCCCCTCCCTCAATGACCTTCTTCTTCACAGATCCGCTCACTACCACCATCCAACAGTGCCTCTCATCTCTCCACAGCCCCTCTCGTAAATGCATTTCGTTCGTTTTATAGCGCTACTCAGACTAGCACTTTACTTCACACAAACTACACAGAGACAATAAATCATACGTGTGTAAATCAATCTATAGGAAATGTTACATTAAAAAATGAGGATTACAAGGTGTTGGAACAGCGGCAGTTCCTCCATAACGGCGTAGAAGTGACGCCAATCCCACTGCTGCACAGAAAGCGTGAAAAATGAAATGGTAATAAAATGATTTTATTACCATTTTATAATTTACTCTGCCAGCCGAACCGAGCGTAAGGACAGGACGGGCCGGTGGACCATTGCTGCTGACTGGCAGCAGTGAGGAGTGGCCACTTCAGTTTGAAGTGTACAGGTCGGTTTGGCTAGCTATGGTCTGACGGCCTGCCCGACATGTGCAATTGAAACCTCTACAACCCAGTTGTCTTAGAAAACTGGGTGGAGAGCAGGTACAGGCTTCCAGTGCCTTTAGGTACCAATACTGGCTCATGCTGCTTAACATTGTTAACAGCATGAAAGCAGCGTCTGGATTGGATAAGGGAGATGACTGTAGAACCTGGTGCTCGGAGCCAGGAACTGTAGAACATCAAGGATGTGCTGGGCCGTGCTGCAGGCTGTTAAGGTAAATTAAACATTTACCATTAAATTTTTCTTTCTAAAATGTTTTTTTTAATTTAAATAACGTAAGGTAACTGGTGCTCACATTAAGCTCAGCAGATTCTTTTGGTCAAGTTCTGCTCGTATAGTGCCCCACCATTTTCATATTTCACCAACCGCCATAGTGTAGGAATTATATGTCATCCATACTAGTAGGCAGTATATTTTAAAAGTGTTTGGTTTGAAGAAGCACAAAGTTAGGATTTAAAACATACCACAGTTGTTGGAGTTTACTTTACTACTAATAATGTATTTCTATCCAAACCAACCCTTTTTATCAACATTAGGATAATAAAAGACTGAGGGAAAAACATAACTTTCTAACCTATACCATTCAGTTTGCATGCAGCTCTTTAATGACAGTTCATAGGTACTGTATTAGGACTATAAATCATGAACTGCAGGTAAAAAAATACATGTCCAAACGAGGTGATATTAATATAAGGAAGCATCCTGTTTGCATCACAAGTCATTGAAAAAAAATATACACAAAACACTACAATCCAAAATTACTGCTGCAACATTAGAAAAAACATGATGAAAATGCCGCTAGTCCTCAAATCTCACTGAATCAAAACTTTGCATATCAAAATATCCAAAAAGGATTACCAATGTAACATAAAAACATGAAAGTATAATAGTTACCCCCGAGGTCAGGATACACGTTCGGGACACATACACGTTATAGGGAAGGCTGAAAAAACATGTTCATGTTTCAATCGTTGGTTAAATACTAAAGTCATTGACATAGAAAGAGGACCCATAGTCAAAAGTCCTAACATGAACGACCGCTGGTGGTGGCCATGTTAAAAAAGTAGAATATCTCACAGAAGAATTTCCAAAACTAAACAGATTCTCACTAAAGGAAGTGCTTTGATGCATGTATAACAGTGGCGGCCAGCACAGATCTGTGGTGTTGGTGCTGGCGGGAGGTAAGGTGGTCTAATAAAGAAAAATACACTTACCTCCTGCCACATCTCTCCCACGTCTTCTCTCTTCGGCGTCAGGTGAAGTCGCAGAACAGGAAGCACATCCAGGCTCCCCCGAGCCAATCACAGTGCTGCAATGTAGCATTATGTTTGGTTTGAGCGTCGTACTTCGGCACTCAGATGTGGACTGGGGGCCTTGGCATGCTCTCCACCCAGGCTGTAATGCAGCCTGGGTGGAGAACATGCTAAGTGCGCATGATTGTTTGGCCGACCCTCTCGGGCCGGCCAAAGCGTCATGTGAACTTCAGTGTCCCCACCACTCTTCCCCCTGCCCTGCTCTGTGAGCAGAGCAGCCCACCCACCAAACAGGTGCAGCAGGACAAAATAAAATAACATCAAGTTATTATCATTTTCTTTTTCTTTTCTTTCACTGCTTCAAATCAGTGAGGCGACGCTCCTCCACCTTAGCGGAGGAGCTGCCACTGATGTATAATCAAATTTGTAAGCATATTAATGCAAATCTTGCGTGTCCTTAAGCAGAAAGTAAAAAGGGGAGGCAGACAAGTCCTGGGGCAATGCTCCAGAGCCCACAAAGTGCATACAACAGATCTTCCAGACAGCGCACTAACTGTCTAGGCTGGACCTAAAAAGGATCTCTATGACAAAAACAGTAACCCACTGAGCTATCCACATAAATACAGCAGTGGCGTAACATAAGCCCCCGCAGTGCTGGGGGGGGGTCTGAGCTCCAGGGGGCCCCCTCAGCAAAAGTGGTTGGTGGTGGGCCAGGGAGGGGGTCCCCCTCCGTGTACTTTGCAGGGGGGCGCCCTCAAGTTTTATGCCGCTGAAATACAGTCGTGTGATCGGCATGGTACACATTTTTTGTAGCAGGTATATTTAACTGCCTCTTTAAACTCCGGGAGACAGCGTTTACAACGCAGTCATCACATCGCAGTTCCTTTACAACGCGGTTGTTACAACAACCGCGTTGTTAGAACGCGATGCCTTTACAACGCAAGTCATTAGATCGACTTGCTGTAGGGGGCGCTCTAACATAAGGAATAGTATAATTTACTATTCCAACACCTTCCCTACTGTTGCGCAGGCTGGAGTTGGAATAGTAAATTATACTATTCCTAAATCCAGCGCGCCCCTACTGCAAGTCGATCTAATGACTTGCGTTGTAAAGGTATTGCGTTCTAACATCGCGGTCGTTGTAACGACCGCGTTGTAAAGGAACGCGATGTGAAAGCATGCGTAGTAACATGCTATATTCTAAACTCCTAACTCTCCGCAGCAGGAACATTTATCACCAGCGTTATCTTGACATTTTTACTGTTGCCTGAAACCTGCTGGACATACAAGGAATTCTGCAACAGGTGCTTTTAAACTCCCCGAACTCGGCGCCAGGTGCGGCGTCACCCGTCGCACCGCCCTAAAGCTGGCCCTGCATGCAGTCACCGCTCTTCTGGCGCGCCTATCCCTCTTGAGGCTCAGCTAGCTCGCTAGAAGAAGGTCAGTTATACATAGCTGGCAATACAAACGGAGCAAAGGGCATGGGGAAAAGGCTAATTAATTTGTTGTGTTCGCCGAAAATTATTTACACGAAAGATAAATAATGCGACCTAGACGAAACAATTAAGAAATGGCCATACAGCGAATTCATCAGTCCTAAATAATCAAATTCCCCATGCTTCCAAACGGGAACAAACTGTTTTTGCCATGCGACTGACAAGTGCAACTCTAAGTCGTGGATGACCGGAGGAAAACTTGCCAGCCGTGACCCAAATGGAAGTGGCAGCGACCCGCCACATGTATGCGATCTGACAGGTGTGTAAATCAGAGCATTGTCTATCAGCAAATACACGCAGGTCATTGACGTAATGAGGATGCACAGAATGCCGAGAAAAAGGAAATTCAGTCAAACTCGGTCAACGGAATGCATATATATCTCCTTAGTTATTTACAAGGCACTTAAAATATTTGTGCGAGTGGCCAAGCATGCTCGTTATAAAGAAACCCAGCACAATGAATTAAAAATGGTCCTTGGAGCCATCCGTAATTGTATGCTTGCACTTTGAGGTGTGGCTGTTTCTAATTTCACTTACTGGGTTTATAATTGCGCTGTCCGCTAATTCTGATGTATGGCTGGGTCTGCACGCTGCAGTTAATAACAATCAGCTCGCCTGTAATGAGGGCCTCGGTGCAAGTCCGCTGCTTGGCAAGCTGAAAGGATTTCTGGATACGATGACAAATTGAGGCGGGAAGCGCTCGCAGCGCCATGGCTAATAATAACGGAGGGCGGCCTCCGAGCGAGCTGCGCTATGAAGGCAGAGCCGCGGCTCCGCGCGCTCTGCGGGACGCTTTTTAGTGTTCATGTGGAATATGAATAACTATCGTGATAAAATCAAAATGTAATATTCGCAGTACGGAATGGTGCTGGAACAGTTTTTAGAGTGGGTTTTACTGCCATTAATGCTATATCATTTAAGTCATAGGGAATGTGATAAATTCAAACGTCGCACAAAAGAAGTGTAGTCAATCCATACGTGATGCTCTTTCAGTAGGAGAGTGTTAATGGTGTGATTTGTAGCTGGTGGTGCATTTTGGAGCATTGGTGAGGAAGTGTATTGTAATTTACAGAAAACACATTTTCCGTTGAAATTGCTACTAAATTTGCATAGACATGCAGTTTTACTGGTAACATTATGTAATGTAAAAACGATAATCTGTGGAAATCGATTTTACCGAATATTTGAAATGAGCATCACCAAGTGTCTTTGTTTTGATCCTATTGAAATCTTTGTATCAACACACTTCCGAATTGCTGATATAATCTGAATTATGTCATAGTTCATTTACCAGTTGTAGGAAGCTGGCTCTGTATATACTATACCAAAGCGAGGTATAGTGTGCACAGAGTCCAGTTGATCGCCATAGGTATAGCAGAGGCTAAAGTAGATAATACCAACTGCCCTATTTGTGGTAGTGTGGTCGAGCAGTTAGGCTTATCAGAGGGCTGTGTTAAGCTTTTTTTGTACACACTCAGGCAAGAAATTTTATCACACACTCAAAGACTGAGTCCAGACCAATTGGTCAGTATAAAAAGTTATACTTTGCATTTTATTTAAGAACCAAAGGTTACTTAATGCAGGTAACTTGTAATACTTTCAAAGTATCAAAGCTTTTCAGGTAAAAAGGTTTGTAGAGTTTTTCAAGCAATACTTTTCAGTCGGAAAGAAAATACTTGGTATTCTGGATATACAGTTAGTGTAATACAGAGAGAACGCGCTGCAATCCTGTAGAGGGAAAGACAGGTAATGGACTTACATGTAAGTACTCAGCTTACAATTCCAGTCTTCGGGTGTTCCAGGCCAACACTGTGGGCAATGTTGGTCGTTGGGGTCTAGGGGCACCCAGAATTGCGGATTTCAGTATCTACGCCACGGCGGTCAATACCGGCAATGAGATTTACATTTGCGGTCCCCAGAGAGTAATGTAGTGGGTTGCTTTTCAGCAGACCACCAACACGGTTACTGTCACCGTCACTGGCGGATGGCTGCTGGCTGCTGTTGTTCGGCTGGAGGATTTCTGCCGCCGTCGGACCATCATAGGGAGGTTGCGGGCACGTGGTTGGGCCAGAGGCACCCTAGGAGTCCAACAGGGCCACTTGCAGGATGGTACAGGCTCTCAGGCACTAGCTGGGCACAGCTGGGGTCGTGGGGCCGAGAGGATCCCTCGAGGTCGCGGAGGCCCTCCGGCTGGGATGCTTTTCTTCTGGCAGGGCAGAGTCGTGTCGACACAAGTGTTGGACCTCTACCACTTCGGTTAGGGTGTTCTTTTGTAGCAGTGAGCTGCGTCGACACCAGTGTCGGTCCTCACTGTGGCGAGTCTTGTACTGGCAGACACCGGGGACTAGAGCCTCTAGTCTGACGGGAGATACTTGGCACTTTGGCGAAGGATGTAGGACCTCCGGGGTTTCTTGGAGGTCAGGCAGGGTTTCTGGCGGGACAGCAGGTCCAGTGGCCGAACCGGGTGCAGGTGGCGGGGTTCTTGCCGAGTTTCATGTGTAGCGGTTCAGTTCCTGGTCCAGCAGCGGTCCTAGTCCTTCTTCTTCTTTGGTCCTTCGAATCTGAAAAGGTAAGGTTCAGAGGTGCCCCTAAATAATAGATTTAGGGGTGTTACATGGTTGTGCTGGTCAGGACCAATGGGACCCTTCCTTGAGGTGTCTACACCCCCTAGTATGCAATCCTCCAGTAGGAGCAGGGGCATAATCATCTTCCTAATTGGCTGAGTCCCTCATCTTTAAGATGGAGGGGACTGAGATGTGTGCTTCACCTCGCCTCCCCCACCTGAGGGGTGGGGTTGGCAAAGGTGGGTGAACCTCCTTTCCTGGCTACTTTTTTCCACCGGTTCTCATGTCCAAATGGGGATCAGAACCAGTGGGAGCCAGATGCTGATAGCAGCAAAAGGCTGGGGGTAGCTAACAAAGGCGGCAGACCTTAGAAGCTTCCTCTTCGTTGACCTTGCCCATCTCGGGGGAGGAAGCATGACACATCTGCCCAGGATGTGCCTTGTTTCCAGACTCAGAGAGTTGAGGCCCTTCTACCCAGGGGTCCAGAAACATATCTGGTGGTGGCAGATGGCTAGTAGCCAGTCAGGAACCACACCAGGGATAGTCGTGTTTCAGGGGGCATCTCTAAGATGCCCTCTGAGTGCATTTTACATTAAATTCAAAACTGGCATCAGTGCTGCTTTAGTGTGCTCAGAAGTTTGATACCAAACTTCTCAGTCCTCAGTAAAGCCATCATGGAGCTGGGGAGTTTGTGATGACAAACTCCCAGCCCATGTACTCAAAATGGCTTCACTGCACTTACAATGTCTGTGAATGGCACTGGCACTGTAGGGGCACAGAGCTTGTGCCACTGTGCCCTCACCTGTAGTATAGTGCACCCTGTTAGAGAGGTGACTTGTCTATGCCACAGGCAGTGTTTGTTAAGCATGGCACCAAGGGACGGGTTCCATGTCGACTTTTGGGTTTGGGGTCCCACTCTGATACAAAGGCTGCAGTGGCAGGTGTATGTGTCAGGAGAGGAGTCTGTGAGGGTGGCATAATACATGTTGCAGCCCTCAGAGGCTCTTTCTGGTCACAAGGTCCTTTGGTACCAGGGGAACCTTTTACAATGGACTTACATGTGGGCCAGAGGTTGTGCCAATTGTGGATGCAAAGGTACAGTTTTGGGAAAGAACACAAGTGCTGGGGCCTGGTTAGCAGGATCCCTGCACACACTTAAGTCAGGTTGGAATCAATTCTGGGCAAAAAGTTAGGGGGTAACCATGCAAAAAGGGCCACTTTCCTACTCCAGTTTTTTAATTTTGTGTTAGAAAATAACTGACATCCTACCGCATTTCCTTTCACTTCCTGTGCCACAGCCGGATTGCCACCTAGATCACTTTTATGAAATCCTCTCACTTTGCAGTCAGAAAAATAAAAGTAAATACCTGTTTCCAAATAAGCATCAATGTGTCACACTTAGCCTGACAGTTGACCTTTGTCTTTGAACACACAGCAAAGGATAAATACAAAATGTTTAGACATATATTTTGCTCATTCACCTTCTGAACACCACCATGATTATTTATCAGGGTGCTGCAGCATCCCCCACCCCCGCACCCCTACTTCCAGCCCAATGACAGGAGGGCTGGTCAATTCCTCGGCACAGCAACGCACAGCGTGCCTTCATCAACAACAGGGTGCTCTATAAAAATGTTGATTAATTCATTGGTTAATTTATTTCATTTAGTTTCATTCAAAAAGATTCCTGATAGTCAACAACCTTGTATCGAACGCCATTGACAGATGTATTGTTCAAATGCTGATAGTCTAGAGGTGCTGAAAATATAATGTATCTAGGCTGACTTGCCAGTTGCAATCGTCACACAAGCACACTCTAACCATTCAGAGTTCATGCAAAGCCAAGTAAGCACTGCAAAATTAGAAAACACTTGGTTGTCAGCCTATTTAGAAAAGAAGGAAATAATACAAAACACATTTCTCATGTTCTGGAACTGGTATTCCCTTTTGAAAGTTTCACCAGGCAAGGCCCAAGCATCCCACCTGATCAGCAGAAATGTAAAAACAAATGTATTTCAGAGCTGCTTTACCCTCAGTGGTAAAGTAACAATCCAGCTCTAACATTTCCTTTAGTAAGTGAACAAATGATTGTTATCACAAAAGTAATTAGGATGGGTTATTTAGTTTGTGTGCCTGCTTCAGAGTTGTGCACCGATCCTCTGCTGCACATCATTGCTGAGGCTATCAGATGACTATGTGTCATTAGACTACCGTTTGCCAGTTCAGTGTTTCCTTCTACACCACGTTCCAGTCTAGAACATTTGGCCCATTCGGTTAATTAAGGTGCTAGTGGCCTGCAACTCCTAGAGTGCATTAGGTTGTTAAATAAAACCACAGGGCTTCAGCATTGTGCCCCTAGTGATATAGTCAACAAATTATCTTAAGTTTAGTGCAGTTATCTTAAGTTTCAGAAATTTAAAATCCTACTTCATTATTTGTTAGGATTTTAAATTAGAATTCCAGAGACACCATACATGAAACAGTAATCTCTTCCAATTTGGAAATCAGACTTAGAAAATGTAATAAGACAACTCCAATGTTATCCTATGGGAGAGATAGGCCTAGCAGAAGTGAAAAACAACTTTGAGAGTTTCCACTATCAGGACATTCAAACCTTAAAAGTACATGTCCTGCCTTTTAAATACATTGCACCCTGTCCTTGGTGCTGTCCAGGGCCTACCATAGGGGTGATTTATATGTATAAAAAGGGAAGGTTTGAGCATGGCAAAATGTTTATTTTGCCAGGTCGAAATGGCAAGTTAAAACTGCACACACAGGCTCTGCAATGGCAGGCATGAGATGTTTAAAGGGCTACTTAAGTGAGTGGCACAATCAGTGCTGCAGGCCTACTAGTGAAAAAAGAACACATGATGGACTGAATGCTGAACAATGTCTAACACTCACCCCAGTACAGAGATATGTGCATAAATCCATCATTGTTTTGCCCACCACGCCACCCCAGTTTGGACCTAGCCATTTGCAAATCAGTCTTGACCCTGCTCCCCAGGGGAACAGTCCAGCCCAACATGGCAAACCAGATCCTCCGTAAAACAAAAACAAGCATCCTAGGACCTGTTTCAGGGTATCACTCCTCATCAGCCTGGATAACTTGAATCCAGTGTCATGGCGAGCACAGGGCCCACATCTAGGCATCCCCATCCCACTTGGTGGGACAAATGCAAAAAGAACAATTGATGAATGGAAGGCTGAACAATGTCACTCACTCACCCCCAGTACTGAGATCTGGGCCTAAATTCATTGTTTTTTGCTCACCACGCCACCTCATTTTGGACCTAGCCATTTGCAAATCACTCGTGACCCTGCTCCTCATGGACGCCGTCCAGCCCGAACTGCCAAGCCAGGTCCTCCCTGGACCGGAAACAAACATTCAAGGACTGGTTTCGGGATTACCCCTCATCAGCCAGGATAGCTTGAATCCAGTGGCATGGTGAGCACGGAACCCACATCTGGGCATCCCCGTCACTCTTGGGATGACAAATGCAAAAAGAACAACTGATGAACGGAATGCTGAACAATGCCAAACACTCACCACGTGTACAGAGATCTAGGCCTAAATCCATTGTTTTTTTGCTCACCATGCCACCCCAGTTTGGGCATAGCCATATGCAAATCAGTCTTGACCCTGCTCCCCATAGGAACAGTCCAGTCCGAACTGCCAAGCCAGGTCCTCCCTGGACCGGTAACAAGCATCCTAGGACTGGTTTCGGGGTATCACTCCTTATCAGCAATGGTAGCTTGAATCCAATGTCATGGTGAGCACGGGACCTACGTCTGGGCATCCCTGTCCCATTTGGGATGACAAATGCATAAAGAACAATTGATGGACGGAATGCTGAACAATGTCTAACACCCAGCCCCAATGCTGATATTTGGGCCTAAATCCATCATTTGCAGTTTGAACTTAGCCATATGTAAATCAGTCTTGACCCTGCTCCCTTCACACTCCCTTCACACTATCCATCCCTGATCCCCCTCACTACCCCTAAACACCAGTCATGCTTGCACTAAATATCCCTTATCACGCCTAAACTCCACCCAACTCTGAACCCTTAAAATCCTCTACACCCTTAAACTCCACCCATCCCTGAGTCCTACAAAGCTTATCACCCAAAACATTGTCCATCCCTGAACCCCAAAACCACCCTAAACTCCTCCATATTTGAATGTGATTTTGGAATTTTTCCTAAAATTAACTTTCCATTAAAATGTTCCTTTTATTGTGAATTTATTTGTATTTCCATTAAAAAAAATCGTTAAAATTGGTTTTCCATAATGTGGTTTCCTCCAATGTGGTTTGACAGTTTTCCTTTCCCATTAATTCACAAGGATCATTAAAAATTAATTTTATTGTGCTGTGCAGAGGCTTTTAGTCTTTTGAGAAAGACACTTGAGAATATATTTTTGGGCTCAGTGTTGATTAGGCTGATGCGACAATTTGCAGGGGTCATTCCTACAACCTTTTTTGTGTATGGGCACGATTGCTGCACTAAACCATTATTTGGCGGTATCAGGGCTTTTTTTAATATAGCAATCCCCCCAAAAACAATATAGTGAGTCCAATGAAAGGTACTGTTTTAGGCCAATTAAGCACTACTTCATTAACACTTTGCTTTGTTGTCTTTATAAAAATAACACATGCACGTTTATTCCAGATCATCTCGTTATTAGAACATGTAGATGTGAGATCCATTAAACCATGGCATTGCAATGGGCTCTACCTGATTTTAGTGCATGCTTCCTAAATATTTGTTCTTGGATACAGTCACTGAATGACATCAGCAGTTCAAATGCCTACAGTCATTCAGTAGCAACTGCTCGAAATAAGTTGCTATTCAGGGTGCAGGAGCATTGTTTACATCTCTTTCAGTTTCCAGTGTGATGGGTGCCCTTTATCCTCATTCCTATTACTGATAGTTTGGGCTATACCGCCACATGCTGAATTGCAGAGTTTAAGTTCAAACTCTTTGGCCCTCATTATGAGTGGCCCAATAATTTCCAAATATATGCCATAACTCCTGTTACCACATACATCGGAACTGTAAGTATTTCATTTTTAATTTCACCCAGTACATACTTAGTGTGATGAAATGGCATTCCCTGTTAAATTTTGGTAGGTCAGACCTGCTGGAATTTAAAGGTAGAAAAAGGTCAGAAAAATACCAGAACATGCAGATTTCAGTGCAGAAAGCACCAACATCCTCATGTTAGGCCTGCTATTAGGGGAAAAGCTCATATGGGTGCTAAATATCACACCTGATTAATAACCTATCCTATGGAACTGTAATTTATGTGGCACCTCATACCAGGTCACTCATAATGAGTCCCATGGTGCCTGAAATGGTAGTAATCCAAACGAGGTTGTGGGTTTTACTGAGACTAAAAAGGACAATGGGGCTCCATGGGTAGGCTGGACTTTTTACCTGCAGCTCATTTTGTGACACTCTGGCAGAGTAAGAAGGATCCAGAAAGACCCATGGGTGTAATTCTAACTTAAACTGCCAGTGTATCACAACCAGAGCCTCAGGAGAGCACTGAGAGTGGTCATAGGGATGCGCCTAGACACAGACAATGAGGTCTTAATAACACTAGTGACCCCATGAGAGGGCCTTCATATTAATAAGGCCCCTCACATTCTGCCTGCCATCCGCTACTTTGTTGATAGACTATAATCTTAACATAGTCCTAGATCACTGATTTATAAACTGTATGTTAAAGTCATAATAAGATCTAGAAAGATTTCAGAGTCAGAAAAGCAGGGAAAAGGGCTTCATTACTTTTGAAGTTTATTTGGATTCTTTGGTGACCTGTAATTAAATACCATTTTTATATTCCTGTTTGTAGTGACGCTAAGGAGGAAGAAGTTGTTACAAGGGATCAAGAATGTCTGAGTCCAAAAGCAATAGAAGGGTCCTGGACTAAAGAGGCACTGAAAGTATTCAAATTTGGAGGTAGTAACAGTAGATAAAGAACATTTGGGATCCCGCCCACTTGCGCTAATCCTGTTAGATTTATTGACAGCATTGAAAACATTGAACTAGTGATCCTTCTGAATTCCAGCAGAACTCAAAAGGAAAACTGGTTGGTGTAAAAAATTGTGTTAGTTTAGAAGCATGAGACCCAAATCAAATAATAATCACAATTCTTGTCAGGGTGAACCACAAAAGTCAATAAGCAAACCTTAGCTCAACACCCTGGCAGCTATGGCACAGAGCAGACACGGGTAACTTTAGATGCAATGTGCGAAGCATTTATGCAGTACTCAAACAGTAATAAAGTCAAAGCACAGCAGCGAAAAATCCTGAACCAATCTACCAAAATAAAGAATATTTAAATAAATAAAATGGCACAGAAAAGACACAAATCCAATAGAGAGAACAGGAGATGTGATTTTTAAAATTTTAAATTAAAATACTAGCCAAAAAGCATTAAGCACCATTTGCGGTCATCTGGTTGCCCTTGACTGGTACTAAGGTGAAAGTTAAGGCCAAGGGCAATGGAACGAGGGCCCGATTTAGTTACCAGGTTTGTCCAGTCAAAAGTTACTTTCACACTTAAACTTTTATGGAAGAGGAAAAGTCTTTGGTGGCTCAAAGTAGCAAGATGTTGCCAAAGAGGTTGACGTTGAAGGATTCCGGTGTCAAGAAGTCCTGCTGAAAAGGAGTTTCTGCTGTGGAGGAAAACATGGTGGGAGCTATGTGAACTTACGCTCAGCGGCGATACAGATCGGCTTGGCAGGTTGGTCCTGGTCTCTTGGTGGTTCTCTGGGCAATGAGTTTCTATGTCTCAGGTTGTAGGATTAGGCAGGATGAACTACACTTTGACGACAATCAATGGTCTAGGAACTTGGAGACATCACTTGGAGGCAAGTCTCACTCCAGCAGAGGCCAGCAGCATGACCCAGAGCTGGTCCATTTGGGACTCTCCAGCTGGAAATGATGAACAACAGCCTCTTTAAGTTTGGTTTGCCCCTGTAACTCAAACAGGAGATCTGTCTTATGACCACTGGAGTCACTTCTGCAATTTTGGGTACAAGGAAAGCAGGTCCCGTTTTCTCAGGACTTCAGCAGGGCGGTCCTCTTCTGAGTCTACCTCAGGTGCAGCAGTGTTCTGAGGTTACATTTATGCCCAGTGCTTGCCTGTGAGTGGGACAACTCTTGGCCACTCCCTATCCAATGGAGTAAATGTTCCCAGGGGTGACCCTACCTATTTTTGCAGCATGTTCTGTGTTTTTGTACTGTAAACTATCCCAGAGTGTCCCTCTCTCCCTAAATCCAACATGGCAGGCCTTTCTTCCCCTGGTCAGAGCTCCCTGTGTGTTTATGGAAATGGGCAACCCCCCCTCCCTCCTGTAGAAATCCTAAACCAGTTCTGGGACACCTCCCACTTCACAGGGATTGATGCCAGCCTAAATAGATGTATAATAGAGGAGACAGGCCTATGTGTGACCTACATCTGCCTGTGACAGGCTAGGCCTCCTTTGGAGTTAACCAAGTACCTGGGCACAGTACACAGGCCATCCTGTCCCCACATGCAAGGCCCTTTGTCCCTGTCCTGAGAGAAATTCACACTTCATTGCAGGAGAGCCGCCAGCTGCCAGGTAATAGCTGCTTACTTACAGAAAGAGAGTTTAGGCAGGCAAAAGTAAATTTTTCCAAAATTCCTTTTCCTTAATGGTTAGATAAAATTAAACTTTACTAATAAATTGGATTTTGCCTATTAAAAAGAATCCTTGAAATATTTCTCTAGCTGTTACCAATGTGAAATTAGCATTATAAGGTTGAATAATCAAATCTAGCGATCTTCTATGTAAGCAGTGGCCTAGCTACAGTGAAAATAACTTTTAGGCTTTTTCTCAGCAAGGACATGTGTTACATTAAATGTTTACATGTTACTTCTTATCAATAATATGCCCCCGTCTTATGGCACTAAGGCCTAACTTAGGGGTAACTTATTAATAATTAAAAGGAAGGTTCAGGCCTGTCAAGAGTTTAATTTGACATGTTTTATTTGGCAGTTTTAATCTGCACTGCTAGGCTCCAATGGTATGCCTGGTGTCAAGTTTGCAGTGTAATTATTGTGGTTGGCACAATAGGTGCACATGCCACTGGTGACATTGAATTTACAGGCCCTGGGTACACTTAGTCCCATATACTATGGACTTATAGGTAAGTTAAATGTTCCAATCAGATGTATACCAATTTCATCATTTTCATAGGGGTAGCACAAGTACTTTGCCACTGTGTAACTGGAGTAAAGTGCTTCTAGTCCTAGCAAAGACAGTCAAGGTAAACTTTGGAGAATATCACACAAAGGATGGTCATTTCCATGAGTCGGCCGTTCATAAAAGGGATCCAGTGATATGGCACAGCAGAATGATGGTATAGTTTAGTTTCCATTAAATAATGTTTGAAAGGTGGTCACACCTCTTTCATCTGATGTCCCCTAATTGATGAAAGTTTCATCTCCCTGTGTGCAAACCCACTCTGGCAGTTGCTCTAGCCCAAGGGTTGGCATCATGCTCAGGATGTATGTGTCACTTCTAAAATTAATTGATGAGCATGGTGTAAGATTGTGCTGAGTGAGTAAACTATTCCGACTTGTGTGTGGGTTCAGGAAAGTCAATGTGTTTTAAAACGTACAAGGATGAGCAGCCCAGTAATTTAGCAGTGTGGGAGTAAATGCCCACAGGGAGCTCTGTCCTCCCCACCATCAAAAACGTGGACGAAATAAGACTTGAGATAAGAATCCACAGGTGGCTTAGCTGCCCACACTGTCCTGCTCTTCGACAGTGTAGCAGAATTATTGTGAGTGCTGCGCGATTCTGTGCCTAGCACTAGGACAATGTAGAGGTATGCAGTGATTACACACATGGAGATTCCTTCCTATACCACCTACAACTTCCCCAGAGAATGCATATGTTTTAGGAAAAACAGCACCTACAAAGCACTCTTTCCTCCACTGCCGCTAGGAACATAGCAAGGCCACATACGGACATAGGGGAGAGTGCTCACGTTGTGCTGTGCCCTTAAAACCCCACCCACCCACCCAAAATCTTCAAACATTTAGTTAGACATTGTATGGGTCCAGAGGTGAGTTCCTGTAGGGTTTTCAGTCAGTCATAACCAAGTCTGTTTACACTACGGGGAGGTTCAGTACGGCCAAGTCGGGCAATATTTGCCTGCCACCCCCGAATCATTTTGCTGGGATGCTAAATGTATTGAATTGAGCTTTTCTTTTACCCTTCTGCTTTACTTCCTTTCTAAACTGAGTTGGTCTGTACTTGAGTTGCGAATGAGCTGATGCACTAAGGAGGGCTAGTGGCCTTCCACCATCCTGTTTCTTCTAGGAGTCAGTAAGTGAAAAAGGAGAAAGCAGAGGTGACAAGCACAGACAAGAGCAGACAGACTACTGTGGTCAGCTTTGCAACATGACGATGCATCATTGTAGTCTTATCTTGGGGTAGGCAGATGACAAGACTTGCCTTCTTTAAACTCCGGGTCATTTTCTTTCTCTCTTCTTTTTCTTTCATCGTTCTTTCTGCCTCTTTCTTTCTTACTTTCTCTCACTTAATTTCGCTTATTTATCCTTCTTTGACTACCCCCATTTCTTTATATGTCTCTCTCTGCCACCAGTCACCTCTTTCCTTGTGTCACAATCTCTCCCACCAGTCACCGTGGTACACAAGGTACACACCAGTGACATGCAGTGGCCGTGAAGAGTAGACTAACGTTCAGAAAGAGGTATGGTCTTTTTATGCCACATGATCACTAGTTATCATAACAATCACGCCACTAGAAATGTTGATAATATTATACAATGTTTTGGTCTGTAATGACCTCAAGGGAAAACACACCACACAACATTATAACCAGTGTTGGGAAACTGTAGATTCGTCCTTTCCACACTAAACTGCCAAACATGTCCATGTCTTCCCTCACCTCCACCACTCATCCCATGTCTGACTGCTGGAGAGATGTAACTGACTCAAATACCCTTCTCGTGCACACCAGGCTCTGACAGCTCTAGTTAAGTGGAAGTGTTGAATGTAGTCACCATGATAAAGTGTTGTATGTTACACCACGCATCAAACTACCCGCCTACCCCCATCCACAGTTACAACGAAGCCTTCCTCAAAAGTAGTTAATAAATCAAGTGCAAGCAGTAACGTGCTCTCAGTTGTGTAATCACTGATGTCCCCATCATTAAACCACACAGCATCCAGTGTGATATCTCCCAGTACCTCCAAACAGTGTCACCTCCTACAACATTCAGAGCCAAGTCAGTTGCAAGTCATATGGAGACCTGCGTTATCAAGCTGCTAAATCCTGAGATATAATGTATCGAATTCTGTTGAAAAGGTATTTCCAAGCCATGGCTACCGTCTGTCTCCCGCTACAATCTAGATCACACATGCCTTTGCTGTTTTCCTCCACACCTTAAAAAGAATATTGTGGTTGTTCCGTTAGAGCCTTATGCAAAATCTTCATTTAAGAAAATCCCTTAAATTGTTTAACTAATCCATGTGATCTCTAAACAAATCAACACCTTTAGCCCTCTTTACAAGCTTCCCAAAGATTGGAGAAACTGCTAAATGACTTTATGACCTACTCCAACGACATTGCCTGATATTCTTACCAGTTGAACATTCCCGATCAGCTCTGAATATCATTAAAATGTGTGTACTTTTTTTCTGAGAATGGAAAGATGTACACGCCTCGTTTTGGTTTGTATGTGAATGTAGGCCGAAGTCATGGTATATTTGCGTGCTCTAGATATAGAGTGAGATATATTTATCTGTAATGCAGTGACTCATCCACCTTGCAGTTATTGACTCCAGCCATGTAAAACCAACATCCATTTTAATCATTACACCCTTTTCTTTTGATCTTTTTCTTCTATGCTCACCAGGTTTCACGTCGTTAATATTCCATACTTCTCCATAGCCATCTCTTCAGATTGCCTCTTTAGGTGCAATGCCCTGCCCCAGTTCTAGGAAGTCCAATTAGAACAGAACATCTGCCCATCTGTGTGCAAACTATGCATATGCCTTGAAGTGCAAAAGATTCTCATTATTTATTCCAGAGAACACAAAAATCGGGTAAAATATTGTAATTCATCCATAGTTCTACAAAGCTTGAATTTCATTATATTGAAAAAAGCAGCTGGAATTCACAAGGCATTTTAGTTGATTAGAAATGGCAAACCTCATTCAGCTTGATGAGCTATTTATCACTAAAGAATCATTTGAACAAATAGGGATCCTGCTTAATTAGTACAGTAATAGGGGCACCTATGTCCTTCCAGCAAAATATAATAAATATAATAAAAATGCTTTGATTCCTATTCACCTTTTTCCAGCAATGAATAATGTATACAAATTAGGCTATACTTGGGTGTCCCAGAGTCAAAGTACAGATGTGTGACCTCATAACCAAAGCAAGATGCAGAAAGAAGTTGGCAAAAATAGTAACGTGGAAAGCTGGACTGCATGCAGGCCTCTATAGCCTTGACATACACTCCTAACACAAAGGTGGCTGCTGTTGCAACAAAGCCATTAAACAACCACCACATAATGCAACGTACACATGGACAATAATAAAAGACTATCTCCTCCATAGCTACCGCACCACCAAGAAAAAGGTTTAACACTAACCCTCACTGTGGACAAAATAGACACCCTAATATTTTAAAAATAAAATTTCGGCGAGGCAATGGACAGGACTCTTATACAAAAAAATGACAGAATCGGTTATTCTATAACCATATCATGTTTAGAAGCTCAACTGTGTCAATGACTTGACCTTGCCAGGTAGGTCGCTCCCCCACCACACAGCTCCGCCTGTGCTGTCCGCCCGCTGCTGCTGCTGGTAAGCTCGCCCCTCCACTTGTGGCCTCGGTGCCCGTGTTTTCTTCTGTTTTCCCTCGCTGCCCCACCCCCCTTGTGTCCATTTTGCCTTCTGTGCCCTCGCTGCCCCACTGTACTGTGCCCGTGTTTTCTTCTGTTTTTCCCTCGCTGCCCCCACCCCCTTGTGTCCATTTTGCCTTCTGTGCCCTCGCTGCCCCACTGTACTGTGCCCGTGTTTTCTTCTGTTTTTCCCTCGCTGCCCCCACCCCCTTGTGTCCATTTTGCCTTCTGTGCCCTCGCTGCCCCACTGTACTGTGCCCGTGTTTTCTTCTGTTTTTCCCTCGCTGCCCCCACCCCCTTGTGTCCATTTTGCCTTCTGTGCCCTCGCTGCCCCACTGTACTGTGCCCGTGTTTTCTTCTGTTTTTCCCTCGCTGCCCCCACCCCCTTGTGTCCATTTTGCCTTCTGTGCCGTCGTTGCCCCACTGTACTGTGCCCGTGTTTTCTTCTGTTTTTCCCTCGCTGCCCCCACCCCCCTTGTGTCCATTTTGCCTTCTGTGCCCTCGCTGCCCCACTGTACTGTGCCCGTGTTTTCTTCTGTTTTTCCCTCGCTGCCCCCACCCCCTTGTGTCCATTTTGCCTTCTGTGCCCTCGCTGCCCCACTGTACTGTGCCTGTGTTTTCTTCTGTTTTTCCCTCGCTGCCCCCACCCCCTTGTGTCCATTTTGCCTTCTGTGCCCTCGCTGCCCCACTGTACTGTGCCCGTGTTTTCTTCTGTTTTTCCCTCGCTGCCCCCACCCCCCTTGTGCCCATTTTGCCTTCTGTGCCCCTCGCTGCCTCTCTCCATTCCCGCAGCTGCGTCCCCTGCGGCCCCGCCCCCCTGACTGCCCATTCGCTGCCCCTGCCTCCCAGCTGCTCCTCCCTCCCACCTCCCCATATATGGCGGCCGCTGCGCGGCCGCACCGCTGGCGCGCCGAAAGGCGCGCCTAAGGCAAGCCCGTCTGCGCCCGTCCGCGACTGGACCGCGCCCAGCGCCAGAACCCCTGGCCGCGCGCCCCCCGCTCCAGCCCCGAGGACCGACGCGATACGATGCCACCACACTCCACGCTCTCAACCCCGGACGGACACACAACTGCTTCAAGGCCGCCCCGAAACGCACCCAAGGTCCCTTCACCTGCCGGAACTGCAGCTACACCAGCCTCAGAGCCACCGAGGCGCCCGCCAAGAAGGACCTCAACCACCTCCGGTGCATCCTACTGAACACCCGCTCCGCACGCAAACACGCCGTCGAGCTCTGGGACCTGCTCGACACATCATCACCAGACGTCGCCTTCCTGACAGAGACCTGGATGAACGACTCCTCCGCCCCCGACATCGCCATAGCCATCCCAGACGGCTATAAGATCACCCGCAGAGACCGCATCAACGCAGTAGGAGGAGGAATCGCCATCGTCCACAAGAACACCATCAGGGTCTCGACCAGCACCGACGACACTCTCAGCACCGCCGAACACATGCACTTCCAGATCCACACGGACCCCAACACCACCCTTAGAGGCACCCTTGTCTACAGACCCCCTGGGCCCCGACCCCAGTTCAGCGACTCCATCGCCGACTTCATCAGCACGCACGCCCTGACCTCTACCGACTACATCCTCCTCGGAGACCTGAACTTTCACCTGGAGAACAACAACGACAGCAACTCCACCACCCTGATCGACAGCCTCGCCAACCTCGGTCTGAGCCAGCTCGTCACAACACCGACCCACTCCGCCGGCCACACGCTTGACCCCATCTTCTCCTCAAGCTCCCACGTCTCCTTCAGCCACACCACGGAACTCCTCTGGACCGACCACCGCTGCATCCATTTCACCTTCCAGAAACCCACCACACACCACCGCACCCAACAGATCCCACGCCGCTGCTGGAGCAAAGTCACCGAAGACCAACTTCGGGCAACCCTCGCTCTCAGCCCTCCCTCCGACCCATCCAACACCGACGACGCTGCCTGCAACCTCAGACGATGGATGGACGACTGTGCCAACACCCTCGCCCCGCTGAAAAAGCTCACCTACAGTGACACCACCAAAAGAGCCAGCTGGTTCACCTCGGAACTCCTAGCTTCCAAGCGTACCTGCCGGAAACTAGAGAAGAAATGGCACAGTGATAAGACACCGGACAGCCACACAGCCCACAAAGACGCCATCCGTAACCACCACCACCTCATCAGGTCCGCCAAGAGAATCTCCTTCAAAGACCGCCTCGACAACAATGCACACAACAGCAAGGAGCTTTTCAACATAGTGAAGGAACTCTCCAATCCCAGCTCCAACACCAACGACATCCCGCCGTCGCAACCCCTGTGCGATTCCCTCGCCACCTTCTTTCACCGCAAGATCGCCGACATCCACGACAGCTTCAACACCCAGACAGCCCCAACTAAGATCGATGCACCAGACCCGCCACACACCATCGACCACGACCCCTGCCAGCCTGGGCCAGCGTGAACATCGAGGACACCATCAAGACCATGAGCACAATACACTCCGGCTCCCCGTCAGACCCTTTCCCGCACCACATCTTCAACAAAGCCAGCAGCTCCATCGCACCCCACCTGTGCAACGTCATCAATCTCTCCTTCGAGACCGCAAACTTCCCAGAGAGCTGGAAACACGCAGAGATCAACGCCCTACTCAAAAAACCCAAGGCGGACCCGAGAGACCTCAAGAACTTCCGGCCCATCTCCCTGCTTCCGTTCCCAGCCAAGGTCATCGAGAAGATCGTCAACAAACAGCTAACCCGATACCTCGAAGAAAACAGCATCCTGGACCCATCCCAATCAGGGTTCCGCAGCAACCACAGCACTGAGACTGCCCTCATCGCCGCCACCGACGACATCAGGATCCTGCTGGACAATGGTGAGACCGCAGCCCTCATCCTGCTGGACCTCTCCGCCGCCTTCGACACTGTCTGCCACCGCACTCTACGCGCACGCCTCCACGACGCAGGGATCCGAGACAAGGCCCTGGAATGGACCACCTCCTTCCTCAACGGCAGAACCCAGAGAGTCCGCCTCCCACCTTTCCGATCCGAAGCCTCCGAGATCATCTGCGGCGTACCCCAGGGATCTTCCCTCAGCCCAACACTGTTCAACATCTACATGGCCCCGCTCGCACACATCGCCAGACAGCACGACCTCAACATTATCTCCTACGCCGACGACACTCAACTGATCCTCTCCCTCACCAAGGACCCCCTCGCCGCCAAAGCCAATCTCCATGAAGGAATGAAGGCCGTCGCCGATTGGATGAAGATCAGCCGACTAAAGCTGAACACGGACAAGATGGAGGTCCTCATCCTCGGCTCCAACCACTCAGCCTGGGACGACTCCTGGTGGCCAACGACGCTGGGAGCAGCCCCGACACCCACCGACCACGCACGCAACCTGGGAGTCATCCTCGACTCAACGCTCTCCATGGCCAAGCAAGTCAACGCAGTCTCCTCCTCCTGCTTCAACACCCTCCGCATGCTTCGCAAGATCTACAGGTGGATCCCGACAGACACAAAAAGAACAGTCACCCAGGCCCTCGTCAGTAGCAGACTTGACTATGGGAACGCCCTCTACGCGGGAGCCCCAGCCAAGCTCATCAAGCGACTGCAACGCATACAAAACGCCTCCGCACGCCTGATCCTCGATGTACCACGCCACAGCCACATCACCCCCCACTTGAGGAACCTGCACTGGCTCCCCGTCGACAGGAGGATCACCTTCAAACTCCTCATCCACGCACACAAGGCACTCCACAAAACTGGCCCAGCCTACCTCAACAGACGACTCTTCTTCTACGTCCCCAACCGCCAGCTCCGCTCCGCCGACCTCTCCTCGCCACCGTCCCTCGCATTCGAAGAACAACCACCGGCGGCAGATCCTTCTCACACCTCGCCGCCAAGACCTGGAACACCCTTCCACTAAGCCTACGACAGACCCAAGACCTGCTGACCTTCAGGAGGCTACTCAAGACCTGGCTGTTCGACCAGTAGCAGCACCCCCCTTCCCTCTCCCCAGCGCCTTGAGACCCTCGCGGGTAAGTAGTGCGCTCTACAAATTCTGTGATTGATTGATTGATTGATTGATGACTGGAGGTGTGACTTCAGTCACTGAAACTGCAAAACTGGCCCTGGCAGGAAATCATAAGCACAAACCAATCTTTCTGTGTTTTAACTGCTGTTTGAGACCACAATAGTTAATATACTGGAGAAGGGTCTACACAACCTGCACAGGATAAACTCAAACCAGAATATGTCAATATCCGAAAACCGGTCCCAGGATGCTTGTTTCCAGTCCAGGGAAGACATGGTTTGGCAGTTTGGTCTGGACTGTTCCCATGAGGCACAGGGTCAAGACTGATTTGCATATAGCTGTGTCTGAACTGGGGTGGCGAAGTGAGCTAAAGAACAATGATGGATTCAACCCAGATCTGTGACTGGGGATGAGTGTCTGAAAAGTTTCAGCGCTCCGTCCATCATCTCCTTGTGTTTGCTTAATATCCGAATAAATCCACCTAAACGTTGCTAGGACTACCACCTCACTACAGGTCATCGTGGACCGGTTTCCAGTCCTGGGCTTTCAGTTAAACACTGCTATCAGATACATTAGCCTCATAAGCTCAGTGGAAACAAACCAAGTCTACAGCAAACATAAGGTATTAATTCATTACATGAAAGCCAATGACGGGAAATTGTGTCCATGATATGTCAAAAGACTTCCACCGTAAAGTCTGCAATCACTCTTAAGACACTAAAATGGCCTTTGTTATTATTCAAAGCCACTAACTCACTGGTTGCTCCAGCAACTCCCCAGGTTGAATTGAGTGAACACTTGTGTGTTCGACAGGACCTATTTTTAGATACATTTATTCAACAGTAACTATATATACACCGAAAAAGCATATTCTAAATCATATTATCATTTCCCATCATGTACACAGGTACCCATGGTTGTTTACCTGTCCTGATGAAGACCCTTATACAATAAATAATAAGGGGGTAAAAGCAATTGTGCATAAAAAATGAGGATATATTGTTACAGAATTACAGAATAATACTGGAAACAGACAAAATGTATACAAAAAACTGAAATGATTAAATGGTTCCACAAGTAAACCCAAAACTCAATAGGTTGCAGTGGTTGTATAGGGGATCCTTTTTCCTAGGTGACCCTGGTTTCCCCATTTGGGCTTGCAGCGATTCCAGTTTGGAAAGGGTAGTGGAAGAACTGCCAATCTTTTGGAACAGGAAGCCTCACCCATGCTATAAAGCATGCTTAATTGTAGGCAGCCTCTCCCCACCCGGGTAGGATGAAACCACCAGTGCGAACCCAACGTCCAAGTGGGACCAATGGAGGGAGTTCTTAGATGAAGTACTTACTGGACAATAGGGGATCCAGATTAACAAAAGGACCTAGAGGTAACCAGGTTTTCACATTTGATAATGGTAACCTCGGGTGCATCTAAAATAAACTATGCAAAGGAGTGTGTGCGAAATGGCTCAATCCATCATCATATTTCTGCCCAATTTAATTGCCTATATAGGTCAAGAGCATTTTTCAGGGCCTTGGATCCCTAAAAATCTTGCCTAATCACCATTAAGAACGATACCAGATTAAATAAAACCAGAGTGGTTCCTACCTGGTCTGTGTGTTAAATCACCTAAAAATAATTAAACAGACAATAGCAGGATTTTTATAAAACGAGACTGGTATTCACTATTTATTTTTTAAAGATTTCTTTATTGGCATTTTTGTTTAATCCACGGAAGATACATATATCATTTAGAAGAAACAAAAAACAATCATAACAGTCAACAAGTACAACGTCTTTGTGCTACATCATACCATCTTGTATATTGAGCTTCGAATGCCAGTGTAAGCCTCGACCTCCCACATCAGGAACATCAAGAGACAGTAAAAAGGCGATAGGAATATTACAGTACATCATACAGAGATTTGAGGCACAGTTCGCCATCAATAGGCATCTATTTATTATTTGTGTGGGCTCCCCTTCCAAAGGCAGTGAGCAGAGCAGTGGTAGAAGTGCTACCCCAAGGCATCGTTCAGATCTGTCATTACACTATGGTTATTGAAGGAGTGCATGGATTACCTGGATATAGTACGCCCAGGGGGGTATTCAAGTCACTAACTCGGGTGGCATCATCCAGAGCATCTGAAACTTGGCCCAGTAGATAATACTCCAACAGTTCCCATATATCTCTTGGCCTTGAGCTAGGGGGCAGAAATTCAGCTTAGACAGTAAGCTGGACTTTGCAATACATACAAACTTGCAGCCAGTCTTTAAATTTTGGTGCCTGGCTCCTATCCCATTTACATGCTACTCGTCTCTTGGACAGTAACAGGCAAGTGATACATGTTTCCAAAATACTGCCACAATGGCCCCTGTTTTTCCCACAATCGCCACCAATGGTGTAAGAGCAATTGGCTGACCAGTCATGAGCCATAATGGTGCCTCAATCTCCCCACAATTGGACCGAATCTGGTGACATGACCAGGCCAGGTGGAGGAACCCCGCCTCCTCCACTCCACACCTAGTATATTTGTCATCTGGGCACAAATTATATTTATGTAATCTTGCAGGAGTATAGCACACCTTATCATCTCACCAGACACCAGACTGCTGCCTTTATTGATTGAACATGTAGGGGAGCCATCCTGGAGGGTGTGGCGACCCCTTCAGTTGCAGATGCCCCAGCCGCGGTCCGTGCAGGTAACAGCAGTGGGGCGGTGGGGCCGGGTGAGGGGGGATTTCAAAGGACGATGCAGAGGGAAAATTAAATAAATAATTAATTTCCCCTCTGCATCGTCCCTCGAAATCCCCCCTCACCCAGCCCTACTGCCCTACCGCTGTTACCTGCACGGACTGCGGCTGAGATGCCCTTTAATCCCTGTTCAATCATTTAAGAATACGTTATAATCGGTGGGGTCCTGCTGGCCACCTGCATTGCATTGCATATCCATCTAAACGCGACATTGCGCGCCTCCAAGCAAGTTATTCTTCTCTGAGGTTCCGGTCTAAGTTTGTCCACATTTGCTGGTTTGGAGCTTGTGTGGCTGCTTACTTTATGCACCGCAACAGCACTTTACTCTATGACGCAAGTATACTTCTACATTGGAGCTGAACCTGCATCTTTCTTTTTCACTATCCATTTTGGCTAAGGGAAACATTGCTATATTTCTTCTTGCACTCGATTAATATTGCAGCCTTTGATAGCAAACACACCCTTACCCTCGACACTGGTATTGGCACTGGATATATTATATGTTTACATTCAGAGCTTTCTTGCAGATACTTCTGTTTGGTTTTCACCACATGGCTTCCTGAAGAAGGCGTTTTGCCAAAACACGCATAGATATTTCAAACATAAACCACATGAAGATTGACTGTATATTGAATTCATTTATTGTATTTTGTTCCTGGATCCTCAAACTATCCTCTGCTGCTAATGAAAATATGATTATTATATTGGTTGTATTCTGCTGGTGTAGGAATGGGTGTTTTTGAATGAGTGATGATGCAAAAAAGTATTTGACTAATTGTTGTACATTTCTAAAACTATTATGTCAAATGTCCTGATTCAATGTTGATTTTAATTGCTTTACTATATTTCATATTAGTAGAGTCTAAATTAAATAATGCAAAGTATATATTTTTAAACACTCTTTATGTATTGTTTTTCCTGTGCCGAATGTGTTTAATTTCTTATAGGAGTTTATTATCTTGATACTTGAGTTGCCTATGGTTTCTGTACATTGGTATGGTACATCCTGTGCGGAATTTATAATGGATAATGCTAGCCTACTGCTTGAGGCAATGCACCCTGTCTGTTGACAACGATAGAGCCACTATGCATCAGTAAGGGGAGTTCCCATTTCCAGGTCCGCTACCCTTGGGCGCCCTCCATGTCCAGCATCTCCAACTGTGCCAAGTGGTACAGTCAGGATACCATGTGTTTCGGTCTTTCGGAGTTAATTAATGTATACAATGTGCTAAGCGTGGGTGGCTTCCATGGGAAGACAGGGATAGTGGCTTTTACTTCATGGCGTAATCTGATATATAGGAAGACATCTAGGGGCATCAGTGTCCCTCCAGCGAACCTGGCTTCATGAGTAGTAAATAGGCCATCTTTATAGAGGTCACCTCAAGTGCTCACCTCAGTCCCAAGCCGCATGTTCCGGCAGGTATTTTTATGAGTTACAGTAATGGATGCCTGGTAGTGTAATGGGATGGTAGGTGAGTATAGTAGCAGTTTACCATGTTTTTTAGCCAATTTTCCCCACACTAGATTGGTGCAATGAATAGTGGCATCTGAGGGGGAAACGGTAAGCACCTGCGGCCCCAGGTAAGCAGTAGAGGGGATCGGGCCATGTAGCCCTGTTCAATGGCCAGGGTTGGCATGTAAGCCACAGGTTTGTACCAATGTATAGAGTAGTGAGCCTGGGTGCACCGGTGACAGAGTTCCATGTCAGGGGCTTTAAAGCCTCCCCCCGCCAAAAGGTTTGAGTGAACATCTCCCATTGTATACGTGGTTGCTTACCTGCCCAGGCCAAGCGAATCATCAGTGTCCTGAGCATTTTGAAGAAATGTCTCCCCAGTTAGTAAGGAATATTGAGAAAGAGGGACAGAGACTTTGGCAGTTTGACCATTTTCATGAGAGAAATTAAACCCGCCAGGGAAAGGGGCAAGAAGAGCCAGCGCGTGACACTGACCGTCACCCTGGACAGGATGGTGCCACAGTTTGCACGTATCAGTTCATCTCTATTGAACACCTCAATGCCCAAATATCTAAGGCCAGAATTACACCACTTCAGTAGAAAATCTGGTTGAAATCTTTGGTTAGCCGCGGGTAGAGTTAAGATGTTAGATTTCTCCCAGCTTTTATGGATGCCCGACAGTCCCTCAAAGCGTAAAACTCACAAAGCACAGTGTTCGGACTGTCCTGAGGTTCTCTAAGATACAGTGTGATGCCATCTGCATATAGTGATACTAATATATGTCTAATGGGTTATCTGATTACATATTGGCGGTGATGCTTTTGAAGCTTGGAAGCCAGTGGTTTCACCGCTAGGGCAAACAGCAAGGGTGAAAGAGGACACCCCTGCCGTGTTCCCAGAATGATGAAGAATGGACCCGAACATGATCCATTGATCTGGACCTTGGCTGTTGAGTGGGAGTACAGCAGGGTGATCCATGACAGAAATGCTTGCGGGAATCCCATAAGCCGAAGCACCATCAGGTAGCCCCATTCTGACAAATCGAAAGCCTTAGTGGCATTGAGAAAGACTGCAACTGTGTACAGATCTGGGTCTAAGTCCTGCAGTAGTGGGAGCAGGGAGCGTAAGTTGTGGAATGTAGCCCGCCCAAGGATGAAACCTGACTGGTCCGGCCGAACCAGAAATGTCAGTCAGTCACACATAACTTTATTTCGCCGGTAAAAAACTGGCATAAAAAGTATTCTACACAAACAAATTCATCAGTAATTAACACAATGTATTACATAAAATCAGATTAAAAAGACAGTTGACAATATGAGACACAGGCGCTTTGCCAGAATCTTGGCCAGTATCTTAGCCTCGCAATTGATAAGCGACAGGACACGGTAGTAATCGCAAGTGTCTGCCGCTTTGTCAGGTTTGATTAGGGCGATTATCATGGCTTCCCTCATTGAGGGCAGGAGTATGCCTTCTTGTTTCGCTTTGTAATATACCGCTTTCAGTAGCAGCATGAGCATGCTGATGTATGCTTTATAAAAGTCCGCAGGAAGGCCAACCGGGTCAGGCACCTTGCCCGACTGCAGCTGCATTATAGGCTCCCATATCTCATCCTCTTAAATATCTGCTGAAAAGATCTGCCTCTGTGCATCGCTCGGCCACCCAAATTCAACGTCTCTTAGGTAGGCACCTACATCAGCGTCCTCCATCGTTGTAGAGGTGTATAGGGTACCATAAAATGAGGAAAACACACGCAAAATTTCCGGTGTATCACGCACGAAGGAGCCATCTCTGTCCCTAATCTCAAGTATAGTATTTTTGAAGCAGGTTTACGTGTGATGGACGCCAGGGCATGCCCTGGCTTTTCTCTCTTGCCATGTGTCCTCGCCCAAGAATATTTTCCCCGGTATAGACATTCTCCCTCTGCAATTTCTTGGAATTTAAACTGTGCAGCCCTAATCTTTTTAGCTACCTCCAGATCACCAAGCAACCACAGTCAAGACTCTTGGGACTTGATGTCTCACTCTATTTTCTTAAGAGTATCCCTGAATGCATGTAGCATGCCACCACTCTTAGCCAGGCATAGCCCCCGCACTGTGACATTAAAGGCCTCCCAGGTGGTACTCAGCATTGGGACCCTATCTCTGTTTCTGTCAAAGAAGTCTCTAATCTCTTGTCCCACCTCCTCCCTGAAGGCGTCAACCATTAGCAAAAGTGGAGAGAGTCGCCACATTGCGTGTGGTGGGGAGGTCAGGAGGGGACTCAGTTCAAGGAGAACAGGGGACTGGTTCTAGTAGGTGCAGCTAGGGGTGTAACCCCCCTCATATCCACGACTCAGGCCCTCCCAATATGATCCAGTAGTCTAATCTAGACCAACTTTCATGTACCCCAGAGTAAAGGGAGCCCTCTGCCACCTGTGGGTGTATTGTGCGACAGGCATCTAGGATCTCATGTTCTACCATAATGCCACGGACATGTCGGACAGCTACACTGTGTGAAGTGGAGGAGCTATGTAGTCGATCGAGCTCTGCATTGAGAGCCAAATTGTACTCTTCTCCCCAGAGAATGTGTGGGGATCCAATATCTACTATTTGGCCCCCATAGTTTATCAAAGAAGGAGGGGTCATCAGTATTTGGGCAATAACAATTAACAATGGTGAGTGTGATAGAAGCCAGTTTGCCCCATATCAATGTGTATTGTCCTTGGGGGTCATTACGAGATCCCTGTGGAATGTAAGGTGTACTCTTACTCACTAGTATCAGTGTGCAGTGTGCATATGAGGAATACAAAGCTTGTATGAGGCCCAATGCATGGCAAATGTGGTGTGCGCAGTATCAACGAAGTGTGTCTTCTGTAATAAGGTGATGTGGATGTTATGCCTTTCCAAATATGTGAGTATGTGCCTCCGCTTGCGAAGGTCACCTAATCCTCTAACATTCCATGTGAGGCAATTGATGTGGAGGCAAGTGCAGCTAGTCTGCATGGATTCAGTGTCTATCATCTCTGAATAATTAGTGTATATCTGATGTGTCTGTCCATACATGAAGGTACAGTTTCAATAGAATCACCCATTCTGGCCTTGACAATGTAGGTAGATGCACATAAGAAACCAAATAGAAAATTTCCCTTCCCACCCTCCTCCCACACTGGCAGCCCAATCCTGCCAGGGATACTTCTCCCACCCAAGCCCTAAGAAGCAAAGATAGTCTCATAAAGGCATCGTCACTAGCAGAAATTGGATGAAGTCATCTATCCATGGCTGTACACGATCAACGGTAGACACAAGAGAGGGAGAAAACAAATAGAGAGAAAAAGAAAGAGGAATAAGGAACATGGGGTGACGGGAAAGGGGGAAGAGAACTCCAAGCAGCAGGCAGCATAGGAAGATTATAGTGTCAGGTTGAAACCGAGGAGAGTTACCTCAAGAAAGCCGAAGGCAGTTTGTGCAAGAGTAAGAAATAAACTACCAAGTAATAAAATCAGGGGTATCCTACAGGGGGGTCACCCAGATGCAGATGCAGATCGTCCTCACCTAAACGAGGGTCTCCGGGAAACATTATCAAATGTCCCATATACCTCAGAAATCAGCATAGCAGGGACAGCCAAGCAACACACGTGATTAGGCACAGCTAAAGTGTTCAGCATAAGACTGTCCTCAAGATGTGACTCTAGGGTGGTGTCTATTGAACATCAACTGGATCCCTAACAGTACAGCAGTCAGTTGGGATGTTTCAAGACGGGGTGCTGATAAGTAAGATTAGTCTTTCCGTTGGGCTTAATTTTAGTCTTGTTCTGATAAAGGTAGGAGGGCCTGGACTTAGGCGTCATGTGAGCCGGTGGAGAGACACGCGTAGCATTCCATCTCATAAAGTCTCCAGCCTGTTGTGGGGAGATGAAGATGTGGATCTTGCCCAGATGTGAGATGCGAAGACATGCAGGGTACAGCATTGCATAGAGGATGTTGGCTTGTCATAACTTCTGTTTGATGGGTATGAATTTCCTACAGGCATCCTGCACCACAACAGTGATGTCTGGGTAGATGGATACTGTGTTACCCTCAAACTATAGTGTGCGTTTGTCCCAGGCTAAGTGTAGTGCAGCATCTCTATTGCAGTAATTCAGAATCCTGCCAATTACTGGATGGGGAGAGGTGCCCGGCGGAGGCAATTAGCATCTTGGAGAACGAATCTGCGCCGAATAAGATGGTGAGTAGGCACTCCACAAAGTTCTCCATTCAGCTAGTGTTGGCGGACTTGGGAATCCCTATTATTTGTATGTTGTTTCTGCTGGACCTCACATCCAAATCTTCGTTTTTGGCAGATATTAGTTTAAGCACCTTCTCCATATTTAGTAGCTGTTGCCCTGGGTAGACATTGTGTCCTGGACCGCGGAAATTCTGTGTTATGTTTCTGCTATTCGACCATCCTGCTTTTCCATTTTGTGGGTTATAGCGTCCATTCTGGTGCACATGGTATCCATTTTGCTTTCAATTGACGCAAGGCTTGGCTGCATAGCAACGAGTAATGATTTTATATTTGCCACCTCAGTGGCAACTTCAATGGGGGAATCTTCTGATCGTATTTGGTTATTATCGCTTGCCGGTGCACGGGCAGACCTCTGCGAATTGAACTGCAGCTTAGTTTGGCATCTGTTCTTTTTTCTCAACATTATAGGTGGCAGAGCGCCCAGGTCTCAAATATC
The DNA here is from genome assembly GCA_963921515.1 of Calotriton arnoldi. Taxonomy (NCBI): domain Eukaryota; kingdom Metazoa; phylum Chordata; class Amphibia; order Caudata; family Salamandridae; genus Calotriton; species Calotriton arnoldi. The sequence continues at coordinate 363,199 of CAWUFW010001363.1, read as the reverse complement.
TTGATGTGCAGTGGTGTGGTTTTGGGCCTCCTATCTATGTCTTTGTTCCGCTGCTCACTCTGGTGCCTCCTGGTTGCTACTCAGCTCTCCACCTCATCCGGAGATATAACCAGTGTGCCTCGCAGCCTCATAGTCCCACCACACCTCAGCAGTATAGTCAGAGGGGTACGAGCAGACTCGGGCAGCGCAGAATGGCGGCATGTTTTCTGCAATGTGGTTAGGTCATTGTTGTTGGTCGCTTTGCCCTAGTTCCTTACAGGCTGTCAGAGGGGCATTCTGAGCCCATCGCAGAGAAACATGCTCCCCGAACGTGGCAGGTGCCTGCAATCTTAGGCCCGCTCCTCTGACTTATCGCAGGCAAATGAGTGGGGGGGTATTTAATTATCACGGGGCCCCCAGCCTTCCGCCTCTGGACAGTGGGCTTTGTCAGTGTGCCCTACGGGCAATGTCTACTGGTAGTTACAGGCTCCAGCCACATTGATTTAGGCAGCTGTTTAGAGCAATTTACTGGCAAGCAACAGCAATGGTGCCTCTGGTGTCTTTTTTCCTGCCCCAGCTACTGCTGACAACCGGGCATCCATGCTCCTCTGTATAGCCCTTGAGCAGCGCTCCGTGATGTGGGGGTAACCCCCCTCTCCTCAGTAGGATGCAACCCTTCTTGAGGGTTTGGTGAGGAGGGGGTATGCACCACCTCACTGTGCCCACAGGAGCTGATTCCTTCACACAGAGGCCTTGAGGTGGGCGAGTGCTCAGCGTGTCCCCTAGGCAGCGTCCCCCCTCAGTCAATCCACTGAAGCCTGCGCTGTCACCTCATGCACGAGGGCTGCTGTGTTGTGCCTGACCGAGCACGGGTCTCCAGTGAGCGGAGGATGTTCTATGCCCCTCAGTGGCGACGCAGCCCCTCGTGAAGCCACCTTGAGTCTAGCCCACAGCCGCAAGCAGGTAACAGGGCCACTGGACAGCCCCAGCAAGCCACTTCACTCACTCCACACCTCCCAGTGGGGCAATCCCCCACGCGAGTTTCCTTCTAGGCAAGTGAAGTCCAGGAGACCCTCTGGCAGCGCCTGGTACCGCCACTCACTGTCTCTTGCAGTTCAGTTTATAAGCCTTACACATGCCGGCAGCCACCATGACAGTCTCGCAGCCTTGGAGTATGCCAGCCAGGCCTCTTGCTCAGGTAGGCCCAATCTGCACCGTTTTGCACCCAAAAAGTGGCAAAATGTGTCATCACGCAGTTTCTGCTGTGAGTGTAGCAGTGTTTGAGACACCATGTGGGCATCTGGGCCAGGATTTTGTCAGATAATGGCCTGGACTGAAGGAGCGTCACGTATGTGCGGCCATCTTGCAATCCGGCTCTCTAGCCCCTCCAAGATTGGTATTCATGGCATTCTTTACATGCAGAGACCAGAAATCTCATCGTTGATCACTTGTGGTATTGCACTGCAAAAAAAACAACAGACAAACACACTTTGCATTCATTGGGATATAGTTGTTTCTTACCCTAGCTACGGGGATAGCTGCCACCCGGTCGGGGAGGGACGATGTGCTCTGTAGTTACACACTGATATATTAGGAAAAGCTTATCGCTACATTCTGAAATTGATTATTCTGTAGATATGAGGCAACTCACTCAATTTAATACATAGAGTAACCCGCATGTTTTGTTCCAAGAGATAATAAGAAGGCTTTTCACGGGACCCAATCGGTGTGCTGTTACAGACGCAAAATCGTAATCCACTACCTAGTATTATCCTGCGGTATCATATATGGGGGGGATTAGCAGAAAAAAAAAACATCTGTCCTATTCACTTACGTTGCCCAACTGTAGTCATGGTGGAACTCTCAGGAAGGGGGCTTCGTTGGTGGGGAAGCAATGGAACTATATCAGAATTTAGGGAGTTTCTCACACAAACAAGGATCACAAAGTTCCAGAAGGATTTGAAAAATTCTTCCATGAGTCGGTATATCCTTACTCGAAGGAAGATTATGCAGTGAAACTCGCCACCACTTCAGAGTCTTCCCTGAGAAGCAGTCTCTCCTCAGATTCAGAGAAAGAGATCCAATTAGGGGCCCAACAGAGAAGAGGGAGGAGATGGATTCAATGTGGTTCTTTCCCCCTCAAGTACCATTTGGAAATCCTCTGCAAGGGGAGAATATGTGGGGTTAGCCTCCCAATGTTGGACCACCCGCCTATATACCCCCACAGAATATGTCATGGTTTTACCCCAACCATTCTTTTTTTAGAGAGAGGACGGGGCAGAGGGAGAGGAAAGAAAAAAGGGGTCTTGTGGCAAGGCGGGGAGAACTAACAGGGGCCAGCAACCACGAAGGAACCAACCCCCCAAATCTCCCTCAATCCATCTCTTGCCTGGAAGCCCATTTTTCTTTATGTAAGTCCCTGAAGACCTGGCTATTTGCCTCATAATGTCTTTTTAGTATAGGTATGATGCTCTTGCCCCAAAGTAGACTAACCGCTTTAGCGCCTTGACGCCCTCAGGCATTTGTTTGACTTAAACAGCCACCAGGACGTCACTATAAATTATAGTGAACGTGCCCTGACAAACGTAGAAAATAAAGTTCTAAAAAAAAGACCTGGGCTTTATACCCACTCAAGAGGAAAATGTCTTCAAATTGAAATTGGAGCTTGCAGATTTCGTTCAAAAAGTAAGACTTAAGGTTTATTTAAGAGATCAACCTCATGATGAACTGTCTGAATTTAATACTAGACTGGTCTACCTTTACCCCTCCTTCTTTTGAGAAACCACTAGAGGTGTTGGCTTTCGAAAAAGCAGTTAACTGAGAAATTGACTGACTAAATATCAACAGTCATCCAAACTCTTGCAACACTTCAAAGAAGGAATAAGGACCCTAACATGTCTCGCATTAGATGAGTCATAGTAATAAAACCTGCAGAAAAGGGCGGGCAATTTTGATCCTTCCTAGTACTATGTACGACAATTATTGTCTTAAACTCCTCAATGATTTCCAGAACTACAAATGACTTTAAAAAGACCCCACTGCTGAGATACAGGAGGAAATATACTTTCTGGTAACAAGGGGACAGGAGAATGGATGGCTCACCAAACACGAGTATTAGTTCCTCATCCAAAAAGAACCCAGAGTACCCTACTTTTACATCCTTCCCACGATGCATAAAAATAAATTCTACTCCCCCCTCTCCCGAGAAAGCCAATTGGGTCTGGGTTAGGCTCCCTCCTTGAACTTCTCTCACAATTCTATAATGTATTTTTGAGACCTTTGGTGAAAGAGATGCCCACTTTCCTTAAAGATACAATGGATGTGCTAAAGTTGATTATAGACATACCATTTGACAAACAAAGAGAGGTACTCATTAGTCTAGATGTGGAGTCCCTGTATACAAACTTTCAGCTGGAGGCCACCCTTGAAGTAATCAACAAAATCTTGAGTGAGACTGTATGGAACTCTATAACACCACCGGGAGCGCATTTGCTTCTAGACTGGCATGTTTGTATGTACACATTTGAGTCTGAATATGTGCTCCACCCATCGAATCCTTTCAGGAGGAACATCAAATTGTGGAAGCGCTACATAGATGACATGATGCTTACCTGAGACGGGAGTAAGGAAGATGCTCTGTCGTTTTCACAATGGTTGAACGCATTGAACCCCTTCCTAAGATTCACAATTACAATAGATGGAACTGAACTGGCCTTTCTTGACCTTTTGATAACTTCTGAATGGAAATGGAATGGAAGTTTTCTACAAAGCAACAGATAGGAATAACCTCCTCCGCTTAAAGAGCTTTCACCCCACTCCTTGCGCGAGAACGTCAGTGGGAGAGTTCCTACACCTAAGATGCAATTGATCAGATACAAGGGATTACAAGGCCCATGCTAAGAGACTCTCCAGGAAACTATTAGAGAGGAACTACCCTTCTCATCTGATCAAGAAAGCCAATAAGAGAGCCCTGAATAACAACAGAGAGCAACTGTTATCCACTTTTGAAAGAGCTACCCAGAATAGACTGATTTGTGTAGCAACTTTCGCCCCCCTATCTAACAGTCTACAGAAAATGATTACTAAGAATTTGGGCATCTTAGTGTCGGATGGTCTCGGGTTTAGTAAACCAATGGACTCCTTCAAAAGAGCCTGTAACTTAAGAGACATCCTGGTACATACATGTCCAAATAAAACAGTAGCAGTAAATAGACAACCAACGCTGTGGGATATACTATCCCTAGTAGGGCACTCCCCATGTGGAAACTGTAGTGTATGTCCCTTTACTAAAAAGACAAAGGAGATAGAGGTGGGTCTCAAAACCCCTTGGAGACTAAAAAACCTAACTGATTGCAATTCTAGGAACGTAGTTTACATCTTAAAATGTCCTTGCAATCTGATGTTTGTGGGGATGACAACAAGAAATGTACGAATGAGGATAACTGAACACCGCAGCACCATTAGGAGCAGACGGGATGCCACAAAGGTAACAAGACACTACATCGAGAAGGGACACAGATGATAAAGACATGGAATGGTGTGTAATTGAGAAGTTGAGACCTTGCAAAAAGATATTACATTACCTCTCATTATCATTGAGCAGAAATAGGTGTATAGACTCCACACCAAAATCCATGGACTAAATGATGAAATTCCCTGTGGCCACCTTAATTCCCAAAGACAACGTCAGTAATGAGAGTTAAAGAAGATGATTGTTGGACCAGTATGACCAACATATATGGTTTATATTCCAGGTCCCACAGAACAAGGGTGCAGGTTCATCCCCTAGTTAAGAATGATACTGTAAACACCGATGCAGTATAGGTGGTATCCTAGGTGTTCTAGAATAAGGGTTCAGGTTATCTACCCTATATAAGAATGGAACCAAAATAGCCCATTCCATACGATAATCAGGTCTTTTTCATCTATCAGTAACTTATATTCACACTTATGGAACAATCTTTCTCCTTTTAGGACTATGTGCCCTGCCTATGTGTTTGCCAGAGACTCCGTACTGTACATCCTAGAATACTGATTAATTGACTTTCTTTTTAGGTAACAATACAGTGTGTAGAAATTGATGATGAGAATCTTACTGCTTTCCAAATGCAGTCCGGAAAAAGCGGACCTCCTGCACCACTAAAAACAAAAGGACCTCAATTTCCATGGTCTTTTGGGGTTGCCTGAGACTTGGTATTTCACATTCTAAAATAATGATGCATGGATTTTTCCTCCTTGGTAACAAAACACTATGTAGAAATTAGCAATGAGACTTTTATTGCATTCTAAATACAGCCTGTCGGAAAAAGTGGACCATCTGCACTGCTGGAAACAAAGAATCACATTTTCCAGGGTCCCCCAGGGCACCCGTACGTCCGGGAACCTCGCGCTAATTACATCCCTTCGTCATCATGTAATCAACACGCTGGGATTATAAGGATACTCTCTCGCCATGCTAGCCATACCTGCAGCTGGGCGAGGATTTCGAAAAGGCACACCACACACTGGGCCTCTTGGCAAAGTACATAGGGACAGGGTAAGGGCGACAGGGGGACGCTGAATGCACTAGACAAGCCCAAATCAGCCTTTTCCCATGAACACTCACCGAGTTGGACTTATGGCTCCCACCCCCACCAACGAAGCCCCCTTCTGGAGACTTTCACCATGACTATGGTTGGGTAACTTGAGTGATTAGGACGTATGCTTTTTTCTCCCACTGGTCCCCTCATATATGATAATGCAGGAAAATACTGATACTAGATAGTGGATTATGATACTGCATCTGTAACAGCACACCGACCGGGATCCATAAACATCTTCTTATCTCTTGGAATGAAACATGCGGGGTATTCTGTGTCAAATTGAGTGAGTTGCCTCATATATCGATAGAATAATCCATTTCTCAACGTAGAGATAAGCTTTTTCTATTAAATCAGTGTGTGACTACAGAGGACATCGTCCCTCTCCAGACCGGATGCCAGGTATCCCCTAGTTAAGGTAAGAAACGAATATATCCCAATGCAATGTGCATGTTTGTATCTCACTGTTTGTCTGTTGTTTGTTTTACAGTAAAATACTACAAGTGATCCTCCATGAGATTTCTGGCCTCTGCATGTAAAGTATGCCATGAATACCAATCTTGTTTTATAAAGACTCTGCTATTGTCTTTCATTATTTTTAAGTGATGTAACACACAGACCAGGTAGGATCCACTCTGGTCTTAATTAGTCTTGTATCATTCTAAATGGTGATTAGGCCAGATTACTAGGGATCTACACCCTGAAGAATGCCCTTGACCTCTATAGGCAATTAATTTGGCCAGAAACATGTTGGCATAAGGATGATGTATTGAGCCATTGCGCTCACACTCCATTGCATAGTTGATTTTAGATGCACCAGAGGTTACTATTATTAGAAGTGGAAACCTGATTACCTCTAGGCAAGTTTAATTAATTTGGATACCCTATTGCTCAGGTCCCACTTGGAGGTTGAGTCCGCCCTGGTGGGGAGAGGGTGCTTATAATGAAGCATGCCACATAAAGTGGGTGAGGCTTCCTCTTCCAAAAGATTGGTCTTTCTTCCACTACCCTCTTCCCAATTGGGATCTCTGCAAGCTCAAATAGGGAAACCAGGGATATAAAGACACTGAGGAAAAAGGATCCCCGGTAGAGCCACCGCACCCTATTGTGTTTTGGTTCTACTGTCTATGGAGGACATTCACTGAATTAACTCCCCCTCTTTCTTTTTGTGATTAGAATCCACAAGTATATCAACATATTGAAACCTACAGGGAGAATTACAAAAGTTTCTCATGTTAATACACGGGACATAACTTCTGTTTTTGAATACGTTACGTTTATGGCACAATATAACCTAAGGAAATGTTAAAAACCTTTCTTTTCCAATCTTTGAACAGAACCTCTTGGCTTCACATCAGTGGCAGATTTTTAAGACATGCATCTCACTGACAAAATGAAAGAGGATAAAGGTTTAAGATGATTTTTTTGTTTGCAAATAAATAAGATTTAATGAAGATGTGCAAAAAAGGGAAATTAGTACTGCCACAAAGTAGGAGCCAATGTTAGATTCCAAATATTTTTTTTGATTGTTTTTTTCATTAATCTCTTTAAACACAATTCCTGTGCTTATTGAACCAAAATAGGATCTTGTAAATAATAACAGGGGAAAGGGAGGTTTGTCTTTGTATTTATAGTTTTTTTTTCATCTAATCGCTATCACATCCAGTAAGTAATCATCACAAGTTCATGTTTACTGCAACAAACAACATTACCTAGTGCAAGCCATTTGATAAGAGGACAGGGCTGGTGCAAACAAGCAATTCATATAGCAAAGGCCAGCAATTATGTGGAGTTGGCCATCTTAAAGGACTGCTACTAACAACCATGGAAGACTACCCAATAAAGGAGGTTCATTTTAATGATTCATTTTTTGTGTATGCTCCATGACACAGAGTCAACGCTCACTCCAACCCCAGTGCATTCTAAGATATTTATAGGATAATTATTTGCATTAATTGGGTCAAAATAGCATTTCGTTTTCATTTACACATATAAATATAATTTTCCTTGAGGTTCCCCTCGGAATTCCTTAGGATTTTCTCTCATGATTTGGCACATTCACAGTTTTGAAAAGCCATGAAATGCTAGTTCTTACTGTGTACACCTCTCTCCTGTTACAATTGCAATGTTTTCTAACTGTTTTAGCGTGCTGCTGGGTGCACTCTCTGTTCACAAATGCTCCATTGTAAAGTTACCAAGCCGGCTGTCATCAGGCAAGTCTAACCCAGAGGTGCACTGTTCTATTAAAGCAAAATTGCTGATTCAATTTAAATCTAGTCAACAAAACCTTCTTGAATTCCACCCTCCTAAATATTGTAACCATCAAGTATCACACATGATTTGTAATTATATTAATTTTGAAGAAAGCCAAAATGCTCTTTTCTCAACATTGATTATTCCTTATCATAGTTCATCAACAGGATCAAATGCATTTCAGACCAAGGCCCTTCATTGGGTACATTTGACAATTCTATATTAACGTCTGAAAACAAGAAATACAAGAAAATACATGTACATATCAAAATAGAACAAGGCTATGTAGAACAAATGCACGCACAGTCACACTTCAAAATATATGAGGCATGCTGTTAGATTCTCAATGCACAAGTTATCCTTATTGAATATAGCTTGCAATAATTAATTAAATAAACACCATGCTAGTTAACTCTGGTCAAAGCCCCCATGTTGATCTATGTGAACTATACAAAATTGTGCATTCTTGCTGAATACAACGCACACTCTCAAAGATAATATAACCAAACCTCATACGCGATATTGAAAAACCAGTTGTTGTCTATTGCAAGGATCATAATGAAGTATACACCTGGCACATTGAGTCCTAATTGTCAGACCCACTCTGTGGTGACAATGCAATACAAATCTGCATCAATATCACCTAAGGTGTGTGCTGTCTAAAGCTCACCCAATGGAAATACTGGCCAACTCTCAATGCTGGCAAGGACAAAGCCGTGAAAACACACCAGTTTCAAAATGCAATCTGAATATTTAGAAACTAATTCTCATACCTGTATGCAGGTTGGAAATGGTAAGTATGTGCATAACCATGAAAACACGATGCTGCAACGCATGATGTAGCACTCGGATCATGCCAACATGTAAATGGGCTTGCCATCTTGGATTGTATAAATCGAAAAATTGTGCAATGTCTTGTGATTGGTATTGCCTTGATGGAAGCTATGTTGGAATATTCAATAATTTTGAATTTGATATTCAAGGTCACCAAAACTGGTTTAAAGTAGCTTTAAAAAATCATTGCTGCCTACTACATATTTTATTTTATTTATTTCTGTTGGCATTAGGACTCTAGCATTGGTTAGTAGTGGTAAAGTGCACAAAGTGCTTGTGCTTCATAAGTACAAAATGGTAAAATTGGCCTTGCCCTGATTGGCGCATTTAATGTTCTTGTAAGGCTTTAGTACATGGTACAACAAGTTACCTTGGGCCCGTAAATTAAATGCTATTAGTAGGCTTGCAGCACTCATTGTGCCACCCACTAAAGAAGCACTTTAAAAGATGTCTCAGGTTTTTGACTGCACCCTGTTGTGCAGTTTTAAACTGCATTTTCGACCAGACAAAATAAACCTTTTGCCAGGCTTAAACTTTACTTTTTAGTACATATGTCACCCCTAAAGTAGACCCTAAATGCCCATCAGGTAGGGTGCATGGTATTTAAAAAGTAGGACATATCTACTTAAGTCTTACATATCCTGGTCATGAAAAGTAAGTGGCAACTTTTCATTTGGGAACTGGTATAAATGTCATGTCCTAACCGCCTGTACATCTGCCTGTCTCTTGTGTCACATGACTGAATGGCTTTGCTGTTGGGCTTTGTGTATTCCACCCCAGACGGTAAGACAAAAGACAAAAGGGGTTGGCAGGTAGGGTATTCTGCCAGGATGGTTGGGGGCAAAGCTGTTCCCTGCTTCACTTACATTTCAAAGGGCTTGCCTCCAGCACACACAGAGGAAACTGGCACTGCTCTTTTGTCATCCTAGACTTCTTGGAGTCTTGACAGATAAAGGTAAGAATTTTCCAGAACCATATGTTGGCTAGTACAGGGAAGACCCCCATTTCAAAAGCTGGCGCCAGGTATAAATAGTGGACTCTCATAACACCTCTTCAGTACACTCCTGGACCTGTGGTATACTTCAGAAGGACCCTCTGCCCCCCCCACATAGGACTCACTCTTGCTAACCAGAGAAATGCTGTGTTGCTTAAAGGCCTGCCATGCTGCTTGAAAGAGAACTGGACCATCTTCTTGAACCCAGGACCACCAGAAGTGACTTCAAGGGCTAGTTGGCTGGCCTCCTGCATGAGCTACAGGGACAGAACAAGCTCCTGAAGCCTTGAACTCTGCACCTGGTCTCTGCTGGAGTGAGTCTTAACCCCCAAGTGAAGCCCTCCAGGTCCTACACCATTGTAAGTGGTGCTAGAAGTGCTGCCTCTGCCTAACCCTTAAACCTTGAGAAACATTTTGTTTTACAAAAAAGTGCCCTGAGAACAGATAGAAGACCAGGACCTACCTGCCAACCGATCTGCCCAAAGTGCATCGCTGGTTGGCCTCACTTTAAGGTACCTCCTGCTACCATTTTCTTGACAACAGCAAATCCTGTTCAGGGGGACCTCTTGATGAAGGTATCTGGCCTGGTGTAGCCCTCGTTGGCTTTACCTGCTGCTTTGTTCTACTCGAGATTTTCAACTTCCAAAAAAGTGACAAAGTTTGAAGGTAAAAATCTTCACTGTGACCTCGTCCAGGGGTTCTCCAACAAACCTCCTCCTTGGACACAGTTTGCTGCCTTGCCTAGATGAACTCATTTTCAGGAACTTTTTTTCATAATTTCTTGTAACTTTGAAGGTGTGCTGAGACTGGGCCCAATCCACTTGTGTATCAGACTTGCACTCCATCATGGTTGGCCTTAACGTTTGAATTTGCCCTGGTCTCTCTCAAACAGATACCCGCGGTTATTGCTTTGATCTTTCAGGCGCTATTTACACTAAAACTACAAAAACTCTGGTTCTACTGATTGGATTTAGTCTGTTTTGGTGCCATTGTATTTATTAACATTTTCACTATTTTCCTAAATTGATTTGGGATTTTCACTTTATTATTGTTTGTGTACTGCATAAATACTTTACACATTGTCTCAAGTTAAGACTGACTGCATTTGTGCCAAGCTTCTAGAGATAAGTACAGGTTAATTTAGGGCCTTATTTAGATATCGACAGATGGGTTACTCCGTCACAACGGGGATGGATATCCTTTCCACTGAAATATAAATCCCATAATATCTTTAGATTGCGGCGGCTGGGATATCCGTCACCGTTATGATGGAGTAACCCGTCCACCGATATCTAAATCAGGCCCTTAGTGTCTTTCAAGGCTCACTCTGACAAGGATTGTGGTTGTTGCCCAAGTGGGCTTCCACTCCCTCAACCAATAACCCAATTTCTTACAGCAGCCTTATTGGAATGTACAATAATGAATGGTTTTGTTATGTCAGTTCATCAAAACTACTTGGAGGTTGCATGAACAATCTTCTCTAGTTACAATATCTACAATACAATAAGTTAATTCTGCATTAGAATACTACCATGGCCCGATATATAAAAGGATCTCTGTGGTTATAAAAGACTGAGTCAAATAATATACCAAGAAACCATTTGTGACAAATTGGAACCCTGCTCAACCAAGAAACAATCAGTTTCCACTGTATCTGGGCTTCACTTAATGATAACAATACATTTGCAAGACATCAAATATGCACAAGATACAAACTGAAGAATGTGCTACACTTAAAAATTCCAAGAGATGGGTGCAGTCACAAGATAATCATAGATGCAGTGGTCATGTTAAAGGGTATTTTGTGAAAAGCATCATAAGATAATCAGGTATTTAGTAATAAGAGAAGTATAAAAGGAATGCAAATTATATATGCAGGCCATAAGATAAAGATCAAAATGTGTATGATTTATTGGATTTAAAAAGTCTTTGTACTAAAGACCACGTACAAACTATAGGTCACCACTAAAAACACTGAGTCCTGACCACAAATTTTACCTGTGTTTATATAATCTATCTTGTCATTTATATATATCTAAACTGATGAGGCAGTGTAGTACCAACATTGTGGCTACTGTGTAAGACAACTGTGCCCTGATGCACAAACGTGATATTACCAAATCTTGTACTGGTAGGTGTATGAGAGTTATTTAGAAGTTCATGACCTGGACACACGCTAGTGGATACATAGAACCCACAAACACACAGGGCACGAAAAACACACTTAGAAAATGTCATATGAGTAAAATGCTTATTGAAGTATGTAAACATTAAAGAAAAATACCAAAGAAACCTGTCATTTCCACATAGTCTTAAAGGCCTTTTGGATGTTAAGTATCCAATATTCTCATCCAAAAGATTTCTAGATCAAAAAGCTTCTTATTGATATCCGTCTGGAGTACTATCTCCAATTACCAGGATTTCTAACTGTAATTATGAAAAGTTAGTTTTGCATCAAGGAAATGCATGGCACTGTAGATTTTTCTTCTAAATATTGCTTTTGTGACCTGTAATAGGTAAATTGACCTTTTTTAACCTATATAAATTAAACCAAGCAGACACTTCAATGAGTAAATGCAGTTCTTAGTATTCCAACCATGTTCATTGATCTTTGATAGGCAACCAAAGGAAGTTTTGCATAGAGTACACCAAAATATTGGTCTAGTAGTATGATTTCTATATATAAATTATTATATTTCTGATAGTCATGATGGTGGTTGAAAACCTTGATACAAATGTAAATTGTGGCTCTGAGGATTTTACTTATTTGGTCAGTAGATTTTGTTGATCATATTTCTTGACATGATGTATGGCCTCAGATGACATGTTATGGATATCCTCTTAAGAATCTTTATTTTTGTTCACTTCTGACTTGATCAAAACTTTCAGGTTTAGATAGAATTAGCTGAAAAAATGGTAAAAGATCTTATTTGCGCCAATTTGTCCAACCTTTAACGAAGGCCATTCGATGGCTTCAATTCCTTCCTTATGAGGTATAAAGTGCTTTCATGTTGATAGTGCATAATCACAGATCTTCCAATGAGGACAGCTCAATTGACCCAATTTTATTAACAACATCGGTGGTGTGTTCTAAATTTGACCTCACACTCTGAACTATTGGTTGTAAAAATTGTCAATATATCTGCATATCGGCTCATGGATGGAACCACAACCCAAGATTACTGGATGAAAAGGCGAATCATTCAAATATTAATGCACTGTGTAATCTATACCATTTCAGCTGTCTAGGAAAGTAAGGGGCTTATTTACGAGCCCCTTGCACCACCTGTGCATCACTTTTTATGATGCTCCGGCAGCGCAGAGTGCAGACCCATATATACGAAGCCACGCAGAGCCACTTTGCATGGCTTTTAATGGCCTTGTAGATATGGTGTAAGGCAACGCAGCGCAAGTCACCGCATTGCCTTACACCGCGCCAGGGGGGCTTTCCATGGGCGTTGCGGTGGGTTTTCACATGCAACACCCATGGGGATTGACACATTCTCAGATTTACAAGGATCTGTAAACCTGGGAATGTGTCAAAACTGATCACCTCCCCTCCTTTCTCCTCTTTTTTTCCTCTTTCTATGTGTGCTGCATTCTGCAACACACATAGAAGGAGGAAAAATCCTCCATGAATTGTTTTTGTGCATGAAGGTTTCCCTTCCTGCACAAAAACATCTGCCAACAATGCATGCACCCTTACACCAAGGTGCTAGGGTGCGTGCATTGGCGCTAGGTACCAAAATGTGCACCGGCGTAGCAAAAAGTACAGGAATGCACCGTATCTTGTAAATATGGTGCATTACTGCCCTTTCAAATTGGCGTAGGGAAGCGCACCAAAAGACTTGTGGCCGTGCCCCACGCCAATTCATTGTAAATGAGGCCCTAAATCTGTAAAAAAAAAAAATCTTTTGTACTGTTCCATTCCAGCTCCTCTGCTTTCTTCAAGATTACCTTTGATGTCTATATTCAACAAGGAGACCCAACAGCAGAATTTCAGTGCCATAGATATATTCATACACTTTGTTTTCATAGTATTCGCGATCATTACCACCAGGCCACTATCTTTCACAACTAACTCCTATGTGATGTTCGCATTTTTAGCTAATATTAGAAACACACTTCCTTCCTTTTAACAAATGTTTTCTTGTCATGTTTTCTTTTTGTCCCAAATCTGTTTTTTTCTGATCATTGACCGGAAGTTCAAAAGTATCTAAGGTCTAACATGGATGTTATGAAGGTCCTCTTGGGTTTGAACTTCTTACATCTATTCTCATTGGAGTCCTCATTCAGGGCCTGATTCACAAATGTAAACTTAGACCAAAAGTCTAAGTTTAGACCTGAAGTCTAACTTAGATCAAAATTCTAACTTTACTACTACTAAAGCTCGACTTTTGGTCTAAGTTAGACTTTTGGTTCAAACTTAGACTAAAAGAACTTTACTAGCAGTAAAGTTAGACTTTAGGTTTAAACTTAGACTTCAGGTCTAACTTAGACTTTTGGTATAAATTACCATTGTGAATCAGGCCCTCAGAGTCTAAATATTAATACAAATATTTTAGATGAAGATTTCTTATTAATTTAAATCGTGCAATATCAGTTCCCAGTTTGTTAGTTTTGTTTGTAGGAACAAAATATGTTTTTCTTTTACATTTACAGACTCCAATAAGCATGTTGCTCACATGATTTTTTTGTATGATTGTATATATCATGGCCTTATCTATTTTGGGGTTCTTTGAATCCACCTACCTTTGTCAATGTTGTGAACTTGAGAATAACCAATCATACCCCCACCAGAACAAAATTTGGTAATATCAAGTTTGTGTGGACACAGTTGTCTTTCAAGTAGCTGTAACCATGGTACTACAATGATTCACCAGTTCAGATATAAATAAACTGCCGGATTGTATAAACATAGGTCAAATTTATGAGCACAATGCAGTGCTTTTTAGCTGTGGCCTATAGTTTGTACCTGTTCTTTTGTACAAATGCTGTGTAAATGCAGTACATCATGCACCTTTTGATCTTTATCGCATGGCAGGCACATATAATTCAAATACCATTTGTACTTCTTATCTTATTGCTATATACTTGATTATCTTATGATGCTTTTCACAACATGCACTTATATTTTGTGTTCACATTATTTGCACTTAAGTAGGTTTATGTTTTCTCATGTGTTATGTATATGGAATGTATTTAACTCTGACATGCACTTAATGTTTTTATAAAATGTATATGTAAAGAAATATGAAGATATGTGATCAATACACAGAAAGCATATGAATCGATGGTCTTTGCTTTTTTTCGCTCTAATAAATAGCGACACATAATCTGACGGTCAGGTTCTCCTTTTTTCTATAACTTTCAAAATACGTCCATACCTGGCGTCTCCTGGACGAAAACCCCCCTTTGTTTCTCTCCAGCATCTGTATAATGACATTACATAATTTTTGGCTCTATACGATCCAATATGGTAAAACCGTTTACATGCAGGCATGATCTGAATGCCACATCCCACATTGAGGCATTCAGTTTTGATATTACACAATTGTGGTGTTTTTGAATCTGCAAATAGGTATAAGAATGTTTGCACCTATTCAGGTTGCATCTGACACTTTGAAACTTTGGCATGTTTTTGGGGTCTAGTCCTGACCAGTGTTAAGAGAGTTGGTATTCTCATTGGCTACATTTTAGACAGCACAACTAGGGTGATATCAATGCAGATTTTTATCACAATGTTGCTACTGGACGCGCCTGACAGTTAGAACTCAATACTCATTATGATCTTTCTAATAGACATAATTTGGTATTTCAACATTGTATATGTGGGGTTTGTTGATATTATCTGTGAATGTGTTGATTATGTTAAATGAGAATGAACAACTTTGAATAGTTCACATAGATATATCAGCAATTATCATTGCAGCAGGACAATAAACATGGGGGCTTTGTTCTTAGTTCAGTTCGTTAGTTATAACAAGCTATATTGAATGTGGTTAACTTGTGCATTACAAGTACTACAGCATGCATCAAGTATTTTGAGCTGTGACTATTCTTGTATTTGGTGAACATACCTGTTTGAAACTGGGTTAATGGTTGAGGGGGGTGAAACCCTACTCAAGCAGCAATCACAATCTATCTGGGTGAAGCCCAGCGAACCCCTAATTAACCTCTGCTCAACCCTCTGGTAGCTTGACACCAAAGAAGTCAAGCTTAACTTGGAGGCAGTGTGTGAAGTATTTAGGCATCACTTCAAACAGTAATAAAGTAAAAACACAACACAAGAAAAATCCCACACCAATTTATAATAATAACCCGATATTTGTAAAGCACGAACAAATCCCCCCTAAGGGTCTCAAGGCGCTGGGGGCCGTTGGGAAGATTAAGAGAGCTATTGCCCAGAGTCACATGGTGCTGGGCTGAGCTGCCGCCAGAGCCGGGGATCAAACCGTAAGCCCCGTGCTCCAGAGTCAGCTGCCCTGGCCGCTCCGCCACACCTCTATAAAACCTTTATAAAAATAGAGTAAAATGTAATAAATTATTTGAGGCCAAAATTACAAAATTCTAATTGGTAGAACCAAAGATAGGAAATTGCAATGGTTTAAGTCAAAACAGTGCTTAAAAGCACAGAGCACAAACTGTTTATCTGGTTGTGCTTGACCGGGGCAAAATTGTAAGTTAAAGACGACCGCGGTGGATCGCCGCCGAATACAGGGACCAGGTTTGGCCTGTTAAACAAAGTACCTTAAATCCGGTTTGCAGAGAGTTGCGAGGTCCTGCATTGGATGCGCCAAGCAGCAGCGGTTCGAATGAGCTGCTGGGTCCTGCGTTGGGGATGTGTTGCACTGTGGCAATTCTGATGCAAAGCGATGTGTCGCACTAGGATGGTTCTGCTTGAACCACAATTTGGGCTGGCAGTGCACCTTTAGGCCCACTTCCAAGGGCCCAGCACGAGTTCAGGTGCTGGGTTCAAAGTGGTTGGAGATTTTCTGTCCTAGAGGCTCTGATCAGGAGGTCAGTCAGCTAGTCCTTGGAGTCACTCTGCTGGTCCTGGGTTCAAGATGCAGGTCCAGTCCTTAACTAGGTAAGCAGGGCAACAGGGTAGTAGCAGTCCTTCTTGCAGAGCAGCACAGCAGTCCTTCTGAGTCTTCCACAGTTCCAGAGGTGTACTGAAGAGTTGGGCCTGAGGGTCCACTATTTATACCTCATGCCCACTTTGTAGTAGGAGAAGGTTCTGGAAAATTTCCTTTGAAGTCCTTGAAGTTTCCTGCCTCCCCTGCCCTATCTCCAAGCTCGCTGCATAAACAATGCAGTGGGGATAAGCCTCTTGCGTGAAGGTAGGGCACAGCATATTCAGTTGCAGGTGGGGCTGTGCCCAGCTCCACCCCCTATCTGCCAGTTGATGGACCATCCAGGCACAATTAATCCCTCTTTTGTGTGGCTGTCAGGGAGGAATAAACTAAGTTCAACTGCCAACTACACTGAGTCATGTGACCAAGGAACTGGCTGAAGGCACCAAATAGGGCAGGTAAATCTCAACTTTCTAAAAGTGGCATTTTCAAAATAGTAACTCAAAATTCAAATTAACTATTAAAGAGGATTTTAATTAGAATTTGTCAGACACCAATCATGATATTCCTATCTGCACTCAATGGAATGTTTTCACTTATTAATGTAATAAGGGAACCCAATGTTATCCTATAGGAGCGGTATATCCACATGAGGGAAAAATGAACTGTCTAGTAGGAATACATAAAACCAACTGCCAGCTACACCCAGTCATGTGACCCAGGATCAGGCTGCAACCACCAAATGGTTAGGACAAGAAAATGCCAACTTTCTAAAAGTTAAATGATAAATGTTGGTTTTGATGCACTCAGATAATTATTAAAGTTCTAGAATGATGTTTTACGTACTTTTGAATCTTAGTGGGCACTCAGTGAGGGGGCTCTAACCCAGCCCCTAATATGCACATTTTGGATTTCTAGAACCGCTGTTCTAGACACTGTGTGCACTACAAAGTCCCCAATTGGGGTTTCTTCCTAATACTACTTGTATAAACATCATCAGTTGTTGCAGAAATCAAGAATACAATGAAATGATATACAGAAAGCAGTAAAACATGCAAATGGGTTCAAATTAAATGGCTGTAGTCCAAAGAATTATGAAGCGAAGGCAAAGTGCTTGTTCATGATTCATCCATGTAAATGGTGATCTTTTATTTTCTTGAGGCTTAACAAATCAATTCAACCCAATGCATCTCGGGCCGATACAAAAGCCTTTCGTCAGGGGTATCTACAAACAAAAATACATGATTTTTAGCCATGAAACTGATAGAAGTCAACTGCTACTTAAAAATAACCTCATATTGTGAGGGACATCAGATAATCAATTGCAAGTGAAATTTGGTCCAACCAATTGTGAATAGATTAGTTGATACGAGAAAATGAAAGACAAGTGAAGCTAGGGAAATAATATTAGTGCTTGCCCCGCATCAACCTCCAGTTAACTTTTGAGACTACTTAATCAAGTGCCACCAAAGGAAAGAAAATCTGTGAGCTAAACCAGAGTGAAAAAACAAAAGTGCTGAAATTAGTATAAATCATGTTTGGCATGATAAACAAAGTCGACTTGCCTTTGCATTAAGGAATCTGAACATGTGAAAGTCAACTACCAGGGGGAGAACATGCATCCATCTATGATAGTTAAGACATTTTCTAAGTGCAAAAGCTGAAACCAAACTCCAACCTTTCGACATTCGGTAACCAACAAGTGTGATGAACGTAAGACGTAGTTCAGCCTATGGTATAAACAGATGCCGGGTTCATAACTGGTAGAAAAGAGGCAAAGAGAAGAAACAAAAGGGTCCAAAAACACAGTCAGGAATTGTTGCGATAAAGCGCAGCATTTAGAATGTGCATTGTGACATGCTCTTCAAGCCTACAAATGTTCAATCAGTACTAACCTCGTGGTTCCCAACTCAGAATGCTTGCGTGATTGTGTTCCATGCAAGTGCCTCAGTAACGCGGATGTGGGTGCACCATGTTATGTCAATTATGAAAGTGCGCACTGGGTAAAATACGTGCCTCAACGTGAGTGGATAAAAGGAAAGGAAAGAAAGAATATCTGATCTAGAATAACAATAAAGTTTCAGACAAATGGCAAGCCATTTTAGGAATTGTGATTAAAAATCTGACCTTACCATTAAACAGGGCTTTTAATTACAATTCTGTAGACACCAAACTCGACATGTCCAACTGCTCCCAATTGGAAGCTACAGCTTAATAAATGTAATAAGGTAACTCCAATGTTATCCTATGAAAGAGAGGTCTTGCAGAAGTGAAAAATGAATTTAGGAGTTTTTCACTACTAGCATATGTAAAACTTACAAGTACATGTCCACCTTTTTAAATACACTGCACCCTTCACTATGTGCTGTTTAGGGTCTACTTTAGAGGTGGCTTGTATGTATAAAAAAAAGGATGTTTGGGCCTGGCATGAGGTTTATCTTTCCATGTCAAAATGGCTTTTTAAAACTGCCCACTGAGGCTTCAATGGCAGGCCTCAGACATGTTTAAAGGGCTAATCAAGTGGGTTCGTACAATCAATGCTGCAGACCCACTAGTAGCATTTAATTAACAGGCCCTGGGTAAATGTAGTACCCCTTTTGTAGACTTATCAGTACATTAAATATGCCAATTGGGTGTAAGCCATTTTCAGCATAATTAAAGTTGAGATTGCAAGCACTTTAGCATTGGTTATCAGTGGTAAAGTGCACAGAGTCCTAAGAATAGCAAAAATTAGGTCAGCAAAACCAGGAGGATAGAAGGCAGAAAGTTGGGTGGAAACCAAGCCAAGAATGTCAGGTCCAACAATACCCTTGTTCTTTTTGATATTTGCATGTATTTTCTTTTATTTCCTTTTTTCAGAATGCAGTATAGAATTCATTGTCAAATGTCCACCTGATGAAGGACCTCGGATCAAAATGGACTGGGGAATGTTGATGAAATAGGAGGATGAAAAATCAATGTCAAGGAAAGTGCATTTTGGCAATCTGCAAAATGAATATAACTACACATTTTGGACAATTGATGATGGTTGCACATTGTCTTTTTTTTTTTTTTAAAGCTACTGCTTAATAAGAAGGTTGGAATTCAAGAAAGTTTGATTGATTGGATGAACATTAAATCAGCAAAGCTGTGCACTTGTAGGATCAACCTGTGTGCTGATCTCTGATTTGTAGCATTCACATTCTTCCCAAACATTTTAGTTTCAACTTTCATAGAAAAAGGATACCTTGAAAGATTTTCTAAAAATGCCACCACTTGACTTAAAATATCATTACCTGTATAAGCATTTTATTTTGATAGTTTTTGTATTTTATTTTTTGCAGAAGGTGGACATTGCTAATGGGCATCACAATAAATCTCGATGTGTTTATCGCAAAATGAGGAATTCATAGCCCAACAAGCTTTAATTTTGTTCTGTAATGATTTGCCTGTCACCATGAAAATAAAAAATTGTATTCCGAAGTGCGATTGTTTCATGAAATCCACTCTTAAACAGTCTTTAGCTGTAAATGCAATTCCTACACAGCCATTTCAGTGTGAAAAATGCCAGTGCTACACAGTATAAGCAACATTTTCTTTGCTTGTAATGTGGCACAACCAAGTGGGCTGGTGCATACATTTGGGCATAGTATACAATTCGGTCTGTGAATTGAAAAGATGAGGCACTGCCACCCAAAGCTTTTCCTAAGGAATTCATCATCTTCCACCACCCTATCAAGGTCACTGTGGGACACTGCTTAGTGAGCATAAATGTACTGGACACAAATCAATTTGCCTGAAAAGACATAATGCTTAAAAAAGATACATAGGAAGCCCAGCGGGTCTTAAATTCTGCCAGTGGTTTCAAAAGACAACTCTAGTGTAAAGCCAAGCCAAGCAAACCATTACCAAAGAAAATGTTTGGATGAAGAGCCTGAGCCAGACTAACTGATACACTTTGAATAGTGCATGTTCATAAGATAGCAACTTACAGGATCTTAAAATACGAATAAGTAGAGACAACAGGACCGCCCCGTTTATCACTCAGCAACCAGCTCAGTCACAATTTAGCATGTGAAGATCACAGACAAAGATATAACCACCTGTAATTGTTAACAAGCATCACTAGACATGACCGACATGCACACAATGCTGGAAAGGAAAATATATGTTTGAAATGAAGCAGAGATTGAACACCACAGGTAAATTTACTACTCTACGTTTTTGCGTCGTGATAATTGAGGTACAATATTTTGTACAGGGATCTCCCACCCCACAGGAAGTGAAAAGTTAATAACAAGTTCTAAGAACAGGTGCTTAAATGTAACATTGTTGATTTCTTAAATGCTCAGCGCTGACGATAAACCACTTCACAGCATATGGAAGGAGAGAATATTAGAGGGAGACGTAATCGGAGGAGAAGAAGACAGCCAGCTCCTTTTAAAGCGACATTAGTCAAATTTCAGTCATTGATTATTATACCCGGAGTTTGAAGACTGGCGATGGTCGTCTTTCTTGTCTTTTGTGATCAATGTAGCAAAATAAAATTACTGCAGAGAACGGCAAGTGGAGGCTCACATAGTTTAGAGCCTATTTTTGTGCAGTGTATGGAAAGATAGCTGGACATGGTCTACAAAGCTGGAATCTTGTCTCTTCACATAGCTGAATTATGTGTTTCACAATTTACATTCGTTATTTTTTTTTTAATACTTGTACTTTTTCAATAAACATACACACAGGCTACACAATGCAAAGCATCTGGCACAGTTACAAGTAAGGGACCAATTTTTCAAAAATAGAGTGGAGGTGTTTGAGGAGTAGGGACGGGAGTGGGGCATTTAAGATTTTGTCCTCGCATCTTAGAGGAGTACAGTGCATGATGAAGGAGGGACAGGCTTTGAAAATTGAGCATCGTTCAGCAGTTTGGTTCTGAATCAGCAACACAGTGGGCCGCATTGCATAAAGTAGCTTCAGATATTTCTTTTTCATGAACTCCAGCGGAAACTGTGTTGTGTACAGATATTTAATGATCAGTTTTGAAAGGTATTTACAAGATATTGCACGCATACCAAGAGGATTAAAATGACATCAAGAATATCAAAAGTAGCATCCCAGAAAGGTGGAACCTGTGGCCATTCCCATGCCATGTGAAAAAAGGTGATATCTGAGATGGGCCTGTGGGTATATCTGTCCGATCTACCAGGGCCCATGGCATGTCATTTCACTGCATAAGGTATGCATGATGAATGGATTCGAATTGAATACCCTGTGTCTGGTGTGGACTGAGGTCACTTTGAACATATACATTAGCAAATGTATCTCTTACACTAACTGTGTCTGGGGAACTGTAGATGCCTGTTGCGGCTCGCAATTTTCACAGGCGGGTGGAGGTGAGGCGGGGGGGGGGTCGCGCAGGCGTTTCCTCGAGGATGGGGGCTGGGGGGGGGGGGTAAAATAAAAATAAAACTTACCTGACCTGTCCCGCGCCGCCTCTGCTCCTGGGCCGGGTCCACGTTTTCCTGCTCCTGAACAGGAACAGGCATGCTCCCTCCCCTCCTTTAAGACAATCACAACGCTGCAATGGCAGCGTTGTGATTGGTGCGGAGTCCCGGACAGCGCCCAGCCGGGCTCCTGTAGGGAGGCCATTTTCTCTTTGTAGGCTGCATGCAGCCTACATAGAGAAAATGTAGAGTGCGCAGGACTGCTTTGGTCGGCCCCAGGGCCGACCAAACAGTCAGGGTACTCAGAGTGGTGCAAGCCACTCCTCCCCGATCCACCCGCCCGCCCCCAACCAGGCATATCCTCCCGCCCGCCCCAATCAGGCATACCCCTGCCTTCTGCTTCCTTCATAAAATACCATTTTATTTTCTGCTTCTCGCACTGCGAGAAAGCAGTGGGGCGGCGCTCCTCCGCCCTAATGGAGGAGCTCCCCTGGTAGATGCTGGCCCACTGCAAACTGAGGAGAATCATTTTTGGAAAAGACTCCCTGGTTTGCCTTGGTAACGTTGCATTTTAACTGTCATGAAAAGTTTGGTCTATTCTATCAGTAAGAAGTCATACAATTGGCACTTATTCTACTATTGATTTCCATTAGGCCTAGGCAAAATTCCTTTTATGTGAGCGTAATCTCAGGCAATTTCTGGCATTTTGCTTTACGCTTGCTACAAAAATATCCCAAGATAATGCCATTACACCACATCATGCAATTGAGATTTCATTCAGGTGAAAATCCTATTGTGGAAACATGGGAACCATCCATATAAAACATGAGCAGCTGGGTGCATTTCATGTTAAAAAATAGTGCTAAATGTCATACTTGCATTTAGTGTAATAAAGCCTATTTTTTCTTAATTTTGGGGGATATTTCCATATGGTCAAATCCGGCAGCCAGTTTATCTAATTTATCATTAATGAATATTTAAATATAAATGCAGTCAGTAAGATCCACCGACTCATGTTTGTGAAAGAAACTCTAAATGAAACTGGTCGACCTGATCTGTATAACTGCCCTGGGAGTACGTGTAAAGCAGAGAGAATGTACGTCAAGAAATCTTTTCTCGAGTGGAGGACTGCAATTATGGAAGAAACTGAACTTGTGGAATCCTCTGTGAAATGTCACTCTCTAACCTTTAACACAACTGGTCTCTAACCCTATTTGCTCACAATTTTAAACGTCTGAGCGAAATCTGTTAACTAAATTTATACTGCATCTCACTTACCTTCCCCAAGGGGTGGAGTTGAGTTTTAAGCCCTTGTCCCTGTGACAATCATGGTATTCAAACCATGAAGCACATTGTTTCTTGCAATATATACAAACCTATGTAAGAAAATGCCTCTTTCTGCATGATCACCCCTATTTTTTTGACTGATTGCTTTTTTTTGTACTCTCCACTGGCCCTCTGCTAACCTGCCCCCAGGGCATGTGCTCCAACACCTAAAACATGTTTGAATTGACTAAATACTTAATTGGCACCCTTAACACACGATAAGTCCCTACAATATATAGTACTCCGTGTATCCAGAGCTTGTAAGTTAATTGCAAAGACTGCACAACTTATTGTTCTATCACTAAAGTGAAAAGGTAATACATGTCTACAGGCCTTACAGTGCAGTCTGGTGGTGCCGTTTTAAAACTATCCTTTCAGATCAGCTGTCCAACTGTCAAACACTGAGCATTTGACAAGTTCTTAAAATGCAATTAAAATAAAATTAAAAATTGCCGTTTTGTCTCCTCAAAATACACCTTTTTACAAGAAGGCCTAAACCTTCCTTTTTAATACTAATAAGTCACTTCTCAGGTAGGCTTTAAATGCAGGGTGCATGGTACTTAACTGTTGGACATGTTACTTAACAAACCCAGAATTTATGCCATAACAATTACTACAATTTGCTAAGATAAAATACATAAATTTGATACAATTACCAAACGACATTTAAAATACCTAAAACTGTTTAAAAATATAAAAATATCAATAACTTTCACAATATAGATCTCTTTATGACGTTATCTAAAACAACACAACTTTCAAATAAATGAGCTATACATGGGCTCCCACTCTTTGGTGTCAAATATGTTTAAAAATACAAATAGGGTTATGAAGCTGAAAACATATTGCATACATGAAAAATGTAATGTTGCCAAAACAATATGTGCATGATTATTCTTTAAAGAGTTAAAGGAATCACAAGGTTTTAGACGCTGCAAAAACGCATGGAGCTGATAAAACTACTGTCTCACTGGGTATACCAATAGCTATTGAAAGAGTCGACTCTTATGGCTAGCTCTTCCTGTCACGCCACCCCACCCCTTTGGGGTACCAGAACAAGCAATGTTCTCATGAGTGATAGACCATAAGACAGACACTTTTCAATAGGAAACTAAAAAAATTCTTGCACAGGATGAGACAGAACCTTGACCAAATTTGTACAAAGATCCACTATGGCGGTGCAAAACATTATGGTTAAATATAAAACCTACATAGGCAGGGCAAACACTTGAAACAAGAATAACATCCGTTCCTCCAGCCCTTTTTGGCTTACTATGTCTGGAAATGATTTGTCAATTCATCTCACTATTGACTACTCGAAGTTCAAATGCTTTTATGATATACGTATTCGAGCAAATGTTGACAGCATAGAGTACCTGAGTTATTAGAGAATACACAGAGGCACATTTAAAGTGGCAATGCCGGAATACCATGGGATCTTATGGCATAACTAGCGTGTTCCTTTGTCCACCCAGCCCCTGTTTCAACTTAGAAACTAAAAATGTATGCATCTGTTATCGAAATACACCCTTGTCCAAATCTAGGTCTGAGCGCTCTATCGTTTTTGAAGTTCTCGCGATTTTCCAGACTAAATAGATATATGATGCCACTGCCAGGTAGGCTTCCTTCAAATCTTTTCTAATCTGTTTCTAGCAAAACCCAAGGGCGACCTCACATCGTCGAATGTTGTATTTTAAATCAAAAGACTAAGGAAATATCTTCCCGCTCTCAATGAGCTATCACATAACATAAACTGGGTGACTGTTTCAGGGCCACGCAGGGACAACAGCGTTTATCCGGCTTGTCATCATTGGCCCTGGGCCATGTTTTAGTGAAAAAACAGACCTGCAAGGTTCCAAATCAGAACCTGACATAGAGGCTATTTTTTGTCTGGGAGTATCAAATCCAGGTATGGCTGGAAGCGACGCTCTGTTTTTAGTTTCAAATGTTTTATCCAGAGGGTGCCCTGTCTTGCTTTTTCCATCCTCCTCACATACATGCAAAATTGCTCAGACATTTTATAAATTTATTAAAGCAAATGTATTCTCGTATTATCTTATGGTGCTGGGATTTTTGGGCAATAGTAATGTTTATAATTTACAGGTAGAGCAAAATAGGGTATTAAGATGAATCCTGGGTATCCCTGTGTACAGCCCACATTATATTGTTCATCAAGAGTTGAGTCTGAATTTTGTTGAGGACCATATAAAATGTGCACAATTGTTGCTTTTTACCTTTATATGGATTTATGAGCATGCTTTCCTCAACAAAAAAATAATTGAAGACTGTTGTGGGCTTTAGGAAAGAAGATTGCCTGTTTTTTGTTGTTAGTAAGTCTACCTCTGTTTACTTAGGTAGACCTATTTTTCTTGATCCGTTTTAGTTGAGGAAAGTGGACAAAGGCTGGCTTATTAAGAATATTTTGGCTGTTAGAGTCAATGAAAGGGAAGTAGTAGAGCTCTTGAAACCTTCCTTACAAGATTGTCCTTATTCAGACATCGGCAGGTCCAGAGCCTTATTTATACTGGGTACCCAATTACTGGGAGAGGCCACTTTTGACCATCTTTTGGCAAGGCTATGATAGATGGTAAATGTGCTTCCTGCTAGGGCAATGTTACAGGAGGAATTTGTAATCACTCTGGTGATGGCACTTCAGCACACACTCTGCTGCATGTTTTATGTTGTTTGTAAATACTATCAGCCTATGTCTCAAATTTTTCGTTTAATTTCTTAAGAAGAACCAATTTAGGAGGTGAAAGCCGGCACTAATATTTCTGCAGTTAATGGTTGTCCGGAAGTGTGCTTGACAGTGAAGCTTTTTTCTAAACCTGTTATCAGGCACCGTAATACTTAAAATTTTAAGGCTTGAGGTTTTTTTTTTATTGAGAAGTTACCCTTGAGACTATACTCATGTAATCATTTATAATTGCTATTTTTTTTTTAACCTATTTTAGGTTGTTAGAAAGGATTATTTTTGATATTAACTCATTGATGCTTTCATGATTATTTTAAAATGCTCGAATAGAGATGAATTTTGACCTAGACGCACATCCCAGTGAAACTCTGCTCAAACCCGGTTAGGTGTAGCACTCGTAGCAGGCACTTGCTCTGAAATGCCTGCAACTTTCAAGCAGTGCCAACAATTTCAAATGAAAAAAAATAGACTAATGCATTTAGAAAAAGACAAACTATTAAGCAAAAATACCACCAACATGATTAAAATTTGATCATGGGAATAAGAGTTATGATTTTTTAATGCAAAATGCACATAGACAAAGTAAAACATCAAAGTAAAGTTCCAATATGATTTAAGGACTACTAAAACGAAGAAGATGTCTGGTACACAAAACAGATCACCCCAGCCAAAATCTTTATCTTGCGACTTACTCTGTGTTTTGGAGGTACAAATCCTCCAATGGGGCCGGTTAAGGATTCATCAAATGTCTGATACCTCATCATTGAGCTCTGAAGCCTTTAGTATGGTGCCCAAGGCTCAAAGTGGGACAAACCAGGATTTCACAGTCTCCTAGGTTGCTTCATCCCAAAGAGACATCTGCCACCCCACCATGTTCCAATCATTAACTGTGAGACTTATTACTTTTTCTAGTTCTTACAATTCTGCTCTAGGGAATGTCTAGGAGAGGTAGCTAGCCATGGTTCTACAATACCAGATATATTCAGGGTGAAATCCATCTGAGCCAATTTTCAGTCTAACAAAAAGCTCCTAGTGGGACAAACCTGCTTTTCTGGCTTTCCTAGGGTGCGACCTCTGTGGCCATGCCTCAGGACCATCTCTGTTTCCCCAGAGGTGGACAAAATAACTACCCCACTTTTCTCCACCTGCTGAAAAATTATTTCTGGTTGTTCCTTAAGCCACCAAGTCCTCTAGGCAGGCTTATAGTCACCAAGTCGTTTTCCAGACAGGACTTTTGGTCAGCTGGGCCCTCATGGAGTAAGGTGACCTGCTTTTTGAATGCACAGAGCAGGCAAAGAGGAGGTGGTCAGCCATCTGGGCCTTAGAGAGCAGATCCAGTCTCAGGATGCTATCTAGAGTACTTAAGCTTTATGTCTTCCTGCAAGACCTTATTCGGATGAAGTCTTTTCTAGATTCAAGAATATTCTGAGTAGTTGGCAGTGAGGTGCCAGTCTTTCCCACCTAATCCTGTCCATTTTTTCATTCTACACTCCCCTCTTTTCACAACTCTTTCCTCCTAACTTTTCTGTAAATTTCCAGAAACACTGAATCCAAAATGGATAACCCCTTCTGCTATCTGAAGAAGCTTTCACATTCCCTAAACCACCCCCATCTTTAAGTGAGGTTTTCTCCTCTGTCAGGGAAAATATGATTTCTCCCCTGCTGGGATTGGAGTCAAAAAGTGTACTAGAGCCCTGGAAATGAATGGGAGTTGATCCTTTCATTTCCATTCAGCATCTCCAAGTCAAAAGAGGTAGCTTAAAGGCTGTTCTTTGTCCTGTGTGCTCTTACTCTTCCACTCCAACATGGTTGATCCCTTTTAAGTGGTCAGTTGGGGCAACACCCCTTCTTTCCCGGGTCTAAAGGCGAAGCCATTAGCCTCTTGAGAGCAAGGTTGTTAACTACTGCTAGGAATGTGTTTTGAGACTTTGGGGGAGAGATGGGTTGTTCAACTGGTTCTAACTCGTTTTTGGCTCAGACAGCACAAAATACATTTTTATAAAAGTTACTTTTCCACTAAAGTTATCAAAAATCTACTTTTGCCATGAGATTAGATATTGAAATTTGCATGGAAAATAATTTTGAGCAATTTTGCTAGCGTTTTTTAAGGAAAGCACTGGATTAAGAGTTTCTATGATACACAGGCTTGATTGTGGAGAGTATAGCTTCATATTAACATTGAAAACCGCTTTCGAATATATAATCACTGTGAGTGCACACTGTTTCTAATCTAATGTATAATGTGTCACTTTTTCAATATTAAGTACCCAGCCATGTGGGCTTACACAACACATTTTTAAAGATATGTAAAGAATAGGTTTTCCTAAATGACAAAGGCAATTCAAATTTCCATGTGTAAAGTGCAGCCACATTACTCGGGAGCAGGGGGCTGAAAAAATTGTTTGGGTATTTTTTTAGTTGATCCATTACTGATTAACTGTGCATTCCAGCTGCGATGGCTCGGATTGGGAGGGAGCCAATGATTTGAAGTACTTATTTTGCTAAAAGGTAGTAAAAATCACTTAAACATAAATGAAAATGCAGTATTGTAAATGGAATGTACAGCCATCTGGCTGCTCTTGTGAGAGGCCTCTTTCCTCTATGCCTCTTGTGAATCAATCAACACCTGAGAAATTAAGGACTGCCAAGTCCCTCTCCTTCTATGTTCAGATGATCCATTGGGTTTGGTAGACCACAGCTGTAAAAACAACAGTTGATGGACAGAATGCAGAACAATGTCATACATTCACCCCAGTACAGAGATCTGGGCCTAAATCCATCGTTTTTTTGCTCACCATGCCATTCCAGTTTGAACCCAGCCATATGCAAATCAGTCTTGACCCTGTGCCTCATGGGAACAGTCCAGCCCGAACTGCCAAGCCAGGTCCTCCCTGGACTGGAAACAAGCATCCTAGGAACGGTTTCGGGGTTTCACCCCTCTTCAGCCAGGATAGCTTGATTCCAGTGGCATGGAGAGCACGGGACCCACGTCTGGGCATACCCGTCCCACTCGGGGTGACAAATGCAAAAACAACAGTTGATGGACAGAATGCAGAACAATGTCATACATTCACCCCAGTACAGAGATCTGGGCCTAAATCCATCGTTTTTTTGCTCACCATGCCATTCCAGTTTGAACCCAGCCATATGCAAATCAGTCTTGACCCTGTGCCTCATGGGAACAGTCCAGCCCGAACTGCCAAGCCAGGTCCTCCCTGGACTGGAAACAAGCATCCTAGGACCGGTTTCGGGGTTTCACCCTCTTCAGCCAGGATAGCTTGATTCCAGTGGCATGGAGAGCACGGGACCCACGTCTGGGCATACCCGTCCCACTCGGGGTGACAAATGCAAAAACAACAGTTGATGGACAGAATGCAGAACAATGTCATACATTCACCCCAGTACAGAGATCTGGGCCTAAATCCATCGTTTTTTGCTCACCATGCCATTCCAGTTTGAACCCAGCCATATGCAAATCAGTCTTGACCCTGTGCCTCATGGGAACAGTCCAGCCCGAACTGCCAAGCCAGGTCCTCCCTGGACTGGAAACAAGCATCCTAGGACCGGTTTCGGGGTTTCACCCCTCTTCAGCCAGGATAGCTTGATTCCAGTGGCATGGAGAGCACGGGACCCACGTCTGGGCATACCCGTCCCATTCGGGGTGACAAATGCAAAAACAACAGTTGATGGACAGAATGCAGAACAATGTCAAACATTCACCCCAGTACAGAGATCTGGGCCTAAATCCATCGTTTTTTTGCTCAACATGCCATTCCAGTTTGAACCCAGCCATATGCAAATCAGTCTTGACCCTATGCCTCATGGGAACAGTCCAGCCCGAACTGCCAAGCCAGGTCCTCCCTGGACTGGAAACAAGCATCCTAGGACCGGTTTCGGGGTTTCACCCCTCTTCAGCCAGGATAGCTTGATTCCAGTGGCATGGAGAGCACAGGACCCACGTCTGGGCATACCCGTCCCACTCGGGTGACAAATGCAAAAACAACAGTTGATGGACAGAATGCAGAACAATGTCATACATTCACCCCAGTACAGAGATCTGGGCCTAAATCCATCGTTTTTTGCTCACCAAGCCATTCCAGTTTGAACCCAGCCATATGCAAATCAGTCTTGACCCTGTGCCTCATGGGAACAGTCCAGCCCGAACTGCCAAGCCAGGTCCTCCCTGGACTGGAAACAAGCATCCTAGGACCGGTTTCGGGTTTCACCCCTCTTCAGCCAGGATAGCTTGATTCCAGTGGCATGGAGAGCACGGGACCCACGTCTGGGCATACCCGTCCCACTCGGGGTGACAAATGCAAAAACAACAGTTGATGCACAGAATGCAGAACAATGTCATACATTCACCCCAGTACAGAGATCTGGGCCTAAATCCATCGTTTTTTTGCTCACCATGCCATTCCAGTTTGAACCCAGCCATATGCAAATCAGTCTTGACCCTGTGCCTCATGGGAACAGTCCAGCCCGAACTGCCAAGCCAGGTCCTCCCTGGACTGGAAACAAGCATCCTAGGACCGGTTTCAGGGTTTCACCACTCTTCAGCCAGGATAGCTTGATTCCAGTGGCATGGAGAGCACGGGACCCACGTCTGGGCATACCCGTCCCACTCGGGGTGACAAATGCAAAAATAACAGTTGATGGACAGAATGCAGAACAATGTCATACATTCACCCCAGTACAGAGATCTGGGCCTAAATCCATCGTTTTTTTGCTCACCATGCCATTCCAGTTTGAACCCAGCCATATGCAAATCAGTCTTGACCCTGTGCCTCATGGGAACAGTCCAGCCCGAACTGCCAAGCCAGGTCCTCCCTGGACTGGAAACAAGCATCCTAGGACCGGTTTCGGTGTTTCACCCCTCTTCAGCCAGGATAGCTTGATTCCAGTGGCATGGAGAGCACGGGACCCACGTCTGGGCATACCCGTCCCACTCGGGGTGACAAATGCAAAAACAACAGTTGATGGACAGAATGCAGAACAATGTCATACATTCACCCCAGTACAGAGATCTGGGCCTAAATCCATCGTTTTTTTGCTCACCATGCCATTCCAGTTTGAACCCAGCCATATGCAAATCAGTCTTGACCCTGTGCCTCATGGGAACAGTCCAGCCCGAACTGCCAAGCCAGGTCCTCCCTGGACTGGAAACAAGCATCCTAGGACCGGTTTCGGGGTTTCACCCCTCTTCAGCCAGGATAGCTTGATTCC
This sequence comes from Calotriton arnoldi, assembly GCA_963921515.1. NCBI lineage: Eukaryota > Metazoa > Chordata > Amphibia > Caudata > Salamandridae > Calotriton > Calotriton arnoldi. The sequence goes on along the minus strand of CAWUFW010001363.1, from coordinate 331,817 downwards.
AGTGGCATGGAGAGCACAGGACCCACGTCTGGGCATACCCGTCCCACTCGGGGTGACAAATGCAAAAACAACAGTTGATGGACAGTATGCAGAACAATGTCATACATTCACCCCAGTACAGAGATCTGGGCCTAAATCCATCGTTTTTTTGCTCACCATGCCATTCCAGTTTGAACCCAGCCATATGCAAATCAGTCTTGACCCTGTGCCTCATGGGAACAGTCCAGCCCGAACTGCCAAGCCAAGTCCTCCCTGGACTGGAAACAAGCATCCTAGGACCGGTTTCGGGGTTTCACCCCTCTTCAGCCAGGATAGCTTGATTCCAGTGGCATGGAGAGCAGGGGAACCACGTCTGGGCATACCCGTCCCACTCTGGGTGACAAATGCAAAAACAACAGTTGATGGAGTGAGCTAAAGAATGATGATGGATTAAACCCAGATCAGTTGACTGGGGGTGAGTGTTTGATTAGCTCAGACGCTCCGTCCATCATCCCCTTTGGGACCACAGCTGTAGCCATTTTGTCACAGTAGCATTATACCACCAAGTCTGGGACCCGTCTTTCAAGGTTTTTAATCCCTTTTTGATTGTTCACTACCTAGGAGTAGGTAGAAGAAATGTTTGTGGGCGATTGAATGCCACTTCAGTCACACCTTTGGAGAGTAATTGGACATTAGCTAGCTAAGTACTCGTTCCCACTCCTTGATCATCTCTGCCAAGTAGTACTTAATTTGTGTATAAAAAAATAAAGAATGCCAGGGACCTTGTCAGGAGGCCACTGCAGCCTACACCATCCATTGCCCCTGCCAGCACCTCCAGTGACAGAACCAACAAAACTCCTAATATCACACCCCACAAGTGTGACAATTCAGACTGTTCCAGGCCCCAAAAACTATAAGAATGACTTGGGCAGCAGGTATTAGTCACTTTTAATTAAATATTGAATTAATAAACAACTGTTGTTGTGTTCATTTCTAATTTAGACCAACAGTGCCACCGTGTGGCAGACTGTCATAAGTGCCGGTGTTGACCATTAAATGCCTGTGCCGACCACTGCTTAAATTAAGCACTGCTGTCAAGATTTCAAGCAAAATGGAAGATTTGGATGTGAATGCTCTTATGGTGTCCGTGCAGAGGATGGAGCTGGATGCTGTATGTTCTTCTGGCCAGTGTTATAATCTCAGAATGTCCAGATTTTGTCCTTTGTGTGGGCTTTGTGAGCAGAATAAATGTGCAAGTATGCCCCCGAATTGTATCAGTTAGTGAGCCTGAATTCTTGTACAATGTAGTGTTCTGTAGCCCACATGATTTAATGGCTGTAGGACTACCAAACGAGAATATTGAATTATCATTTGGTAAAATACTGGTATCACGTGATGTGATTGTTTTTTTCTTTTTACTTTTAAGGACTTTTTTATGATGTACAAGCATTGTATTGGTATTTGCCAATGTAGAATTTCTATGCAATTTTGTTGATGGACCGTGTGATTATGCAATATAAATATTATATGATGATAGTTACTGCTGTCTTCATTCCTCTGTTGCTCCTCTAGACCATAATCGCTTCCACTGGATATACAATTGTAGCAGTGCTTTGTGTGAGACTCAGAAATGTTTTTATTTGCACTTTTTAAATCTCTCTCTTATCTCTCCTTTACCCTAACTGTCCTGGTCTGTGGCTTACACTGCTTTAAGTAATTGTGTTTCTTTTACTCCCAGATTGGAATGAGCTCTGACATCCCTTGAAATCCGGTCTGTACTCTGTTAAATTGTTGACACAAAATAAAATACATGCAGTTTAGCGACCAGCATTTCTAACTGAAACAAGTTTAGGGACGCCCAATCAAAAGGACTACTATCAATATCAGGAAATGCTCCAAAAGACCGCAGCATGAACCGTTTCTACATGGAAGACTGCTGTTCAGCCAGATTGCTGCTGGGAAGTGCATCAAAAACCCAAAGGCCCTATAGCACCAAAGGTTGTAGTATTTGCAGTGGCAGCCCCTCCGCTAAGGCGGGGGAGCATTGCCACACTGCTTTTTGCAGTGTAAATAAAGGAAAAATAAAATGATAATAACTCAATGTTATCATCCTTTTATTTTTTCCTGCTGCAGCAACTCTGCGGGGCGGGGCTGCTCTGCTCAGAGAGCAGGGGGATAAGTGGTGGGCACTCTGTAAGTGCGCATTAATATTTGACCGACCATCTTGTGCTGGCCAAACAGCCATGCGCACTTTGCATGTTCTTCACCCAGGCTGTATTACAACCTGGGTGAAGAACATGCCCAGGCTCCCAGTCCACGTCTGAGCGCCGAACCATGGCACTCAGACCAATCATAATGCTGCATTGCAGTGTTATGATTGGCTTTGGGGAGCCTGGGTGCATCTTGTTACGGGTAGACATGGAGAGATGACGGAGGAGGGACGCGGCGAGGAGGTAAGTTTCTTTTTCTTTTTCTCTACCCCCTTCCCTACCCCGCCCTCCACCTCGACACCCCCGATCTGTGCCAGCCGCCACTGAGTAGTTGTCTTTTAGGAGTGGCGTTATGATTACTGATAGTGTGCTACCTGGAAATTCAATGGGACATACCACGTGAGAAGGGGAGATGGAGAGGCTTCTTGAGATCAGGAGTAAAAACTTGACCTAATTTCAGAGTTAGTGATAACTTCCCATTTTAGATAGTTTTATTTCAAGAATTCTTCAGATAATGGTTGAATTAAATCATAAAAGTAGAAGTTTAACAGATGTGCATAATTTGTGACAGGGTAGTGCTTGCAATTACTCACATGGCTGTCATATTCTCATGTGTATGTTACGCAACAATTGGTGCATTTCGGGGCCGGGACGAAGAGAGTGGTTTCTAGGGTCTTTCCCCTGTACTCAGATATATATCCTCAGTACTCAGTTGTATTTTGAGTCTCATGATTTTAGTTGTTAAGGGTTCTTTGTTGTGAGTCCCGCCCCCCTTCCTCAATAAATATGTTTGCCGGGTAGAATGCCTTTTTTACATTGCTTATTGTAGCGTGTAAAGAGTATGTCCCAATCCTACCTGCCATTGGTTGTCCATTTCTGGCAACTCCTGTGTCTGTGTTTTTGGCTTTGTGCCTCGCTGTATTAATGTTTCATGCCTCAATTGGAATCAATGCCTCACTTGCCCAGTGCATTTCTGTCCCAAATCTGTGAGTGCTGGCTTGTTCCTGTGGGTTATTTTCCCTGTCAGAATAGTAGCATGTGAAATCCAGATTATTCAAGCACAGTTTTGCAAATGTAACAAACTGTACAAGTACAAAACTTCGAAACAAAGGTTTGTGAAGGAGATTTTGCCTGCATGAGAGTTCTCAGGAATTGGGGATTTTACTCTTGCAAATGACAAAATAAAATATCTCCTCGTTTCGCCATATTACGACCAGGTTTTCCCTGGTCTTAAATTTGGCGCTGCCACCCTTGTAAATAGGGGGCAGCGTCAAAAACAATGGGTGTTGCAGCGGAACGCCCACTGCAACACCCATTGCCCACCCCTTTCACGCTAAGTGTAGCTAGAAAAGGGGCCTTATTTACAAAGGGGCGTTAAGCCACGTTAAGTGGCTTAATGCCGCCTTGTAAATAAGGTGAAACCCCTATCGCCACAGGAATGTTGTTAAAAGTGACGCTCCAGTGGTGATAGGGGCTTTTAAAATATGCCCCTAGATGCCTTACGATGGCTGGCTTCAGTCTGCCTCGCTTTTCCACCCAACATTAGAACCCAGCCATGGTTCATCACACTATGGAAACACTTAAAGGCACGTCCACTCCGTCTATTCTTGGAAAAGGTCAGAAGCATTTCTTTTAGCATGCTTCCAGTTACTCTGCCTTTCTCTTTTCACTCCCTGTGCCTCTTCCACCTCAATGTGATCTCTTGGCATGCTCCTCCACTTCATTTGCAACTCTCTCGGTTATCTAACCACCCTGTTAAGTTCTAATTCATTTGATCGTAATTGTTTTTAGTGTATATGTAAAGTGCCTATATGCCTGCAATTGTTAGTACACTATATAAAACTGTTAAATGAATAAATAAAAAATAAATATCATCCACATCTGCTTGCCCCACAGCTGTAAGGTATGGGAAAATAATGTATTTTGGGAGAAAGACCTCAGTGCAGGCAAATAATTTATAAAAATATAATACTTCTACCTCTCAAAATAAGTGAAATATGGAAAGGTGTACACTACGATATCCACTAATGGTAACGAGGTGTAATCACATACATTAGTAAGTATCTTGCAGTTAGGAGCAGACACTGGCGTGCATAATTTATACGTGGATCGAATGAAATGCCTATAAATATCCAGTGATTAATTGCGCTTTTATCTGTATAAACTGTGCCCTCCGACAATGAGAAGGTGGGAACAGAGTACTTCACATGAAGCTGTTTAATGCCCCCCCCCCCCTCCCCGCCCGGCACTTAAATTCGGCAATTTTGATGAAGTACTTACTCTTTACTTTCGCACTTAGGGCAGAGGTAGATACGCTTCAAGAAACCATGCCCTTTAACCTTTTGCTGCTTCCCGTTTAGGAGTCTATCAAATTTCAATCGAAAGGACGATTTATGGCACGAAGCCAAAATTACACTAATGTAGGCTGTACCAATTTATGAGCGACTTGGATTCCAGAACACAAATTACAAAGCAATGAAGCACATTAAACATTGCATTTATATTTCTGAACTCTCCCTCCAGATACAGAAGCGGATGCGCTGCAGCTGCTTTAAGTTAAGTAGATGTAAGACCAATTACCTTCTTTAGGTCAGGATCCCTGTGTCTTGCCATCACCTGCTTTGGTAATTGCCCTGATATTTATTGTGAATACACTTCTTTTATGGACACTGGTCTTAGACACTATTCACAAAAGATGGAATTATCGGATTGTAAGAAATTGAGTTGTTGATAAGGTGGGGGGGACCTCATTCAGGTACAACCACAATCCTTTTCAGGGTGAACCACTAAAATCTAAAAAATTCACCTGTGCTTAACCCTTGGCAGAAAAGTGGTGGTTGCTTTTGATGTGAAGAACAGGTCTCACCGGAGCTTCTCATTGGTAGTCGTTGTGGTCAGTAGAGTTTTGGCACACACGTGCTTGTTTGTATTCACAAGGAGCCCAAACTACAGGATTTTTACATTTTCTCCAGGAAAAGTACACTCTGATTCCAGCCATGGGTCCAGGACTTGGGGAGGCACATCTTGGGGTTCAGGGACTCACTCCAGCAGAGGCCAGCAGTGATCAGGCAAGTACCAGTTGCAGCATGTCAAATGGGCAGTTGCAGGGAGGCCTCTGAAGCTTCTTGTGGTCCTGTAATTGATGCAAGAGGTCAGCCAATTCGGAATCACTCTGGTTAGCCTGGGATGAAGGAAAGCCAGTGCAATCTTCCTTCTTGGACAGCAAGGTAGTCTTCAAGCAGCAGGGCAGTTCACTGGCATCAGGGCAGTCCTTCTTCTGAATCTTCCAAAGGTCCAAGAGTGTTCTCTAGAGTTGCCTTGGAGGTCCAATATTTATGCTTGGTGCAAGCCTTTGTGCAGTGGGACTCCCGTCCTACCTCCACATCTCTTTCTGGAAAGCTCCTCCCCTTACCCTGTCAAGGTTCCTAAATGTCTGGGGTGACAAAATGCAGGATTCCTTTGTGTGGGCAGGAGGCAAAGCCATTTGAAGTTTAAAGGGGGGCTGGGTACAGCCCATCTCCTATCATCCTACCAGGATGGCCCATCCTGTCCACATCTAGCTCCTGCTGTATTACTGCCTGGAAGCACTACACAAACCCCAACAGCAGAACCATTCAGTTATGTGGCACAGGACACTGGTAGAAGATGCAAAAGATTGGGAAGAGAAAATGGCAACTTTCTAAAAGTGGCATTTTTAGAATTGCGACTTAAAATCTGACTTTACTGTTATAGAGGATTTTAAATTAAAATTAATTTGAGTCTAAACAGCATATTTCTATCTGCTCCCAATTTAAAGTCAGCACTTATTAAATGTAATCAGCAGTTTTTCACTGCCAGGACATGTACATCCTAAATACACTAAATCTACTTTTTATATAGCATGCACGGTTAGAAATTGGGGTTTCTAGATGGCAGTGATATGCACGCTGTCCAAGTAGGGACCCTTCCTTCTAGCCAGGTTGCGGGAGTTACACACCCAAGATAACCCCTTCTCTCCTCATTGGTAGCTAGGCACGAGCAGTCAGGCATATCTCAGAGGCAATGTGTAAAGCATTTGTATATAAACACAGTAACACTGTGAAAACACTACACATGGATACCACACCAGTTTAGAAAAATAACCAATCTTTAGCTAAACCAAACATGAACAAAACAACAAAAATCTAACATACATAAGTAGAAATATCGATTTTTGCCCACACCGCGGTGATTAGTTGGTTTTTCAACCGCACAGCAGGCTTGTGGCTGGAAAAACAGCACTGAAGGTGCGATGTGTGGATTGTCAGCTCTTGAGGCAGCCAAACCTCCTCCAAAGGCCCATAACTGGAGTTGGCACCACTTGGCAGGTCAGAACTCCCAGAAGAGGAGATCAGAGGGGCTGGAGATGAAGTCTTTGATGGCTTTGAGACTTCCATCAGGAGGCAAGCACACACAAGCCCTTGGAGAACTTGGAAAGCAGGATTCAAGAAAGTAAAGTCCAGTCCTTTCACTGCTCACAGATAGAAGCAGCAACTGCAAGCCAACCAGCAAAGCAACACAGCTAAGGCACAGTACTCCTCCTGACAGCTCTTCAGCTCTTCTTCTTGGCAGAGTCCTCAATCCAGAAGTTTTCTAAAAATGTGGGGTACTGGTCCAATACTTATACCCCTTTCTGCCTTTGAAGTAGTCATACTTTAAAGGATACTTTTGTAGTGCACAGATTCTGCCTTTCCCTGACCCAGCTCCAGACACACTACAGGGGGATGGAGACTGCATTGTGAGGAGACAGGCACATCTCTATTCAGGTGTTAGTGACAATTCCTCCCACCACTCTAGCTCAGGAAGGCCTATCAGCCTAGTGATGGACAATCAGGATATGCAGGGCACACCTCAGCTCTCTTTGTGTGACTGTTTAGAGTGAATGCACAAACAGCCCAACTATCAGTCTAAACCAGACTTGGATTCCACAGGCAGGCAGAGGTACAGGATGGTAAAGCAAGAAAATGTGCACTTTCTAAAAGTGCCATTTTCAAACACACAATTTAAAAACCACCTTCACAGAAAGATGTGTTTTTAAATCCAGAGTTCAGGGAACCCAAACTCCAAATCTCTATCTGTTCCCAATTGAAATTTAACTTGTAAGGTGTTACAAGGCAGCTTCAATGATAACCTATGGGAGGGACAGTCCTTGCAATAGTGAAAAACGAAGTTAGCAGTATTTCACTATCAGGACATATGAAACACACCAGTACATGACCTACCTTTCACATACACAGCACCCTGCCAATGGTGCTACCTTGTGCCTACCTTAGGGGTGCCTTACATGTAGTAAAAGGGAAGGTTTGGGACTGGCAAGTGGGTGCATTTGCCAGATCAACATGGCACTTTAAAACTGCACTTGCAGACACTGCAGTGGCAGGCCTGAGACATGTTTACAGGTCTACTCATAGTGGGTGGCACAATTAGTGCTGCAGGCCCACTAGTAGCATTTAATTTACAGGCCCTGGGCACACACAGTGCACTTTACTAGGGGCTTACCAGTAATAAAATAGGCCAATCATGGATAACCATCTGAAGGGGACATAGCGATAGACAGGCCACCTTTGTTAAGTCAAATACCACTAACAGAATAACCTTCTACCAGCGCACAAGCGCAAATGTTCACATATATGGTATTTTTAGCTACCAGCCAGGCAGCCAACAACCAATCTGAAAAAGACAAGGGAAAACAAGGAGGAGCCAAAGAAAAAAACAGAGAAAGACAGGAGGAACTTACACAGACAGGTGAAAGTCTAATCATCAATATATCAAGAACTAATTTAACCACAGCACAACTAGCAATTCCTAATAAAAGGGCTGTCATTCGCATCATCATGTCACTGCAACTTAACGGGAAGTGAGATATCCTTCTTTAAATGTATCAGGAACATAAGTTTGAAATATTTCTTAAGCACTTTGGATCCTACCACACAGATTCACGCAGAACCTGAATATAAGTAATCAAAAACCAAGAGCACATTCATGGATCCCATCACCCACAAATCATTGGATTCATTTGAACTACTGGTGAAGAATGACTTTAAAACTTTGAAGTATGATGCTAGATGCTACAGGGACCTAACCAATAACGAGTGGAGCACTTTGAAGGTTTTAAGAGCAAATGCTGGCATCACATTTCAACCAGCTGATAAAGGGGGTGCACTTGTATTTATGGATACTAAATATTATGTGCAGAAAGTCAACACTCACGAAAATTGTACCAACATGTATATACAATTGGAAGCAGATCCCACGGAAACCTTTCAAATCACCTTCCAGGAGATTTTGATTAAAGCAGAAGATTTGGAGTGGATAAGTGACCAAACAAGAATGTATCTATTTACCAACACCCCGCAGACCTCAACTCTACATGCTGCCCAAAATTCATAAACATCCAAATGAACCACCCTTTCATCCCATCGTTTTTGTCTGTGCTCTATACATGAAACAATTGGTTGGTATCTGGATTATTTCCTTCAACCGTTTGTGCAACAACGGCAATCGTATATCAAAGACACAACAGCATTCTTAAACACCATGTCACAAGTACCCACGGAGGACATTGCAGAGTGGTGGCACTGCACGATAAATGTTAATGCTTTGTACACATCTGTCCCACACGAGAAAGAATTGGAAGCTTTGGAATGGTCCTTACTGAAACAGGAAGAAATAGGTGCAAATAAAGTCTTTTTGTTGGAACTTTTGCACTTGGCTTTATTCCAGAGTTATTTCCAATGGCAAGATAGGTAATTCCTTCAAAGGAATGGAACTTCGATGGACTTTCCCAGAGCTCCATCGTACGCCAACATCTTTATGGCTTAGTTTGAACATGATCACGTGCTTCAAGATGCCGATTGGCAGCAGCATGTTATGGTTTACAAACGTCTAATTAATGACATTTTCCTCATATGGAAAGGGAGTGTTGAAGACATTGGAACCAAACATCACTTTACTGAATGAAAGAAATGATCACATCAAATTCACGCATCAAATTCACAAGCAGCAAATTTAATTCTTAGATGTCTTGATTACATTGACTCCAACAGGTGTCCAAACCAATGTGTACATCAAAGCTACCAACAGAAACAACAGTTTACATTATCAAAGTTTTCACCAGCCAGCTCTGAAAAATCACTTGCCATTCTCACAATTCCTAAGGCTGAACAGAATAATTTCTGACCCCCAGGACCTGTCAATAATGAATCAGAAATCCGAAGCTCAATTTAGACACCGGGGCTATCCACCTGAAGTACTGGAACAGTCATTAAGCAGGGTAGATTTCTTGAAAAGGAAAAACTTGTGAACCAAAACAAAAAGGAAGGAAATATTTAGAATGGTATGTTTTCTCAAATATACCACCAAAGCTGGTGTCATTAAATCAGTCATCAATAAACAATGGGAAATTCTGCAGAATGAGCCGGATTTACAGGGATTATTCACCAACAAACCCTTGTTTACATAGTGTAGATCTAAAAACTTCAAGGAAATTTTCTCCACAAAAATCAACAGCAAGAACATAACCACAAAGTAACACAGAGATGTTTAATTTGCATACATTGCAACAATATTATCCCAGGAAACAAGATAACACATCTCTCAAGAGGCACTACTTTTCAACTGAGACATCTAGCAAACTACGACAGCAAGAACGCCATTTATGCACTAAAATGTCCATGCGGGAATCTTTAAATGGGAAAAACAGAGAGAAAAATTAAAATTGGCATTGCAGAGCACAAGATTAACATCAGGAATACCACCAAGACTTCAAGCATAGCCATGCATTGGGTAGAAGAGAAGCACAACATGGCACACTTATGGTGAAGTCGTCACTTTGAAAGCCGGGCATGGACATTCAAAAAAGGCTTTCGCAGGCAGAGTTTTATTGGATCAAGAAACTGGACATCATACATCCTGGCGGGATGAATGACAAATTAGAATATGCGTGCTTCTTGTAAACATAATAAGGGAACATGCACTGTATATGGGTTTATAATTTCAAACCCAGGAAGAGAATACAATCTCCACGCAGGGCAAGTTATAAATGTTATGCTGTTTCGATTTTTTGACATATTGTTTTCTTTTTCTTAAATTTAGCTATGTTTTATGTTCTGCAATAGAACTACATAGGTTACACATTAGATTGGTTGCTTCGTATAAGAAGCCCTGCAGATTTTTTTCTATTGTCAGGGGAAGGGACCTTTAAACTTCTCCAGCTTTCAGCAAGGCGTATGCACATAGTTTACGGCGGGCCATTAAGGGTTAATACTAGCACAGGGGCAAACACTTCCACTTTCAAACTGTGATGATGGGCAGCAGCAAGTGAACATGCCGTCTGTGTCCACTTTTCACAGTAAGCACGGTGTTAGAAATGGGGTTTCTGGTTGGCTAGGGTATGCACCTAAACCAGGCAGATCCCACCACTCCTAGTCAGGGCAAGAGAGTTGCACACCGAAGATAACCCGTGCTCACCCCCTCGGTAGCTTGGCAGATCATTCAGGCTTATCCCAGAGGCAATGTGTAAAGTGTTTGCGCAACACACTCACACAGCAGTGACACTCTAGGCACACCACAAAAGAGACTTCACACAAGGTTATATAAAAATATCCTTTGTATTATCCTTAAAAACACATTAGATCACAATCACATATATTACACTGTGCCACCAGGCACTCGTCATGACTTCACAGGGATTACATAAATCACTAGGCCAATTGGGCCACTGTCATAAACATCAGTTAGCACAACCCAGTAGCTACTGGTAGGAACTGTACTTGGCATAACACATTATGCATAAACATAATCAGCCGTGCACCATAGTAAACACTTGTAGCAGGGCACACAACATAAGTACATCATGCCCACCTTAGGCATATGCAGATCACCATAGTGGTGCGTAGGGTGCCAACCTTGGCAATGTAACCCAACATACATGTGAGCATCAGGCATTAGGCATAACCATCGTCACTAAGCCTGATCCCGAATATGGAAAAATGCAACAATCCTGTAGTCCCAAACTACCAGGAACCTTCCTGGTCGTGTAGGTACTCCCCCGTAGGAGTGGTGGTGGTCCCTTTGACCCCCAGCATGAGGCCTCCAAATCAGCCCTCAGTTGCAGCCAGGAGTACCGTAAACCTCGGGCCAGCCGCACGAAACACGATGAGGGCGGAGACCCGGCACCTGGCTGCACGGAGTGCAAAGGAAGAAAAACAATGTTCCCCACAGGTCTGCAACGGGACCTCGGCCTACAGACATGGGCCAAACTACTGCCGTGGATGCGGGAGAAACGGGGGTGGCCGTGCCCACCCCTGAGGCCCTACTAACCAGGACCTTTCTGCAGCGATCTCCCGGAGACCGCCTCTAGCTTCCCGGTCTCCTCGTCGAGACCTAATGCCAATGGTTGCTCGCCTCTCCCTCTCCCAGGTGGTGGTAGGTGGGAAGTCGTGGAGTGGCGCCCGCAAGGCTCAGTTTCTTCTCCCCTGTCACAGGAGCCCACGAGGCTCCGGCTCCTTCTCATCATCGGGCCCCACCCACAGGCAACTCCGGATTCTGTTAGGGGTTCCTCTGACGCGGCTTCCTCTGTGGTTGCTGGGTGACGTCCAGATCTCCTGCGGCGCTTGATCAGCTGGCGAGTGGCCGTGCTTCACCAAGGAAAATCAACGGGCCCTCAAGCTAAAGCCCATAGTGTTTTTCACGCTCTTTCCCCAGGCCAAAGTCGGGAGAAGGAGGTCGAGCTCTTCAGACCCTGCGCAGCACTCCACATGCGCTTGTGAAATCGCAGGGTGAAAGTCCAGCGCTCACCATGCGCTGCTTTAAATCACCTAGGACAGAACAGGGCACAGGCAGGCCAGCACACAGGGTCCCTCAGCAGAGTGGAAGTCCTTTCAGCCACCGAGCTGGCAGCAGGTAAGTCCGAAATAGCGGTTCCTCCTGGCACACAACAGTCCACGCAGTGTCTTCTATTTTTAAGTTCCACCAAACATGGGGTCACAGCCCCTTTACTTATAGTCCACAAATTCTTTGTTCTGGGGGTACTTGGAACATATTTACAAGTATACAAACACCCCCCATTCTCAGTGTAAGCCTTTGGCTCCAGACACACCACAGGGGGGGTGGAGCCAGCATTGTGGAAGGCAGGCACAGCTCTATTCGGGTGCAGGTGCTACTTCTCCCACCACTCCAAATGCAGACCAGGCCTATTCGGGTCAAGGGAAAACTCCTCCCGCTACTCTAAATTCAGCCAAGGTCTATGCAGCCTAGCGCTGAGTCACCCAGGCAGGGCAGGACACACCTTAACCCCGCCAGGGATTGACTAGAGTGAATGCACATCCCCTCTCCCGTCAGTCAGAACCAGGTGGTCAATACACATTCAGGCAGGCACAAAGACACATAGCACACAGAAATGCCCACTTCTAAAAGTGGCATTTCTAAAATAGTAATGATAAATCTGCTTTCACCAATAAGCAGGATTTATCACTACTATTCCAAACATACCAAACATGTTCATGCTACCCCTCTCATGTCAGGAATTACCACTGAAGCACATATCAGGGAATCCCCAATGCATCCCTATGAGAGGACAGTCTCACAGCAGTGAGAAACCAAATAGGCTGTCACTACCAGGACATGCCACACAGTTAAGGCACATGTCCTGCCATAGGGCTAGCTAGGGCCTACCTTAGAAGTGACTGATATGTAGTAAAAGGGGAGTTGCAGATGTGGCAACCCCTTTATATGCCACGTCACAGCGGCAGTAAACTGCGTGCACAGAGACAGGTTTGAAAGGCTACTTAGATGGGTGGCGCAAGCAGCGCTGCAAGCCCACCATTAGCATTTAATTTACAGGCCCTGGGTATATGGAATACCACTGTACAAGAGACTCACAGGTACATTAAATATGCCAATCGGGTGTAGACCAATCTTACCAAGTTTACAACAGAGAGCACATGCACCTTAGCACTGATCAGCAGTGATAAAGTGTCCAGAGTCATAAAACCACCAACAACAGGTCAGAAAAATACAGGAGGAAGGCAAAAGTTCTGGGATGACCCTGCAAAAAGGGCCATGTCCAACACATGGTGTATCACTTTGTTTTTAGGATCATGGACATCATTCACTTTGGTGAGCATGTAAATATACACAGTTGTGTCATCAGTGATCGGCATCGCATGGTAAAGATATGAGGAAGTCATTGTTTGAATGGAGCTTTTAATTCAAGAAGGCGCCGCACACACAAATTGGGTCATCTGGATCTTTGTGAATCAGTAACCGTTTAGAGAAGCACATGCTGGCTGGAATGCTTTCATGGCACTTTTATAATTTTCACTCACTACTCATAATATCCGGCACGAAAAAAACGGGGCAGTTTTATTAAATTTTTTTTTAGCTGCATTGAGGCACAATGCATATTGCAAAACATATTGATGTTACATACCTCACATTCAATACTCTCTGATGTTATGTACTGTAGTGATCTGCATTTGGGGCACAATTTACTTACAAGATTTTCTAATGTTTATTTAAGGGTCTCATGACCCAAAATGCATTGGGTCAAATTAATATTTTGGCACATTGATAACGTTGGATATGTGGATGAAGATTCAGAATGTTGACAATTTGAAATTTGGAGATGCCTAAATGCAAGCATAAATTGGGATACAAATACCCACAATTGAATTGAAAAATAAATCTGAATGGAGACTTGGCTAAAACTGTTTCATGAAGTGTATTGATTCATCAAACAAAAGATAGATTAGAACCAAATTGGTTCACAGTGACATGTGACTGGGCCAGGCAAGTGGGGATCTACTACAGGCACATGGGTTACTGATCTGATAGTAGTGCAATACAGGGACATTGCACAACCTGGTCAGCACAGAAAGATAGGAGTGGAGAAATGTATTCAGATGAGAGTGCGCAATTGGTACATTAGGTACGATCATGGATAACCAATCATAATCACAGTTTACACAGGGACCACTTGCACTTTAGCACTGATCAGCAGTGGTAAAGAGCACAGAGTTCAAACGCCAGCAAAAACGAAGTCCAGCATACAGTCAAAAATACAGGATGTAGAGGAAAAAAGACAGGAGAAACCAGGCCAATAATGCCAGGTCTAACATGCACCCTGTCCTATCAGCCTTTAGGGCCTATCTCTCCCATAGGAGTGTGCTAAGACTGTAATATTTTGCATCAGAGGCTCCATGGTTAAAGCCAATAAAGATGAAGCCTTGGGGCAGTTGTGTCTAAAGCCCCTGAGAGAGAGAAAAGTGGAGCTACTCTATTGATGGCCTAGAGTCTGCTTTCTTCTGTGTAAGCAGGATCATGCCACACTATCAGACGTTTTTTTCTGCATCTAGTGAGAGGCGTAGTTTTTGAGAATGCATGCAAGAGGTAACATCCATCTGGTTGAGTGCCAAGCAGACATAATCTGTATCCTGCTGTTCTTAACCCATTCGATGCGTCAGACAGCCCCCGGCCGTCCGACGTCACGGTGGGCGTGTGCGGAGGATGGCCGGGGGCTGTCCGAGACACGCCCACTCATTATTTCACCCGCACCGCGGCGGAATTCGCGCCGCAGTCAAAAGGTTAATTAACCCTACTTGTGCTGGATGTATTAGCAATGGCCTCGTGATTTCAAGCAGTGCAGTCAAGACATTGCTCTTAAAATGGTTTTGTCAGCCTGTAGATTCCATAGAACTCATAGATTTGTTTGGACTTGCATCACAGACTCCATCATGGACTCAGTCACAGATTTGATAGAAAGTGGTTAAAAACCTATTTCCAGCAGTTCTATCAATTACTTAGTAAATGCTTATTAGACCTGGCATCTTTGGCGTGTTTTTCCCCTGTCTTTTTTGCTTCAGACTCCTGTTTTTGACTGCGTGCTGTATTTCGTTTTTGCTGGTTTTAGGACTCTGGGCACTTTACCACTGCTGATCAGTGCTAAAGTGGAAGTGCTCCCTGTGTAAATTGTGTTTATGATTGGTTATCCATGATTTACATATTTGATTTACTAGTAAGTCCCTATGAAAGTGCACTGTGGGTGCCTAGCGCCTGTACATCAAATGCTACTAGTGGGCCTGCAGCACTGACTGTGCAACCCACATGAGGAGCCCTGTTACCATGTCTCAGGCCTGCCACTGCAGTGTTTGTGGGTGCAGTTTTAACCTGCCAAGTCGACCTGGCAAGTGCACCCACTTGCCAGGCACCCCTAAGGTAGGCACAAGGTAGACCCATGGACAGTGTGCAGTGTATGTGAAAGGTAGGGAATGTACTGGTGTGTTTTGCATGCTCTGACAGTGAAATGCTGGCAATTTAATTTTTCACTATTGCAATCTCCCGTCTATTCGCGGCTGGAAAATTGATGCAGCACCTGCTTCGTGGCTGGAAAATTGATGCAGCACCTCTTTCGCCACACCCCACTGACCCAGCACGTCTGGATTTTCGACACATTGCACCTGTGCACCAAGTTCTTCCTCAACGTTGCCCAGCAGTAAGGAACCAAGGCTGCGTGTTCAGAAATCGACACCTCACCTCCCTTCATGTAAGGAACTGATGCATCACCTCCCCTGACAGTAAGAAACCAACACATCATCTCACCTGCGCTGCAGTGAGGAACAGATGCATCACCTCCCCTGGCAGTGAGGAACCGATGCATCACCTCCTTGGGAGTAAGTAACAAACACATCTCTTGGCTTTTCCGGCACCTCACTTCCCCGGCACCTGTTTTCATCTTTGATTTTGACACATCCCAGGTACTTTGTGAGAAAAGTGAAGCATCCATAGTTTCCTATCGACTGAAATATTTTGAATTTTTTAAAAGTGATATCTTGATTGTGTATGTTGAATTTTTGTCAGTTTGGTCTAGTTTTATTCAGATAAATATTAGTTAATTTTCTAAACTGGTGTGGTGTTACTCTGTGTGTATGTACAAATGCTTTACACATTGCCTCTGAGATAAGCCTGACTGCTTGTGCAAAGCTACCAAGGGGGTGAGCAGGGGTTATATTGGGTGTGTAACTTCCTTACCCTGACTAGAATAAGGGTCCCTACTTGGACAAGGTGCAAGCCACTGACAAATAGAGACCCTCATTTCTAACATTGGTGGCAGTTGTAGGATAGGACTTGTGTTTGTACTTTATATTCAGTGATTGGTGTACACTACTACCAGATCGCAGACCACTGCACAACCACATATGGGTTTTTGATTTGTTTCTCTTCTTTTACAACTCCAGAGTTTTTCATCTACAAATCATGTCCCAGTCTGGTGAGTCAGCAGTTGGAGCTGCAGAGTCAGTGTTTGAGCTAGAGAGGTTGGGACCCTCCATGGTGCCTCAGCTCAAAAAGTTCTGCAAGAAGCCGAAATGTCCCACCCAGGGCCTCACTAGGAAGTAGGAACTCCAAAAGGTGCTGAGGGCCTAGGGGGAGAAGGGCGAGGTTGGTGATAACACAGAAGAAAGAAATGAGGTTGTAGATGAGGAGGTGAAGAGCCTGCAGGAGGATGTTGTGGATCAGGATGTGCCCGCAGGGGGAGCACCCTCCAGGGCTGGCAGCAGCATCTCCTCTAAGAGCCTGTCTCCAGAGGAACCGGAGGACAGGTGGTAAGCTAGAAAATACCAGCTGGAAAAGCTGAAACTGGAGCATGAATGGGAGCTCCAGTTGGTACTGGCTAAGCTTAAGAGGGAGGCAGAAAAGATGCCTTGGCCATGGAAGAAAGAAAGATGATTCTGGCTCAGGAGCTAAGCTTAAAGTAGTTGGACTTGAAGGCCAAGTCCAGCACAGATGGTGGCAGCGTTTCATCCATGCAATCTGAGAGCAAGGTGCACTTGCCAAACCATATAGGGAAAGAGTGCATCAAGGGAGATGATATCCAGAGATGGTTTCAAGGTTACGAGGCAGCGCATCACATGAATGGGCTTCCTGAGAAGAACTAGGGGGCAATAATCTGAAATCACTTCACAGTGGGGGGGAGGGACACATTGCTGGCCATAGGGGATGCACTCTCCTACCCAGAGATTAAGGCAGCCCTACTTAATCGGTATGGTCTTACCCTTGAGAAGTACAGAGATCAGTTCAGACAGAGTGGGAACTTGATTCCTAGACATCGCTGGAGTGTGTTTATTCTTTTTGCAGAGTGCTGGATGGTTGGTTGAAGGGCAGTAATGTAACAGATTACCAGGGGCTGTACAATTTGATTGTGTAGGAGCACTTTTCTGATCTGTGTTTTCCAGAGCTGAGCCAGCACCTGATGGACAGCAAGCTTTGTGACCCCAGGGATCTTCCTCAGGAGGCAGACCACTGGGTGAGTACCAGGGTCCACAGGAAGGTGAATGAGGGAGATTCCTCCAAAGGTGGACAGGGTCCCCATCAGAAGAGTGGTGGGGACAAAGGTAAACAGCAGGAGCTCTCTAAAGGTCCCCATTCTAGTTCCCAGGGTAAAGATCCCCTTCCCCCAGGTGATAAGAAACCATGGAACTCTTCAGAGAAGGCTGGTGAGAGGGGTCCCAGAAAATGAGATGCTTGTGATCAGGAGGGTCACATATGAGAGGACCCCAAGTATCCAAAGCGGGCACAGTCCCCCACCGGTGGGCAGTCACGGTGATAGATATTGTAGCGCTTAGGGAAGAGTTGGTCCCAGGAGGGTGTGTGGACCCAGCTGAGATGACCCTTGTCTCACTACGGTACAGTGAGAGGGTCCAGGATAACCTAAAGCCTGATAACACTAAGAAGTACAAGTAGTGGGTGACCGTCAATGGAAAGAGGATAGCGGCTCTGAAAGACACAGGAGCCAGTATGACTACTGTCAGATGTCACCTGTTGCCTGAAGAGCAAGTAGTACCTAGTGTACTTCACCAAGCTGTGGCAGTAGACAACAGTGAACGCTTCTGTAAAGTGGCTCAGGTTTCCTTTGAGTTGGGGTGTGTCTCAGGTTCCTTGCATGTAGCTATGAGTCTATCCATGCCTGTGGATAGTCTGCTGGGGAATGACCTGGAACACACCGCCTGGAGGGAGGTGGAATACAGGTCCCACTTGGAGATGTTGGGATTGCCTGAGTGGGCGTGCCTGACCACACTGTCCATGGCAGACCAGGGTAATCAAGAGGACCTGGACCCTGAAACAGTGGCCCAGGTGTCTGCCAAGAAGAGGAGGGCCAGGGGTCGTGGGAAATCCGCTTCTAAAATTCCGATGGTCCGGAAGAGGCAGAACCTGAGGGGGACGACCGGTACCTACAGGGAAGATGCACCAGAGATTGTGGATCTAATAATGGATTGTTTTGAAGAGAAATGGATCTACAGCACCTCTAATCCTTACAAGATGAATATTTTACACTGGTTCCGATATATAGATGACATTTTTATGATGTGGGAAGGGAGCTGCACCACCCTTGCACATTTCCATAGTTGGCTGAATGCACGTGCCCCTGACCTTAAATTCACCTTGACATATAATGCAGAAAAAATACTTTTTTTAGACTTGTGGATAAAAAAACAAGATGGTATTTTAGAGGTGAGTCTGTACACAAAACCAACTGACCGGAATACCCTGCTCCACTTAACAAGCGGGCATCCGAAGAGTATGAAAGAGAATCTACCATATGGGCAATTTCTTCGGATCCGAAGAAATTGTACCACTAAGGATGACTTTGTGAACGCAGAGACACTCAAAAACAAATTGATCAATATAGGTTACCCTAAAAATTGATAAAAGGGGCCTTAAAAAGGGCATGGTACACAACCAGAGAACTACTCAGTCCAAAAACTCAGACTGAATCTAATCCATTAACCTGTGTACTTACTTATAACCTGAAAGCCAACAAAGAAAAAAATATAATTCTTCGGAACTGGAAAGTGCTTAACCCTTTACAGTTGCCTAAACCCTGTTTACATTCTGTAAGGGGACAAACTTGCGTCAGCAACTTGTTAAAGCTGCATGGCCAGCAGAAAAAAGAAAGGATCTACGAGGGCTGCTGGGGTTACCCATAGTGGCAGGACATTTTAAATGCAACAATTGCATAGCTTGTCCTTTGACAAAAGACACTAAAACTATATAACCATAGGAGGAAAAATACATTACCAAAAAAAAATTTCAAATTGCAATACAAATAATGTCATCTACTGGATAAAATGTTCATGCAACTGGTTTTATTTAGGACAAACCAGCCAACTAGTAAAAACAAGAATTGCTCAACACATGTCGAGACTGAAATGTGGTGTGCAAGGTGCCCCGCTAGCACAACACTGCCAACAGCAGAAACATTCTGAGAATGATATACAATGGTCAGTGGTATATGTAGTCCAGAACAATAAACAAGTACATAATTTGGAGGCATGTCTCTATTTTCCTCTATCTGATTTTTGTCATTTTTGTTGTTCATTTGCTCATTAAAATTTTCTATTTTTTAATACATTGGAGTGGTATTTTTTATTGTGTTGTGCTTTCCACTTTTTAACTCTTTTAGTACTGTTAAGTGCTTTACTCATTTCTATTAGGTTAATCCAGTCCGCTGTGTGCTACTGTTACCAAGGGTTGAGCTCAGGTTTAAATTTTGAAACCTAACTGAACCTGGTAAGGAATAGTGCCATTTTTTCTTGAGGAGGATCACCATCCACTTAAATTAATAATCCACTTTCTCACACTGATTTACAAAGCTATTTGTGATCAGTGTGTGCGACTAGGCAACAAGAAAAAAAGCTCCAAACGTCTGAACTGCCATATTAATTATTTGAATGGAGATGCCATTGCACACTCATACAAGCACATTGCCCAGGGCTGCAGCATTGCCACAATATGAGGCCTGACCAGTGGCTGTGGCGAGAGAATGTGTGCACATGCTGAACCTCAGAAGGCATTTTGAAACTCTATCACTGATTCTGTCACTGCAGGAGAGTTAGCTGTCAAACCATTGCACAACCTCCAGAAACCAAACCACAAAGATGCGATGGTGCACAGGGTGGTTCAGTGATCAGTCAACAACCTGGTAAGCTTAGTTGTGCAGTATAAACTGGATGTGGAAGAGCAAGCCTCATCCACACTTTTGTGGCATGCTTCATCATAGGCTATCTCATCCCGCCCTGATATGCGATTGCCTATAATGAAGCATGTCCCAAAAGTGCGGTTTTGTCTTTAAAAAAAATAGTTTAAAGACACTGGTTTTTAAAGTGCTGTACAATTCTGTTAGAGCTTGTGGGAAGGTACCCATTCTTAAATTGCATAGTCCGTTCCACCTAATATTAGAAAACTAGAATGGTGAGAGCTCCTTTGTAGTCAGTGAAGTGGCTCAGGGCAAATTGTGGCTACTATAGACCACCTGCTCCAAAATTCCAATGACTGTTTTTCTGTTTTTCATTTATTAATTTAGAAAATTTTACCCTCAGTGAGTGAAACTGTTCAAAGAGCATTTTTGCCCTTCTGCTTTGGGCTAAGCCGGTTGCTAAAGCCCCTCTTCATTGTCACACACCCTAGCTTCTCACTCAGGCCTATCCCTTGTGTTCAACCTTAATGAACCACTATAGCCCTATGCAGTGGGCTACAATGCTATGTATAAAAACTGAAACACATTTATTTAAACTATAACCTGTCTCTGACATGTTTTCTTGCTCCTGTTACATTGTTTGAGTTTTGGAGACACTGCAAATAAGCTGCAAAATTTTGTAAATCAGCTAGCTCAGTTGAAACTGTTTACTTTTTTGTTATTCGTGAAGGCTGTCTACTAATTCTCATGAGCTCAACTAGGCACATTTTTGTTCTCTTGCTGGATTCTTTGACATGTCATCAATACTAAATAGTAGGGTATGCATTTGAGCTCTGCCTTGTCTTCAATCTCTACGATTGTAAGACTATTTTTCTGAAGCTCTTTCAGAGTCCACCCAAAATGTGTGGCAAAGATTCCTTTGTCTGCTGTAAAACATCATCTATCTGTCAGGCTTTACGGATGCCACCACTTCATTAGAGCTTTGCTGGTAGATAGATGAATTATAGGGATTGATCTCTAGGTTCTCAGACACTCTTACTTTGAGATAAAACCCTCCAACCAGTCTTTTGAAGATCAGGGACCAGAATTTGCTCCCTCGGCTCTCTTGGCACTCAGTTTGAGTCATATTTGGGCACTACCTACTAATACAGTGGAATCTGCTCGCTATTCTTCAAGGTGTGAGTTATTCTTGATTGCTCTCCTGTGACTCAAAATCCTACTATAATATAGATGTATTTTTTATCTGTGCAATGTAATAACTTTTTTTTTTTTTTAAAACATAGCTCAGATGTTTGCAGTGGCAGCGCCTCCGCTGAGGTGGAGGAGCGTCGCCCCACTGTCTTGAAGCAGCAAAAGAAAGGAAAAAATAAAATGATAATAACTAATGTTATTATAATTTTATTTTGTCCTCCTGCTGCTGCAGCTTACATGAGGGTGCAGGGAGTTGCTGAAGAGCAGGGGACGAGTGGTACAACCCTCCTTAGTGTGCAATGACTGTTTGGTCGGCCCCCTCAGGCTGCCCAAATGAGTCATGCACAGTTTCCCTGTTCTCCTTGCAGGCTGCATTACAGCCTGCATGGAGAACATGCCCACCCCTACAGCCCCTGGCTGAGTGCCGTGTCACGGTGCTCAGACCAATCACAATGCTGCATTGCAGCGTTGTGATTGGCTGCGGGGAGCGTGGGAGCCCTGGTGCTTCCTGTTTCTCACAAGAAGCCAGGAAGAGGACGCAGGAGAGGCGGCGGCCGGCCAGCCAGCTGTGGCATTGCGGCAAAAATTTAATATAGTAAAAGGGGCATTACATGTTGTCTGTACTTGCAGTACAGAGGGGATGTCTCTCTAGCAGGCACATCCGAATGATGGGAGGGACAGAGAAAGTCTGGTTGACAAAGTTCCTGTGAGGTCGAGACAGATATTTTTCAGACCCATGTGTGGCACAGCTGCTGAAGGATGTTTGAATGTTAAACACTTGTAAGTCCAGTACTGCTACTGCTTCCATAAAGTGGTGGAAATGACCCTTGGAATGCAACCTAGCAGCGATACCAAATTAAAACACCAGTGAAGAAAAATGCCTGGTCAGTGTACATATTGGTAGTACACCAGTAGACAAAATGCAATTTTTCCTGAAGGTGCAAACATTCTCACATCATTCTCGGTATCCACATACCTGCCTATCTTTCACTGTAACGAGATACAGGTAGCTTAGAAATAAAACCTTAACTCAATACATAGGTGCCCATTCACAAAGTAATTTCTGTACATAAGTAGTTCTCCTGTAGTACTACTTCACGGACTCTTAAAGCCTTTGTGAATTGTCTAAAACATCTAAAGTGGGAATATTCAGGTTATATTCAAGTATAGTTCATAAAAATATAACAAGCATTTGCAATGCAATAGGTCTCGCATTTGCTAGAGTTAGAGCTATTGGTGTTGTAAATGACAATGTCTTTTACCCATGTGTTTTGGTGTGGAGTGGATGTATGTGGTGTGGAATTACGTGGATTGGATTGGGATTGTTAGTTTTGGAATTGTGTGGGATAGAATTGAGTGGTGTGTAGTGGAATTATGTGGTATGGTGAATAGATAGGGGTGAGAGCTGCACAGGATAGAAAAGAAGATAGAGAAGGATAGGTAGTTTGTGCACAATGTGTTGAATGAACTCCATACAGAGAAGCAGAAAGAGTGTGTGAAAAAGAGAAGGAAGGGGAGAGCAGGCCACAGACGCATAAAGAGGGAGCACCTGTGTACGCAGGAGACACCCTAAGAAGAGGAGGAAAGTGTGGATCTCCAGGATGGAAACCTTGAAAAGGCTCAGGAAAGAAACTGTGCTTGAAGACCTGAAGTGAACCCCATGACAGAGGTGGGAAGAATGCATGAAAGAGAGGGGTGAAAGAGTACTACGAGAGGGACGAGTGGGAGGGGCCCCCAGAGGTGGACAACTGCACAGTGTGAGGAGGTACAGGAAGGTAGCATGTGTGAGCTGGCAGTATAGAGAGGAGACAGGGATTGTGAGGCAGGAATGAGAGGGGGCAGTGGGATTGTTAGATGAGAGGTGGCAGTGGCAGTGTGTGGGAGAGATGGGAGGAGCAGTGGGTGTGTGGGGGAGAGATGATAGGGCTGGTGGAAGTGCAAGGGAGAGATGGGTTGTGTTGGAATTGTTTGTTGTGGAATTGTGTGGTGTGGAGTTGTGTGGTGGAAATGTGGGATGGTGTGCTGTGGAATTATGTGGATAGTAATTAAATGGTATTAAGTGCACTGGAATTATGTAGAGTGAGATTGTGTGTTATGGAGTAATGTCTAGTGGCATGTTGTGGAGTTGAATTATGTGGTGGGTGGTTAAATTATGTGGCATGCTGTGGAAATATGTGGTGTGGATTGGAGGTATGTGGTGTGTTGTGGAATTGTGTTGTGTAGTTGAAATATGTTGTTTGGTGTGGAAGTATGTGGTGTGTATTGGAAATGTGTGGAGTTGAATTGTGTGGCATGGACTTGTGTGGCATTGAGTGTAAATATGCTTATTGGAATTATGTGTCATAGTGTGGAGGGCATTTATGTGGGCTGCTGGTATGTGGCATAGAGTGCATTTATGCGGTGTGTATTTAGGTCATATGGAGTAGAATGTAATTATGTGGAGTGGAGTTATGTGGCACTGAGTGGTAATATGTGGAGTGTAATTATGTTGTTTGGTGCATAATTGAGTGGCATTCAATTGTGTGGTGTGTGAAATTATGTGGTATGGTTCGAAGTAGTATTATGTGGTATGGTGTGGTGTAGTATTATATGGTGTGTAATTATGTGGCATATTGTGAAGCTGAATTTATTTTGTGCTATGCTAATAGGTTTTGCATTTGGGAGAGTTAGAGCTATTGGCATTGTAAATGACAATGTAATTTACCCATGTGTTATAGAATGAAGTGGATGTATGTGGTGTGGAATTATGTGGGTTGGATTAGAATTGTTAGTTGTGAAATTGTGTGGCGTGGAAATGTGTGGTGTGGAGTTAATATGTGTAGTGGAATTATGAGGCATGGTGTGCAGTTGAATTATGTGGAAAGTAATTATGTGGTTTTTAGTGTACTGGAATTATGTGGAGTGGGATTGTGTGTTGGAAAGATTGGAAGGGCTGGGGCAGTGTTATTGGAACGGCTAACCCTGCTTCATGTGCAACTCACTGCCACTGTAAAAGGCAAAAGCTATGGTGCATTTTAGTAAAAGTAAAAAATGTTATGTTACAGCGTTGGATATACTGGAAGGTCTGGGACCGCGTCAGTGGCATGGGAAGTCCTGCTTAAATTGTATGCCATTAGGTCAAATACAAGCTTAGTATTTGTACATCTGACATCATGCAGACACATATTTGAAGGAGCTCCCTTCTGTGACAGTGAACAAAAAAGAAGGCTCGGTAAAATAAATAATTGTCCCCTCCTAGGGACTTTTGTGACTTTACTTGCTCTTTCCCCTGTTTGATTTTGCGAGCTCCGATGCCAAATGCCCAGGCCTCGTCAGCCTCAGAGCAAATAACTTGTACAACAGCACGGTGTTATGTATGCCAGTATTGTTCGGTTGCGTGAGAAATGCAATGGCTCCTCTCTGACCTCACTCACTCACACAAGTATTGCGACAGCATCTTTCCCCTGGAAGGCAAACAAAGCCCTGCTGTGTAAGTATCACTGAGTTCTACATGGCAAGGCCTGCAGAGCCCGCTCACCCTCCTCCTTCCTGGCCACCTTTGGTCAGGGTTGACCTGGCATTGCATAGACAAGGGGAGCTGGATACACTCAATGCATCCTGTCCAACATGGGAGTTTACATTCCAGCTATCCTGTGTGCTTCAGCCTGTGTGCAGCCATTCCCCTCCACATGGGTAATCTTTTCATCTCACCTGTAGTCTGCCCTCCCACTCACCCATCCTCCAAAAAGTGCAGTTTTTGCAGGTTTTTAATTCAAATGGAAACTAATAAAGCACCAAAGAAGAGACAGGGCAGAAGAACTCTCCCCTCCCCCTCTGCCTTCCATGGAATCTCTTCTTGACTTCGCAAACACACCTTGCTGCACCGCACCAGTTGGAAGCTGGCTCCCCAGCTGCTGAGTAAACACTGGGCTTAAACTAATGGCCTCAGGAGTTTCCTCTCCATTTATATATTTTCAAGAAGGGCTGTGGATGAAGGCAGGTAAGTAGGAGAGTAACCGGAATTCCTGCTGCCGTCTTCAGTGTGTGGGACCGAAAAGCAGTGATGCAGGGATGAGTGGGGGGGCGCGGCAGAGCAGACCATGCTGAAATATTCAATGTAACCAGATCGAGGCAGGCTACTGAAACCAATGGGTTAAAAGTAAAAGTTCATGCATAAAGTTTAAAATGGAAATCTGTTTTTGGAAAAGGCAAACAAGTAGGCTTACCTGTGCTTAACCACCTCCAATCTCCGCTTAAAAATACATCAAATGCTGACAGAGCACACCACGCCGAAACATTCGATGTAACCAAATCGAGGCAGGCTGCTTTCAAAAAGAAACAAGAAAAACAAGCATTGGCATAGCCAATAGGTCTCGCGTTTTGGGACCTTATAAGTGTTTAGCCATGCAACACTTGATGTTGTTGCACCAAGGATATTGTGCTGCATAACTAAATACTTATAAGATCCCAAAAGCGAGACCTATTGGCTATGCCAATGCTTGTTGGTGTTTTGTTCCCGCCCTGCAGACTGACCCTGTTACATGGCTTATTTCACTATCTGCCATATATAGTGTCCTCGCACTACTTTCTCTTTTGTCTCGGCTTCTTATCTTAGTTTACTGCTTGTGTTCCAGGCTCTGCTCTTATATCCAAGTGCCCCCTGTTGTATGTTGCCTTTTGCCTTTGCACCCACCCCGTCCTTTGTCTGTGTCGACCACCTCCCTCCCCTCCTGAAACGTGTGGTTTTTGCTTTGTTTTTTTAAATAAATGCTACTTTTTTTTATTGGAATACACGGACCTCTCGCCGCCCCAGCTCCCGCCTAGCAAACACATGCGGAGCCTGCTGTCGGTATCCCTGTGCTCATTGGAAGGGTTAACCTTCCCCACCCCCCACACCCTTGTCTTCCGATGCCTCCTTGGGGGCGGCGTGGCTTTCCTCCTGCTTGTTATTGCTTTATTGGCGCTGCCTCTTATTTGGACCCTGTGAGTCCAGATGTTGCTCCATTAGCTTGGAGATCCCTCCCCCAGGACGCCTTGTTTGGGAGTGGATCATCTTCAGGGCATGGCAGTCGTAGGGCTGCAGCTCAGACGATAGAGCTGTTTGTATGGGAGTTCAGCAGTGGGATAGTGCTGAAACACGACTTTTTAGCTTCAAGGCACATGGTTGCAAGTCCTGGACATGGCTCGGGTTGTTTGTCTTGGAGACTCTAGGATTGTGTTGTCGCTGAGCTCTCAGTTCTTGCAGGATGTTTTTCCTAGACAAGCCGTTGTGGCCCACATCCCGGGTTGGAAGCAGCTGTAGAACAATGGTACCGACTGAGCACCCTGTCAGTCGCCTGCAAGGATGTCTGGTCTGTCTCTGGTTCTAGTTGTCCGAATCGTACAATGAATGTACACAGTTACAGTGCTTAAGCCCGTGTTTATCTGGTGCTTGGTTCTTGTGAGCTACATCAGTTCTGGGGGTCGTTGGTGGGAGGCAGACATGCGCTCTGTCAGGTCTTTTTTGGCAGCTGCAGGGCTGGCATCCTTTGTTTTAACGTACCATTGCGTGCTTTTTATTTTATTAATTCCCTGCTTCAAGATGACTGTCCATTTGGAAGGATTAATTAACAAGCATTTGAAGGCACGCACGGGGAGGAGGGGGGGGCGACGCGAGTGGTGCGCGCGCCTCGCGCAGAAAGTTAAAATAAATTTTTTTTTAAAATGAAGCTGATAACCGCGCGGTCGTAAAAGTGACACGGCCGCGCGGCGCGAAAATGAAGCTCACGAGGAGGGAGTGGGAGGAGGGGGGACGGTATTCACGCGCTGTAGCCAGCGGCCGTGAAAGTGACACGGCCGCGCGGCGCGAAAATGAAGCTGACGAGGAGGGAGTGGGAGGAGGGGGGAGGGTATTCACGCGCTGTAGTGCACGTCGCGCGCGCTTGTGCGCAGCAGGCGTGACCACACGCTAGTGCACCATGGCCTTTTGCTCGCGCGTAACCGCCCGAAAAAGGCCACGACGCACGAGCGTGTGGTCAGCTTCTGAAACCCCTTACTTAAAGTCTCGCCAGAGCAGCGCTTGCGCGCTACTCGAGGCTCGACCTAAAAAGTGCTATGGGAAACAAACGTGTGCTTTTCAAGCTAGCAATGTGGCTTAGGTTACAGAACTGCCGACCTTGTGCCTGGGGAAACGGGTTCAAGTCTCGTGGTTGGCTCCACCAAAAACAGGCCATTCATAATAAATGAAACTAATAACAAATAAATTGAAATAAACAATGGCAATTCGAGACCAAATGGAAACTGAAACAAACAGTGCCGGAGCAATTCAAAGAAAACAAGTCAGCCACTAAGTAAACAGAACACAGGAGGGGGAAGGACACCAACAGTCACCGCGAAAAGTCAACCAAAACAAGTTGCAGCTGCTATTGCTGCAGCTGGCATCCTGTGAGTGCTGTGCATATTAATTAAGTAAATAGTTCTCCCAACTGCTAAAGAAAGCTACTGGGTAAGGACACATATGAGAGGGGCTGTCCTTATGGGAAATACCAACAGGAGACTGGGAGGTACTAAGGAGGGACTACCAAGCCTATTGACTAATCAAAAGCCATCATTTACAAAAGACAGGAAGAGGAGCCAATTGTAAAGATGGGCAGAACATGGGTGGAGCTTAATGTCCATATACTGAATACAGCATGTCTCAAAGAGACAGCGCAAGTGCTGCCTAGGCTAGACAGTTGGAGAAGACAAGGGAATCTAATGGCGCCTCCACCAAACCGTTGCAAGCCACCAAAGGTACGCCATGACCCGTACCACCACCTGATCCACCTAAAGGACAAAAAGGACGAGTAGAAAACAAGAGAGGAGACCTTTGGGCCATAGAACAGCCCGGCAATCGCCACCCAAGCCCCCGAGGATGGGACCAGACTGCAGTAAATGGGGAAGGAGTTCACGCACCTCCAACGCGAACAAATCCAGCCAAGGAGGACTGAACTGAAGAAGAAAGGACTGGAAAACCCAACGTCACAGAGAACGGACCGACTCAAAGCCTCGGCAGACCCAAACACCCTCCCTGGAAGATAGACTGCAGTAAGGCAGGAGATGGAAAACAGCCCTCTGGGAAAAGGAGAATCAGAGAGGGGCACATACTTCCCCACTGTTGCACATAGGAGCAGACAAGCTGGTTGTCCACCAGAGCACACCGCTGTGTGCAACAACAATGGACGCAAAATCAAGAAGGCCATTATAACAGCCGCCATTCCATCCCGAGGGGAAGACAGAAGTGTCATCATCTGATGACACCATCTCAGAGCAATGGAATCGCCAGAGGGGCCCCCAACCATTCCACAGGCATCTGGCCAGAGAACCAGGCCGGGAAGAAGAACTGGAAAAAAGAACAGGGTACGACCACCCCTGGAGATCCCGTGCATCAGAGGAGCACCATCACCAGAAACTCGCACAATTGAGACAATGGGTACTTAAGCCATAGGAGATGGTGAGCCAGGGGAGACAGTCATCACCTCCTCCAAGGGAAAAAAGAAGAGCCAAAGCAGAGGACAGCACCCCTAGACTGCAGAGCCACGTTTTTGCAGATGCCAAGGGGTAAAGAAGAGGAGAGGACAAAAGAGAGCAGCAGAGAGTAACACAAAGCTCAACTGATACAAAAACTACCTCAAGCCCATGCTGAAGCCGACGGCCGGCCAGACAAGGGACTACCCCTAGTTGACTATGAAGCTGTATCCCAGCAACAATGTGGTCACCCAGATAATCACCAACAGGGCTTGAAAAAATAACAGGGGCCAACCAGTCAGCCATCCAGAGAAGGGAAGAGGTGGACACCTGCAAATGGAAAATGCCTACCAACGGAAGCAAAGCATGGAGCCCGCCCTGGGTGTGAATGCTGAAGTGCAGGACCCGGAGCAGGCAGAGGAGGCCCTGGACAGGGAAACAGAGAAACAGCCAGTGAGACCACCAGACTGGGCCCTGGAGAGAGGCAACCACGAAAATACACTCGGAACATTGCGGACTGCCGTGAGGAGACTAAACATACACGCGTTAGATCGAAATTGCTGACACGAACACGTCGTCTACTCAGAATACTCACGGCAGCCCTATTGAACAGAATCACCTTTAACATGGTGTGTCTTTTACGGAGCAGTCCATTACTTTAGGACTTTACCTTGACCAGCCGGGTCGGAAATATCACTGGCGGAGCGACTACCAAGAGTCGATTTTCCAATATACAGCCCTGAGGAAGTCGCGGAATTATTGTCCATATGCGACGAAACACGTGTTGGCTGGTTTCTCGTATTTTTCCCGAATAAGAAATGGAATAAAGACAAAGATATTTTCCATTAACGAGGACAATGGATCTTTTTGTTCAATGATCTACATGAACTTTGTTAACATAACTACACTGTTTCATTATTCTAATGTGTGCCCAGGATTTTGCTTTATATGTAACAGTGTAGGTTTTTCCTACACGATTTCAAGGGGTTTAAGGGCTCATCCTCTTAGCTGGTGGCAAAATACAACATAGAGCCTGTTTACACTTGCGTCAATAAGTCAGAGCGCCATACTTTGTAAGTATTAAAAACCCTCCATTTGTTTAACGAAAATAATAGAGGACAGGAATTTGCCACCTGGAAGAGAGGCAGAAGCAGCTGAAAAGACACCAGCCGTAATGACACATGAAAGAGAAACTGAAGGACCCCCTTGACAGCCAGAACAGGGCGGAACACCCCCGAAGCCAACTGGACCTGGAAAAGTAGGGACAAACCCAAGGAAATCCCCCCAGGAGGAAAGATGGCAGGCTAATGGACCCATTGAAGCAAGACCTCCCAGCAGAGAGACAACCCACACCAAAGAGGGAATGTCTACAGCAAAAAAGATTCCAGTGGATACCAGGCAGACAGAAAGCGAGGAAACCAGCCACAGCAAGTTCCACCCACTCTCAACACAAGCCACAAAGGCTAAATGAGTGAGCAGAGATGCAGGCACCCACAACTGGCCCACCATAAAAAAGGTATCTGAGGCCACCTGGGAGTCAAAACAGGAACCCACATATATGAGCCCAACAAATCCTCCCCTGAAAACAAAATCCATAGATGGGAATCAGGACCAGCTGAGCATGAAGCCCCCGGCTTCAAAAGCAGAATCCCACTGCTGCGATAAACATTCTCGGCGGCAGGTTCACAACAAGTGAGGAGTCCCTCACCCCCAGAAGCTAAAACCTCAGTGAAAGGGCATCGGGGGCGAGCTCACTCCCACCAACCGAGGAGACCTACACCTCATGACAACACATAGAAGCATGGTGCCCCTCCATGTCCAAAAAAGAGCAGAAGAGAAAGGACAACACGCATCCAAACAACCTAGCAGGCCAGCACCCTTAATGTCGCCCAGCAGCAGAGGGGCCCGCCATGCGACATACTGTCCAGCAGAAAGGACAACAAAGAAGTGGCAACTAGACTGCTCACATGAGAGAAGCCAGAGCAATGCGTGGACTGGAGGCCCCGAACCCAGCAGAGGAGCGGGAACCCCAGCAACAGGTGTGCCCCAAAAGCAAGCCACCTTTTGGCAGAGCCGGCCAACATTCGCCCAGCGTAGGGGGCAGCAAATGAGGAAATATAACAACATCCCCAAGTCCAGAGAAGCATCGCCCAACACTAACCTACTAAGGAGCAGGAAGGACAAAAAGGAAGTGGCAATGAGAACCAATATGGCCCCAGAAGAGAAGCAATGTGAGTGTCCATATGCCTACTCCCAAGCCCAGCAGAGGAGCAGGAACACAAGAACTAGGAGTGCTCCGAGAGAAAGCATCCCAACAAAACACTGCCCAGCGGAGGGGCCGCAGATAATGCAAACAGACAAACTAAACGTATAAAAATACCAAAACAGAAAAAGTAAAAACCAGAACAAAGCAGTGACCTGTGAACAAATGAAAATGGCCACACAGCCTCCACGAAAGGAGTCACAGGAACTTAAGCAGGGGGTGCCTCCCCGCCACCCCTGGAACCGATAAGCAGCCACCACAGCATCCGCAAGAAGATCCTGGAGAACAGAGGACACAGCAATGCCCATAGAAGGCCCAGCCATCATCGCAGTAACTCCAGAACCCCTCATCGTGACTGGAAATGCAAAGATCCCTGCAGCACCAAGCTATCAGCAAGGCAGCAACATTGCCGCAACCAGTGGCAGACACAGGCGAGGAAAACCAAAGGAACCGACAACCAGACCAACACAGAAAACTCATCCAGAAAAGCCAGCCGGATGCCAGAGCAGCACCATCCCTGAGCGCGCCACCCCGCGCACAGAAGACAAGTAGAAGCAACAAGACGTGCTGCAGCAGAAAAACGGAGGCTCCATCATGAGATCAGGCAGACGCCATGCATCCCTCAACACAGCACCGGGCCGCCAAAGAACTACCGCACACCCCATGGAAGTCCGAAATGCCGCGAAAAAAACAGGGGAATGAAGCGTACAATAAAATATAAAAAGAAACATACACAAACGTAAAGAAAATATCCCCCAGGCCATCACAGACTGCCCAGCAGGCCACAGACAACCCAAAACAACACAGAACCGCTATAGCAGACCCGAAATAACAAAAGAAAAAGAAACATACATGTAGCCAAGATGGTAGTCGGCTGCAGAAAAAAGAAACAGAAAGTTCTTCCCAGGAAGTGATGTATTTATACTCTTTTGTATGAGGGCCATCTTGGATTTGTAAGGGAAAGTCATGTTTGGTAATTAGGTTCTGCATGAATGGAGATAAACTCATATGTAAGGACTGTGAGGGGAAGACCGACCAGGAGGTAATAAGCAGTTCTTGCAGCACCTGACAAAATAAATTACTTGTGATGTTCTTTATTGCATAAGATATCGTCAGGCATATTAGTCTCCACTATAAAATTATGTTTCTGTGATTTTGAATTGCTCGAATTCTTAATGCTGGTTCTGTTAAGTTAAAATATGCTGTAGCTAAAAGGAGCAGTGTTTGGCATTTTACGTCTAAAAAAAAAAGAATATTAATGACGGTAAAAATGAAACTTACAAAAAAATAATAAAAGAGCAATCATACCTCTGACTCGCAATGGCAAAGATTACAGAGTAGAAAAAAACATTATGGTCTGTATTTTAAAAGTAACTTCCTTTGCTCAGTATAGAGCATGCAAGAGGAGTACATGAGTCAATGGCACGGGGTATAGAAAGAGAAATCGGCGTGGACAGCACAGTTTCATGAGCGTAAAGCTTTCTGTCTCCGCTTTAGTTACCTGCCTATCACGCGCAGCCGATCCCCTGTACACTGTTATTCCAGCTGTACACATCTATCTATTTAAAAGTATCCAAGTTGAGCCCTGACTTTCGCAAGCGCCAATTTGCCAGGAAGAAGGAAAAAAGTGTCATTTTTTGTCTTCTGCTTCATAGTACATCCTTTTGATTAAGGACCAGCGGCCAAGAGCAGAAGCCTGCATCTCTTCTGATAAAGGTAGTTATACCCTTTCTCTGCTCTGGAGGAGGTCGTTAAAACAAACTCGAATTTTCTTTGAGACTATGCAGCTACTCGCGGCCGGAAGACCATTTCATGTACCCCATGGCTTATGTAACCCTTAAGCTGTACATTTGAATACATATTTTCATAATAGGAAATTTGACATGTTTTTACTTTTCTTTTTGCCTCGGTTTTGAAGCATCCTAGCAGTGCTAATAATCTGTTAATGTCACTCAATGTAGTGGTCCTTACCTTGACTTTAAAAGCTAAATGTCTAAGTTGCAGCTTTGAACTGGACAGTACATACATTTAATAGCTTCATTAGATATTTTACTTCGCTCACCACTGGTATTAACATTTCGTATCACTAAAGCACCCACACACACCGATTGCGAATAAATACTGGAAGTTTCAACCACTCTGCTCAGCTCCCTCTCATTTCAGAAAATTCAGAATTTTTAATCCTCTGCTTTTTCTTAGCTGCCCCATACCTTAAAACCAAACCAATTATTCCACGCACACTTAATACACCATTGATTTATGCTCCCTACAATCTAACTGAAATGTTAAGAGCATTTTTTTGATAGACTCTTGGTTAGTCACAGAAAGGATCATAGCGTTTCCATAACTGTTCACTGTCAGGGTCGATTGTCCTGCAGGGGGCATGGAGTGGTGTCACAGAAGTGGCCAGCAGGCATCTTCCGTAATATCGTGTGCCCACTCGTATATTGAGTGCTGTAGGAAAATGCACCTTTTTGCCTGGTCACCCATTTTTTTGTTAGATTTTGTTGCTGATTTTTTAACTCTGTACAATGGGATACTGCTGTTCGGTGCCCAGTGCTTGTGCTCCGACCCTAAATACATGTCAAATTGACTATATTTCTAATTGGCACATTTAACTTACCTACAAGTCCTTAGTATATGGTTGTTAGAAATGGGAGTCTCTAGTTGGCAGAGATAGATACCGTTGTCCAAATAGGGACCCTTGCTTCTAGTCAGGGAAAGGGGGGTACACACTTTAGATAACCCCTGCTCACCCCCTTGGTAGCTTGGCACGAGCAGACAGGCTTATCCCAAAGGCAATGTGTAAAGTATTTGTACCAACACTCACAGTAACACAGTGAAAACACCACAAAAGGACACCACACCAGTTTAGAAAAATAAAATATCTTTATCTAAACTAAACAAGACCAAAACGACAAAAATCCAACATACAGATATTCAGAAAAATGACTTTCAAAAGAATATTGCAAAAATAAGCTTGTAGAAATCAAATAGCACCAACTGGGGCTATTGCAACATCGTGATAGGAAGAAATCCAAAGTACGGCGCCGAACGCGAGGATCGCGGCATCGGGCGCGGAGTCACAAAGACCCCCAAACAAACAGTACCTTCTAAACGAAGTCGGTGACGATGAACGGCCAATGTCTGCTCCGTTGACGATGCGATGTCGGCAAGTTCGTAGAGTCGCCCTCGGCGGTTATCGGCGCCGCGATAACAGGATGTAGGTGCTGGCGATGATGGAGTCGATGCGAGTGCTGGCGTCGGGCACAGCCGATCACTGCCGGCTTCGGCGGGCATCGTAGGGCGTCAGAGCTGTGAAGCAGGCCGGGCGATGCGTCGTTCACTTAACGAGCGGCTCCCCGTGCCTCGGTGCAGGCCACGGCGTCATTGACAGCATCGAAAACAGGCTTCTTTGCTTCACTTGGGTTTCTTCCAGCTCCCAACAGCAGAAACAACCTCCAGAGGTCCAAAACTGGCACAGGCACCTAAAGGCAGGTCAGAACTCACAACAGCAGGGTTCAGGGGAGCTGGGGGTGAAGTCTTTGGGTCCCTGAGACTTCTGAACAGGAGGCCAGCTCACTTCAGGCCCTTGGAGATCTTCTTCAAGCAGGGGACACAGCACACAGCAAAGTCCTTCTCCTTTCCTTGGCAGAAACAGCAACTGCAGGCCAATCCCAGACACACAGCAAGGGCAGTACTTCTCCTCAGTTTCTCCAGCTCTTCTCCTTGGTAAAGGTTCCTCTTGAATTCCAGGAATGATCTAAAGTGCAGGGGTTTTGGGTCTAATACTTATACCCCAAAATGTCTTTGTTCCCTTTGTGCAGGGGGCTCTGAGCCCAGTTCAAACCAGTTCTGCCCTCACTGGTGCAACACGACCACAGGAGGTGGAGACAGCATTGTGCAAGGGAGACAGGCCCTATTCGGGTGCAGGGTTAATCTCCTCCCACCACTCTATATGCAGCCAGGGTCTATTCAGCTCAGGGCTGGGTCATCCAGGATGGGTCAGGCACACCTCAACCCCCCCAGAGGCTGTATACAGGTAATGCACATCCTCTGTCTCTGTCACACTGAAACCAGACAGTCAATCCACAAACAGGCAGAGGCACACAGAAAGGTTGAACAAGAAAATGGCCACTTTCTAAAAGTGCTATTTTCAAACACATATTTTAAAAACCATCTTTACTAAAAGATGTGTTATTAAATTCTGAGTTCAGGGATACCAGACTCCAATCTTCTATCTTACTCCTATGGGAAGATATCCATGTAAAATGTCACAAAGCACTGCCCATTCTGTCCTATGAGCAAGATAGCCTTTCAATAGTGAAAAACAAAATTGGCAGTATTTCACTATCAGGACATGTCACACACCAGTCCATGTCCTACCTTTCACATACACTGCACCCTGCCCAGGGGGGTACCTTGGGCCTACCATACGGGTGTTCTATGTGCAAGGAAAGGGAAGGGTAGGGCCTGGCAAGTGGGTGCACTTGCCAGGTCGACATGGCAGTTAACAAACTGTGCACAGGCACTGCGGTGGCAGGCCTGAGACCTCTTTTCAGGGCTACTCATGTGGGTTTCACAATCAGTGCTGCAAGCCCACTAGTAGCATTTGATTTACCAGCCCAGGCACACTCAGTGCACTTTACTAGGGACCTACTGGTAAAACAAATATGCCAATCAGGGAGAACCAATCACAATATCAATTTACACAGAGAGCACTTGCACTTTGACACTGATCAGCAGTGGCAAAGTGCCCAAAGCATCTTAGCCAGCAAAAACGAAATCCAGCACAGCATCAAAAACATAGGAGGTAGAGGCAAAAAGTCAGGGAAAACCACGCCAAGGATGCCAGGTCTAACACGTGTCCCCTCCAGCTGAAAAGTGGGGAGAACTACCCACCCTCTTGGGAGTTCTCATCACTAAGGCGGAAAAATCTGGACAGATCATCAGCATTGGCGTGTTCTGTACCAGGGCGGTGTTCCACCTTGAAGTCTATTCCCTGTAGGGAGATGGACCACCTCAACAGTATAGGATTCTCACCCCTCATCTGTATCAACCATCTGAGGGGCCTGTGGTCGGTCTGAACCCGGAAGTGAGTCCCAAACATGTAGGGCCTTAGCTTCTTCAGTGCTCAGACCACAGCAAATGCTTCTCTTTCAATTGCACTCCACCTCTGTTCCCTGGGAAGTAGCCTCCTACTGATGAAAGCTACAGGTTGATCCAAGCCCTTGTCGTTCAATTGTGAGAGTACTGCTCCCACACCATGCTCTGAAGCATCTGTCTGCACAACAAATTCTTTGGAGAAGTCAGGTGCCTTAAGCAAGGGCGCCGTGCACATGGCAGATTTCATGGCATCAAAAGCGGTCTGGCAGGCATCAGTCCAGATCACCTTCCTGGGCTGCTTCCGTGAAGTCATCTCTGTCAAGGGGGCAACAATGGTGCCATACCCCTTGACAAAGCGTCTGTAGTACCCGGTGAGACCTAAGAAGGCTCTCACCTCTGTCTGGGTCTTGGGGGGCTCCCAAGCCAGAATGGTGTCAATCTTTGCTTGCAGGGGCGCCACCTGGCTGCTCCCTACCTGGTGTCCCAAGTACACCACAGATCCCTACCCTATCTGGCACTTACTCGCCTTGAAAGTGAGGCCAGCCCTTTGCAGAGCCTTCAACACTTCGCAGAGGTGTTGCAAATGTTCCTCCCAACTGGAGCTGAACACCGCAATGTCATCCATATAGGCGGCGCTGAATTCCTCCAGCCCAGACAGTACCTGGTTGACCAGTCTCTGGAAGGTGGCAGGGGCGTTTTTCAACCCAAAGGGCATAACCCGGAACTGGTAGTGCCCCTCTGGTGTTGAAAACGCTGACCTCTCTTTGGCCCCCTCGGTTAAGGCAATCTGCCAGTACCCAGACGTCAAATCGAATATACTGAGGTACCGAGCAGCTCCTAACCGATCCACGAGCTCATCAGCTCTGGGGATGGGGTGCGCATCAGTCTTGGTGACCGCATTGAGCCCACGGTAGTCAACACAGAACCGAAGTTCTGGAGTGGCACCGGGTGCAGCAGCTTTTGGCACTAAGACCACTGGGCTAGCCCAGGGGCTGCTTGAGGGCTCTATCACCCCTAACGCCAACATCTTGGAAACTTCTTCCTTGATGCTGGCAGTGAGAAGTTGGCCTGGTATATGCTGTTCACTAATTAAAGTGGACACCTTGCACCAGAACAATTCGACTCTTATGGTAGATAGGTTTAAGACAACCTTTATAGAAAGCTATCCTAGTGGTAGCTGTGGAGAGCAGCCTTCAGGCTAAGTCTTGAAGGAATGTAAAGCAGCTTGTTTTACCACACAATCTCTTGAATCACCAAATGAAAAGACACCACACAGGTATATATATCAAATATATATGTATTTATTAATAAACACTCTCTACTAATCTCTTTATGAGATTAGAAGTCAGGAACATATGTACAAGTCAAATATTATCAGGATAAGTTTAGCACAATTGAATATTACAATCTTAGTTTGCTAGACCTAGGT
Source organism: Calotriton arnoldi (assembly GCA_963921515.1). Taxonomy (NCBI): domain Eukaryota; kingdom Metazoa; phylum Chordata; class Amphibia; order Caudata; family Salamandridae; genus Calotriton; species Calotriton arnoldi. The sequence goes on along the minus strand of CAWUFW010001363.1, from coordinate 294,186 downwards.
CTAGGGCATCTAGAATCGAGGGACCCCCAAGAACCACCCCAGGTAGTTGTAGGAGACCCACAGGGGACGGACGCGGTGACCTGGCACCGATGCGAATCCTGTACGAGTCTATGCGCTCAGACGCGATTGAGATATCAATGTTCAAGGTCCCTTGCGTGTTCGAGGCGAACACACCGATCGGACTCAGTACGAGTCGAAGGATACGGTCTACAGATAGGATTTGCAAGGGAGTCGGACGCGGTGTGTCTAACACAGACGCGAACCATGTACGAGTCAGTGCGAGAATCGCACGGGGAAAGTAAGAGTTTTAGGCTACTTCTGGTGAACCTACAAGCAAGTCACTTACAGGGTAAGTAGTTCGAGGGCCCACACCCACAGGAGCACCGTAGTGCTGGAGTTACCTCACCCAGGGAAGCCGGGTGCACAGGTGTCCTTTGGTGTCGGGTCGCGGCGTCGTTTTCAATGGCGACCAAAGAAGACTTGCTGCTTGTGATGGTCTGAAGAAGTGTCCGGTGGAATCCAAGCCTGGATTCGGTGGAAGGATGACCTGAAAGCAGAGGGGACAGTGTTCAAAGTCACTTGGCAGTGACTCGGGGCAAGGAAGATGAATGCCCACCGTCGTCGCAGGGTTCAGGTTGTTCACACTTGCCTTGACTCTTCAGCCACGAGGTCCAGGAGTTGTCGACGATGACCAGGAGCTGGATTCGGCGTGTCACACAATGTCTGCGGCTTACTGCGGTGTCGGCAACTCGATCAGAGCCAACAAGCCTTGGTAACAGCAAGTCTTGGGGAAAGTGTGAAGAGGCAATGGTGCAGACCAGCAAGGTCTGTGGAACTCACCCAGCAAAGGTAAGTCAGGACAGGCCTGGAGCAACCAGGGGAGCCCTTTGGTTTCTTTGGAAAGTCTTCTGGGGACCCTCAAGCCGGCTGGCAAGGGATCGCAAAGATGCCTCGGGAGGATTCTCTCACAGGGGCCCACAGTCACTCGGGACGTGATAGGCCTCTGATCTTAGGAGGGATTCTTGCTGGAGGCTGGGACCACACGTGGTCCAAAGCACAAGTTCGTGGAACGTTGTGGGGGGTTGCACTCGACAATAGTGCACGGTACCCAGGGGTCGCGGTTCCTCATTACTCTTGGGGTCCACTGGCCTCAGCTTCGCTGGGGACTCACGATGGCCTCTGAGAAGTCAGGAAATCTACTTCTTGGGCTGCAGGAACTTAGGACTCCGGCGGGAGTGGCATAGTTTGCAACCGTCATTTGTAGTTTTGGTGCCTGCCAAGCAGGGGAGTCACTCCTTGACTCCAAGGGAGATTCTTCAGTCTTCAAGAGGTAGTGGAACGTCGAAGGGATTCTTCTTGTAGAGCATCGTCCAGGGAAATCTAGGGTGCTATGCACAGGTTCCCCCTCTTATACTAAAAGGAGGGGAGGGACTAGCTCTATGACCCTACCTATGGGAGGGTCAGGGGAGTGGGTGGCTATACCCACTTCCCTTTGTCCAGTTTCGCGCCAGAGCAGGGACAGGTAGCCCCTGAGCCGGTTTGAACTGGCATATGCACAGAGGTGCCTTCTGCTCCCCCAGTGCAGGACTTCAAAGCACTCTAAGAGTGCACCCACCCAGCCCCAATACACTAAACCCTGTCTGGGAGGTGGTCACACCCCCTTGGGACAGGATATCTATTGTTGGGCTCCCTCCACTGCGAATGTTGGTCATCAGCAGGAGGGCAGCCCAGTGTCTGTGACTGGTGGCATCCATTTTGTGATGCCAGGGCTCTGCAGAATTCTACCGCGTTTCCACAGTAGGTACATGTCTATCCCTCTAGAAGGGGAATGCTACCCCCGCCGCCAGGACTGGCGGGGGGTAGTATTCCAAGGTGTTTGACACCAAACACGACATGTTTCGATGCAGCCATTCCAAAGTTAGCATTTTACCGCGAGGATATAATGCACTTAAAAGTATATGGTTTAACCGCATCCACAAACAGCACCAGAGAATGGACTCAGATAGCTGCAGAGGGGCCCTGCTCAGGCAGAGGCACCCCCTCACATAGAAGCCAAGCACCCTGCCCTCAGGATTGATAGGGCCTGCCTTAGGGGTGACTGATAGGGTTATATGTGTGTGTAGGAGAGATATAGGAAGCCTATATCTCAGTGAGGGGTGCTAGCACTTCCTCACTCAGGCTGCAGTAGCAGGCCTGTGGTGTCAGATTTAGTCTGCTTCCCAGGGGTGGCATAATACATGCTTCAGCCCCTGGTAGGCCTGTGAAGTACCTATGCCCTTGGTACCTAAGGTACCATATACTAGGGACTCATAAGGTACCACAGTATCCAATCACTAGTGCACCTAGAGTGCACTCCAAATCGTTTAGAGAGAACAGAGAGGCCGGGCCCTGATTAGCAGGGGCCCAGCCAGACTGTAGCCAGAAACCAGTGTAAACATCAGAAAAAAAGTGGGGGCAACATAAGAGGCAGATCCTACTCTCCTACAAAACCCCTCCCCAAACGCAGGGACACTAAACTAACCTTGACCAGTTCAGTCTTCGTGTTCAAAGTGGAAATACCTTGAGAGTCCATCTGCATTGGCATGTTGGGTCCCAGGTCTATGTTCCACTGTATAGTCCATCCCCTGTAGGGAAATGGACCACCTCAAAAGTTTTGGGTTTTCTCCTTTCATTTGTTTAAGCCATAGGAGGGGCTTGTGGTCGGTCTGAACTATGAAGTGAGTACCAAACAAGTATGGCCTCAGCTTCTTCAGTGCCCATACCACAGCAAAGGCCTCCCTCTCTATAGCTGACCAACGTTTCTCTCTAGGGGTCAGCCTTCTGCTAATAAAAGCTACTGGCTGGTCTTGACCTTCATCATTCAGTTGAGACAGTACAGCTCCCACACCCAGCTCAGAAGCATCTGTTTGGACAATGAACTTTTTGGTGTAGTCTGGACTCTGTAAGATGGGGGCAGTGCACATGGCCTGCTTTAGGTCTTCAAATGCCTTTTGACAGCTAGCTGTCCACTGAACCTTTTTTGGCATTTTCTTTGAGGTCAGATCATTCAAGGGGTCACTATAGATCCATATCCCTTGACAAACCTCCTATAGTACCCAGATAGGCCTAAGAAGGCTCTCACCTGTGTCTGGGTGGTTGGAGCAACCCATTCCATTATGGTCTGGATCTTGCTCTGTAAAGGCTGAACCTGACCTCCACCTACAAGGTGGCCCAGGTATACAACCTGACTCTGCCCTATCTGGCACTTAGTGGCCTTGATAGTGAGGCCTGCTTTCTGCAGGGCCTCCAAAACATTCCTGAGGTGGACCAGGTGATCCTGCCAGGAGGAACTAAAGACAGCAATATCATCTAGATAAGCTGAGCAATAAGTTTCCATCCCTGTCAGAACTTTATTCACCAACCTCTGGAAAGTGGCAGGTGCATTTTTCAATCCAAAGGGCATTACCACAAAGTGGTAGTGCCCACCAGGGGTCGAAAATACTGTTTTGGCTTTTGCATCATCAGCTAACCTGATATGCCAGTAGCCAGCTGTCAGGTCAAACGTGCTTAGATACTTGGCTGAGGCCAAAGTATCAATCAGCTCATCTGCCCTTGGTATGGGATAGGCATCAGTCCTAGTGACTGCATTGAGGCCTCTGTAGTCTACACAAAACCTCATTTCTTTCTTACCACCCTGGGTATGAGGCTTGGGTACCAGGACTACTGGACTAGCCCAAGGGCTATCTGAAGGCTCAATTACACCTAGCTCCAACATTTTCTGGACTTCAGTCCTGATACAGTCCCTGACATGGTCAGGTTGCCTGTAGATTTTATTCTTGACAGGCAGACTGTCTCCAGTGTCCACCTCGTGGGTGCACCAGGAAGTCTGACTAGGGGTCAGGCTAAACATATGTCTAAACTGTTGCAGAACTTGTCTGCACTCAGTTTGCTGATGGTCAGTGAGGCTGCTTGCCAAAGCAACACCATCTACTGACCCATCATCAGGGTTCTGAGAGAGCAGGTCGGGGAGAGGGTCACTCTCCTCCTCCTGGTCCTCATCAGTTGCCATGAGCAAGCCCATGTCAGCCCTGTCAACATATGGCTTTAGTCGGTTGACATGGAGCACCCTCAGGGGGCTCCTGGGAGTTCCAAGATTCACCAGATAGGTGACTTCTCCCTTCTGTTCAACTATTGTATGGGGGCCACTCCACTTGTCCTGGAGGGCTGCTGGGGCCACAGGCTCCAACACCCACACTCTCTGTCCTGGCTGGTATACAGTCAGTACAGCCTTTTGGTCATGCCAAGCTTTTTGTAATTCTTTGCTGGCCTCCAGGTTTTTGGTTGCCTTTTTCATGTACTCAGCCATCCGGGAGCGGAGACCAAGTACATAGTCCATCACATCTTGTGTGGGGGCTTGAGAGGTAACTCCCAGCCCTCTTTTACCAAACACAGTGGACCTCTCACAGGATGCCCAAACAGAAGCTCAAATGGGCTGTAGCCAACCCCTTCTGTGGAACCTCTCTGTAGGCAAACAACAGGCAAGGAAGAAGAAGGTCCCATTTCCGCCTAAGCTTCTCTGGGAGTCCTTTAATCATTCCTTTCAAGGTTTTGTTGAAGCGTTCAACTAAACATTGCATTGTGGGTGATAGGGGGTGGTGAACTTGTAAGTTACACCACACTCCTTCCACATTGCTTTTAGATATCCTGACATGAAGTTGGTACCTCTGTCAGAAATGACCTCCTTTGGAAAACCCACTCTGGAGAAGACTCCAATGAGGGCTGTGGTGGTCCTCAGGGGAATTGCTTCTGGGTACCTGGTGGCATGATCCACTACCACCAGGATAAACCTGTGCCCAGATGCAGTTTGAGGGTCAAGGGGACCAACAATGTCAATCCCTACCCTTTCAAAGGGTACCCCCACCACCGGTAGTGGTATCAGGGGGGCCTTTGTTGTGCCACCTGCCTTACCACTGGCTTGGCATGTGACACAGGAGCGACAAAACTCCTTTGTGTCCTCTGACATATGTGGCCAATGAAAATATGGAACAAGCCTGTCCCAGGTCTTGTTTTGGCCCAAGTGTCCTGCTAAAGGGATGTCGTGTGCTAGGGTCAAGAGGAACCGCCTAAACTTCTGAGGTATTACCAACCTCCTGGTGGCTCCAGGGGCTGGGTCTCTACCTTCGGAATATAGGAGTCCCTCATCCCAATAAACTTTATGGGACCCACTAGCACTCCCAGCAGCCTCAGCAGCAGCCTGCTGTCTGAGGGGTTCAAGAGAGGGCAGCACTGTTGCTCCTTACTCAGATCTTCCCTAGAAGGGCCCCCTGCCCCCAAGAACTCAACCTGATCAGGCTCAAGTCCCTCTGGGGCAGTTCCTTCTTCAGGATCTGCTTCACCTCCCTCTGGGGGTGAATCTGTGATCTGAGACAGAGTGGAAGGCACTGCCTTTACCCTACTGCTCCTCCTCTTGGGAAGCATCTGGTCCATTGTTCCAAGATCCAGAGCTGGTTCAGTGTCATGCATTCTTGCTTGTGACCTGGTCACAGCAAATACCTCTGCAGGGATGCCCAACATCTCAGCATGAGTCCATAACTCTACTTCAGACCAGGCTGAAGTCTCTAGATCATTGCCCAATAGACATTTGACAGGGAGGTCTGCACTGACTACAACCTTCTTGAGGCCAGTTACCCCTCCCCAGGAGAAATTCACAACTGCCAGACTATGGTTGGTCTTGGCGTTGCTTGCATTGGTCACCTGGTACATTTCGCCCAGGATGATCTGTCCAGGGTCCACAAGATCCTCTGCCACCATGGTGACACTAGCACCTGTGTCCCTAAATGCCAAAGCCTGTTTGCCATTTATTACAGGCTGCTGTTTGTATTTGCCCAGATTACTGGGACTCACTAGGAAGGACATATTAAGGTCTCCCTCACAAATCAGCATTGCCTGAGTGGGCACTCTGACTAGGTCAGAGTCCACTTCAGAACCCAGGGTCAACCCTACTACACCCTTATTCTGTGTACCACCTCCACCAGTAGCTGAACTAGGGGGAACATCGCACCAGGGCTTCTTTTGGCCTTTTCCCTTGTTGGATTGTGACTCCCCACCAGATGCAGATTTTTGGGGCCCTTGTGAAGACTTCTGGTCTTTTGACTTATCCCCACCTTTCTCAGAGCCCTTAGGATCTTGCTTCTTGGTGTCACCCCCTTGGTTCTGGGGTTTCTGCCTCACCCTGGTTCTGACCCATTTGTCTCCCTTCTTTCCCAATTCTTGGGGAGAGGTCAGATCCGAGTCCACCAGGTATTGATGCAACAACTGGTTCTGGCAATTATTAAGGATCTGTTCTCTCATCATCAGATTATACAATCCCTTGAAATCAGTAACCCTACTGCCAACCAGCCAACCCTCTAGAGCCTTGGTTGCACAATCAACAAAGTCAGTCCAGTCCTGAGTCTGTGCCTTCTGGGTGTCTCTGAACTTTAACCTGTACTGCTCAGTGGTTAAGCTAAACCCATCTATCAGTGCACTCTTCAGGACTTCATAATCATCAGCATCCTCTTCTCTAACAGTGAGGAGCTTGTCTCTACCTTTATCTGAAAAGGAGAGCCACAAGATTTCTGCCCACTGCTTCTGGGGGACCTGCTGTACTCTACAGGCCCTCTCCATAGCAGTTATCCACTTGTGGATATCATCCCCACTCTGGTAGGGAGGAACAACCTTGCTCAGGTTCCTATGTTCTGGAATAGATTCTCTGCCTCTAGGGACACTGTTGCTGCCACCAAGGGGTTCTAACCCCTCTCGTCGAGAAGCTCTCTGGATCTCCAGGGCTTCTCTATCCAGTGCCAACTGCTTGGTTCTGAGGGCAACTCTTGCTTCCTCATACTGCAGCAGTTTGGACATTCTTTCAGAGGAGGTCTCTCTTATGGGAAAGTATGAGTTCCTCTGGTGGACAAATTCTCTGCCAGAGTGATAAGAGTGCTCAGATTCCCTGGAAGGGGACCTATGCCTCTCATCCACTCTGTCAGTTCTCTTAGGGAGAATTCCTCTGTCCTTTTCAGGCCCCTTGAGGCCTGGCCCTTCAATCACAGAGTCCTGGTCATTCGGATTTTCATCGTCTGACCCAGATACTGTAATTGACCCACCCACTGATTCAGACCCATTGGCTCCTAGAGCCAATCTAAGATCATCTGCTGTCAGCAGATCTATCAGGTGCAGGGTTGAGGGACTCTGTCCTAGTCTCAGGTGTCTTTCAACACACATGGCTCTCAAGTCAGAGAACGCCATGTCCTTATACTGAGGCTGAGTGGATCCACTGGTTCCACCCTTTAAGGACATTCTAGTGTTGTGCAGTGTTGTACTACCTACACTAGTTTGTGGCCTACTGATCCTAGCTTGAGCTGTAGAAAGGGTGTGCTATCCCTTGGCACACAGCTCTAAGTTCAGTAGAACTTATCGGTACTAAGCTTGACTTTATATGTACCTTAAGTACCTATAGTGGTTTTCAGTTAGTAATTCAAATAGAGATTTTCTGGTAAAACAATAGCAAGCTGGAATCCCACACGCTGCCCACCAATGTGAGAAGTTGGCCTGGTATATGCTGTTCACTAATTAAAGTGGACACCTTGCACCAGAACAATTCGACTCTTATGGTAGATAGGTTTAAGACAACCTTTATAGAAAGCTATCCTAGTGGTAGCTGTGGAGAGCAGCCTTCAGGCTAAGTCTTGAAGGAATGTAAAGCAGCTTGTTTTACCACACAATCTCTTGAATCACCAAATGAAAAGACACCACACAGGTATATATATCAAATATATATGTATTTATTAATAAACACTCTCTACTAATCTCTTTATGAGATTAGAAGTCAGGAACATATGTACAAGTCAAATATTATCAGGATAAGTTTAGCACAATTGAATATTACAATCTTAGTTTGCTAGACCTAGGTCTAGGGCATCTAGAATCGAGGGACCCCCAAGAACCACCCCAGGTAGTTGTAGGAGACCCACAGGGGACGGACGTGGTGACCTGGCACCGGTGCGAGTCCATCAATTGTTGTTTTTGCATTTGTCACCCCGAGTGGGACGGGTATGCCCAGACGTGGGTCCCGTGCTCTCCATGCCACTGGAATCAAGCTATCCTGGCTGAAGAGGGTGAAACCCCGAAACCGGTCCTAGGATGCTTGTTTCCAGTCCAGGGAGGACCTGGCTTGGCAGTTTGGGCTGGACTGTTCCCATGAGGCACAGGGTCAAGACTGATTTGCATATGGCTGGGTTCAAACTGGAATGGCATGGTGAGCAAAAAAACGATGAATTTATGCCCAGATCTCTGTACTGGGGTGAATGTATGACATTGTTCTGCATTCTGTCCATCAATTGTTGTTTTTGCATTTGTCAGACCTAGGTCTAGGGCATCTAGAATCGAGGGACCCCCAAGAACCACCCCAGGTAGTTGTAGGAGACCCACAGGGGACGGACGCGGTGACCTGGCACCGCTGCGAATCCTGTACGAGTCTATGCGCTCAGACGCGATTGAGATATCAATGTTCAAGGTCCCTTGCGTGTTCGAGGCGAACACACCGATCGGACTCAGTACGAGTCGAAGGATACGGTCTACAGATAGGATTTGCAAGGGAGTCGGACGCGGTGTGTCTAACACAGACGCGAACCATGTACGAGTCAGTGCGAGAATCGCACGGAGAAAGTAAGAGTTTTAGGATACTTCTGGTGAACCTACAAGCAAGTCACTTACAGGGTAAGTAGTTCGAGGGCCCACACCCACAGGAGCACCGTAGTGCTGGAGTTACCTCACCCAGGGAAGCCGGGTGCACAGGTATCCTTTGGTGTCGGGTCGCGGCGTCGTTTTCAATGGCGACCAAAGAAGACTTGCTGCTTGTGATGGTCTGAAGAAGTGTCCGGTGGAATCCAAGCCTGGATTCGGTGGAAGGATGACCTGAAAGCAGAGGGGACAGTGTTCAAAGTCACTTGGCAGTGACTCGGGGCAAGGAAGATGAATGCCCACCGTCGTCGCAGGGTTCAGGTCGTTCACACTTGCCTTGACTCTTCAGCCACGAGGTCCAGGAGGCATTGACGATGACCAGGAGCTGGATTCGGTGTGTCCTACGATGTTTGCGGCTTACTGCGGTGTTGGCAACTCGATCGGAGCCAACAAGCCTTGGTAACAGCAAGTCTTGGGGAAAGTGTGAAGAGGCAATGGCGCAGACCAGCAAGGTCTGTGGAACTCACCCAGCGAAGGTAAGTCAGGACAGGCCTGGAGCAACCAGGGGAGCCCGTTGGTTTCTTTGGAAAGTCTTCTGGGGACCCTCAAGCCGGCTGGCAAGGGATTGCAAAAATGCCTCGGGAGGATTCTCTCACAGGGGCCCACGGTCACTCGGGACGTGGTAAGCCTCTGATCTTAGGAGGGATTCCTGCTGGAGACTGGGACCACACGTGGTCCAAAGCACAAGTTCGTGGAACATTGTGGAGGGTTGCACTCGACAATAGTGCATTGTACCCAGGGGTCACGGTTCCTCGTTACTCTTGGGGTCCACTGGCCTCAGCTTTGTTGGGGACTCACGATGGCCTCTGAGAAGTCAGAAAATCTACTTCTTGGGCTGCAGGGCCTTCGGACTCTAGCGGGAGCGGCGTAGTTTGCGACCGTCATTTGTAGTTTTGGTGCCTGCCAAGCAGGGTAGTCACTCCTTGACTCCAAGGGAGATTCTTCAGTCTTCCAAAGGTAGTGGAACGTCGAAGGTCCGGGATTCCTTTTGTAGAGCGTCGTCCAGGGAAATCTAGGGTGCTATGCACAGGTTCCCCTTCTTATACTAAAAGGAGGGGAGGGACTAGCTCTATGACCCTACCTATGGGAGGGTCAGGGGAGTGGGTGGCTACACCCACTTCCCTTTGTCCAGTTTCGCGCCAGAGCAGGGACAGAGGTAGCCCCTGAGCCGGTTTGAACTGGCATATGCACAGAGGAGCCTTCTGCTCCCCCAGTGCAGGACTTCAAAGCACTCTAAGAGAACACCCACCCAGCCCCAATACACTAAACCCTGTCTGGGAGGTGGTCACACCCCCTTGGGACAGGATATCTATTGTTGGGCTCCCTCCACTGCGAGTGTTGGTCATCAGCAGGAGGGCAGCCCAGTGTCTGTGACTGGTGGCATCCATTTTGTGATGCCAGGGCTCTGCAGGATTCTACCGTGTTTCCACAGTAGGTACATGTCTATCCCTCTAGAAGGGGAATGCTACCCCGCCGCCAGGACTGGCGGGGGTAGTATTCCAAGGTGTTTGACACCAAACACGACATGTTTCGATGCAGCCATTCCAAAGTTAGCATTTTACCGCGAGGATATAATGCACTTAAAAGTATATGGTTTAACCGCATCCACAAACAGCACCAGAGAATGGACTCTGAGAGCTGCAGAGGGGCCCTGCTCAGGCAGAGGCACCCCCTCACATAGAAGCCAAGCACCCTGCCCTCAGGATTGATAGGGCCTGCCTTAGGGGTGACTGATAGGGTTATATGTGTGTGTAGGAGAGATATAGGAAGCCTATATCTCAGTGAGGAGTGCTAGCACTTCCTCACTCAGGCTGCAGTAGCAGGCCTGTGGTGTCAGATTTAGTCTGCTTCCCAGGGGTGGCATAATACATGCTTCAGCCCCTGGTAGGCCTGTGAAGTACCTATGCCCTTGGTACCTAAGGTACCATATACTAGGGACTCATAAGGTACCACAGTATCCAATCACTAGTGGACCTAGAGTGCACTCCAAATCGTTTAGAGAGAACAGAGAGGCCGGGGCCCTGATTAGCAGGGGCCCAGCCAGACTATAGCCAGAAACCAGTGTAAACATCAGAAAAAAAGTGGGGGCAACATAAGAGGCAGATCCTACTCTCCTACACTGGCCCTGACTTTGTCAGCTACCCTGTAAAATTTCTGCTTCACAGGTTGACTGTCCTCAGTGTCCACATCATGGACGCACCAATTGGAGACTCCTGGTGTCAGGGAGAACAGGGAGGCAAACTGTCCCAGCACTTGGTGACAGTCCCTCTTCTGCTCTGGGGTCAGGGTAGGAGAGAGGTTCACCCCATCCACTGACCCATCATGTTCGTTCGCAGACAGGAGGTCAGGAAGAGGCTCACTCTCCTCCTCCATTCCATCATCTGTTGCAAGGAGCATAGTTATCTCAGACCTCTCAAAGTGTGGCTTGAGGCGGTTCACGTGTAAGACCTTTAAAGGGTTCCTAGGAGTCTGCAAGTCAACCAGATAGGTCACCTCACTCTTGCGTTCCACCACCTCATATGGTCCAGTCCACTTGTCTTGGAGTGCACAAGGCTCCACTGGTGCCATCACCCACACTTTCTGGCCAGGCTGAAATTCGACCAGAGTGGCATTCTGGTCCTACCATCTTTTCATTTCTTCCTGGCTAGCTTCCAGGTTCGCCTGAGCGACTTTCCTGAAGCGGTGAGTCTGGTTTCTGAAAGCCAGCACATAGCTGAACACATCCTGGGGGGTCTTACTAGGAGTTCTCTCCCAACCCTCCTTTACCAGACTCAGAGGTCCTCTCACAGGGTGCCCATACAGAAGTTCAAAGGGACTGAACCCTAAGGACTTCTGCGGTACCTCCTTGCATGCAACCAAGAGGCATGGCAAAAAGACGTCCCACTTCCGTCTCATGGGTTCTGCAAGACCCTTGATCATGCCTTTCAGGGTTCGGTTGAACCTCTCAACCAACCCATTCCCTTGAGGATGGTAAGGAGTGGTGAACTTGTATGTCACACCACACTCCTCCCACAAAGATGTCATGTACTTCGAAATGAAGTTTGTAACACGGTCAGAGACCACCTCTCTGGGGAACCCCACACGGGAAAAGATCTCCATCAATGCATTGCCCACCACGGGGTCTGTGATTGTTCGGAGAGGGACAGCTTCTGGGTACCGGGTGGCATGGTCCACCAAAACAAAGATAAACTTGTTGCCTAAGGCTGTCTTGGGTTCCAGTGGCCCCACAATATCAATGCCCACCCGCTCGAAAGGGGTGCTCACCACAGGAAAGGGTTGGAGGGGAGCCTTATACTACCCTCCACTCTTGCCACTTGCCTGGCAAGTTGGACAAGACCTACAGTGTGTACCAACGTGCCTTCTCATTTGGGGCCAGTAGAAGTGGGTGACAAGCCTCTGAAGGGTCTTGTTGCACCCCAAATGTCCTGCTAGAGGCACGTCATGAGCCAGACCCAGTAGGAAGGTCCTGAAATGCTCGGGTACCACCAGCACACGGGCTGCACCGGGCTCAGCGACCTTAGGCTCAATATATAGCAAACCATCTTCCCAGTGAATCAGGTGTGATCCGGACTGATCACCTGCTGCCTGGTTTGCAGCCTGTTGCCGCAGACCCACAAGAGTAGGGCACTCCATCTGCGCCTTGCAGAACTCCTCCCTGGAACTCCTCCCTTCCTGCTGCCAATGGGTCAGCTCAGGCAGGTCTCCCAGTTCGGCCACTTGTTCCCCTGTAGGTTCCAGGGCATCCCCCTCAGGTTCTGCCTCCTCCTGGACTGTGGGAACTTCTGGGGCTGGTTTCCCACACCCCCTGCCCCTCCTCTTCCTGGCAGGCACCTGGGCCACTGTTTCAGGCTCCAGGTCCTCTTGATTACCCCCTACTTGGCTGCCATTAACCGAGTGGTCACACAGACCCACTCAGGCAGACCCAACATCTCCAAATGAGCCTGGCGTTCCACCTCCTTCCATGGGGAACTCTCCAGGTCATTTCCAAGCAGACAGTCTACAGGCATGGACGGACTGACAACGACCTTCAAGGGACCTGAGAGCCCCCCACTCAAAGGGAACTAGCGCCACCTTACATAAGCACTCAGAGTTGTCTGCTGCAACTACAGGGTGAAGAACATTGGGAATAACCTGCTCTTCAGACACCTATTGACACCTGACAGATGTCACACTGGCTCCTGTGTCTCTCAGAGCCTCCACCCTCCTCCCATTGATGATCACCCACTGCCTGTATTTCTTAGTGTTCTCAGGCAGATAGGATCCCTGGACCATCTCTTTGTCTCCTAATGAGACAAGGGTCATAACTGCTTGCTTTCCTCCTTCACTAGGAACCAATTCCTCCCCCAGCACTACACTCACTAATCCCGGTGACAGAGCACCAGTGGGTGCTGGGGGTGCAATGGGGCACTTGGGATCTCTGGCAATGTGACCCACCTGATGACATGAGTAACACCGTTGGGGACCCCGGTTGTCGTACCAGCCCTTAGGGGGCCAGGATGTTTTAGGCTTGGGGGGCTGGGACTCTTTATCCTGGGAACTGTTTGGGGCCCTTTAGAGAACTCCCTTTGGTTACCCTTGTCCCCCCCATTCTTCTTCTGGGGACCCTGCCCACCCTTGGCTGGGTTACCCACAATCCCCTTGTGGACCCTGGTGCTAGTCCAGCGGTCCGCCTCCTTAGCAAGCTCCCTGGGATCAGTTAGCTCACTATCCAATAGATGCTGACGCAGCTCTGGAACACACAGACTACTCAAGTGCTCCCAACTAATCAAGTTGCACAACCCCTGGTAATCGGTTACCTTACTGCCCTTTATCCAACCTTCCAGTGCACACGTATACATGTTCACACATTCAACCCAAGTACTTGAATCAAGCTTCTTGAAGTTCCTGAACTTCTCTCTGTACTGCTCTGGGGTGAGCCCATACCTGAGGCATAAGGCCTCCTTCATGTTGGGATAGGTTAGGGTACCCGCCTGCTCTAAAGGTGGTAGGGTGTCCCTCCCAGTGGCCTCAAAGTGTTTCCACAGGCCCGCCCCCCAATGCTTCTCAGGAACCTCATTCATCTTTAAGGCTATCTCATACGCCGCAAACCATGCATAAATATCATCATCCCTCTGGTAATTCTGCACTAGGTCCTTGGGTATGTAAACCTTACCCCCCTTGCACTGGCTGTACGCTGCTACCATTTGAACTGGACTCCACTTGCTTGGCCTTAATGTCCAGTTCCCTCATGCTCAACTCATAAGCCAAAAGCAATTTCTTCTCTTCCAAGGCTCAAGCATTCTTGCTTTCTTCTGCCTTGGCCTGGAGCCTCATGACCTCCAGCTCATGCTCTCTGACCCTTAGGTTCTCCTCCCGCTCCTCTGGGGAAAGACTTCCAGCGGAATGGATGCTGCCAGCCCTGGAGGCTGCTCTTGACACAGGCAGATCCTGTGACCTGAAACCATCCCAGGTCACACAGACCCCCAAACAAACAGTACCTTGGAAACGAAGTCGGTGATGATGCACGGCGTCAAAGATGGCTGATGTCGGCTCCATTGACGATGCGACATCGGCAAGTTCGTAGAGTCGCCCTCGGCGGTTATCGGCGCCACGATAACAGGATGTATGTGCTGGCGATGACGGAGTCGATGCGAGCGCTGGCGTCGGGCACGGCCATTCACTGCCGGCGTCGGCGGGCGTCGTAGGGTGTCGGAGCTGCGGAGCAGGCCGGGCGATGCGTTGTTCACTTCACGAGCGGTTCGCATCGTTGACGGCATCGGAAACAGGTTTCCTTGCTTCTCTTGGGTTTCTTCCAGCTCCCAACAGCAGAAACAACCTCCAGAGGTCCAAAACTGGCACAGGCACCTCAAGGCAGGTCAGAACTCACAACAGCAGAGTTCAGGAGAGCTGGGGGTGAAGTCTTTGTGTCCCTGAGACTTCTGAACAGGAGGCCAGCTCACTTCGGGCCCTTGGAGATCTTCTTCAAGCAGGGGACACAGCACACAGCAAAGTCCTTCTCCTTTCCTTGGCAGAAACAGCAACTGCAATCCAACCCCAGACACACAGCAAGGGCAGTACTTCTCCTCAGTTTCTCCAGCTCTTTTCCTTGGCTAAGGTTCCTCTTGAATTCCAGGAATGATCTAAAGTTCAGGGGTTTTGGGTCTAATACTTATACCCCAAAATGTCTTTGTTCCCTTTGTGCAGGGGGCTCTGAGCCCAGTTCAAACCAGTTCTGCCCTCACTGGTGCAACATGGCCACAGGAGGTGGAGACAGCATTGTGCAAGTGAGACAGGCCCTATTCAGGTGCAGGGTAAATCTCCTCCCACCACTCGATATGCAGCCAGGGTCTATGCAGCTCAGGGCTGGGTCATCCAGGAAGGGCCAGGCACACCTCAACCCCCCCAGAGGCTTTCAGGGAATGCACATCCTCTGTCTCTGTCACACTGAAACCAGACAGTCAATCCACAAACAGGCAGAGGCACACAGAAAGGTTGAACAAGAAAATGGCTACTTTCTAAAAGTGCTATTTTCAAACACATATTTTAAAAACCATCTTTACTAAAAGATGTGTTATTAAATTCTGAGTTCAGGGATACCAGACTCCAATCTTCTATCTTACTCCTATGGGACGATTTGCTTGTAAAATGTCACAAAGCATTCCCCATTCTGTCCTATGGGCAAGATAGCCTTTCAATAGTGAAAAACAAAATTGGCAGTATTTCACTATCAGGACATGTTACACACACCAGTACATGTCCTACCTTTCACATACACTGCACTCTGCCCAGGGGGGTACCTTGGGCATACCATAGGGGTGACCTATGTTCAAGGAAAGGGAAGGGTAGGGCCTGGCAAGTGGGTGCACTTGCCAGGTCGACATGGCAGTTAACAAACTGCGTACAGGCACTGCGGTGACAGGCCAGAGACCTCTTTTCAGGGCTACTCATGTGGGTGGCACAATCAGTGCTGCAAGCCCACTAGTAGCATTTGATTTACCAGCCCTGGCACACTCAGTGCACTTTACTAGGGACCTACTGGTAAAACAAATATGCCAATCAGGGAGAATCAATCACAATATCAATTTACACAGGGAGCACTTGCACTTTGACACTGATCAGCAGTGGCAAAGTGCCCAAAGCATCTAAACCGGCAAAAACGAAATCCAGCACAGCATCAAAAACATAGGTGGTAGAGGCAAAAAGTCAGGGAAAACCACGCCAAGGATGCCTGGTCTAACAATGGTACACAGTGTACCCAGGACAATGTCACTAGAGGACTGCAGCACATCTTGTGCTGCAACTGAAGTGACAATCTAAAATCTGACTGCAGGCCTGCTACGTGGCAGTGCAGGTTTAAACTGCAAATTTGACCTGTCAAAATAACCCCTTTTGATGGGCCTACATCCTCCTTTTAATTAATAATAAGTTGGCCTGAAGTTAGCATTTTTAGGCTTTCTTTCAAATACTACTCACCCTTCCTTATGGGCACTTAAAGCTATGTTCACAGTAGTAGGGTTAGCTATTAAATAAAAAAAGCATTTGGAGTTAAAATTAAATTATGTCCCTCTAGGAAACAGATAAAAGGCTACTACTCATACTTTTTAAAATACTTATTACAGATCCAGTTCATTGGCAGAAGTCTTATTTATAACAAATATTTCACGAAAAATGCTTTTTAAAAAGTCTTGTTTCGCCTGCCTAAAGCCTCAAGAAGCCCATTTACATGAGCGTTTAAATTAGCTCCTCAATGTGGGAAGTGCCTCCCAGAGATGAGACAAAGTGCTTGGGTGTCGGGAGGTGCCCTGTTCCTCTGACAAGATGGCCATTTGGGTAGTAGCAGTACCTTATTTATCTTAAAAGGGGCTGTCCTGTCACTGGCAGAAGTCCACTTTTCTGGAAGAAGCCCAGCTGACCCGCTATATCTGAACCTGCCCTGGACCCTGCTGTTGGTTTCTGTTAGAGTGAGCCCTGACTCTCAAGTGCTGTTTCTGAGGTCCTGGAACCACTGACGGATGTCAGAGTCTACTCATCCTGCTTAAAACTAAAAACCTGCAATTTTGAAATGTTTGCAAACTTTCTGCCAGGAGAACCATCATGGGACTGGGACCAACTTGCCAGTTGATCTGCCAAGGGTGCATCACCCATGTGCCTGGCTGTGCCACAACTCCCACTACGTTCTTCTCTGCAGCAGCAAATCAGATCCAGCAGGCCCAATGCCAACCAGCTGTCAACAACATCAAACTTTCTTTAGCTACAGCCTTGCCTTACTGAGGGAATTCAACTCCCAATAAAGAGTTTAAGTCCGAAGGTAGAAATCTTCACCAGGTCCAAAAACCAAGCATTATCCACTCAACGTCTTCCTGGGTGCAAACTCAACTTTTCCCGCTGTGAGCTTTTCCTGCCTTTGTCAGTAACTTCACCAAGACCTCGTCCTTCATCAAACTGTCTCCAGATCCAGCTTGCAGCCTTGCCACTCAGAGGACTATACCTTCTTTAAAATGTTAGAAATGTGAAGGTAACTTTAGGACTGGGACCAATCTGACCTGTGTGTCCGTCCCTGCGCTAAATCACGGTCAGCCTTAAACCTTACCCTTGTCCCAGTCTCTTGGGACCAGTTGCCCTTGGTTGGCGCTTTGCACTATTTTTATTTAAAACTTAAATAAAACCAATCTCTGGTTTCCCTTATTGGCTTTTTTTGATTTGGAGTCATTTTGGTCATTAAAATATTCTTGGGTTATAAATTTGAGTGGGATTTTTATTGGCGTCTTTGACTTTTTAACTGTTTTGGTACTTCTAAATGCTTAACACATTTTCTTAAGTTAAGTCTGTCTGCTCTGTGCCATAGCTACTAGAGGTTGAGCTCGGGTTTAAATTACTGAAACCTTTACTGTACCTATCAAGGATATTACCAATATTACTTGTGGTAAACTACTATCCATCCCAACTAATAATCCACTTTCTCACAGGTGCACATTCATAACTAGGAATTCTTCATTGCTTATGGCTTTACACCCATACAAATAAGTAAATCTATGTGCCTATATAAATGGTCTATATTACCAAATCATGGAGATGACCAAATACATCCTAGGAGTATCTGTGAAAAGGTGCCTTAAGGAATTGGTGCACATTCAGTACACCATACCTGTACATTGACAACCTACACCTGGTCCTTGGGATACCTTAAAATCAACATGAAAGGTGGGTGAGACCTTCTTTGCACCTACACATTAATAGTTTCTCCCACTACTGCTTGCCTGTCGACCGTGAACGCTTGAACATGCACATGCTCCAGCCTTGACAGCACATCCACAGGTACATTAAGTGATGCTCAGCTGCACCATGTCTTCATAAGCCCCATTTGGCCTGCTCACACACCAATCAGAGACATGGTTCCATTTGAATATATGCCCCATACATGAATAGTGCTTTAGGGTTGTACCTGAAGTGAACAATACAGTGAAAAACATATGCTATTTAGATCTTACTGAAACATTGTGACCATATAATATTCAAGGGTGTGGGCATTTCAGGGCTAATGAGCTATCAAGGAAAATATATGATTATAGACAGACGACTGTAGCAAAGGTTTTTAAAGTTTGTCTAGCAAGGGACAAACATTACTCAATTTGTTTATTGCTAACATCACTAACACACACAGTTACCTATTCAGTGACTCCAGGTGAGGGTAGGAGAAGTCGGGTGACATGACATGTATGAAATGAATCTCACTTTGGGAGCCAAATATTTGGGTGTTGAACGAGCTGCAGTCTTATGAAATGAATAGCTGCAACAGGTTGAATTTGTATTATATCACAAATTCAAATTTTATTCGAAAGGGAACACACAAAACGGTATGCTGAATTTATGACAGGTTTTTATCAACAAAAAAAGCTATACAGCTATATGTGGATGTTTTTATTTTATTAATTTGACGTCAAAGTGGTATGGAATCTCATTGAGGAATGTGTCTGTAAAGAAGTGGTTTTAACAGGCTGGATGCTTGCTATGATTGTGAAATTATTGTATCTTAGTGAATGGTGCTCCTCTAAGTGAATCAGCCAATGCCATTACAAAGAAAGTTCAGTTCAGTTCAAAAACAAAGTTTATTTTGACCAGCCTGTCCTTAAACATTTAAAACCACATTATTATAAATCCTAAAATCACATTTCATAAATTAATACATCATAAAATTCATAAAATAATAACATTTGTCCTTCCGTCGATTCATATGACATAAGCCACATTAAAAATGGTAGAGCACACATTTCAGTTCTATTCACATTTAAGGATTTCTTTAACTTTCTGAATGAACTTCCCCATGGCACAGGCTATATCTAAATTACTCATTTCTGTTAAAAGCTCTACTGCTTGAGCCCTATTGTTAATACCATACTTCATAAAAATCGGACGTAGGAACTCTTTCCGTATATCTAAAAGCTTCTGACAGTCCAATAATAAATGTAAAATGTCACATGTTGTTCCCAGACTACAGGCACAGTTTCCCTTACTATCGATCATGGTTCTTTTTACCCCGTTGTTGGCATAGCAAGGGTTGACACCACTTCTTAGCCTTAATAATTCTCTTACCCAACGGCAGGGTAGCCTTTCGATATAAGGGAAATGTTGTTCATTTTGCCATGAAGTCGCCATAAAACGTACAGATTTTTTTCCCCAAGAGGTAATCTTGGTCCTGGGTTTGAGATATTTCTTTCCCCAGGGCTCCAAGTTCCCTCTTATCAACCTCTATTTGAAGAGTCAGGGGGCACAACTTGAGCTTAATCATTGTACAGGCTTTGATAATCTTTTCTCTTGTCCCTTTTGCCCACGTCAACTCACTCTTCACTATCTCCTTTCTGCACCATTGCAAGATTTTATATTCTTCTCCCATTCCCTGGCGCTGCCAGAATCTTAATAAGGCCATACAAGCCGTTATACCCCATGAGGTGATACCTAATTCTAATCTCACTGCCTGCACCATTGAGGACTTAGGCAATGAAAATACATTTTTCAGAGTTTTTCCCTCCTCAATGTCCCATCCGTTTTTACTGCTCAGATATAACAATTCGGCTCCATATAGGAATTGTGGAGGTACCATGGCTGTATAGGCTTTTAAAACCGGTCTATCCGACTTATCGCCATATACACCATTGAATTTTTTTAATCCGCTAACCGTAGCTGATTATCTCAATTTTAATGCATCGAGGTGGGTATGCCAGTTCAGTCTTTTCTCGAACCACATCCCCAGGTATCTATATTCATCTACCTTTTCTAGCTTCGTGGAGCCCAAAAACCAGCTAAACCTTATTTTCCTTCTGCCAAAGCTTAAAATCTTTGCCTTTTCCATGTTGACTACAAGTTTTTTTAGGCCGCAGTATTCGTTAAACCTGTTTAACTTTCTTTGCAGGCCGATCACTGTTTGATCTATTATTACGAGATCATCTCCATATAGTAAACACGAAATATGTTTCCCATCAAACTTTGGGCTTACCTCCCTTTCATTACCCAAAGCTGAGGGTAAGTCTGTAATAAATAAGGAAAAGAGCAGGGGGGCCAATACGCACCCCTGTCTCAGCCCATTCCCAATTTGAATTTTCTGTGATAGGCTACCCTCTACGTCCAAAATTATCTGAGCCCAGTTATCGGAATGTAATACTTGAATTAGCCTTAACAGATCCATTGGGATACTTTGCACAATCAACGTCTTCCACAACGACTCACGGTCCACTAAATCAAAAGCTGCGCGGAAGTCCACAAAGCAGCAGAACAGACTTCCTCTCTGCTTGAATGATTTCCATGCTATGGCCCAGAGCGCAAAACAGTGGTCGACCGTTGAGTGCCCCTCTTTAAACCCCCCCCTGTTCTGGGGGCACAACCTGATTTACTTCTGCCCAGTTCTTCAACCTCTCCAAGATTGCTTTTGCGAAAACTTTTTCTCCTACATCTAGGAGGTTAATTAATCTATAATTCTTCGGGGCTTTTGTGTCTCCTTTTTTGTGGATAGGTCTTATGATTGCGCCTCGCCAGTTTTCTGGTATAATACCTGTGTTAAGTATCCCCTGGAACTTTTTTGAGAAAAACACTGCCCACCACTCTGGCCTATTTTTTATAATCACAGCTGGAAGATTATCTGGGCCGGCGGACCGGGTCAGGGTTAAGTTCGATATAATTTTCCGAATATTTTTGGGAGTAAAGTATTCCTTAATTTCCTCCCTCACTCCTGACCATGATTTTAATCTCAGTTTCTCTATCATTGGCCACTTTCCATAAATTTCCCCCAGGTAACTCACCCAATCATCTTCGGGTACAGCACAATTCATAGACCCTGGAGTTTTGCCAGAACTTTCTTGTACCAATTTCCAAAAACCTTTCAAATCTTTAGACTCTATTGTGGCTAACAATCTTGCCCAACAACTCTCTTTATAGGTTCTTTTTTTATTCCTGATAATCATTTTATATTTTATCCTTAATTTCTGAAGGGTATAGAACAATTCTACATTATACTTTGCCTTAAGTCTTCTTTCCCTTTGTCTAATGTTTGCTTTTACTTTGCGACATTCTTCGTCAAACCATGTCCGCTCCTTGCTTTGGGTTCTATATTTACTACCAACCCCGGCTTTACTAATTTTAATTTTCACCCTTAAGCATTCCACCAGTTGTTTGATTGTGTTTTCATACCAGTCATTGTCATTCATAATCAGATTATTTCCTAGTGAGTGGGTCTGTTGTACTGCGGCTAGTTTTTCAATGTGTTCCTCTGATATATGAGTTGTAAGCCGTCTAGGATAGTCCTCATGTACCTGAAGTACTGTATCTCTTTGTCTTTCCCTTATTCCATAGAGCTCAGTCTTCAGGGGAAAGTGGTCGCTTCCTTCCATTCTTACCACCTCAAAACTCTTAATTAATTCAAAGTTCCAAGCATCTATAAACACATAATCAATAGGACAGAGTTGCTGACGTATTTTGAATGTATGCTTTGCCGGTGGATCTGCGTCCATTCTCCCATTCACACACACTAAACCCATCAAGCCCAACATTTGTCCTAAAGCCATATCCTGTGCCGACCTATCCCCCCGCGGGAACAAAGCATCCTTTATATTGTAGGAGGTCAACAATTCTTTACACCATGGATCAATCCTACAGGGATCTAGTTTGTGATTGAAGTCCCCTAGCACAATAACTACATCTTTCTGATAGATTTCTTATAGGGTTAACATATCTTCTTTTAGATTTTCCAGTTCTACCTTGTATTCATTCTCTTTCCCCTTCTGTATATATACATTAGCAATAACTATGCCTTCATATCGTGAGACGGGGTTCAGCAACAGCACTCTACATCCTAATGCCCATTTACATTTTACTTTCAAAGGTTCCACCTTCCTTGCAATTTTTGTAGAGATCAGTGTCAGTTGCCCTTCTGAAGGTCTACCAAAGAGTTTCTTATTCGCTGCTTTCATCTGTTGGGCAAACCCTTCGATTGCTAATGTTTCTAGGGTGTCGTCGCACAGCCAGGTCTCCTGCAGACACACAATCTCATTGCTCTTAATGGCAACTTTAAAGCTTTCCTGGTCCAATATTCTATTGTATCTATTTATGTTCCAGGATAATATGGCCAGGCTGTGCGACGTCCCTTGCTTCTAATCGATCTCACTTAGGCACCCATCTTCCTCATATCCTGGGGATGCTAGGGCTCTATACCCATTTCCAGCTAGTACGTCCTCATCATCTCTCTCTATTTCCATAACTCTTATGGTAATTGCGAGTTCTTCCTTTTTATCCCAGCTGGCATCAGTCAGCTTTACCTGTCTTAATCCCAACCCTGCATGATTCATGAGAAATGGCATCCCATTCTTATTATACTCCAGCATTTCTACCCTTTTTTACCAGTCTAATACCTTCTTTTTGCAGCTCATATTCTGCTTTTACTAATGCTTATTTTACTAGCCCTGAGTAAAGGAGAACTTTAGTTACTTCGTTCCCTTTACAGTTTACCGTAAACCCTACTTCTCTTAGATCCTCCGTGCCGATGTTCCATAGACTTGCACATTTGTATAATGAAAAAAGGAGTTGTGATCGATTTAATGGGTTCAATTTCCTCCGTTTTTTCCCACCTTTGCCCTGACCGATCGGCTCAAAGTATACCCACAGGTCCTGTCTACATTTTGCCACTAAGTTCTGTGGGCCCTCCTTTGGTTCGACCTCCCTTCTTCCTAGGCGTTCTGATTCCATACCTTTCTCCATTTGGCCTCTAAGGCGGCTAGATCCTCCTTGTGAGGTCCTCTCCGTCCTCCTTTCCATATCACCCACTTCTTTCTCCCCCAGATTTTTTCTAGAACTATTTTTCCTACTCCCAACTTTCCCTGTACTTTTTTTACTCCTTTCCCCCTCTTCTGAATTACTGATATATATATTCCTTTTGCCGGGATATTTTTCTTTTCCGAGGGTAATATCATGTTCTTTATTAAGCACTTTTGCTCTTTTTCTACCCTCCATCCCCCCTGCTGCCTTGAAGTTTGACCTTTTCTGGGGATATTTTTCCACCTCCTTGGGCGTGGGATACACGGCTTGAGGCTCCTCCTTTCCCCCCATCTCCTTATAATCATCGGGTATCGAGATATGAATACACTATGCTCCTCCTGCTGTATTGGGGTATCCCTCATCACGTCTTCCTCCGGGGTCACTACCTCATCTTGATGATCCCCAACTGGCCGAACTATGGAGGGCATAAGGTCTTTAATTTGTTTCAACTCCCCTATCATGGTTTTAAACTGCTCCTTTTGGGTTTTAAAATTTTCATTATTCATCAATGATACCTCTAACAGGCCTTGCAATGTTTTTTGTAAGATTAACATTACATCTAACATAGAGGCACTTGAGGTTCCAGTAACCTCCAGACTGTGCATGTATGGTCCCGAAAAATCAATTCCTATGTCCTGCAAAATTTCCGCCCCTTCCTGCTCGTCCAAAAGTTCCTTTGTATGGTTATTTTACCCCTTGCTCTGGGCCTCACCACTTATGTCTGCCTCTTCATTTTCTCCCTCCGTATCATAATCAATCGAGGGGGGAGAGAGTCTCGGTGATGAGGACAGCCTAGGGTCCAGAGAGATCCCAGAGATGTTAAAATGGGTTTGATTTGGAGAGTCTACTACCAGAGAGACCAAGTTGTTGGATGTCAGCTGGTTCTCTCCAGCTCTCAGTTCTTTTTCTGGCAATTCTTTCCCTTTAAAGTGTTTCTCAAGGAAGTCTTTAATTGAATTTGAGGCTGTGGGCCCTCCTTTGCCCCCTCTAACTTAGTTCTCTGGGGGTTGTGTTCAAGCTTTGGGTATTCCTTAGTGTTGTTTTTTTGCGACCGATAGTGCCTTCTTGATCGCCTTTTACTTTTCCTTTCTCTTTTCCTTTCTCATTCTCGGCTGTGACCGTATCCTCTCCCCCATTTTCTTTGTTGTCGTTTTTTTTAGAGTTTTTTAACTCTTTCCATGTTTTTGCTTTTCCCAAAGCCATCACCTTTTTAATTCTTTCTCTCTTTCCTTCACTACGGATAACCTCCCTGCTGCTCCCTTGATTTCCCTTGGCTCAGCAGCAAAGCTCTTCCGGGGAGCCTTTTTTCCAGCTTGAGCTCCTTCTCCCAACCTTGGGCTCTCTCCCTTTTTTTTTTCACTGCAAGTCCATCTGTCACCGCCCTCCTTCCCTTTACTTACCTCTGCTCCTCGACCACACACACTGTCCGCTCTACTTTGCTGCTTTTCCTGCTTTTTCCTGAAATCACACAGCGTTCCGCTATCCCAGCCTTCGAGCTTGTGCCTTTTTTTTCCCACGTCTGGAGCCGGAGGGGGTCCAAGCACGAACTCTGCTCTAGGGACCAACTGGGCCCCCCGGGGGCCGGGCCCACCCTCGGCTGTACTCCGTTTGATACCAGCTCCCTGAATCTCCCAGCACCAAGGCACTACTGTAATTATTCGATGCGCCGCATTCTTCACGGCGTTCTTCACGGCGTTCTTCACGGCGTTCTCGCACGAATCCTGCACTCACGATCTGCCGCGATCTGCCGTGCTCGCCCGATTCCTGCCGTGCACGTGAATGTGCAGCGCATAGAGCGTAGGGCGTAGAGCGTTGAGCAGCTGAGGCGGAGTGTGGCCGGGAACAGAGCCATTACAAAGAAAAGCTCAACATGCTCTCCTCCATCTTGAAAAATGTTTGAGTAGATTATGAAGTCCCGTTTTCCCTTTGCGTTCTGGTGTTGGTGACTTGCATTCAGAACTGAAAATATATTTATTATAGGTTGAATTTCAAAAAATGAGAATCCTGACGGTGGGTTAATTTATGCTTCATTTAAATTTATCATACGCTATTCAATACACATTTGGTTCTAATGTACATTGTGTGCCCACTGCTTTGCATCGCCGTATGCACCTACAATTGAGGGCACCCAGGTTGTGCAACATCTAGTGCCCATCTAATGCAGGTCACCGGGTGCTCACATGAAATATCCTTCAGTGCTTTGAGGAGGCTCATGTGCTTAAATGAAGTGGCTCGTCCCATTTCTCCATGGGAGGATCACCTACTGCTGCACTGGAACACATCCCGTGCTAGCCGAGTATAGATTAATGAATGTATGTGCTTAATTTCTGTACACTATTCTAGTACAGTACTTCCTGATGCACATTGTCTTGTAATGCCTGTTGAACATCATCCTGTACTAAAACAATGTATATCACAAGGGCCGGCTTTAGCTCTGGTGGTGCCCAGTGCAACAATCTTTGTTGGCGCCCCCAATGACCACCTCTTCCACAGATTCCCTCACTACCACCCTTTAACAGTGCCCCTCAAGTCTCCATAACCACTGTCTCTCAGATGTGTTTAATTAGTTTTATAGCACTGCCGCCACTCATACCAGTGTTGGGTGTCAGAGCACTTTATATCACACACACTACACAGAGGCAATCAATCATGGGTGTGCAAATCAGGGTATATGAAATGTTACATAAGACAGAGGACTACAAGGTGTAGGAGTCATATGTCATCCATACTGGTAGACAGTGTAATTTAATAGTGCTTGGTCTGGAGAAACACAATATCAGAATTTAAAACTTAACACTGTGATTGGGGGTTCTCTTTAATAATCAGAATTGATTTCCATCTAAAGTAACCCTTTTTCCAACATTAGGATAATGAAAGACTGGGGAAAAATCATAACGCACTAATCTATACGTTGCAGTTTGCATGCAGCTCTTTGATGACAGTTTAGCTCACTGTTGTATGTTAGGATTATAACATATAAACTGCAAGTAACAAAAGGATCTCTCAGACAAAAGCAGTAACCCACTGACCTATTTAAATTATATGCACTTTGTGATCTGAAAGGTACACGTTCTTTGCAGCAGACCTATGAACCCTCTGCTCTACCTTACCATGAATAAAAACATTCACTATACAAGCCTCTGATCTCTCTCTAGGAAGAACATTAGTCACTGGAGTTATCCTGACATTCTTATTGCTGTTTATTGAAATTTTCTGGAGGCCAGCAACACTGCACCAGGTGCTTTTCAAAACCATAGTATACTTGCAAACATGACGTCCCACCCAAAGTCGGCGCCTGGTACGGTCGCACCGCCCTAGAGCCTGTTGCCAGCCCAGTATATCACCCTGCGGCTCCTGCTACACAGGGTTCTGTATGCCTGTTGGTCTGTAGGCATTCATGTCTCTGGATTTTTTCATCTCTGTTGGTAGGTGCCTGTAGGTCAGTTTGACTTAATGAAAATGAGTACTGTGGGTGTGATGGTGTTTATGCATGTGTACATCCTCTGTATGTGCCTTTATGTTGTATAATTCTATGCATGCACTATAGGAAAGCCAGACCTATTATTTTTTATCAATATTTGTTTTAAAATGTTTGCATGATGCCTAATGGCCCTAGAACTGTGGAAGGAAGTAATTAAACAATATATTTACCTTTAATGCAAGATATAAAATAAAGACAATGAGAATAAAATTCAAATAGTCATTAAATTGGTTATAGAAGGGATTTTAAAGGTTTTGCAAGAGAATCTGTTTTGCTAGAAATTAAGTTTTCAGCCTTTTTGCCGAAATTCTTTTATGACTGTATAATTCTCAACTCAAGCTGGAGAAGGTTATGCAAGTCTGCATCCTTATCAGGGATGGTAATGGTTCCGAGCTGTGAAAAACCATTCATTGTGGACATTAATCTAGTTGCATAGAATGACCTAAAGACTGAATGAGTTACAGGATGAATTAAAAAATATTTGGATGAGGCAATGATTTCATGTCAGCTCTCCAGGAAAGAATTGCTGTCAGAACTGTAGGAGGAAATTAGCATTGAATAAGCCAGTACAACTGGCCTCTGCATGCTGGTGCAATGGTTAATTTTTGTTTACATGTTTTATTGCAAGCATATGTCATGAAATTAAAAACAAAGCATGCTGCCACTTACCTGTTGTCATATGCTTTCGATCAAAAATTTAAATTAAAAAAGCCTTGACTGAAGATAGTGTTATCTAGACTTTTGACGGGAGAGCTGCAAGCGGGAGAAAATTTAATTCTGTGCCAAAAGAAGGTCCTCTCACCAGCCAGTTATTTTTAGCACCTTCAAGCGGGAAGATTTCTACGTTCTGACTTTGTCACTTTTTTGGAGCTCGTACTCTTTCAGCAGGGCAAGGATGCAGGATCTAGCGAGAGGGCTCCATGAGGCTACACACCTTCTCCGCAACGCCCCACTGAATCAGATTTGCTGCAGTGGAAAAGCTCCGAGCGGAAGCAACCTGAATCTTTGGCCCAGTGGTAACACACATTTGTTGGATTGGCTTGCAGGTTAGTCCTGAACCCCTGGAGATCTTTGAAGCCAAAATGTTTCAGAGTATGTTAAGAGGTGTACACTATGACACCAGCCAAGGGTCCAGGACCTTTGCTGGAGTGAATCCTGATCCGCCCCCCACCCCCCTGAATGTTGTCCCAGAGATCATTATCTGGATCCAAGACAGGTCCCGTTGAAGTGCTTAATTTGAGCCAGTGGTTGCCAGTGGAGCCAACCAGCACTCAATTTTGGGGTCGGGCACTTATTTTTCCTCAAAAAACTTGGATGCAGAGCAAGAGAGAAAAACATAAATGGGGGGAAAGATGGAGGAAGAGACAGAAAAGTAGTGACAAATAGCAAAAGCAGGAAACTGCACAATTGACATTAAGAGGTAGGGAGTGTCTGGTGATGAATTAGCCTTGGAATTCAGCACTCCATCCTTTGTTAGTGCAGGCAACAGGTTTATGAACAGACCTATGTGCCCCAGCACTTATTCTTTTACAAATTAAGCACTGTCCAGTTGGAAATGGTCAGCTAAGTAGTTGCTGGAAAGGTCTCTTGTAGCTTGTTGTGTCCCTGTAGCTTGAACAGGAAGTCCGTTTTATGTTCATTGGAGTCTAGCTCTTTATCTAGGGTAGGTTGGTCCCGATCTCCTCTTGGTTTTCAGAGTAGACTAAAAAAATTCCAAGTCTCAAGTTTTGGATTTTTCCTATCTGGTCACCTGCAGCACCACTACCAAGGGTTCAAGACTGAGAGACCCCACTTGAAGGGTCAGGACTCACTCAGGCTGGGACCAGGTGCAGGTTCAAGATGATTGAGCCTTTTCAGTCCCCAAGGCTCTTATCAGGAGGCCAGCCAACTAACCTATTGAGTCACTCTATTAGTCCTGGGTTCAAGACGTGGAACAGGGCTCAAACAACAGGACGAGTCTCTGCTCTGCTTCGTGAAGCCTGCCTTGAACCCTCAGTCTTCTGAAGTACACAGTGGGCCACAGCAGCAGGGCTCTTTGGCAGGTCCAGAAAGTGTTTTGAAGAGTTGGTCTGAGGGTCGTATTTTTTACTTTGTGTCTTCTTTGAAGTAGACGTTTCTAGAGATCTTCTTTTAAAGTCCTTGGAATTTCCTGACTCTCCTGCCCTGGGTCCACCCTGGCTGCCTAAACAATTAAGTGGTGTGAAGTCCTTTGTGTGAAAGCAGGGCACAGCCCATTGATTTGAAAGTGGGGCTGTGCCCAGATCTACACCCCCCCCCGCCATTTTGCCAAAGATGGCCCATCCAGGCACACTTTATCCCTTTATTGTGTGGCGGTCTGGGAGGAATAAACAAGGTCCAACTGCCAATTACACCCAGTCATGTGCCTCAGAAACAGGCTACAGGCACCATATGTTTAAGAAAAGTAAATGCCAACTTTCTAAGATTGGTACTTTCAGAATTGTAACTTAAAATCCGACTTTACTTACAAATAGGTATTCAAATTACAGTTCCTTAGACACCAAACATGAAAGTCCTACTTGCTACCAATCAAAAGTTAGCACTTATTAAATGTAACAAGGCAATCATATGTTATCCTATGGAAGAGGTTGACTTCACAGTAGTGAAATATGAATTTAGGGGTGTATTACTACCAGGACATGTAAAACTTAAAAATATGTCCAACCTTTTAATTACAATACACCCTGCCCTATGGACTACCTGGGCCTAGCTTAGGAGTGACTTGTATGTAATAAAAGGGAGTTTAAGACTTGGCAAGAGGGTTATTTTGCCTAGTCGAATTGGCATTTTTTAAGCTGCCAGCAGGCTTCAATTGTAGACCTGGGACATGTTTTAAGGGACTACTGAAGTGGGTGGCACAATGAGTGCTGTAGGTCCATTAGTAACATTTAATTTATAGGCCCTGTGTATACGGTATATGAATTTACTGGGGACCTATAAGAAAATTAAATGCACAAATCAGACGTAAACCAATTCTACCACATTTTAGGGAGTGAGCACAAGCACTTCGTCCACTTTACCAGTGATAACCTGTGCTAGAGTCCTAAGGCCAACAAAAACATATTCCACACACATAGGAGGGGTGAAGGCAAAAAGGTTTGGTAGTGACCCTGCAGAGAGAACCACGTCCCACAGACATGATGTATTTATATTTTAGGAGTGGCAGTTCAGATGCATTCCAATATTTTATATCTGGCTTTCTCTGTGCAAGTAATCGTGTATTGCTGTGAATTATAATGTCTAGGAAAAGGC
Organism: Calotriton arnoldi; assembly: GCA_963921515.1. NCBI lineage: Eukaryota > Metazoa > Chordata > Amphibia > Caudata > Salamandridae > Calotriton > Calotriton arnoldi. The sequence continues at coordinate 264,401 of CAWUFW010001363.1, read as the reverse complement.
GCGACTTGTGGAATGGCAAGGTTTAATTTGTTTGAATGATCTAAACTGAACTTGTGGATATCTGTAGGTCATCAAAATATGTCTATCTGTGGCTGGCAAAGTATAAATTATACTGAAATTGACATTAGATTACGACTGAAGACAAAAACGTTATTAGTTGTGGATGCCTAGATAGTTCCTCCTAAACTTTCAGAGTTCCAAAGACCATTAAAATGCCTTAACAGACTGATAACGAGCTTAGGCATTGCCAATAGGTCGAGCTTTAAAGGAATGTTATATGGTAATGTGATACATTCCAAGTAAATGGCATGGGAATAGATATGTATTTGTGTGAAAGCAAAGAACTGTAGAATAAGATTGGTATAGGTTAAAAAGGTCAGGCGACAGTTGCACTGTCAAGCCAGACCTAAAAATCAATGAAGGTTAATGACTGCCCTTCTTCCATCTGGGTTGCTGCCAGAGAAAAACATAAATTATACTATCTATTACACTTTAATAGCATTCCAATGTAATTTGTGTTCCCTCTTAAAGTTCAAGCTTAGGCAGCTGAATAAATACATAAAATGATGAAAGTTGTGTGGAGGGTAAGCACTTTTTTGTGGAAGCACACAACGTCCGCCCAATCAAAACATGTGCTCTAGGCTCTCCACATGTGGGTAAATCCAAAGCCCCTCTGTGGTGATGCTCACATAATTGGCTGGCGACAGCCACGCTGTCAAGCCAGACCAAAAAAATGATTATGAGAAAGCTGCTTAAAGAAATAGTTCCATACACTGAAATAAAGCCTGTGTTTGATCTAATATCAATAATGTGAAAGAAACCATCAAAGCTGTGTTGAATATATATTACTGAACCCTATTTTTCTTCTGGACCAGTATTCTTTAAGGAAACGTAGTTTGGTAAAGTGTATTTGAATTGAAAATCATTTGTGGAACCATAAAATGCGGATTTGCATTTAAAGTTTCTCAACCACATCGTAAGTGAACACAGTGGGGCTGATTCATAAAGCTTATTCAATCTCCAATTAAGTGCGCCTTACTGTTTGAATGCAGTCATAATTCACGCTTAAGTTATTAGTTAGGCCGAACTATTCAAAGAAAAAGATTTGTGAATTTTGAGCCAACTATCCTTCTATGCAAAGTGGACCATCCTCGATTATGTGTTTTTTTTGTGCTGTGTATTAAACAAAATGTCATTTTATGCTTCAGCCCAACCTATCTATCAATGTATCAATGCTAACTGATGTGCTGCAATGCACCATTTAGGATAGTACATTAAAACTTCCAAAAACTGAAAATCTGAACCTTTAGAATCATGTTATGTTTATCTTTTTCATAAAAGAATAAAAACAAACGAAAAAATATCCTCTGGCAATTTGTCTACACAAAGAGCATGCTTCAGTTTTATGACAAGCCTCTTGCTAAAGCCTTAAAGAGATAGTACGCTTTGAATGTCATTATGAGAATGAGTTTGATAGTTCTGCCTAAAATCTAAAATGTTCTATGAATGCTATCATCCTATGTGAATAAACCCAAAATCTATCTCCAATTAACCGTTCTGTTTTTCCTCCTATTGCTCTTCTCTTAAGTTTCCATCGGGACTAATATAAAAAAAGATTCCCCTCTGGTTTTCAGATAGGACATCCTTCATTCGTCTCTGGCACTTATGAATATCAAAATTGGATTGAAATTGATAAATAGTCAATTGCAAAACACCTTCTTTTAATTCTTCACTGAAAGATGAATTAAGTCTGAAAAATTGACTGACTGCAGTAGGTTTATCTGAATTATGCTTAACTTAACAAATCAGAATGTCCATAGAATACAGCTTTCATGAACCTCACTGGTTTGCTGCAGCATTCCAACTCACGCATAGTGCCTACTGCTTGCATCTACAGATAACTGATACGCTGCTAAAGTTGCACTGTGAAATAAAACCGAGAAGGCATCATACAGATAATCACTCTGACTACTGAGGTTCTGTGTGCCTGGTGATGTTTCTTAATAAAAAAGTGCTTGAGTCTCTACTTTTTACATTGGTGTATGAATAGTATTACCTAAATGCTGTTGCAGTGATAGAAGATATCATTCTTTTTTTAAACAATCTGAAGACTTGTCCTGAAGTCAAACGTAAGTTGATTTTAGTTTCTGGACTAATATTATCACTATATTTTTAATGTACGTGTTCTAATGGTGTTGGTATGCAATACAATAAAGGAATTTGATTTGAAACTTAAAATGTCGACTGGTAGCACTTAGAGAACCTGTACAAATGTATATTTAGCAAATAAACTTCTTTGCACCCCGATGTCATCAACTAAAATAAAAAACATTTTGTAAGGTTTTTTTTTTAATCTATTAAGTACTTACAGCTTATGTTCACAAAGTTCACCATGCCCACCCTTGATTGATCCGAGAAATCATCTTATAAATAGTTGAAACGGCATTAGTTTTAAAGTGAAAAGGAATTAGTTTAAATTGAAAATAAATGAGTTTTGAATGTAAAGAAATTAATTTTAAACTGTAAAGGAATGAGTTTTAAACAGTTTTTATATTTAATCTGTATAAAAATCTCCACCATATATTTGTATGCAAGATCTCTCTATGGGACACATTTGCACAAGAAACAAATGGCTGCATCCTGTAGTGGCGGTGACAGGTAAAGTATGACAAGGATTTTTGAACCTGTGTTACTGCATCCTAGGTTTGGGAGAATTTATGATAAAAATGCTCATTTTTTCATGGGATTAATTGAAATTGAACGTCTTGGGAATTTTAATGAAGAGTGCATGTATGTTACAAATGTGTGCATGCGTCTATGCTCATATACAAAGGTCCTATATCAGATGTAGGTACTTCTCAATGACAAATGTGGGACTGCTGGTGGCTGTAAAGTGAAAAAGCTACGCATTTGTGTGCAGTTTTAAATGTGATGTTTATTGCTCACTTAGTAAGAATAAGTAAGTGGACAATAACAAAGTGTAATCTGATTTACAGTTCTTGTAAGCGAAAAAACTCTGCATTATGCACCTATACTGAGTACCCCAGTTGTATTCTTCACATTCTCTTATACTCGCTATTATTAGTTGTTAAGACACAAAAGGTTAACGTTAAAAAGAATTGCTCTTCCTGTATTGTCAAAGGGAGCCAACCTCAAACTGCATCCGGGCTCAATTTTTCAAGCCTTTTCCTTGTCCGATTTAAACACGGCATAACATCGCATGTCTTTTTGCAAGAAACACATGGGCATGCCTATGGCTGAATCAAACAGAGGAATTAACAGTCAAGGCTCCTATATTTAATAATCAGACGTGTATTGTCAGAGGAAGCTTGTTTTTAAAGTGTGGAACCCATCCGGTTCCTGTTCAACAGTGGCAGGATATGTTTTACATCTAGAGAGAGCGCTTCCTTTCGAAAGTGATATTGCCACATTAAAAGTGATGTTTGGCACAGCACTTCAGACATGGTAGCGGTTGGATAGTACACATTGCCACTGTTAAGATCCTTCTACCACCAGTGGCAAAGGTTTGAATCAGTGGGTTATTGTGCGAACCTTTATGTGAAGTGTGTTTGGTTGACTCGGTGCAGCTCCGAGAAGTGTGCAATGACTGCTTGGGCGTTAGTATTGCTCCTGCTTACAAAGATACCACCAATGATTCAGTCCATATGGCACTTTATTTGGTACATATCTCAGTGAAAGCCCTGGTTCATTTAATTACACACCATTCTTACACTTAAGAGACAAACCATTTCTGGGTCTCCAAAGTAGAGACGTTGGGGCAATAGTAACCCTGGTGAAATCCAGTGTAACAATTTCAATTGCATCTGTTATGTTTATGCATATACATTTTTATGTATAATTGTATATAAATGTAGCTAATAGTTAAAAATGCTAGATAACTCCAAAAACCTCCATTGGACACCGGTAACCAGCTCCAGGATGTACCTGAATGAACAGGAATGCTGCTCAGAACCTTCCAGAACTTGTTCAAACCCATGTATGAGGGCAGAGCTAAACCTTCGGGATATAATCAACTGGGATTTCCAATGAGGAGGGGGACTCTTGTAGTTGTCTTTGGAAAAGTGGAAAAAATACTCCAATGACATTGGAGGAGGTTCCACGATTCTTCATCACAATCTGGCGCGTCCTTATGGAACAACAAAACCTAATAATACTTTAAAGTTCGTAAAATAGAAAAGGCACTTCCCATGATCACCTGCACAAGCACCCTCGCCAGGTAGCCAGGATATTTTAACCTGTATAATTATTTTTACAAAAATACAACCTGTTTGCACGAGGTACTAAGAAGTAGCTGTTTTAATGGGAAAAGGTGCTATTGATCACACAAAGCAGAGAAAGAGGGAAACCACGTAGGCTGCCGGCCCTTCATTTTGGGAAAGACCTCACTTCATTTTCTGAAATAATGTTCTGCTTTGCTCTGTTGACAAAACAAAATGAGTAGGTTGCAGAACTGCATGCAGTAATCACCGAAATTTTATATTACTGTGAGTACATTTAGTTTGCTGTAGGCAAAAGCCCTAAAACACTCAACAATCCGATATACTGTATTCAAACATTCAGGTATATTTCTACAAAATAAACCAATTCGTTGTTTTCAGTGATATCAGGGTTCTGAGAACTTGATTTAAAGAAAAGTCAAACACTAAATACTACTTAGAACACTTTTACTTAAACCGTCTACTTTGAAATGATGATCTGCTGCGATTTGAACCTGTGACCTGCAAGTGATGCAGGTATAGGCCCACCGGCTCCTGAAGTCACTGACCTGATTTTATTATTTGTGAGACAAAGTGTATTAATAAGTGACTAGCAATGTCACTGCCATAGTAGATGACTTAATGGTACATGTATCTTTGTGTGTATGTCGATTTAAGAGGTTTGCCTATCATAGTCCTGTCGTCTTGGGGCCATTTCATGGTAACTTCTAGAACTAGAGATGCGACAGGCACTGATAATCACTCTTAGAGCACAACTGCCATAAGTGTACAGCTGGGCGGGGGGGGGGAGTTGGTTCTGAGGCACTGCTAGTGGGAGGGGCTCTGAATAGCGCCCAGTTATGTCCCCACATGAGCGAGATGTCACAATGTCATGCTCTAAGTGCACCTCTGAAATTGCAAATATGGTGCATATGTTTTGGGAGGAGCAAGAGAGCCACACAAAAAATGCACAGGGTTCAACCACACTATATAGGCTTGAATAACGTTGTATAATTTCTGCCAAACAGCAAAGGAGAGCAGCTTCAATTCCTTAACAAACACACTACCTACTCCCATTTGTTTGAAATGCCTAGACAGCAAAGGAGAAACTGTGAACACATTAACACTGGGCTGTGCGGGTCCTGCCTAAGAAATGCTCACGGATTCTAAGAAATCTGTGTGTTTTCAGCACATCAATGGAAAGCAGTTTGTCAACTAAATTAAAACTTTTTTTGGGCATACTCTGGGATATTCAACTCTGGAAAGTTAGTCATTTAATGAACCCAAACAGACATCTATTGGACACGACAATATTACACTGCAAACCACCAAGTGATCTGCAACATGAAAAAATACACCCATCATCAATATGTATGGCAGTGAAATAAAACTGGCAAATAAAATAGGTACATTCGGGCAAAGTCTACTTACAACAACAATATTACATGTAAGAGCTCATATTGAAATGCATCACTTCTTTTTAGCTTTGGTGTTTACCCAAATCAGTAGATGTGCTTAAACCATATAGAAATTATGTTCTCACAAAACTTTGGTTGAACACCCTTTATTAGAGCTTTCCCACACAATGTACAAGCTGCAGTTTCCATATCCGGTATCAGCGTTTTGCTGTCAGACAAAAACAAATGTACCAAATCATGTCAATGTATATACATGTTTTACCAAGTGAAGGAATATAGGCAGATGCATGGGTATCTACATTATTGCTATGGTTACCGTAATACAACTGAGCCGTCGTTACAGATAACAGGCACCGTGTAGTGCAATGCCCTCTAATTTAATTCTTCCTCAAGAAATCAAATGTCTGTTTGCACAGTATGGATGCGAATCCGAAGAGTTGAGAGTACATACTATAAGGCTGTGGGGTGGGTGGGGGTGTTTGTACTTCAAAAACAGAAGGCTGTCACCCCAACTGCAGGGTTTCAGCTGTAATCACATTACCTCCGAAAGAATATAAATCAGCATTTCTAGGAACCGAGCGCTGCATCTCTGCGCATGAGATTGTAGAAGTATTTTACATAAATGAATAATAGACATGTTACGCGGAAGTTAGAGCGCCTTGAGCGTACACGCAGTTTATTCAGGACACTCAGAGCAAAGCAAGTCCCAGAGCACATCGGAATGTCACAAGAATGTCGTGCCCTAAGTGCACAGTCTCGCATCACATCCAAAGACCCCCCCCCCCCCCCAGCAGCCCCCTCATGCGTACATACCATGCGCCTTTCTCAAGCAGGGTGCCGGCAGGAGGCAGACAACATTTCTTTTGGTGATTACTCCATCAGTCGCTCAATCCCTATTCCAATCACACAGCCGGAAGCCCCTCACAAACACGGAGCTGTCTGCGTTAACGCTGGGCAGCTCTGGAGGCAGGCACACAATAACAGACGCCAAACATATCAATTCCTCCCTGCCTCCCGTCCGCTATCCCAGCATCCCTGTCACTGCATGTACTTTGCATCATTCGCGCCCCCTCCCCTCCCCACTCCCCGCCCCACATTACAATGTTTAAAGCTTCCTTATCCTGCCTTACCTGAAGGGCATCTCCCACGGCTGCAATTAGCTGCCAAGGTTTCATTGTCGGCTGCAAAGTGCCTCCTGTTCCCCCGCCGGGAGGACCGTTGAGAAGTGAGGGGAAACCGAGACCCGGGCCCACGTGCTGGCAATGTAAATGACCGGAGACATCTGTCGCGCTCGCGCCGCCTCTGGCGTCCTTCTGCTCCTCCGCTGCCTTCCTTGCGCTGCTGCTGTCAGGTGTCTCGCGCACCTAGGCTGCAGCCGTCGCCCAGGCGGGCCGAAATCGAACAGGGGCAGGGGGGGCGTCAAGAAATCTGGTCGTCGCTTCAGGAATAAAGATTTCCTACTGGACCGGCAATGGAACTATTTGTATCCCAAATCCCAATTAGCAAATAAAAAAGTAGTGTTAAAATGGCAGTGGAGCGCTACTGCGGGACCCCCACTTCGTACTGAAGCGCGGAGTTTGTTCCACTATATATCTCCGCCGTGCTCCGTCTCTCCTGCACGTGCCCTCGCTTGTTCCTTCAAGCATTAAATATGTACCTCCTGACAGAATAGGGCACCTTGCGCAGCCCACGGAGCCCACATTTGACAACCAATTTGAGCTCGCGAGCAAAGAAATGTCCACCGGCAGAATGTGAGCACTTCCAATTACTTATGCGACTCCTCTATTATTCAAAATGTCTACGGGACAGTATTTATGTCTACCAATATGCTATTTTCTAAGTATTGATACAAGATAAAACCGCTAGTCTGCATTTTCGCGGTTGCGGGACCGTGCCTGTGCAGTGAAGTGTTTTCCTACACAGGAAAGCTTTTGCTGAGCGAAGAGATGTGAGATGATACATGGTGGTTCGTCGCTGGCGGGAGACCTTCCCATCCACAAGAGGGCAAGTCTGAATTAACTATTTAATAAGGGATTATGGTAAGAGTGTTCAGCATGCCTTCCAAAAAAGCTGATAAATAGCATCGACCTTTCATTTATTAATCTTTAATTCACACCATTTCGGGGCAGAATGTGTTCATTTTTAACGCTGCGAAGCAACCAGAAGTACTGTGCTTTGTTGCACAAGCGGGGAACACAGTACAGACCCAAATATATCTGATGTCTTCCCCTGCGCTGGTTCTCTGAAAGGATGCCTTGAGCGATGCAGAGCCTTGCAGAAGTGGGCGCTGTGTTGCATAGGATTGGAACTGACACTGCACCCTTCCTATACAAATTCCTCTGCCTAGACTAACTCGAAAGGAACCCATGCATTGAATGTGCACTATGAACTTCAGCGCACATGCAATGCACTAGTTTTTTGGAGGAAATTAAAATATTTCTCCTTGCTACTGCATGCTTCAAGGAGGTGATTTTGATGAAAAACCCTGGTATGGCTATTTTAGTAGATTGATCTTTGTGTAAAAAAAATGGCGGGTTTTTACACTGTAGCACCCCAGTAACTGCCCTCTTGACAGAAAGCAGTGCAATGCAGAGGAAATAGTTTTTTGCACTGAAATAATGACACCTTTTAAGGAAAGTAAATACCAATGCATTGATTTGTGCCACTTTGTGTCACTTTGCAACAGTGTTAAGTGTCAGCAAATCTTGGCCTTCGTACGCATATGCACTGAAGCAAGCTGCACAATGTTTAAAGCATGTCTTCAAATCACATGCACATTAACCAAGATCTCCCACGTAGGTCTTACTGCATCCAACAAACTTCCAATCATACACCTCCAAAAGTACACCTCAAAAGTGATGAAAATCGGAGTATTTTGTGGCCATATCAGGGTAATACTCGTGCTCCAACACAACTGCAATTCACAATGGAGTCACAATGTCATTCGCGAGGAGCCTAAAACTTCTGGATTTTCACCTGGAGTTCAGGAGGAGTCCACTCTGATGCCACCCAAGGGTCCAGGACCTGGGGTCATCTTCATCTTTTGTGGTTCAGTACTCACTGCAGCAGCGGCTAGCAGCAGGGCACAAGCAGGTCTTGTTGGTGCTGGTCAACGGGGCAGTTCCAGGTAAGGCCTCTGGAACTTCTCGTGTCCCTGTGGCTCAAACGAGGTTAGCCAACTGACCCTTGGAGTCACTTCTGTGGGCCCATGGGTTCAAGGCAAGCAGGTGCAGCGTTTATTCGGGCAGGAGGGAAATCCTTCTTCTGAATCTGCCACAGGTCCAGGAGTGTTCTGGTGAGAAGGTCTGAAGGTGCCATTCTTATTCCCAGTGCCGGCCCCTTTGGGTGGGGGATGCCCGCTTTGCCGAATCTTCCCCCTTTCCCTGGGTTTGGCTCCAAATTATCTAGGGTAATAAAGGGCAGACAACCCTAGGTAGAAGCTGCATTTGTCAGTAGAAGTGCAGGCAGACCTTAGAAGTCAGGAAGAGAGTGGGAAGGCAATGAGAAATCCTTTTGAAGATCAGTAACGGCTGAGTACAACTCCCCAGAACATGCCGTTCAGAAGATCGGCATTCTGCCCCACAGCCAAGGACCTTTGTCCCCATGTCTGAAAGGAACACACAAAACACCACAGTTTGAGTCATTCACAGTCCAGTGATCCAGGGCACTGGCAGAAAGGCACACTTGGTTTAGGCAGAAAAAAGGCCAACTTTCTAAAAGTTTACTAAAACTTTTCTGAAATTTCAGAATAGCAAATCAAATTTGGACGTTACCGTTAAAGAGGATGTTAAATTGAAATTAATTTAAGTGGAATACGCATCTATCTAGCTGTTCACAAGCTAAAGTTACTACTTATTAAGTGTAATAAGGTAGCCAAGTTTTAGACTATGGGAAATATAGCCTTACAGTAGTAAACAACAACTTTAGGAGTTTTTCATTGCAAGGATATGTAAAAGTTAAGTACACATGTCCCACTTTTTAAATACATTGTAAACTGCTCTATGAGCCTTTAGGGCCTACCTTTGGGGTGATTTATATGTATTAAACACAAATGTTTATGCCTGGCAAAAGGTTTATTTTGCTGGATCAAAATGACAGATTAACACTGCTCTACAAGCTAGTGGAAGGCCTGAGATGTTTTAAAAGGCTACTTTAGAGGCTGGCTCAGTGAGTCTTGCAGGCCCACTAAAAGCATTTCATTTTGTAGGCTCTGGGTACATGTAGTACCATATACTAGGGAACTACAAGTAAATTATATGTGCCAATCAGGTATAGGCCATAGTACAATGTTTATAGGAGAGAACACGAGCACTTTTTCCTTGCTAATCAGTGCCAAAGCCTGAAAAGCTAACAAAAACGGTTCAGCAAAGAAAGGCAAAAACACCTGTGGTGACCCTACATAGAGGACAGGTACAACACGGAACCATACGTCCCAGAGACAAGCATCTGATGGCCAAGAAAGGCATAAGACCTAAGACGACTATGTCCTTTGTCACTACCTGGCCAACACCAGGGTCCTGCAGGAAAGAGACCAGTACAGCAGCTTTGCCTTCATGTGGGAAAGACGTTCACTCTACAATAACTGTGCCCTCTTTGATGGGAGATTGCCATCTGATGTTAATTTAATTTCCTGGGTGTTAATCCTTAAAGTGACCACTGGTACACCCTATCCAGCCCCTCCTTTGAATGACTAGTTCTTTTGCTGGAAGCACGGAAACAAAGTGTATGACCTGCATAAACACAATGGTTCCTCCGTTGTACCCTTTGAGAAAATACAATATATCTTTCAACTTCCCAATCTGTTTTTAAATATTTTATTTCATGTTATTACTTGCTTCCCTTTCTACTTATTTATCTGGGTTCTCAATTTTACTTTCGCTCATTAATCTACCACCGACAAGTTTTTATAATCGTAATTGGAATGGAAGTATAACAATGTAGGTTTTCTTCTATAGATCACTTCACCAGCCAACTGTAATTCATACTAAATCTGCAAATGAATTACTATGGGAACACAAAATACAATATGAATTTGTTATATAAACTTGAAACACAATATGACATAAGTTATTCAAGCCCTCTAAGTTGTCAAGTATCTCTCAATTGTTCTATTATAACAGATTCTGTTTTTGATAAACAAAATTTGATACATATGTTGAATGAAAGTGCCATCGGACTCCCAGCTTTCCTACGTTTGGCGAAACTTCCTAAAAAAACGCGCTATAAGGTTATCTTCACTCTGGCTGACAGAATGCAGTTATTTTTTAAATCATGGAATATCCCTCTATTTCACGTTTACACCCCAATACAGGATGGGGCATTAGGAGGTCTTAAACTTTCCAGAAGGCTTTTTCAGGACTGGCAAGAACTGGGTTATCTCAAGCTTGGGGATTTTTATAACCTTGATTCCTTAATTATATGGGAAACTGTTTGTCTTCAGGCCATTACACCGAATACTGCACTGGCCTTGAGCTTTGCACAAATATCTAATTTTCTTAAAAACAACTATGCAATTCTAGATGAGACGATAAGGCCAATTGTCAAGCAGATAGTAAATAAAATGGTAGGGGTTGGCTGCTGGTATCAGTTACTTCATCAAAAAGCCAACTCAGAAGAGGTCCTGACAAAAGAGCTTCAAAAAATTCATTCAGAGACAGGCTGCAAGTTTAATACCAAAGAGTGGACTCAGCTTAATGATCTAGCGAATAAAGCTCTTAGAGGCGCCAATTTTAAAAGAATGAATTTTTTATCTAGATGGTTATTATATTTTACTCCTCTGAAATTGTCTAAAATGTTTTTAACTTGCCCGAATAAATGTTTTCGCTGTAACAGAGAGGGGGAAGGGGGATGGCTTCATATATTTTTTGAATATAATGATTTACAATATTTCTGGAAGAGGGTTTTTGAGGAAATTTCTTTGATTTTATCCTTGGAAATCTGTCCGTCAGCCATGCTGGTGTTATATGGTTCTTCACAGAAGTGAAATGCTTTACAAAACATCAGCAATATTTTATATTAATTGCTATTGCAGTTGCTAGATCACTTGTTCTGCAAAACTGGAGAACCAGTTTACAACCTAGCATTGTACATTGGTTTAATAAAATGACTAGGACTTATAAACTTGAGGAGGCCTATGCCAAACGTATAGGAGCGGTAGCAAGATTTAGAGGTATTTGGCGTTCCTTTCTCCCTTATGGGTTTATTGTTGAAGCCTGATGATTATGAATCAGTAAAAATAGAAGTCATATTTGCATGTAGCACTTTGTAGAAGGTAGATATTTCAAAAAAATAAAAAAAAATGATTTGTACATGGCACTTGCCACTTTATCTTTGCACTTTGCACTTTATCTTTTACTTCTATTTAATGTAATTTAATACATTAAATAGTTTAGTTAAGATGTTTTTAGCTGAGGACTGTGGGAGTCTGATTTTTTTATCAGTTGCTTTTTGAAAATGTAATGTGATATGCTCTTTATAAATTGTTGAACATGCTTGTTTAATTTATTGGTCTTGCTATTTGATATGTAAACCGATATGTAAAATATTTGCTTTACTTATTTTTCTCCTGTTCTAATAAAAAAAAATAAAAAAATGAATTTGTTATATAAACTTGAAACACGATATGACGTAAGTTATTCAAGCCCTCTAAGTTGTCAAGTATCTCTCAATTGTTCTATTATAACAGATTACTTATTACTCCAGTTCATATTTCTAAGTTTCATAATTTTGTTTGTAATTTATGCTAGTTTTCTAAAAATGGAGAAGGTACAATGCTGCTTATATTATTTTATTGTAAATGTTAATTTATTCTGGAAATTGGTATGGTCTAAGTGCTCCATGATCTTCCAATCTAATAGTTCCGCTTCCTTTGATAATTTGCTCCTAGCTTCAATATCATCGTCCTGATGTGATTCACCTTACAATGTTATTGGATCTTCTTATTGCCATTGCCTTTAGACAATGAACATCTTGTTGTAAAGATTTTTCTAAATTATCTATTCAGTGTCGGTGGACCCATATAAGCAAAAACCATAGACTTGAAACTATCTGTGATGTATATATCAAAAGCAAAATTAAGAATGATTCAATATGGTTTCAATTAATTTGCAGTCTACACCTTCAGCTAGTTAACATTTCTTCTCTAGCTGCCTTTATTTTCTTTCTTTTCTCTATTCCTTTCTTTAGTCTAAATAGCCTTTAGACAAGTGTATATTGCTGTATGACCGCTTCTATGTATTCCTTGGTTATTACTTTAATAAACATGTATTAAACTGAAAAAAGTGTGGCTGTTCTTGGCCAAATGCGGGCATTTAGGGCAATATGGTGGCAGCATATTAATTTTCCCTCTTTGGCTTATATAGCTATCCTGGGCAACATGGTGGCGGCCATCCCTGACCTTATAGTAGCCCTGGAACAGCCTATCAATTTCATGCTTGAATGTGAGGCTAGGGTATATAAAAACAATAAATTATGTTATGACAAAATATCTGGATATGTACTAAGTTTTCTAATATATGCCAGGATGTAAAATATTGACTACTGCTTTTTATTACCCCATATGTACCTTAGTGGAAATGAAAAATTTAGTTTTTGTTTATTCACACTGATTTTAGGCTCAATTGTTCTACAGTTGATAACTATATGGCATTAGTCTATCCCCCAGAAATAACTTTGGACCTGAAAGATCCTCTATTTTTAATATTTCAAATACACAATTGTTATGTTTCAAGATACAAACTATGGAGACAAACCCGCCAAATTATTGCCCATGAAAATTCTTTACTCTTGTAGTTGGGTATCTTTCTATCCTCTTAAAGAATGACATAACACAATGTAAACACATTCATGTCAGGGTACAAAGCAGAGATGCTAATTTGCCAACTGGGTTTTAATCTATTTATAAACTTTATAAAGATGAATGTCCAAAAAAGCTATTTATGCACTCATCAATGGTGCCCGTAACCTTGCAATGTACTATGTTGGTAATATTTTTGCCACTAACTGGCCTGTGATTAAGAATGGACACTTTGTCAGTTCACTCTGTTGATAAAAGGCAGACTTACTCCATTAAGTCTAAACACTTGATAATTGAAAGATAAAGTAATTTCAGTGGATGTTTACTGTCTGGTTCTTTATATTGAAGAGATGACCAGTTAGCATTTTTTAGAAATGACAATTTACTTAAAAAACAAACAATATGTTTCATGGAGGGTTTTGATGTCACCAAAGGCCTATTGTAATTTAATAAAACGTACAAGGATTCTGGTTGAAACTACTTAATATGTCTTAATACAAAAGTGCTTCCTCTAATGTTGTGGAGTACAAGTCTGCTGTTCTAAAGAAAGACATAACTTTAAAGTTGAGAGGTTGATTTGGGTGGAAGCTCTGTCTTTGAATTTCTATTTCAGTGCATTTGAGAAATGATCTTAAAGCAGCTAACGTGGTTGTGGTTAATACCCCATGATGTGCTGGTATTAATCAAAAGTAGCTGAGCCAATGTAGTTTCTTAAAGTGAATTTTCAAAAATAGATTGAACAGATTAAAAGACGGCCAAGGAAAACTCGTGATTGGCTCATGAGCAAGTGCCCAGTCACTATGGAAACACTATCAAAATTCCTTTTTAAGACCTATCTTCGATTTTATTATTGAAGAAGTAGTCCAACTTTGAGCACCTGGATAGATTGGCTGCTTATCAGTAGGAGTGTGCAAAATGCACATCATTTGCTTTAGCAAAATTACGGTAATGTCAGCTAAATACCATGTAATAACATGTTATTACACAAAATGCAAATCCATCCTTTTGCAGTATATTTAAGCATAAAATGTATCCTGTAATTTTTACATAGGTACACATTTTGTCTTAAAAAAAGTGCAAAAAATGTACATTTTCTGTAACCATGCATTTGTGGTAAATGATTTCTACAAATAGCTTGTTCGCTGTACAATGTTAGCATAAATTGTAATTAATTACATGTAGTGGCAAGTTTTTAGACGTGTCAACCTTAGGGTGGCCTTCCCCCAAATATTGTGCTTTGTTCCTCTGTTTTTGCTGATCCGGTTTTTGTTGGCTTTAGGACTCTGGACACTTTACCAATGCTAACCAGTGCTAAAGTGTGTGTGCTCACTCCCTGAAACATAGTAATATTGGCTTATACCCAACTGGCACAATTATTATACTTGTAAGTCCCCATTAACGTGGTACTGCATGTATCCCAGGCCTGTAAATTAAATGCTACTAGTGGCCCTGCAGCACTTATTGTGCCACCCACTTAAGTTTCCTTTTAAATATTTCTCAGGCCTGCCATTGTAGCTGGTGTGTGCAGATTTGAACTCCCATTTAGACCTGGTAAAATTTCGCCAGGCTTTGACTTATCCCTAAACCCAGCCTTTAACTTTGTTTTTTAGTACAAAGGTTACCCCCCGCCCCCAGAGTAGGCCCTAAACAGCCCATAGGGCAGGGTGCAGTGCATTTAAAAAGTTGGGCATGTACTTTTAACCTTTACATGTCCTGGTAGTGAGAAACGCTTGCATTTGTTTTCACTACTGCAAGGCCTGCCTCTACCACAGGATTATAATGAGTTACCTTATTAAAATTAATAAGAATAAGTGATATCTTTCAATTTGGAGCAAGCTTAATGTGGAGGTTGGTATCTAAAGAATTATAATTTTTAAAGCCTTTGAAGGTATAGTCTGCTTTTAAGTCACAATTCTGAAAATGTCATTTGGTGCATGTATCCTGGCTCACTTGACTAGGTGCAGCTGGCAGTTGGTCTTTGTGTATTGCTTCCAGACAGTGAGATAAAGGGGGGACTTGGTGTTGGCAGGATGGGCTTGAAAGGGGGCAGAACTGTCACCTACCATACTTGAACATCACAAAAGCTCTTCCTCAACACACTCACAAAGGATTTTCCGCTGGTGTTTTGACACCCCAGACAAGCTGGGGTCAGGGCATGGAGTTGAATGATTTTGCAATAAGTGTCAAAAATTTGATCAGCATTTTTTTGTCTAAGGTCTCAACGGTCCTGGAAAGATACCATTTTGGCAGACACATGCATAGAAAGAGGAAGAATGTTGAGGTGTACATAACTGTTTTGAGAAAATATGCCTCTACGTATAATTTTGATGGAAATTGCAATGAGCATTTGAGGGACCAATTTATGTTGGGGTGCAGAATTGAAAAAGCTAAAGATGTTTGCTGGCAGAAGGACAATCCTTCTTTAGCAGAGGTTTTAACAATTGCAAAAACTTGCCAACATAGGCATGTGCAGAGAGTGATGATGAAGAAGAAGAAGAAATTGCCTTACAAGTTATGGATGTTGGGAATGATGGTCCTTTCGAAAAAGTGTGTATAGATGGAGTACCCGTGTGCATGCTATTTGATTCAGGAGCCAAGGTTACTCTTAGCCCGAGTGAAGTGTATCTTAGGAGTTTGAAAGATCAGATGGACTTACACAAACCAGACATTCGCCCAAAAGTGTATGGGGGAGAGCCAATCAAGTTGATGGGATATTTTGAGGGTTGTATCAAACTTACTGATAGGAATGCAAAAGGGAAAATCTATGTCTATGAAAGAGGTGATTCTTTTATAAGCTAGAAGCATCAGAGGGATCTCAAAGTTTATTTAGATCCTAATGAGATACCTGCAGTGTGATTAAAGCATGTTGAAGGGAAAGAAACTGATGAGCATTTATGCCAGGTGGTTACACAGAGACCCAGTTATGAGTCTGAATCCCAGGAAGACTTAAGTGAACAATTTGGATGCTTTAAAGCATATGTTCACAGAATTAGACTTAAAAAATGCAATTCCAGTAGTTAGCAGGGTTAAAGGGGTTCCCATCAAGGTGAAGGGGAAAATGAAGGAAGAGTTGGAGAAGTTAAAGGTTGGTGGCATATTTGAGGAGGGTAGAGGCCACAGAGTTGCTAGACCCAGTGCTTACGGCACACAAGGCCAATGGAGAAGACAGGCTATGCATTGACTTGAGGGAACTGAAGGACATGTTGTGGTAGGCCTCTACCCGTTACCGAATATTGCAGAAATGTTGTCCTTGTTGGGTGGGGCAAATCATTTCTCTTCCATAGATCTCATCTCCGTCTACCATCATGTTAAATTGCACCCTGAATCACAGGACTTGACGGCTTTTGCCATCCCTTTCGGCACATTTAAGTTGCTCAGAATGCCGCTTGAGCTTATTTCTGCGGGTGCAGTTTTTTCAGAGAATGATGGAGGGTATGCTCAGAGGAATGGATGGAGTGAGACTCTACAAAGACGATGTTTTGGTTTTCAGAGAGGATGTAGAGGAACACAATTTGAGAGTTAGGAAGGTACTCGAGAAACTGAGAGAGAATGGTCTGACATTGAAGGCACAAAAATATAGATTTAACTTGTCAGAAATTGACTATATAGGGCATAAGATTACAGCATCTGGTATTGAACCTAGGAAGGAATTGGTGGATACCATTGTCAAGATGTCCATATCCGAAAGTTTGTGTGGGTTGGTGAGTTTTAGGTTAAGACAGACCACAAACCCCTTAGACAGATTTTGGAAAACAAGGGTCTAGATAACATCTCCTCCACAATAAGAAAGTGGGTGGCTGCTCTGCAGGAGTTAAATATTTGTATGGAGTATGTTCCTGGTGCAATCTAGCAAATTGTTGCTCATGGCTAGTAGATAAAGTCTTAGCAACCAGACAGAATGATGAGGATGAGGAGCCATGCAAGGAGGACGATTATGTAGTGTGTCTTGTCAAGGGTGGGGTAATCAAAGAGGATGAATGGATGAAAGGAGTGGGTGATGATGAAACCTTACAGGCAGTGATCAAAGGTGTAAAGGATGGTTGGACTCAGGATGGAAAGGTTGATGAGCCATTGAAAGTCTTTAGTAAAATAAGAAATGAACTTGCCTATTTAAAAGGTTTGCTGTTACGGGGCACAATACCTATTGCTCCCAGATGTTTGAGAGAACGATTAGTGGAATTTGCTCATTATGGACACCCAGGGATCTCCAACACCAAAGAGATTTTGAGGCAGGCGTATTGGAGGTCAGGAATGGACATCCACATCAAAAGAGCTGCGAGAGAGGGCGTGGAGTGTAGCAGGAGCAATAAAGTGTTGAAGCCCAGGGTGCAACCCATGAGGTGGCTATAGACATCCTAGGTCCCATCAAAGTATCAAGCGTGTATAAATACATTATTGTGTTGTTGGACATGTACTCAAGGTGGCCAGAGATAGGGTTAACAAATTCTATTGAAACCAAGGATGATGTGGTTTTCTTGGAGCATATCTTTGAGAAACAAGGTTTTCCATCTATCATGTTATCCGACAATGGGGTCCAGTTTGTCTCAAAAGAGATGGAGACTTATTTGGATGACAGGGGCATTATACACAGGAAAGCAGCTCTTTATCATCCATAAGCCAATGGCATTGTTTAGAGGTTCAACCGGGTGTTGAAGGAAGCCATACACATTTCATTGGCCAATCAGAGTTGTTGAAAAATAAACGTTTTCAATAGGGTCAAAAACTATAGGTTCACACCCCATTCCATGACTAGGAAGACCCCATTTGAACCTAATCGGAAGAGAAAAGTAGGTACTTTACTGTGTTGTTTCTGGGTTTTTGGTAAATCCAAGAGTTTGGAGTGTGCAAGGGACAAGAAAGAGAAGGATGAAGAGGAGATGTAGAAGATGATTAAGAATAAGGAAAGGTTTGATGTACGTAAAGCAGTCAAAAGAATGGTGGTGGAGGTGGGTGATTTAGTTAGGATAAAATCACCCCGCAAGGGTTTGTCTTTGCAGGGTTCCAACTTTCTTCAACCTATGAGAGTGATTAAAGTTTTCAGAAATGCCATCAGAAAAGAAGACCATAGGGTGTGAAACTTTAATAGGGTGGCCTAGCTGACGGGCGAGTTGGCAAAGAAGAAAAAAACCAAAGGAATCTTTAACGAGGACATTGTGGATCAAAGTTGGACAAGCGTGAAAAGAAGTCTCAGGCATGTGGTCAAGCCCACTAATTTGAATGACTATGTGTCATTTGTATGCTTTTACCTTTTATGACATGCACATTTGCAGCCAGCCTTGGGTCATTTTAGTTATATAGTTCTCAGCTTTGTTATGTTTGTTACATGATTTTTGTCTTGCGATATGCTGTACATAGTTTGTTTTGAGCAATGTTGTGGGAAGGGAGATGTGTGGTAACCTGGTGTACTGCTTATATTATTAGAATCCTCCCTTCTAGGTATTCCATGGAAGTAGAATGTAATCTCTGTGGTTCACTGTGTGGAATGTTATAGTTCAAAAGGAGGAGAGCATTGACAAGGAGAGGAGCTGAAGGAAAGAGGTTGGGGTGAAAGAAATATCCTGAATAAAGTTGCCTTTAACCAACACAAGAGATGTCAGAATTCTTTAGAACAGTAAGACTTAAAGTCTTCTTTGAGGGAGGCCCAGAAAGAACAGAGGGTAGAGGAGACACCAACTTCCGCCCTAAATCCAATTTCACACCTGTGAGCTCCACACTCCCCCTTGAAGTCATCACATTTGAAAGAGCAGTAATACACGAGGTGGAAGAGCTAGCTAGAACTTACATGCAACCCTTCAGAAAACTCACTAGGGAGGAGAAAGAGGCGCTAGACCAACTGAAGAATAACCAAGACATGGTATTAAGTCTGCAGACAAGGGAGGGGCCATAGTCCTCCAAACGAGAGTAGCATATGACCAGGAGTGTACTAGGCTACTGAGTGATGCAAGGAACTACAGAGTCCTCTCAAGAGACTCTACTCCAGAATTGAAACTGAAGATCACTACTGTGATAGAAGGAGGCTACCAGTAATGACTGGATCTCGGAGCATGAAGGTAATTTCCTGTCACAGAAAGACCCAGTAGTCCCATACTTCTACACGCTCCCTAAGGTACACAAAGTAAGCAGACCACCACCTGGCAGTCCGATTGTCGCAGGTATCAGATCCATACTGGAACCACTGTCGCAATTCTGCAATTTTTTCTTTAAACCCTTGGTACAGAGCAGGGAGGCGTACCTTAAGGGCACCACCGATGTCCTTAATCTACTCAAAGATATGGACTTTGACCCAGAAGAGGAATTCCTGGTGGGCTTGGATATTGAATCCTTGTACACCAACATCCCCCAAATGGAAACACTCACGGTAGTTGAGGAGATCCTTTATGCTCAACAATGGCAGTATTGTACCCCAAGATCATTCATCATCCACTTGGCTGACATAGCGCTCACTAAAAACAACGGGACATCAATGGGTAGAGCCTTTGCGCCTAGCCTAGCAGGTCTTTATGTATCCGCCTTTGAACAAATGTACATTTTTACTCCTGGAAGCCCTTGGACATCCAACATCAGGATGTGGAGACGTTTTATAGACAACATCATCCTCTTTTGGAAGGGCGACGAACAATCAGTAAAGTACTTTCTACAATGGCTCAATAGCCAGAATCCCTTTCTACACTTCACCTCTACGATCACGAAAGAATGCTTACCATTCCTTGACCTGGAAATAATTTCAAATGGAGGTAAACTGACCACACGTGTTTTTCATAAGCCCACCAACAGAAACGGGCTCCTGCTCTTTGAGAGTTTCCACCCGAAATCTCTAAGGGAAAATCTCCCTTTAGGGCTGCGTCCTGGTACTTACGTGGCACCAGGAGGGACAACTGTGCGGAGGCGCACCACCCTTGACGAAGTAAGGAGGGGCCTGGGTAGGCTGTATGCGGGGACACAGTGTGTGCGATCAGAGCTTTCACGTTACGCCATGGCCAGTTATGCATGGGATACGAAGTGAAGCAGGAATCATCACTGCCTGGCTGATGCAGGAGAGGGGCAGATTAATAGCGACATGCCCATTTTCCATTTTTTTTAGCAAATCAGTAGATGATGTGTGTGTGTAATAGGATGAATGCGAGACGTGCAATTGTGCGATATGCCTCTATCTAATCCAGTGCATATAATTACAATTCTCCCAACTAGTGTGTGACTAAGGGGGTCGCCCTCTCCCCTCGTGCCATTTCAAGCTGTACACTAAGTGAAACTCGGTAAGATGTACTGAGTTTTTGGCATCAGTACCTAAGCGTCTAGCCCGTGGGTTTTTGCATGTTATCATTAAAAGCATGATTGTTTCACATATTATTGATAGGTGTGTTCATACTTTTTAGAAGGGCACAAATGTTTTTAAATAATTTGCATTCGTGAAATCACAAGCAACATAGGGCATTGCCCCCTTACTAGCGGTGATAAAATAACAGATATTAAGGCCGCTGTGCACCAAAAGGTTTGTAATGAAAGACAAAGGTAGCAAATATACAATTTTTTTATCACATTTCATCACATTTACGCACGTTTATGAACTAATACAAGAACTCTCTTCACTTGTATTTTTTATTCTCTCCACTTACAGATTCTATTAGGAGTGTGATTACAGAACCCACCATACTTACTAGTAACAGGTGGAGTAATCAGCTATACAACTTGTATTTAAATAGAAAGGGATTTAGTACAGGGATACCACAGTCCTGACGAAAGCCGGGAGAGACACGCAATCCGGCAGAAACATGTCGACCTTTACGCAGAACGGAGGGGTGATGGGTGCTTAATACACTCACCTCACCACCATCCTTTGGTAGGGAGATACCTTTTAACCCTAACAAGGGAATCCAGGAATAAAATTTTTATGAGGATATCCCTTAGTTGGTTTTAGACTTACTATCTGCACTTATCATTTTCTGGATCCTTTTCCTTTTCTGTGTGTTTGTATTGTCTACCCCACCCTATTGCTCCACCTCTAGCGTTGGTCTGCGCAGAGGTGTCGCAGCAGCCCTATGATAAAGCATGCCACAATTCGTTGTGGGTGAGTGCAGTTTTTACAAAGCATTGCACTTTGCTACAGTTTGTACTTTATCTCTATTTTTTCTTAAAAATTGCGACTCTAATGTCCTTACTTCTTTATGTGTGATGAGATTTTAATGGTGGTGGCAGTTCACAAAAAAGGGTTGCATAACCCAGGGGTAGTATAAATAGGTCATGCATGGCAGGTTAAGGGCAAAAATCAGTCACCTATCAGATATATGTCAGAAGGCCAGTTTGCCAATACATTTCCTCAACCTCGTTTAAACCAGTATTTACTGAATCCAAGACATGTATCCATTTGCACTCCCTGGTGTTAAGTTTAGACTCTATGTCTCCTCCTCTCGGGTCTCGTGTCACTTTCTCAATGACCCACCACCTTAGGCTTTCCACTGAGTGTTTTTGTTCATGGAAGTGTTCCACCAGAGGCGCCCCTTCTGTCCTACATCTAATCCAGCTGCAATGCTGCAAGATGCGTTGCTTAACCTTTTGCTTCATTTGGCCTACATAGATTCTATTGCAGGGACACCTTATTGCATATATAACCTCCTTAGTGTTGCAGTTGGTATGATGGTGTGCTGTGTATGTACGAGCCAAGTGATCAAAGTTCCTGCCTTCCATGGTAAGTTCACAGGCCTTGCACTGCCTACACTTAAAATGCCCTACAAGTGGAGGGAGATTCAGTTGTGTGCGAATGTCGGAATTCTTCTCAGTTTTCAAGAAGGAACTCACCACATAATCACAGATGTTTTTGTTCCTTCCGAAAGTAAAGAGAAGTTTCTCATGTGTGCCAATTTCAGTGGCGATCAAATTCCACTATTAACGATTTTTTTGATCGCATTGCTCTTAGTATTGAAAGAAGTCACGCAGACAAGTTTGTTCCCCGTGTCTTCCTTTGATTTGATTTCCAGCAAATTCTCCCTAGGGCAATACCATGCCCTTTTCCTCGCCCTTAGCAAGAGGCCCTTGGGATAGCCTCTTTCGCCTAGGCGCTCAAGTTAAGTGCTAGTCTCCTGAAAGAAATCAATTCTGCACGAGCAGTTTCGTCTCAACCTCAGAAACTGTCCATACGGGAGATTGTCCCTCAGATTTCTGGGATGAGAATCATATTTTAGTAATGTGTTCCTCTCTGTAGGTTTTCTGTATAAAGTGGTGTATAGCTTGGAGTCTTCTACCTTGAGATATATGTCAAGGAAGCTGATCGTGTCTCTGTGGTACGTTGTAGGGAACTGGATGTCTGGTGATCTTGCATTGATCCAATTGGAGAAGTCAATGAGACTCAGCTCATCACCGGTCCAGATCATGATAACGTCATCAATTAATCGTTTCCAGATCGTTATGTTATTCAGGAAGGGGTTGTCATGGTCATATATGTATGCATCCTCATAGGCATTCATAAAGAGGTTCGCCAGACTGGGAGCAAATCCGGCTCCCATTGCTACTCCCTTACACTGGATATAAAATTGGTTCTGAAAGAGAAAATAATTCTTTTTCATCGCCAGACATAAGAGGTCTAATAAGAATTCTGTTGATACCCAGTGTGGACGTTCCCTCCCGTCAAGTACCTTACGCATGACTTGAAGAGCTTCCTCTTGGGGAATGCTTGTATAAAGCGATGCAACATCTAGTGTCACTAGGAATTGTTTAGTCTCATCAAATGGTTTCCCTTCTACCAGCTGTATGATATGCATTGTGTCTCTTACATATGATCTTGTTGTTGTCACTATAGGTTTAATCCTTTTGTCAGGTAACCCCCTTCCACTCCTCTCGTTGTCAGATCATGTATGAGTTCCTGAATCTCTGATGTAGGGTCTTTTGCAAATTTAAGGTAACTGTCTTGAACCCCCAATTGTTTCACAATTTCCTGAACATAATCAGTTGTATCTTGTATAACTATAGCACCGCCCTTATCAGCTGCCTTTATGACAATGTCTTGATTGTTTTTCAGGGTCATTAAGCTGTCTCTCTCTGGCTTCGTTACATTGTATTTGATGTAATCTCTGTTCTTTAAAGCCTCCATTACTTCTTTCAAAACAATCTGCTCATAAACCAAGATTTTATGGGATACCATGTGCGCCGCTGGCGTGAAATGAGAGGGAGTTCTAAATGGTGTTACAGCATTTAACCTGTTCTGTAGAGGGTTTGTCATAAAGTAATACTTCAGTCTGATCTTTCTAAAAAAACGTTGTAATTCAACCTTGGTGTTAAATGAATCGGCAGCCACCATCTTAAATTAAGCACTGACGAAACAAGTCTGAGCAGAGTTATAGGATAGGGAGAAAAAGTGATGTGATGAAGTGGATGCTATTTGACGGTGGGTCATAGGAGTTTAGCCAGTGTACATTACTTCTGTGCCTCTACTACTGTATTGGAGGAGTTTGGGTGGGTCATTCATTGAAGTTGAGAAAAAATAATCTTTGCTTTTTGATTATTTTACAAAGTATGACAAATCCTCGGAATAGCACTAGACTGCAAAATGCATGCTTTAGCAAAAATCTCAAATTGAAAGCAACTGAAGACAGATTTATGCCACATATATGCAGCAGTTTAGTGATTGCTTACATTGCTGGTTTGAGATGGATGTATGACATTACAACACATATCCTTTTACCCCCCATGCCTTTAGAACAAAAATGTAAATTTTTTGAGGTAAGTATAAAGCCTTTTGGTATATATATATATATTATCTACTGGCGGTCGCCAGTAGATAGTTATAGTTAGGACCTATTTTCCATAGGAAATCCGCAACATTCTATTTGAAATAACTTTGGCGCCGGTTGACGAATCTTCGCGAAATTTTCAAAACTCGTGGCCCGCTCCGGTCCGCTCCTATCCTTAAAGTCTTGGGGTGATTCGTCAAGTGGGGGCCGAGAAAAAAGGGGGGTCCCAAAACGTGTTTTCCCCATGCAATTTTCCATAGGAACCTTTCATTGCAGCTACAGCCCGAACTGCTGAACGGAATTACACCAAATTTGACAAAAAGGTAGCCCTTGATTCAGAGTCGTGCCTTTTGGTTAAATGGTGTAAATCCGTTCAGTAGTTCCTGAGAAATTTGAAAAAGAAAACACATATATATCTGGGCGGAGCCTAACCACACATGTCCTCGTGAGATCTGATTGGCTGTCAGCACTTCATCCTGGAATTGCTGGCAGCCATCTTGGGACCAATATAAATGATAGTACCCCATTGAAATGCATTGTAGTGAATCGAAGATTTTGAGGGTTACCAAAAGGAGAACTATAAAGGGTGATAACAGACTTTAGTTACATTAGAATTCATTTGTTGATGGTACCATATTAATTTCAGGAATTGTGGTGTGTTCTAAGGTGATTTTACCCTGTGAAAAACCTTCTGCTGGGATATCATGAATCATGTTTGAGAGAAAACTATTTTCACATGCTTGTCCCATACAGTTTTGGAAGGTGCTCCAGAAGCTAAAATGAGAGCATATTTTCTGTAAATTCACATTATCTTTCTCAGTCATGTGAGAATGAAGTCTGACATTCTCAGTAAAACATGTACATCCAACAAGGGCAGAGACTGTCAGTTGATTCTTTTGTGTTCTACTGCAGCTTCCCAGAGTGTTCTAAAGAACAACTAGAGTGCTAACAGCCTTACTTATGACAAAAGTATGGCACACCTGAAGCCATCTTGATTGGAATAAACTGGTAACACTTAAAACATTTAATTTAAAAAGGAACAAAATGATGGGGTTCATTTTGTCATAGAAATTATGGTTAGTGCTGTAGAAAGAAAAATTAGGACATGTTTCAAGTGTGATCTCAAATATCTTCCTGTTATATTTCAACAGGAGCAGCCTGTCAGTTGATGCCTTTGTGTTCTACTGCAGCTTCCCAGAGTGTTCTAAAGAACAACTTGAGCGCTAACAGTCTTACTTATGACAAAATGATGGTACACCTGAAGCCATCTTGATTGGAATAAACTGGTAACTCTTAAAACATTTAATTTAAAAAGGAACAAAATGAGGGGGTTCATTTTGCCATAGAAATTATGGTTAGTGCTGCAGAAAGAAAATTTAGGGCATGTTTTAAGTGAGATCTCAAATCCTCTTCTGTTTCATTAGAAAATTCTGACATGCAGACTGAAACAATCACTTTCAATACCAGCAGTAGACTTCCAGTTAACTCCCTGGTGAGCAGTAGCTTTACTACAGTGATCTAATGAACAACTAGAGTGCTAACATTCTGAATTTATGGCAAATGTGTGACACATCTGAATGCCTTCTTGATGGAATCAAAGTAAAAAACTGAAAGCATTTCCTACTGAGGAGACTGCAGTAAATGACGAAATTAGGAAACTTCATAACAAATAAGTCTCCCAAGATGGCCACCAGAGAAAAAAGAGCCCAAATGTAGCACAAATATCACCCAGATGTATCCCACATATAGCCCAATGACAGAATTGTGCAAAACACTTTTTATTTTTAGTTTTTCTGCAGTTTTATATAGTGCAAACTGGTCAGGTATTGGAGCGTTACATCTTACTTGGACCCCTTCTTGCGTATTTTGCACGAAGTACATGAGATTGATCTTGCGAAACATTGAACTTTACAATTCTGTTAACCTGAAGTTGCTCTGAACCGGGCTTTGTAACACCCGTTTTTACCTACTGGTTTTAATTAATTTTCACTGTATTGTATTAGGAAAGAGGATTTACTGTTTTTATGTATACTTTTATGATCTATGTTTCTAAATCAGATCAAATAAAGTTTAATGAATTCTATGGCAGGACGGAGGCGAGGATTATGCATATCTTTCCTCACTTTATTTGCATAGCAGTTCAAAGAAAACGTAACCCAACAATCATTAAACAAAAGACTACACAACCCATGAACCATTAGGGGGGTAGTCTCCAAGGCAACTATAGTCCAATCATATTACAGTACATCGTATATAATATCATGACGTCCCTTCCGCTTCCTCTTTCTTCACTGCTCGTCAGTTAAGTGCATTCCTTACATTCTTGGCTTAATCTGACGTTGTTGCTGTTTGTATAGCGGTTTCTTGTGCATGTTATTAGCATTATTGCCTTGGTATTGTTTCATATTCCCTGCGCAGCAGGCTCTTGCCCGAGCGCGTTCTCCCCCTCGCAGTTTCTCCCGCTGTGTGCTCTGCGTGCGGTGAGATCCTGTCAGGCGCGTCTGGTCCGAGCGAGGCAGCTCCGTCGAGCGCTCCCGCTGGTCTTTACGCGCGTTTGGGAATCCGGTCACTCCTTTAGTGTCTGCTTGATTCCCGACCAACCCTCGCCTAATTTTGACACCGCTACGCGGTGATTTCCCCACACGGTAACGTTAGTGACCAGCGCCACCTGGTGGTGGTAATTGGTTTTGCGCCTCAGTCTATTCTTATAACAGCTTCGGGGAAAACCCAGCTGTTGGAGCACCGGCGAGGGGGCTGTCTTAAGGATTTTAAGGGCATTTGTTCTTTGCTCACACCCTCTGCTATCATGTCTTCACCAGAAGACCATTTTTACTCCTCCTACCAGGAAGTGGAGGAGGAATGGCCCCCCAACTTCTCCCTCCAGCAGTGGACCAAGCCCTCTCTCTGGCTATTTCTAGGGCGCTGGCTCCTCTTAGGGATCAGGTTGATAAGCTGGTGAAAAGCATCCCTGGGTTGTTCAGTGTCCCAGATCTGGTGGTGGTGGGTCCAAGTAGCTCCCAGATGGGGAATAAAAGGGCCGTTAAGCATAACACGGGGCACTTGGAAGGATTTGATAAACTTACGGAGACCTTCCTCAAGAGTGCGCGAACGCTAAAACATGCACCCTGCCGGGAGGAGGAGGGACCCGGAGAAAATTGCGACACTGTCACCACTATTGTAGACCCCGATGGTGGGTTTCCCTTAGAGGATGTATCGGAGGACGATTTCTCCTCTGATGAGTATAAGGACTCGGGGCGTCCCTGGCGTCCAGAGTCCCACTTCTCTCAGTCCCCGGTTGGGGACGGGGTCCACTCGAACATGTTCGAGCCTACCCAAATTTACCATCCTAGGTCGGCAGAGTGGACACCTGACGCCAAAGTGGCAGAGTATGTGGTGGGGAAAATCCATCAACCCCTTGAAAGGGAGGTCAGGAATAGGATGAGGGTAGAATGCCCCAGGCCCTCACTGAAGGGGAAGGTGGCACACACGCCTGAAATTGATGAGAAACTATGTACCTTTTTCTCCAAGTATATGAGGGATCCCAAGAAAGGAATTGATAGGTCTTGGACGTGGTAGGGCCCTTGACCCAAATTATTCAATTGATGGAGCGTTCCAAAGAGTCAGGATCCCCTTTGTCCACGGATATTGTGGCTGGTTGGGCGCACTACCCTAAACCTTAAAACACTACCCCCTCTACTACCCAAACACCACTGCACTACCCTAAACCCTAAAACACTACCCCCAGCACGACACCCTACACTACCCAAACATAACTGCACTACCCTAAACCCTAAAACACTACCACCAGCACGACTCCCTACACTACCCAAACACCACTGCACTACCCTAAACCCTAAAACACTACCCCCAGCACGACTCCCTACACTACCCAAACACCACTGCACTACCCTAAACCCTAAATATACCCCCAGCATGACCTCCCACACTACACAAACACCACTGCACTACCCTAAACCCTAAAACACTACCCCCAGCACGACCCCCTTCACTACCCAAACACCACTGCACTACCCTAAACCCTAAAACACTAACCCCAGCATGACCCCTACACTACCCAAACACCACTTCACTACCCTATACCCTAAAACACGACCCCTACACTACACAAACACGACTGCACTACCCTAAACCCTAAAACACTACCCCCAGCATGACCCCCTTCACTACACAAACACCACTGCACTGCCCTAAACCCTAAAACACTACCCCAGCACTACCCCCTACACTACACAAACACGACTGCACTACCCTAAACCCTAAAACACTACCCCCAGCACGACCCCCTACACTACACAAACACGACTGCACTACCCTAAACCCTAAAACACTACCACCAGCACGACTCCCTACACTACACAAACACCACTGCACTACCCTAAACCCTAAAACACTACCCCCAGCACGACTCCCTACACTACCCAAACACCACTGCACTACCGTAAACCCTAAATATACCCCCAGCACAACCCCCTACACTACCCAAACACCACTGCACTACCCTAAACCATAAACCACTACCCCCAGCATGACCCCCTACACTACACAAACACCACTACACTACCCTAAACCCTAAAACACTACCACCAGCATGACCCCTTGTGAGAAGATGGCCTGGCATATGCTGTTCACTAATTAAAGTGGACACCTTGCACCAGAACAATTCGACTCTTATGGTAGATAGGTTTAAGAAAACCTTTATAAAAAGCTATCCTAGTGGTAGCTGTGGAGAGCAGCCTTCAGGCTAAGTCTTGAAGGAATGTAACGCAGCTTGTTTTACCACACAATCTCTTGAATCACCAAATGAAAAGACACCACACAGGTATATATATCAAATATATATGTATTTATTAATAAACACTCTACTAATCTCTTTATGAGATTAGAAGTCAGGAACATATGTACAAGTCAAATATTATCAAATTAAGTTTAGCACAATCGAATATCACAATCTTAGTTTGCTAGACCTAGGTCTAGGGCATCTAGAATCGAGGGACCCCCAAGAACCACCCCAGGTAGTTGTAGGAGACCCACAGGGGACGGACGTGGTGACCTGGCACCGGTGCGAGTCCTGTGCGAGTCTATGCGCTCAGACGCGATTGAGATTTCAATGATAAAGGTCCCTTGCGTGTTCGAGGCGAACACACCGATCGGTCCTTGTACGAGTCGAAGGACGCGGTCACAGATAGAGTTGCAAGGGAGATGGACGCGCTGTGTCTAACACAGACGCGAACCTTGTGCGAGTCAGTGCAATGGAGATCTCAGTGTTACAGGCCCTTTGTGTGTTCGAGACGAACACCGATCGGACTCAGTACGAGTCGAAGGATACAGTTTTAGATAGTGTTACAAAGGAGATGGACGCGGTGTGTCTAACACAGACGCGAACCCTGTACGAGTCAGCGCAATTGTCGCACTTAGAAAGTTAGAGTTTTAGGACACTTCTAGGGAAGCTACAAGCAAGTCACTTACAGGGTAAGTAGTTCTAGGGCCCACACCCACAGGAGCACCGTAGTGCTGAAGTTACCTCACCCAGGGGAGCCGGGTGCATAGGTGTTCTTTGGTGTCGGGTCAGGGTGTTGTTTTCAATGGGAGCCAGTGAAGACTTGCTGCTTGTGGCGACAGGAGAAGTGTCCGGAGGAATCCAAGCCTGTATTCGGAAGATGGAAGACCTGAAAGCAGAGGGGACAGTGTTCAAAGTCACTTGGCAGTGACTCGGGGCAAGGAAGATGGATGCCCACCGTCGTCGCAAGATTCAGGTCGTTCGCGGTTGCCTTGACTCTTCAGCCACGAGGTCCAGGAGGCATCAACGATGACCAGGAGCTGGATTCGGCGTGTCGCACGATGTTTGCAGCTTACTGTGGTGTCGGCGACTCAACCGGAGCCAACAAGCCTTGGTAACAGCAAGTCTCGGGGAAAGTGTGAAGAGGCAATGGCGCAGACCAGCAAGGTCTGTGGGACTCACCCAGCAAGGGTAAGTCAGGGCAGGCCTGGAGCAATCAGGGGAGCCCTTTGGTTTCTTTAGAAAGTCTTCTGGGGACCCACAAGCCGGCTGGCAAGGGATCGCAAAGACGCCTTGGGAGGATTCGCTCACAGGGGCCCACGGTCACTCGGGACGTGGTAGGCCTCTGATCTTCGGAGGGATTCCTGCTGGAGGCTAGGACCACATATGGTCCAAAGCACAAGTTCGTGGAACGTTGTGAAGGGGTTGCACTTGACATAAGTGCACGGTACCCAGGGGTCGCGGTTCCTCGTTACTCTTGGGGTTCACTGGCCTCAGCTTCACTGGGGACTCACGATGGCCTTCGAGAAATCAGGAAATCCACTTCTTGGGCTGCAGGGACTTCGGACTCTGGCGGGAGCGGCGTAGTTTGCGACCGTCGTTTGTAGTTTTTGGTGCCCGCCAAGCAGGGGAGTCACTCCTTGACTCCAAGGGAGATTCTTCAGTCTTCCAAAGGTAGTGGAACATCGAAGGTCCGGGATTCGTCTTCAGAGCATCGTCCAGGGAAATCTAGGGTGCTATGCACAGGTTCCCCTCTTATACTAAAAGAAAGGGAGGGACTAGCTCTATGACCCTACCTATGGGAGGGTCAGGGGAGTGGGTGGCTACACCCACTTCCCTTTGTCCAGTTTCGCGCCAGAGCAGGGGCAGGTAGCCCCTGAGCCGGTTTGAACTGGCATATGCACAGAGGAGCCTTCTGCTCCCCCAGTGCAGGACTTCAAAGCACTCTAAGAGTGCACCCACCCAGCCCCAATACACTAAACCCTGTCTGGGAGGTGGTCACACCCCCTTGGGACAGGATATCTATTGTTGGGCTTCCTCCACTGCGAGTGTTGGTCATCAGCAGGAGGGCAGCCCAGTGTCTGTGACTGGTGGCATCCATTTTGTGATGCCAGGGCTCTGCAGGATTCTACCGCGTTTCCACAGTAGGTACATGTCTATCCCTCTAGAAGGGTGGAATGCTACCCCCGCCGCCAGGACTGGTGGGGGTAGTATTCCAAGATGTTTGACACCAAACACGACATGTTTCGATGCAGCCATTCCAAAGTTAGCATTTTACCGCGAGGATATAATGCACTTAAAAGTATATGGTTTAACCGCATCCACAAACAGCACCAGAGAATGGACTCTGAGGGCTGCAGAGGGGCCCTGCTCAGGCAGAGGCACCCCCTCACATAGAAGCCAAGCACCCTGCCCTCAGGATTGATAGGGCCTGCCTTAGGGGTGACTGATAGGTTTATATGTGTGTGTAGGAGAGATATAGGGGACCTATATCTCAGTGAGGGGTGCTAGCACTTCCTCACCCAGGCTGCAGTAGCAGGCCTCTGGTGTCAGATTTAGTCTGCTTCCCAGGGGTGGCATAATACATGCTGCAGCCCCTGGTAGGCCTGTGGAGTACCTATGCCCTTGGTACCTAGGTACCATATACTAGGGACTCATAAGGTACCACAGTATCCAATCACTAGTGCACCTAGAGTGCACTCCAAATCGTTTAGAGAGAACAGAGAGGCTGGGGCCCTGATTAGCAGGGTCCCAGCCAGACTATAGCCAGAAACCAGTGTAAACATCAGAAAAAAAGTGGGGGCAACATAAGAGGCAGATTCTACTCTCCTACACAACCCGCCCCCAAACGCAGGGACACTAAACTAACCTTGACCAGTTGAGTCTTCGTGTTCAAAGTGGAAATACCTTGAGAGTCCATCTGCATTGGCATGTTGGGTCCCAGGTCTATGTTCCACTGTATAGTCCATCCCCTGTAGGGAAATGGACCACCTCAAAAGTTTTGGGTTTCTCCTTTCATTTGTTTAAGCCATAGGAGGGGCTTGTGGTCGGTCTGAACTATGAAGTGAGTGCCAAACAAGTATGGCCTCAGCTTCTTCAGGGCCCATACCACAGCAAAGGCCTCCCTCTCTATAGCTGACCAACGTTTCTCTCTAGGGGTCAGCCTTCTGCTAATAAAAGCTACTGGCTGGTCTTGACCTTCATCTTTCAGTTGAGACAGTACAGCTCCCACACCCAGCTCAGAAGCATCTGTTTGGACAATGAACTTTTTGGTGTAGTCTGGACTCTGTAAGATGGGGGCAGTGCACATGGCCTGCTTTAGGTCTTCAAATGCCTTTTGACAGCTAGCTGTCCACTGAACCTTTTTTGGCATTTTCTTTGAGGTCAGATCATTCAAGGGGGTCACTATAGATCCATATCCCTTGACAAACCTCCTATAGTACCCAGTCAGGCCTAAGAAGGCTCTCACCTGTGTCTGGGTGGTTGGAGCAACCCATTCCATTATGGTTTGGATTTTGCTCTGTAAAGGCTGAACCTGGCCTCCACCTACAAGGTGGCCCAGGTATACAACCTGACTCTGCCCTATCTGGCACTTAGTGGCCTTGATAGTGAGGCCTGCTTTCTGCAGGGCCTCCAAAACATTCCTGAGGTGGACCAGGTGATCCTGCCAGGAGGAACTAAAGACAGCAATATCATCTAGATAAGCTGAGCAATAAGTTTCCATCCCTGTCAGAACTTTATTCACCAACCTCTGAAAAGTGGCAGGTGCATTTTTCAATCCAAAGGGCATCACCACAAAGTGGTAGTGCCCACCAGGAGTCGAAAATGCTGTTTTGGCTTTTGCATCATCAGCTAACCTGATCTGCCAGTAGCCAGCTGTCAGGTCAAACGTGCTTAGATACTTGGCTGAGGCCAAAGTATCAATCAGCTCATCTGCCCTTGGTATGGGATAGGCATCAGTCCTAGTGACTGCATTGAGGCCTCAGTAGTCTACACAAAACCTCATTTCTTTCTTACCACCTGGGTATGAGGCTTGGGTACCAGGACTACTGGGCTAGCCCAAGGGCTATCTGAAGGCTCAATTACACCTAGCTCCAACATTTTCTGGACTTCAGTCCTGATACAGTCCCTGACATGGTCAGGTTGCCTGTAGATTTTATTCTTGACAGGCAGACTGTCTCCAGTGTCCACCTCGTGGGTGCACCAGGAAGTCTGACTAGGGGTCAGGCTAAACATATGTCTATACTGTTGCAGAACTTGTCTGCACTCAGTTTGCTGATGGTCAGTGAGGCTGCTTGTCAAAGCAACACCATCTACTGACCCATCATCAGGGTTCTGAGAGAGCAGGTCAGGGAGATGGTCACTCTCCTCCTCCTGGTCCTCATCAGTTGCCATGAGCAAGCCCATGTCAGCCCTGTCAACATATGGCTTTAATATGTTGACATGGAGCACCCTCAGGGGGCTCCTGGGAGTTCCAAGATTCACCAGGTAGGTGACTTCTCCCTTCTGTTCAGCTATTGTATGGGGGCCACTCCACTTGTCCTGGAGGGCTGCTGGGGCCACAGGCTCCAACACCCACACTTTCTGTCCTGTCTGGTATACAGTCAGTACAGCCTTTTGGTCATGCCAAGCTTTTTGTAATTCTTGGCTGGCCTCCAGGTTTTTGGTTGCCTTTTTCATGTACTCAGCCATCCGGGAGCGGAGACCAAGTACATAGTCCATCACATCTTGTTTGGGGGCTTGAGAGGTAACTCCCAGCCCTCTTTACCAAACACAGTGGACCTCTCACAGGATGCCCAAACAGAAGCTCAAATGGGCTGTAACCAACCCCCTTCTGTGGAACCTCTCTGTATGCAAACAATAGGCAAGGAAGAAGAAGGTCCCATTTCCGCCTAAGCTTCTCTGGGAGTCCTTTAATCATTCCTTTCAAGGTTTTGTTGAAGCGTTCAACTAAACCATTGCATTGTGGGTGATAGGGGTGGTGAACTTGTAAGTTACACCACACTCCTTCCACATTGCTTTCAGATATCCTGACATGAAGTTGGTACCTCTGTCAGAAATGACCTCCTTTGGGAAACCCACTCTGGAGAAGACTCCAATGAGGGCTCTCGCCACCACAGGGGCTGTGGTGGTCCTCAGAGGAATTGCTTCTGGGTACCTGGTGGCATGATCCACTACCACCAGGATAAACCTGTGCCCAGATGCAGTTTGAGGGTCAAGGGGACCAACAATGTCAATCCCTACCCTTTCAAAGGGTACCCCCACCACAGGTAGTGGTATCAGGGGGCCTTTGTTGTGCCACCTGCCTTACCACTGGCTTGGCATGTGACACAGGAGCGACAAAACTCCTTTGTGTCCTCTGACATATGTGGCCAATGAAAATGTGGAACAAGCCTGTCCCAGGTCTTGTTTTGGCCCAAGTGTCCTGCTAAAGGGATGTCATGTGCTAGGGTCAAGAGGAACCCCTAAACTTCTGAGGTATTACCATCCTCCTGGTGGCTCCAGGGGCTGGATCTCTACCCTCAGAATATAGGAGTCCCTCATCCCAATAAACTTTATGGGACCCACTAGCACTCCAAGCAGCCTCAGCAGCAGCCTGCTGTCTGAGGGGTTCAAGAGAGGGGCAGCACTGTTGCTCCTTACTCAGACCTTCCCTAGAAGGGCCCCCTGCCCCCAAGAACTCAACCTGATCAGGCTCAAGTCCCTCTGGGGCAGTTCCTTCTTCAGGATCTGCTTCACCTCCCTCTGGGGGTGAATCTGTGATCTGAGACAGAGTGGAAGGCACTGCCTTTACCCTACTGCTCCTCCTCTTGGGAAGCATCTGGTCCATTGTTCCAGGATCCAGAGCTGGTTCAGTGTTATGCATTCTTGCTTGTGACCTGGTCACAGCAAGTACCTCTGCAGGGATGCCCAACATCTCAGCATGAGTCCATAACTCTACTTCAGACCAGGCTGAAGTCTCTAGATCATTGCCCAATAGACATTCGACAGGGAGGTCTGCACTGACTACAACTTTCTTGAGGCCAGTTACCCCTCCCCAGGAGAAATTCACAACTGCCAGACTATGGTTGGTCTTGACATTGCTTGCATTGGTCACCTGGTACATTTCTCCCAGGATGATCTGTCCAGGGTCCACAAGATCCTCTGCCACCATGGTGACACTAGCACCTGTGTCCCTAAATGCCAAAGCCTGTTTGCCATTTATTACAGGCTGCGGTTTGTATTTGCCCAGATTACTGGGGCTTACTAGGAAGGCATGTTAAGGTCTCCCTCACAAATCAGCATTGCCTGAGTGGGCACTCTGACTAGGTCAGAGTCCACTTCAGAACCCAGGATCAACCCTACTACACCCTTATTCTGAGTACCACCTCAACCAGTAGCTGGACTAGGGGGAACAGTTGCCTTAGGGGCAGGAGTGGTGGTGGTTTGGTCTTTGGACTTGTTACAGTCAGAAGTCCAGTGCCCTTTCTGTTTACAGAATTTGCACCAGGGCTTCTTTTGGCCTTTTCCCTTGTTGGATTGTGACTCCCCACCAGATGCAGATTTTTGGGGCCCTTGTGAAGACTTCTGGTCTTTTGACTTATCCCCACCTTTCTCAGAGCCCTTAGGATCTTGCTTCTTGGTGTCACCCCCTTGGTTCTGGGGTTTCTGCCTCACCCTGGTTCTGACCCATTTGTCTGACTTCTTTCCCAATTCTTGGGGAGAGGTCAGATCTGAGTCCACCAGGTACTGATGCAACAACTGGTTCTGGCAATTATTAAGGATCTGTTCTCTCATCATCAGATTATACAATCCCTTGAAATCAGTAACCCTACTGCCAACCAGCCAACCCTCCAGAGCCTTGGTTGCACAATCAACAAAGTCAGTCTAGTCCTGAGTCTGTGCCTTCTGGGTGTCTCTGAACTTCAACCTGTACTGTTCAGTGGTTAAGCCAAACCCATCTATCAGTGCACTCTTCAGGACTTCATAATCGTCAGCATCCTCTTCTCTAACAGTGAGGAGCTTGTCTCTACCTTTATCTGAAAAGGAGAGCCACAAGATTGCTGCCCACTGCTTTTGGGGGACCTGCTGTACTCTACAGGCCCTCTCCATAGCAGTTATCCACTTGTGGATATCATCCCCACTCTGGTAGGGAGGAACAACCTTGCTCAGGTTCCTATGGTCTGGAATAGATTATCTGCCTCTAGGGACACTGTTGCTGCCACCAAGGGGTTCTAACCCCTCTCTTCTAGAAGCTCTCTGGATCTCCAGGGCTTCTCTATCCAGTGCCAACTGCTTGGTTCTGAGGGCAACTCTTGCTTCCTCATACTGCAGCAGTTTGCACATTCTTTCAGAGGAGGTCTCTCTTATGGGAAAGTATGAGTTCCTCTGGTGGACAAATTCTCTGCCAGAGTGATAAGAGTGCTCAGATTCCCTGGAAGGAGACCTATGCCTCTCCTCCACTCTGTCAGCTCTCTTAGGGAGAATTCCTCTGTCCTTTTCAGGCCCCTTGAGGCCTGGCCCTTCAATCACAGAGTCCTGGTCATTCTGATTTTCATCATCTGACCCAGATACTGTAATTGACCCACCTACTGATTCAGATCCATTAGCTCCTAGAGCCAATCTAAGATCATCTGCTGTCAGCAGATCTATCGGGTGTAGGGTTGAGGGACTCTGTCCTAGCCTCAGGTGTCTTTCAACACACATGGCTCTCAAGTCAGAGAAAGCCATGTCCTTATACTGAGGCTGAGTGGATCCACTGGTTCCACCCTTTAAGGACATTCTAGTGTTGTGCAGTGTTGTACTACCTACACTAGTTTGTGGCCTACTGATACTAGCTTGAGCTGTGGAAAGGGTGTGCTATCCCTTGTCACACAGCTCTAAGTTCAGTAGAACTTATTGATACTAAGCTTGACTTTATATGTACCTTAAGTACCTATAGTGGTTTTCAGTTAGTAATTCAAATAGAGATTTTCTGGTAAAACAATAGCAAGCTGGAATCCCACACGCTGCCCACCAATGTGAGAAGTTGGCCTGGCATATGCTGTTCACTAATTAAAATGGACACCTTGCACCAGAACAATTCGACTCTTATGGTAGATAGGTTTAAGACAACCTTTATAGAAAGCTATCCTAGTGGTAGCTGTGGAGAGCAGCCTTCAGGCTAAGTCTTGAAGGAATGTAAAGCAGCTTGTTTTACCACACACTCTCTTGAATCACCAAATGAAAAGACACCACACAGGTATATATATCAAATATATATGTATTTATTAATAAACACTCTCTACTAATCTCTTTATGAGATTAGAAGTCAGGAACATATGTACAAGTCAAATATTATCAAATTAAGTTTAGCACAATCGAATATCACAATCTTAGTTTGCTAGACCTAGGTCTAGGGCATCTAGAATCGAGGGACCCCCAAGAACCACCCCAGGTAGTTGTAGGAGACCCACAGGGGACGGACGCGGTGACCTGGCACCGGTGTGAGTCCTGTGCGAGTCTATGCGCTCAGACGCGATTGAGATTTCAATGTTAGAGGTCCATTGCGTGTTCGAGGCGAACACACCGATCGGTCCTTGTACGAGTCGAAGGACGCGGTCACAGATAGAGTTGCAAGGGAGATGGACGCGCTGTGTCTAACACAGACGCGAACCTTGTGCGAGTCAGTGCAATGGAGATCCCAGTGTTACAGGCCCTTTGTGTGTTCGAGGCGAACACCGATCGGACTCAGTACGAGTCGAAGGATACAGTTTTAGATAGTGTTACAAAGGAGATGGACGCGGTGTGTCTAACACAGACGCGAACCCTGTACGAGTCAGCGCAATTACCGATCAAAGCTGGCCCCTGTTCTTCAGTGAGACGTTTATTTGATTAATTAGGAGGAAGGAATGTGGTTTTTTTACCGAAAAGTGCATTCCCGGCTGTTGTATTGTGAAAGTGTCCGCGCGGCCTGGTTTCACTTCCGGTGAGAGAGTGGAAGATTCTGTTTGGATCTAAAGGAGTTCTGTTGTTGGACGGGGCTGGCGCGACATGTCATCAGAAAACATAGCTAATGGAAAGCGTCCTCCCTGAAGTGTGGAGCAGTGCCATGAGAGGTCAACGAGTGTGCGTCCCACCGCAGTATGACTGTACCGCGTAACCCATGTGCCGCCTCCAGGGTACGGGAGGCAGAAGCGGCATCGCAGGTCCTCTTGAAGACCGTTGTAGCACCAATTCTACATTTTGGGACTAGGGCATTTTAACTTCGTTGTTCCTGCCAGATACAAAGAGAAGATCCTGTGTTATTCAGTGCCCTCGTTACCTTTTTTGTGGGTTGTGGTGCTTGTCACTTCGCTGCCCCGCCGGTGCACACGACTGGGCACCCCACCTCGTGTGCCATCTGCAGGGCCTCTGCCCTCGGAAAAACGTATAGGTGTATGAGTACATATGATGAGTGAGTACATGTATGAGTGACTGTATAGGGACTGTTGGTGAATGAGTGGATGTGTGTGTAGATCTTGGAATTACTGAATAGGTGTGTTGTAACTGGTATTGGTATGTCCATTGTTTTGAAAATGTTAGTTTGTATTTTTGAGTGTGTGTATTAAAGGTTATATTAGGGTGAGAGGAGGTCTGCCACTCTATCACAAGGATGATGTCATCAGTGATGTCATCAGTGATGTCATTTGAGATGTCATGAGTGATGTCATGAATGATGTCACTGACCATATCATGAGTGATGTAATATGTGACGTCATCAGCAGTGCATTGCGGGCGCGCGAGTTATAGTTAGCTGAACTAACTATAACGGGGGAATTTCTATGGTTTTGTACGAGTGAAATGTCCAACTAACTATAACGCCCCTGAAACCTATGGTTTTTTCAGTGAATATATATATATATATATATATTTCACCAGACGCTGCGTTTCGCAGTTCCCTGCCTCCGGCGTCGGTGCCAGCCAGCAGCAGCCGCTTAAATTTTATAGGATTTCCTGAGAATCGCCCCAATCGATGATAAAGCAAGAAGCGGAACACCAGAAGACAGCACAATGATTTATTGTGCACCAAGTTAAGGACGACGCGTTTCGGCGTTAGCCTTTGTCAAGTGTTTTTCTTTACATCAATCTCCTTTAGAAATAGATTCAATTGTGCATAGACATAGAGAAGTTTCCGCAATCTCTGGTTGTACATGTATTCCGAAGAAGAGTAACGTGTTCCTTCATACAATTATGACTATGATTACACATCAATATTTACATACTTTGATTTTCCAAATTTTTAAATCATGTCCATATG
This sequence comes from Calotriton arnoldi, assembly GCA_963921515.1. Classification (NCBI taxonomy): domain Eukaryota; kingdom Metazoa; phylum Chordata; class Amphibia; order Caudata; family Salamandridae; genus Calotriton; species Calotriton arnoldi. The sequence continues at coordinate 225,194 of CAWUFW010001363.1, read as the reverse complement.
ATTTTAGAAGGATCCCAACTTGCATCAATAAAGTTTTAAGTTGAACTTCTCATTTTGGAGACAAACACAACAGCTAGATACTGATCGCTGCATTTGGCCGGTTTCGTGTTTGGCCTGTCAGTACGGCTGCAGACAGAGAAGCATGATAACATTTGTTGCTCACGTGAATTGTCGTATGTAGCACTTCAGCATAAATTATCATACATGAATTTCATCAATTTAAGAAAGCACAACCACATAATTACCGATGCGCCCTTATCCATTATTTACGCATGATAATTAGACAAAAATTATTACCTTAATACCTTGCAATAATTCATTGGCGAATCACATTACCTATTCCTGACATTTCAACATATAAAGTACCTTTTGTCTATGCAAGTTGTCGCTAGCAACTAGATCATTACTCCATGCAATTTCTGGGAACATTAATAAAAATGGCAAACAAGCACATTGCTATCCATTAATACAATATTCCACTTTTCTTTCGATAATCATATGTGGAACTCCTCTGATTGCCAAAGGTACAGTGAGTGATGTCAAATATTACCAACACTATACCGACCAAAACCAGCTTTTTACACGTGGCAAGTGCCCCTATGTCTATTTGTATTGTAATCAATTCCATGTTATCAACAGGGCTCATTGTTGTATCATTCCAATCGATGTAAGAAAGGGCCTTTGTGTGGTGCAAAAGAACAAATGGGACTGTGGTAAGTGAATGCCCCTACCAGTGATTAATACAAGTGGAAATTAGTTTGGAATGTTTGTGCTGGTAATGTGATACCAACATTTGTTATGTGCTATCTATGTAGTTTGCTCGCAATTGCAGCTCTTTACTACTTAGGATGCCCAAATAGGAATCTATAACTAAACCAGTACTATCCCAAACTTCATATCCACATTAAAATTGTGCAGTGACACTGAATAAGGACAAAAATTATAATTTAAACAAAGTAAAAAGATAAAACAGTTTGAGTTTTCCAGTTGTGGGAAGGCAGTGGACAAATAGATTTCAAAGATCTATATGCGTGGCAAGTTCCTCGCCCCCATTCAGACCTTTCGGTGTTTTACAATCCAACTCGATGATATATTTGGATTCGAGGATCCTGAGATTCTTTTCTCTGTCTCCTCCTCTTATGTGTCTCGGAATCAGATCAATTCCATGAAATTGGAGACAACTATTGTTGCTCCTGTGCTTATCTGCGAAATGTCGGGCCACCGGATAGTTGTAGTCACGGTTAGTTATGGCCCGGAGATGCTGCAATATTCTCATTTTAAGTGGGAGTTTGGTGCTGCCTACGTATCGGAGGCCACAAGGGCACTCCAGTACGTAGACAGCAAAATCACTATTACAGTTAATGGGATGTTTTATCCTTCTTAGTTCTCCCGCACCTGCAAGATATTCTTTGCAGTTCCTTCCATTACGGCAGGCTTTGCATGTTCCGCATGTGGTGAAGCCATTTAGTGCTTTCAGCCACTGAGATCTTGTATCGCCCTGATTATAACTATGCACTAGACGATCTTTAAATGATTTGGCTCATTTGTATGCTACTTGCGGACTGCTTCCTACGTATTTCCCTATTATGGGATCTGCTGCAAGAAGATTCCAATGTGCTCTCATTGCTTTTTTCAATGCCCATGCTCCCCTGCTGAAGTTGGTTATCATTCTGGGTATTTCCCTGCCCTCATGTGACTGGTTCTGGGGTTATCTAATGGATGAATTAAACAATAACTCATTTTGCGTTTTACTCTCCACTTTCTCCTTCGCTTCTGACAGAACCCTGTCTTTATAACCTCTGTTTTTGAAGCGAGTCGTGATGGTATGTTGTTCAGCCTGAAAATCCTCATTAGTACTGCAGTTACGGCGAGCCCGCTGCATTACCCCATAAGGAATACTCCGAACTAGGGAAATTGGATGATGGCTTGCCCCGTGGAGCACAGTATTGCCGGCTGTTTCCTTGCGGAACAGACAGGTTGTAATCTTTCCCTGTTTGATTTCAACTGCTATATCCAGGAATTCACAATAGCTGGAACTCATTGAGTGGGTAAATTTAAGATTTAAATTATTATCCCCCAGCTTCTCAATAAATTCCTTGGCGAGGGGTTCTGGGCCGTCCCATATCAAAAATAAATCGTTGATATATCTGATCCATATAAGTATGTGATCAGTATATCGTTCAAATTCTTCAGTCCAGACAATTTGTTCCTCCCACCAGCCTAGGAATAAATTCGCTAGGCTGGGGGCAAAACAAGTGCCCATCGCGGCCCCAGACCGCTGTCGATAGACAGATTTTTCAAAGAGAAAGATATTTTGCTGTAAACAGAAAAGCATCATTTCTTCCAACATTTTGTTATGCTGCCAATGATTGATATATCTGCTTTTAAGAAAATACATGCAGGCAGCTACCCCCATTGTTTGTTCTATGCACGTATAAAGGGAACATACGTCTAACGCTATCATATGATAACCGTCCCCCCATCGGACATCATGTATCCTACGCAGGAAGTCAGAGCTGTCCTTACAATATGATCTCAGATTTAGGACATACTTAGAAAGAAATAAGTCAAGAAAAATCGAGGTGTTTTCCAATAGTCCTCCATTTGAGGAGACTATTGGACGCCCTGGTGGAGAAGTGGCGTTCCTATGAATTTTCGGCAAGAAATATATACATGGCATTCGCAGACTCTCAGTTCTCAGGAATTTATATTCATCAGTGTCCAACAACCCTTGATGATACCAGTTCGTCAGGCGACCATGATAATCCTGTATTGTTCGTCGGTATGTTTCCCAATCGATCAATTCATAACAGGTTTCTTCCAATAGCTGTCTCATTGCCTCCGCTTTATAACTGGTTAGGTCCATAATAACCACATTGCCCCCCTTATCGGAGGGCTTGATCACAATACTTAGATCTTTTTCCAAACCATTTATTGCTGATCTTTGGCTTCTCAATAAGTTGTCACGTCCAGGTTTAGCAGCATTTTTGCACTTCTTCTTCAAGTCAGTTATGACTGCTGAGCTGTATGCCTCGATGTTATCGTATGGTACATTGGGGTTATATCTCGATTTTGGTTTCAACCCACTGTAACTGGATCGATTACTGTTGACACCAAATAACTCCAATATGTGGTCAGTGTTGTCCTGATGATTATTCATTTCTAATTCATACATATCCTTTAGTAGATCGATGTCTTGCACTTGTAATTCGATATCACCTACACTGTTACCTGGGTTATTTACAGGTTTCTTCGATCCAATAGTCATTTCGTACAACTTCATTAATTTCAACTTCCGAATGAATAGGAACAAATCAATTCTAGTGTCCGTGTAATTCAGGTTACTAGTGGGACAGAAGGATAGGCCCAATTGTAGTACAGATATTTCTTCAGATGTTAGTGTTCTTGAGGATAAGTTAATGACTGATTTGTTTTCTATTGAGTCATCCATAGTGGGGGTGGTGCGCATGGTTCTTCCACCTCTCCTGCCAGTTACTCTGCGTCTGTTTTTGTCCCTCGTCCTCTTCCTCTTTTTGGAGCCTTGCCTCTTCCCCTGCCTCTTGTTTGAGGTTTGTCTGATTGGTTTTGTTCCTTCTTCTGTTTCAGAATTTGAAATTCGTGCAGAAAAGTCAGTGGTCGTGCCCCTAAAGGGTAACTCTGGGCGGTGAACTACGCTCGCGGAATTTGCGAAGTTTCGGTAACTTCGCGATTCGCGTAGGACGCGAAGTTACCGTGCACTACGCAATTTGCGGCGTAGCGTAGCTGTTTTTCTTCTTCGCGCGCTCAATATACGTTCTCGCGCGCGCGGTAAAGACCTACCGTGATTCTGCGCCGACGCGACTTCCTATCCGTTCGCGGGCGCCACGAGATTTGGAATCCGGTCGCACGATCCCGCGAGAGTGTGCGAACGCGAACACGTCATTCGGACGCGCGATCTGACTTCCGGCGGCAGTGTTGGTAAGATCGCGATCCCGAACACGAAGAAACTACAATCTGGCGAAGAATATATCTCGAGCATCATAAAACCTTCTCGAAAATGATGAATTAGTTCATTTTGCACAAAAAACTCCTCAGGTTGTCATTTAGAGATGTAGTTTGGTGAGCAAGGAGTCCTTTTTCTTTTTTCCAAGAGGAAGGAAGTGCCCCTGATTCTCAAACTTCCTGTTCCTGTCCAGCAGGCTCCTCCCAGTGCTTTGTCCATGTGCTGTTCACTTTCATTTGGATTTGGAGCTGGAAGGATCACTTTTTGTGTCTGTCTGCTGCATCATATCATTGGATTGGATTTGAGGACTCTTGGATTTGAGATTTTACAAGTAAGTTGGAGAATTGGTGTACTTGTTTGTTTGATTGGGGCTTGTTTGTACCTACATTTTTTTGTGGGATTTCCATAGTTTTTAAAATGTATTGTTGTGGCCTGTAGTTTCGGCAGGGGCCTAGTTGTTTTTCTTTGATTGGAATTTCAGCCAGTAGGCCCGGACTAGAGCCAGAGGTACCCATGGGTGCATGTTTCTGTGGTGTCTGTTGAATTTAAAGTTTAAACATCATGTAGGCCGGGCATCCATGGATGGCATTGGATTGATTTGCAAAATGTGGGTTTTGGGGTGGTATTTTATATTTTTGGGTGTTTGTTAAATAAATAGGCCTTTTCAGCCAGTAGGTAACCCTGGGCATTCAGCTCGCGGACTTTGGGCAAGTCCGCACTGCGCGACAACGCGGACTTACACTTTTTATCTTCTTCGCGCGCTCAATGTACGTTTTCGCGCGCGCGATAACGACATTTTGTGACGATCGCGATGCCGAACACCAGAATTTACAATCTGGCGAACAATATCTCTCGAGCATCATTAAACCTTCTCGAAAATGTTGATTTAGTTCATTTTGCACAAAAAACTCCTCAGGTTGTCATTTAGATGTAGTTTGGTGAGCAAGGAGTCATTTTTTTTTGTTTTACAATTTTTTCCAAGAGGTAGCAAGTTGCCCAGAGTCTCCAACTGCCTGGTCCTGTCCTTTGTCTTCACTTTTTTGTTATTTTGGGTGGCCTGGCCATGTGGGTGCCGGCCATTTTGTAAAGCCAGGCATTGTGCTTTTGCCATAGGCCTGCATTGTCTGTCTTGTGTTCCTTTTCTTGTTGTTCTGGGTGGCCTGGCCATGTGTTGGCGGCCATTTTGTTAAACCAGCCACTGTGCTTTTGCCATAGGCCTCCAAGCTTGCGGCCCAGAATGCCAGTAGGCCCAGAGGTAGTCACCATGGGTGCATAAAACTGTTTCTGTGTAGTCTGTGGAATTTTGACATCATTTAGGCCATGGATGGCATTGAATTGATTCAATTGAATTGCGAAATGTGGGTTTTTTTGAGGGTCTGACTATTTCACTTTTTGGGTGTGTTAAATAAATGCCTTTTTGCGTGTGTACTGTGTAATTATAATTGTGTTGTTGTAGTGGTTGTCTAACTTTCCAAAGTGTTTTTAGCCATGTGGATTTTAGTTTTTGCATTAAAGCTGTGTGTGTTTTATAAGGCATCCTTTGTCTGCCCATATATAGGCCTGCTTGAGTTCATTGTTTGCCGTGCCTTGTGCCTGTGAGTCACCATGTTTCTGGGGGCCATTTTGTTGTGGTAGTTATTAGTGTGCTGTTTTTGCCACATAGGCCTGCGTGTCTTTCCATTGTTCCTCTTGTCTTACTGCTTCCAAATCCATCCCCATTGCCAGCTGCAGCTCCCTGATGCTGCTATATAATACATCCCACGTGATGCACAAATTTAGGCCAAACATGCTCCAGTACATTTTAGTTTTTGTTCTTTACTATTCTTATTCTTCCAGAGTGTACACTAGCACTACACAGTAGCCAGGAAAGACCTGGCCTTGTTGTCAACGTCTCATAAATGGCTACACTGTGTGTTGTTGTTCACAGAGTTTCTGAAATTTAATAATTGAGGCCACCACACACTAAGTTCTATATTCTATTTGTTTGATTTGTGCTATGTTTGACTGATGTTCTGGCTTTTTTGCTTTTAGGTGCACAAAGACTGAGGAGGAGGTGTGTCTCTCATCATTGCCTGTTGCACTTCCAGACAGACATCCTGCTGCTGTACACACAACACAACGTGACGTGTGACCTGACCAGACATCTCTGCAACTGAGTGCTGCTGACATCTGAAGAAGATGGGCCCAAAGAAAGCAGGTACCAGGTCCTCCAGTACCAAGAAAGTTGCTATTGAGAAGAAGAAGGAACAGAAGAAGCAAGTGACACTGAAGTCTGGTGTGCCGGCCAATACCTTTTTTGGGGAAAAAAAAATTGCGCCTGCAGCAGAGGTGTCCGGGGGGCAAGCTGGGGGCAGTACCTCTGCATCAGTGGACCCAACCCACCAACCCAGGCCCAAGCACATGAGTGGGGAAGAGTTAGCCAGCCTAATGGTGGAAAGCAGTGATGCTGAGCCGGAGATAAACTAATCGCTATCTCAAAGTAGTACCCAATCAACGCAGGAGGAAACACAGTAGATAAGTGGTCAACAACAACAGCCGCAACCACCGCCTGCAATAGTAGTTGTTGTTCCTCCTGAAGTAGGGGCAGTTCAGGAAATTGAGCCTCATGCAGAGGTAGAAGAAGAAGCCACTCATTCAGAAGATCCATTGTCTTCCAAATCCCCAGCAAGGAAAAGGAGGGGTGGTCCATCAAGTTCTTCGCCAAGCCCCCCTTCTGATGATCTAGATGCCACTTGGAAGCCACAAACTGAGTCTGAGAGGGAGCCACGTTCCAAGACCAAGCTAGGGAAAAGGAAGGTTCCAGAAAGCCTTACACTTATGGAGGTCGATGTAGAACAGCAAGATGATGATGATGATGACGACGAGCCAGTCATCACGAACATCACTCCCGGCCCGAGGAGATGGAGACCAACATTCTTACTCTATCCAAAATCGCTGCGAGGGATGTAGCACGCATACCTCCACAGGTAACACCAACACGACCTACAGCTTCCATATTTGCATTAGCAAAGGTCCGGCAGCGACCTACATCCAGCACAACCACCACCTCTGTAGGAGTAGGTAGTGGTACAGCAGCACAGAGTCAAATTCAACACACACCCTACAGATCATCCGGCATTGGAAGTGGCACCTCCAGCAGGAGGCCAAAGTTAAGCTCCCCAGTTTGGGACTTCTTTACGGTTAGCGAAAAGGAGGAGAACATTGCTATATGCTCCATTTGTAATACCTCTGTTAGTCGTGGTAAGCTTGGTACAAACTATGGTACCGGAGGCCAAATGACCCATCTGAAAAAACACCACTTGATCAGCTGGGAGGACCACCTTCGCGCCATAAAAAAACTGCAACCATTGGTGTTGGTGGGGATAAAGGAGTAGAAGAAGAAGATCCGATCACGGTGGAAGAGGAAGGACAGGGAGACATTCTCTCTGGTAGTGGTACACAAGGTGTCCCTGACCCCAGCAGTGCAGTCTTAACGTTGCACACATCTTCAGCAACATCTCAGTGGCACAAGAGTAAGAGTCAGCCGGAGACACCAAGAAGTACCAGGTCCGCACTACCAAAAAGTGCGTTGAGCCTAAGAGAAAGGAAAACCATGCAGCCTACCATTATCAGCATGTTTGGGGGTGAGGGGCAGTACGAACGCAACCACCCAATAGCACGTTTGTACAATGCGAAGCTGGCTAAAATGTTAGCACTGGACCTTCTCCCTTTTTCTTTTGTTGAAGGGTTGGGTTTTGTGGAATTTGTGTCAACCATCTGCCCAAAATGCATGTTCCCAGCCGCTACTATTTTGCCAGAGTTGCAGTTCCAGCACTACATCACGACGTGCTGGAATTGCTAGGAAAGGCCTTGAAGCAGAGTGCTGTTCACAGTATCCACCTGACTACAGACATGTGGACCAGTTGCCAAGCCACAGATTACATGTGCATCACTGCACACTGGATCAGTTTTGCGGGGATTAGAGAACAGGTATCTGCTGGTGTTGATACTGCAGAGATTTTTCATGCCACTCGCAAACATGCAACTGTAGCCATGTTTGCCATGGAGAAATCTCATACTGCTGCAAACATTTTGGAAGAGTTTAACACCAAGGACTTTGAGTGGCTGCGCCCAAGAGGGCTTACGATTGGTTTTGTTGCCACGGACAACGGCAGTAATGTAGTTTTGGCCATGCGCAATGGTGGCTATTTCAGGGTCCCGTGTTTGGCACACTGCATTAACATTGTTGTTCAAGACTTTTTGAAAAATGAATCAAAAGTCAGCAACTTACTGGTCACCTGCAGAAGAATATGCACACATTTCAGCCATTCTTTTAAAGCCCGGGAGCAGCTGAGGGTCATTCAACGTGAGCATAATATGCCAGTCAAAGCGCTCATCCAGGAGGTGCCAACACGTTGGAACTCAACTTATTACATGCTTGATCGTCTGTTTGAACTGTACATACCACTCAATGCTTATGTCATGCAAAGATTAGGGGAACCTACTGTGAGAGGCATGACCGTTGAGATGTCTCAATGGGACCTCATTAAATGCCTGACTGAGATGCTACTTCCTTTTGAGATCTTCACACGTGAAGTCAGCAGGGAGGACTGTACTATGGGCCAAGCTATCCCATTGTTGCACATGCTAGAGCAACAGCTGAAGGATGTGTCTGAAATGTACGCAGGTGTGGATGACAAACAAGACGCATATCATTTGGCGGAGACCTTAGCCGCTCGCTTATCGGAAAATACAAGGATTAAAAATAAAATTTTGTCACAACCACATTACATTAGTGCCACAATTTTGGATCCACGGTACAAAGTATTTCTGAACAGCAAGGCAGTAATTCCTTTTTCGGAAGTGGATGTTGCCAACTACAAAACTTTGATAGCTAAGGAAGCCACTATTTTCGAAAGCGAACGGCTGTTAATTACAGGCCCCCCACCCCAGGCCATAACCAGTACTACAGGGCATCCAGAGTCAAGTTCTACTTCGGAGCCTGAGGGCAGTGCATTTGCCTCCCAGCAGTCACCTACACCAACAATAACATCAAGAACAGGATCATCCACAGCACAATGTGCAACTGATTGGTTTCTACAGCAGGGGTATGGTAAGTCCAGTGCTGATGCAAAACCAAAAAACAGGCCGAGCACATCGGAGCACCCCTGAACATTGAGCGGATGGTCCAGGCCTATCTGGATGACCCAACAGAGGTCTTCATGGATCGAAACCCATTGGTGTATTGGTATGGGAAAAGAAGCCAATGGACAGTGCTCAGCAGGCTGGCAATAAAGTATCTGGCTTCCCCTGTCGCAAGTGTCTCTTCTGAGCGTGTTTTCAGTGCTGCTGGTGCCATTGTAACTTCGAAAAAGACCAGTCTCTCGGCCCAAAGCGTGGAGAGGTTAACCATTATCAAAATGAATCAGCACTTTATACCACCGGATTACAAAATACGTGAATCACAGCAGGAAGAGGAGAGCGACTTGGATGACGTAAATAGTGCGTTACAGGACCTACTTCTGTCCGAACCACCAGAGTTTGAGGACGAGCTCCTCTTCCCTGACAACTAGGCTTTCAAATTGTTGCTTTCTTCCTTCCTTTATGTGTCTGTGTATCTGTCTTTCTGGTTCAAATCAAATCACAACAAAACCATCACCACCGTCTTCTCTTTTTATTTCCCTATTGGAGTTGCACGTCTGTGCATTTAACTGTCCACTCTTCAGAGTCCTGCTTCATTTTCCTGTCTCGCACAAGTACATTTACATCAAGCCAGACATTAGTACAAGAAATGTTGCCTTTACCAGTCCCGCCTCCATTAGAAGTGAAACGTGACTACTATAGCTATCCTCCGTTTTGTTTTCGAGCCGAAACTCATCAGTGTCCGAAGGCTACAGCCTCAGCAGGCATCCAAAGGTCCTCACTGTCAGGACAGAAGGTACTTGGCAGAGAAAGACAAGAGACTCTTCGAAGAAACTTGCTGACATTTGTGCAAACTCAAATGACCAGCAATGAGCGCTACACAGGCCGCGGCCCATCATCACAGTGCTGACCATGGGAAGCAACTTAAACTGTGACAAAGTGCCACAGATGAATAAGACAAAAACCGAAACAGCGCCTAACACTCAAAATGAATGTGGACTGGAGTAATGATGAGGCCACTGCCCCGTAAAAAAAAAAAAAAAAATGTCAGAACTAGGCATCTGATGATCTGACAGCCAAAGAGAAGAGCAAGACAGGTAATTATGGAATGCATTGGATGCTTACAGACTCTGAGCGATTGCTGTTGTTTGTTGTTGATGTTGTGCATGAAGTCGAACTCTACTCTACTAGTTAATCTACAAAGTGACTCAAGTAAGTCAGTGACAGTCAATGTTTCCCTTCTTGTTGTTTAATAACCAAATTGCACTCCTACTACTGCAGGTGCAGGCCAATATCTGTTGCAATTCTTTAATATGGAATATGGACTTAATCGGAGTCACTACAGACTGAGTTGTAGTTGGACAACACGTACCACACCATGATGATGACCATACTATCTTTTTGCGCGCAGTAATTCAGTTGGATCGGAGATGATTCAAGGAATAACTGCATTTCATGAAGTGGCATAAGGTAAACATAAACACAACAATTCAACAAGAAAGTAGTAAACACAGCAGACCTACATGTCCATGTGGTGGTGTAGTCGAGTGTAGTGATGACTGACAGCGGCGCATTGATTTTGTCACTTAATTAGGAAAATGCTAAGTTGCTGTGTATGCCTTTTGTCTGGCTATGTCAAAAATTAAGGTAAATGGAGGTTGGGTCACGGGCTGGTGCTGTGGTGGGCCTGTTCTGTCCTGTTGTTGTTGTAGCTTAATGCTGTAAACAGAATCTACACGATATATCCAAGCCGCCTCACTCTGAAAGTGTTCTCTCTTCTCTTCTTGGACTCCACCGTAAATGATGTTTTTTTAATTCATTGATTTCTCAATACCCCTTTTGTTTTTCCATCTAGACGTTACAGGCCGGCCTTTACCCTGTGCTTCCTATACTGGGAGACACAACTCACATTTACCTTACCAATCGGCATCAGGAAGGCCACCAAGATTGATGTGCGGAGCGTCCATGGAAGATAGGACCAAGAGGAAGGACGAGATTCAACTCCACAATTTTAGCATGATAATACAGTAACTTTAGTATCATTCATCATTCATCTTTTAATTAATTTGAATCCTTTTTTCTCTGCAATCATTAGGACTGTGTGTTGTGTGTTTGTTTGCTAATTGATCCCTACAAATGTTTTTTAATTGTCTTTGCTATCTTTACAAGTAAGCCCAGTACAACATGGAATTTGGGTCTCTGAGGGCATATTACAGGCAAGGCAAATTGCATAGAATATACTGGTGCCCTGTACTGTCTAATTGTCTAGTAGGAGTTATTAAGTACTACTCATTAACCATCAAGTTATCTAATCTTCATCATCATTAACGCATGCATTTCCCTTTTCTCCCTTTATAGATTTTTTGGATAAGATCATGGTCGTCTGCCAAGATTGCGCTTTGCTTTTGTTGTCCATGCGTACTGTTTTTCATTTTCAAACCTTTCCCCAAACCCCCTTCCCATCCATTCATCAAACCCTAACCCTCTTCCCCCGGGCTGTGATTTATATTGAGGTGTGATGTGACTACATAAAATGTACACCAATTGATCACACGCTTGCTGGGGCAGATGTGGTGAAAGCAACACTAATTCAATTGCAAGGCAGGGCGAGGAGCTTCTTCTGCTTGCCCACCCATGCTCAGTCTATGTGCAAGCCGTCACCGGCTAATAGTAGTACATCATAATTAATTGCCGTCATTGATTGGATTAATCATCAAACTCCTACCACACAGCAGTAAAGGTTACGAATTACGATTGTGTTAAGTTAAGTGACTCACTCGACAGCACAACTACAGTTTATAACTTCTTGTACTAGGCTGTCCCCGCCACCATTATGTTTAATTTGACTTTAGCAGTTGCAACTGCAATATTGTTTGTTTGGCAGTCGTCTTCTGTACTGTATTTTACTTCGTTCGACTACTCCTCCCACAGTTGCTCTCAGGCAAGTGACTGTCTCTTTTTATTTTTTTAGCAAATGCTACTGCCAGTGTCTACTCTACTACTACCACCACAACCATGGCATATTCTACATTCTCTATGGAAACCATGCAGCCATCGCTGTGCCGAACGTAGTCATCATCAATCACAGGTAAGATAAGTTTGGTGGGAGGTAGAATACTAGTAGGACAAATAACTCAGTGAGGGGTACCGCATCTATCTGTTTGTTATACATCATCGGCAGATTATTTAAATCAAACACTGGCTGCGGCCCTGCAGCAGCAAGGAAACCAATGTGACGTTAATTCGTAAAACAGTAACCCCCACAAAACATTAACATTGTATGTTTAAGTATAAATATAATTTATTACCCTAACAAAAATAAACTATCCCACACCTGACCCACCCTTCTCCCTAACCCCAACCAATGTCCAAAACGAAAAAGTCCAAAGAATGTCCCGAAACCCCAACGCCCAATTCCCACCCACCAAAACAAGGAATAAAAAGGGGCAAAGCAACAGGGTCCTCGATGTTATAATCGGCGGGCTTTGAGGTGTTTGTCCACCAGGAGTTTCACCCGCTCCTCCATTTGCTCCTCTTGCCGTGCCATCCGGAGGAGAATCTTCCTGCGGAATGCCCTGCAGTGGCATCCACAATGGGGGACAGCAGTGCTGGCTGCTAGTGAATTGCGGCGGGCGGCTACCAGACCGCGGCGCCGTACCGCTGGAGTTGGGGCCTGGCTGGGGCCCGGGGCATCGGACGAGGCTGCAGCTGCTGCCGCCTCCTCCTCCTCCTCCGCCTGAGCCACCAGCCGCCGGTACTCCTGGCATATGGCCTCCAGTTTCCGGCGCCGGGCCCTGACTGCCAACTCCTTCCGCGATGGTTTGTCTTGGGAAAAGAAAGAAAAAAATATTGTTGTAACCAGTACTCTTACCTAAACAGTAACACAAAATTAATTCAACACATAATGGCACAGTAGCACTAGCAAGAAGCACAGTACATAACATTTGTGGTAATAATCTATCTATCCTCCCACTTCCTCGGCCTCTAACATTTGTGGGAGTTTCAGGCATTATACTAGCACTATGGACTCCAACCAGTACACAGTACACCAGTGTTCTTCTTATCTCTAGTTTAGCGAAATGACATAACCTGGTTGTAGCCGGCATTGCCAGCTCGGTCATCTATGCTTGAACCCAAGACAAACATACGAGTCATGACGCAGTCACATTAGTTTGATTTACTACTGTTTGCAGGTGGGGAAGCTCATATTTTTCTATTACGGGTGGCACTGGCCATACTCTCTCTGTTACATGGAGGGCAATTGCTCAATTTCACAGTGCCTTGGCTACTACAAAAAGGCAGATTATATATCTGATCCAATGATCGTTGCTTTTATATGGGACAAAGACATAAGGTCAGTAGCGGTCGGTGGTGGGACTCGGGGAGTTCGGCCGGGCGGTGACGTGGGTAGGGGCAGGATGGGGGTAGTAAACTATGGATTACGGCCAATTACAGGTAAGTAAACATATAAATAAATGAAACTAATTTTGTTGCGCACACTGCATCGCATTTGGCGGTGCAGTGCGCACAATGAAATTCACTTTATTTATTTGTATGTTACAGTAAAGTTACCTGTATTTGCCCGCGTAATACATTGTTTACTACTACCCCCACCCTGCCCCTCCCCACATCGGCTTTGCTACGCTGGCGCGGTTTCTTTAACATTCCCTAAAACTGTGCATCCCGTGACAGTCTCCACCTATGCTGTCTATGATGAATACATACAGGCATCCATCCATTCTAAGTAAATGTCAATCATTCTTCTTAATCTCTCCACAAACGTTACTTTGTTTCACCAACAACAACGCATGCGTCCACTCACTCCGTTGCTTGCCTTGGCTTTGAGTTTCACCCAAACACCGCTGATGATTCTTGCTATCCACAGTATCCACCCATACTGTGTCGCCCACCCAGGCAGGCATCCATTCTTCTTTCACCTCCCACCCATCCTTCAACAACACATGCATCTGATTCCTATCAGCCACCTATCCATGCTTCCAACGTATCCTTCTCTGCCAGTCGTCATATTAAATCTCGCCCGCCCTTCCTCCTTCCACCCTTCTTTCCCTTTTTGTTCAACACATCCATCAAGGTCATCTGATCTGACTTTTAGTCTCCTCCATAAAACTTTCACAGCTGAGTTGGAGTCAGATATAAGAGGCCATTGGTTAATGAAGTCACGCTGGTAATGCTATTGCTACTGCATTGCTCATGCTAAGTAAAGGGTGTCTTCTTTATTAACCGTTGTATAATGTTCACTACAACTTCATACCTAATAAGTCTCAACAACAGTACAGTGAGTGAAGTCCACTCCACACACCCTTCCAGCTAGTGCAATGTCAATAAGTCATGAATATAACTTACCACCGCCCGCCACTCCTGCAGGTGCTGCATCGCCTGCCCCCTCCGGAATGGCCGCAACGCCATCGCCGCTGGCCCCACCGGCACTGGTGGTCGGTAGTACGCCTAGAAAAAACATGACACATTTTTAGATGCCTGTACACCTCCCCCTATTTATTCTTTTTCACTAGCAAGATTGAAAAAAAAGTTAATACATACATATTATTATTATAAATCACATTCAATAGTCCAAATCGGGTACTAGAGTACAGTCAGTAGACAGACACTAGTAGTGTTATTATGGTCCCTAGGGTCATTATTATACTATACTCTACTCTTTGCAAAGTTAGCCTGAGCCATGCAACCATTTTTCGCTTCATGTCTTTTGCGCATGTTACCTCGCAGCTTGTTGTGCAGTAACAGTAAGACGCCTTTTTGAGCCCACATGAGCACATACAGCTACTGTCTGAGCGTTGCGTACAAGAGGTCGAAAAACAAGCCACTTTGTTATGGAGTTCGGTTAGTCCGTATTACTTAGCCATAGGTAACATGTTACAGTTTTTTGGCAGGACTGACAAATGCTTGCATTAACACGCACCATTTTTCTCAGGCAGAGGATTCCCTTCTACGAACCAGAGATTTGCAGAGCTTATGAATGATGCATGTAACCAGTAATTCTACGTTCTACGGTGAGGAGTCGCCCAGAATTCACACAGATCTTTTGTTTTATATCATCATGCACTTGTTGCAACAATTTTTATTGTTTTAATCTTATGCATTTTGCTGTTGGAGCTGGCTGGAGTACACTGAATTTTATAGAACAACAACATACAGAGGTTGTTATTTGAAAATAAACCTTTTGAACTTACACATAGACTCTGTGGTATTTGGTGTGGTGGTGGTGGTGGACTTACACGAGTGAGTGAGCGAAAGGGTGTTATGTTCTGGGTTGTGGAATCATAATCATTGGGTATCTTCGGGTGGGGGTTCGGGGACCTAATGAGACACTAGCTAGTCGTTCAGGGGATTGTGGGTTCACTTCTGACTGAGGTGTGAGGAACGTCCAAGTTCCAAACTCGCATCACCAACATCCTATTTCATTGTGCATAGTTCTGCATGGGGCTGTGCAGAATCCAAGTAGTATGTACTATATCCTATCAAAAATAGTCAAATATCTGGTTGTGCATTTTGTTTGTGGTAATTGTCAAAGCCTCAAGATTAAGAAGCCTAGAAGAGGACAACCGAAAGGACTGGACTCAGTGGCTAGAGCTATTAGTATTGGTCAATCTGAGTTTTATTCAAAACCGTACAATAAAGAGTGGCAATGCAAACTGGGCAAGCTTAGCGACAGACTAATAGTAGTAGTACAGAGTACAGACATTCATAGCAGAGGCAGTTAGAACTTAGAGGCAGGGATAACCAGAATTTAGAAACAGATAGTCAAGTCAAGATCAAAGAATCTTTTGTAAAAAATATAATTAGGGAGTGGAGCCAGAATTAATAGTTCTGAAAAATAAGGTCCAGTAAAAGTTAGGGCAATATAATTGTTAATATAACCACTGGAGGACTTACTGGGACCAGCAGCAGGGCCCTCGGTAGAGGAGCGGTCCTCTGGTGGTTGTCCCGCCGACTCGGACCCCGTCTTCTTGCCCCTGGGTGCTGCAGATCAGTGATCATGTAAGATATAATAAAGAAAAAGAAAGACACAAACATTAATGATTGCTGTGAAACAAATAAATTATCTAAAAAAACGCTCAAAAAACGTTTTAGGAAACAAAAATTGCAATAAAAGTGACCTATCTAATCCGATCGACTACTGGCTTGCGGGATTCACGGACAGTCTACTTATTTGGGAACACTAATTCAGTGTTCCATTCTGATTGATTCAAATAAAATCCAGAACACTAACTAAGCCTAAGTACCACCTGACCTAGCCCACCTATTCCAGGCGGGCCAATTGTTCATTAAGCCTGCATTTCCATTTTTTTTCCCATCAAAAATGCATAGATGAGAAGGAGGACACATGCATAAATTCAGTGCATAATGCATACACCAAATTGTTGGTTGGTTGCGTCTGATGTTCTGCAGCTGACTGACACTGCTAAGCTAAGCTTACCAGTACCACTCACTAAACAAACTACAAAAGGTTCTACTAAGGACTGGGGTAAGCAGCACTCAGTGACAGAGGATGCGTCACGCAGACCCCTCAAAAATTATCAACTAATAGTAACTAAACCTAGTATCAAATCCAACCACCACTATTTGACAGGAGGACAAAGGAAGGACTACAGACTCTCTAGCAATAGCATTACCTAACTGAAGTTCTCTAAAGTAAACTCTTACATAATAATGACAAGCGAGCGCAAAGTTGCAAAAAGTAAGAGTACCGCCCAGCACCTGTGTCCTACAATCACAGAAGATTTTGAAACGTAATTTACCTGCAATGTAAGCAGCATTATTCTTGTTATTTGTAAAAAATGTATACACAAATCACAATACTTATACTACTATATATATTGGCTACTCACCAAGCCCCACGACCTCGACACCTAGCAGGTACAACAGGTCCTGCTCCCGGTCAAGAATGTCTGACCACCGGTGGGCCAGCTGGTTATGGGTGCGCCGGACCGCGGAGCAGCAAAACACTGCCCGACGCACCTTCGCCCACCGGCGGTGACGCTCCTGGGTCGGGTAACCGGAGCCTGGCCTGCTGCCTGCTGCCAAGGTCAAGGGGAGGTGGCGCTGAATAAAAAAAACAAGGGCGGCCACCTCCTCCTCCGTAAACAGCTGGCGGGCTTGCACCCCTGCAGGGCGCAGTCTGCCGCAAGGCAGGCGGCGATTGGGCGCACGCGCCTTGCCCTTTGAGCCGCTGCTGCTACCCTTCGCCATGGTTCTGGGTGGGAGGAGGTGAAAAAGAAAAGTTAGAAGGGAAAAATAAAGTTAGGGGAAGAAGTAGGAGCTTAAAGAAGAAAGTTATATAAAACAGTTGAAAAGTAAAAAAACACAGTAAAAAGTAGAAAAAAATGCAAAATATAGACTTAGGCAGAGAGAGAGATAGGTAAGAAATAAAGAAAAATTGAAAACAGTGTAAAAAACTAAGGATTGCAAAGATTGAGGGAGGATAGAAAAGCAGGCCCAGAACCATAGCATAGAGTGGTAAAACAAGATGGCCGCGCCCATCGCGACCGCATGGGTAAGTTCGCGCGATATTTCTCCCCGAGCATGCAAAAACCGCCGCGAACACGTACAACGCGTTCCCGAACATGGAATGCGCATCGCGAGCACGCTATACGCGACCCGGAACAGGAAATAAGGGATCGCGAACGGGCGGGACAAGTGAAAAACAAAATGGCCGCGCCCATAGGCGACCGCATGGGTAAGTTCGCGCCCCCGAGCACGCAAACAGCGTCCCGAACATGAACAACGTGTTCCCGAGCAAGAAAAACGCATCGCGAACGGGCGCGCCAAGCAGCTACGCATGCTCGCGAAGCTACGCGTAGCTCGCGTAGCGCTCCGACGTCTTCACGTAGCTTTGCGTAGCGCGACTACGCGAACTACGCCCAGGGTTACTAAAGGGGCCCCCGTATTGCGTTCCTCTGAGTCTGTGCTAAGATCTGAACTTGACCCAGTTGACAGCGCTTCCCCTTGTCTGTTGCTGTACGATGCCCTGAAATTCCTCTGTACCCAGTCAAAGTGCTTCGCATATGTTAGTGTTCGTCCCTCGGCGTAGTCCCGTTTATCTCTTAGGAACTTGCGTTGCTTTTTAATTTTGATAGTATTCTCGTATTCTTTAAGCTTGTTGGGCAGTGACTTGAGGAATTCCACCACTGATTTGTCCGCTTTAATCTTGTCCAACTCCGCTCTTAGTGTTGCTAGTTCCTTTCTAGTGGCATCCAGGTCAATCTGTGCATATTTAATTAACATCTCCAACATGCCTTTGCATGTTTTGGCCATGAACTCTGCCCATTCTGTTAATAAGTCCTGATTAGGGTTCTCATAGGTTGGTACGATAGTTATTCTAAGGCCGCGAGGCACACGACCAACTTCCACGTAGTTAGTTAGTGATGCAACCTCCCACCACTTGTTTATTTCGCGTTTGCACAATTTTTCTAGCAAGGACAGTTTCTGTTTAATTGAAGGTTCGGTTCCAGTTGCCGCTGTACTTTCAGACGGTATGCTCGAAATTATATCTTGGTCTTCATTGAATAGAGATATCGCAACTGCTTTCCTCTCACTTTCCAATTCAGACATGCTTTGACGGTCTTCTGACGCACACGGTTCCGATACGAGCCGCAACAGTTACGCCTGCTCCCAATTGCTGTTTAGCTGCGGGTTGGGCATACGAGAGGGCAGCCGAGTGCGCCGGGGAAATGCAAACAGCAAGAGATCCCCGGCCTCCGACACAGACCCCCAGCCTCCACATAAAACCCCCGCCCATCCGGGCCCCTGCTTACCCTGATATTCTTCCTCGCAGTCAATTCGTCACGGGAACGGCGGGAACCACTGCAATTACGTAGATTTCACCAGACGCTGCATTTCGCGGTTCCCTGCCTCCGGCGTCGGTGCCAGGCAGCAGCAGCCGCTTAAATTTTATAGGATTTCCTGAGAATCGCCCCAATCGACGATAAAGCAAGAAGCGGCACACCAGAAGACAGCACAATGATTTATTGTGCACCAAGTTAAGGACGACGCGTTTCGGCGTTAGCCTTTGTCAAGTGTTTTTCTTTACATCAATCTCCTTTAGAAATAGTTTCAATTGTGCATAGACATAGAGAAGTTTCCGCAATCTCTGGTTGTACATGTATTCCGAGGAAGAGTAACATGTTCCTTCATACAATTATGACTATGATTACACATCAATATTTACATACTTTGATTTCCCAAATTTATAAAGCACAGGAGCAACAATAGTTGTCTCCAATTTCATGGAATTGATCTGATTCCGAGACACATAAGAGGAGGAGACAGAGAGAAGAATCTCAGGATCCTCGAATCCAAATATATCATCGAGTTGGATTGTAAAACACCGAAAGGTCTGAATGGGGGCGAGGAACCTGCCACGCATATAGGTCTTTGAAATCTATTTGTCCACTGCTTTCCCACAACTGGAAAACTCAAACTGTTTTATCTTTTTACTTTGTTTAAATTATAATTTTTGTCCTTATTCAGTGTCACTGAACAATTTTAATGTGGATATGAAGTTTGGGATAGTACTGGTTTAGTTATAGATTCCTATTTGGGCATCCTAAGTAGTAAAGAGGCGCAATTGCGAGCAAACTACATAGATACCACACAACAAATGTTGGTATCACATTACCAGCACAAACATTCCAAACTCATTTCCACTTGTATTAATCACTGGCAGGGGCATTCACTTACCACAGTCCCATTTGTTCTTTTGCACCACACAAAGGCCCTTTCTTACATCGATTGGAATGATATAACAATGAGCCCTGTTGATAAGATGGAATTGATTACAATACAAATAGACATAGGGGCACTTGCCACGTGTAAAAAGCTGGTTTTGGTCAGTATAGTGTCGGTAATATTTGACATCACTCACTGTACCTTTGGCAATCAGAGGAGTTCCACATATGATTATCGAAAGAAAAGTGGAAAATTGTATTAATAGATAGCAATGTGCTTGTTTGCCATTTTTATTAATGTTCCCAGAAATTGCATGGAGTATTGATCTAGTAGCTAGCGACAACTTGCATAGACAAAAGGTACTTTATATGTTGAAATGTCAGGAATAGGTAATGTGATTCGCCAATGAATTATTGCAAGGTATTAAGGTAATAATTTTTGTCTGATTATCATGCGTAAATAATGGATAAGGGCGCATCGGTAATTATCTGGTTGTGTTTCTTAAATTGATGAAATTCATGTATGATAATTTATGCTGAAGTGCTACATACGACAATTCACGTGAGCAACAAATGTTATCATGCTTCTCTGTCTGCAGCCGTACTGACAGGCCAAACACGAAACCGGCCAAATGCAGCGATCAGTATCTAGCTGTTGTGTTTGTCTCCGAAATGAGAAGTTCAACTTAAAACTTTATTGATGCAAGTTGGGATCCTTCTAAAATCATATGGACATGATTTAAAAATTTGGGAAATTAAAAGTATGTAAATATTGATGTGTAATCATAGTCATAATTGTATGAAGGAACACGTTACTCGTCTTCGGAATACATGTACAACCAGAGATTGCGGAAACTTCTCTATGTCTATGCACAATTGAATCTATTTCTAAAGGAGATTGATGTAAAGAAAATCACTTGACAAAGGCTAACGCCGAAATGCGTCGTCCTTAACTTGGTGCACAATAAATCATTGTGCTGTCTTCTGGTGTGCCGCTTCTTGCTTTATCGTCGATTGGGGCGATTCTCAGGAAATCCTATAAAAAAAAAAAAAAATATATATATATATATATATATATATATATATATATATATATATATCCACATGAAAGCTGCACCACCATTGGAAAAAAAAACAGTTGATGGACAGAATGCAGAACAATGTCATACATTCACCCCAGTACAGAGATCTGGGCCTAAATCCATCGTTTTTGCTCACCATGCCATTCCAGTTTGAACCCAGCCATATGCAAATCAGTCTTGACCCTGTGCCTCATGGGAACAGTCCAGCCCGAACTGCCAAGCCATGTTCTCCCTGGACTGGAAACAAGCATCCTAGGACCGGTTTCGGGGTTTCACCCCTCTTCAGCCAGGATAGCTTGATTCCAGTGGCATGGAGTGCATGGGACCCACGTCTGGGCATACCCGTCCCACTCGGGGTGACAAATGCAAAAACAACAGTTGATGGACAGAATGCAGAACAATGTCATACATTCACCCCAGTACAGAGATCTGGGCCTAAATCCATCGTTTTTTTGCTCACCATGACATTCCAGTTTAAACCCAGCCATATGCAAATCAGTCTTGACCCTGTGCCTCATGGGAACAGTCCAGCCCGAACTGCCACGCCAGGTTCTCCCTGGACTGGAAACAAGCATCCTAGGACCGGTTTCGGGGTTTCACCCCTCTTCAGCCAGGATAGCTTGATTCCAGTGGCATGGAGAGCACGGTACCCACGTCTGGGCATACCCGTCCCACTCGGGGTGACAAATTCAAAAACAACAGTTGATGGACAGATTGCAGAACAATGTCATACATTCACCCCAGTACAGAGATCTGGGCCTAAATCCATCGTTTTTTTGCTCACCATGCCATTCCAGTTTGAACCCAGCCATATGCAAATCAGTCTTGACCCTGTGCCTCATGGGAACAGTCCAGCCCGAACTGCCACCCAGGTTCTCCCTGGACTGGAAACAAGCATCCTAGGACCGGTTTCGGGGGTTTCACCCCTCTTCAGCCAGGATAGCTTGATTCCAGTGGCATGGAGAGCATGGAGAGCACGGGCCACTGGATTCAAGATAGCCTGGCTGATGACGGCTGTAAGCCAGAAACCGGTCCCAGGATGCTTGTTTCCGGTCCAGGGAAGACATGGCTTGGCAGTTCGGGCTGGACTGTTCCCATGAGGCACAGGGTCAGACTGATTTGCATATGGCCATGTCTGAACTGGGGTGGCGGAGTGAGCTAAAGAATGATGATGGATTAAACCCAGATCAGTTGACTGGGGGTGAGTGCTTGCAATGTTCAATACTCCGTCCATCATCCCCTTTGGTTTTGCACCACCATTGAGGCACCACACACGTGCGTGTTTCAAACCTTTTTATTCGGCAAGTTGCAGGGTTACCAGGCTCATCACCACAGCACAGGTAAACCAAACATGTTTCGGGCTTCCTAGCCCTTGCTCACTGGTATCGCGAGGGAGGCACAGCAACAGAGTTTCACGCCGCACCTGCAGCGATTTAAGTATAGTTCCGCCCTGTGGGCGTGCGTCGCAACTGCATGCTGGTCTCAGTAGTTTGCTGCTTCATTTTGATCCGTAATGGAATGCTGATATGTCTCCCAATATTCCTTAAAACCTATAGTAGGTTGCTGTGAATGGCAAGGCTGGGTCCCTGCTCGTAATCTCGCCAAACTGGTCAAGCCATTCCTTGAATGCTGACAAATTCCCAGCGCACTGGAGCTGCTAGTCTGCAGCGGGGTGTCTCGCGACCTGGGCAAGGCCACTACATATCCACATGAAAGCTGCACCACCATTGAGGCACCACACACGTGCGTGTTTCAAACCTTTTTATTTGGCAAGTTGCAGGGAGACCAGGCTCATCACCACAGCACAGGTAAACCAAACATGTTTCGGGCTTCCTAGCCCTTGCTCACTGGTATCGCGAGGGAGGCACAGCAACAGAGTTTCACGCCGCGAGTTTCAGTGATGTCATCAGTGATGTCACTGACCATGCTATCAATGATGTAATATGTGATGTCATGAGCAGTGCATTGCGGGGGCGCGAGTTATAGTTAACTGAACTAACTATAACGGTGGAATTTCTATGGTTTTGTACGAGTGAAATGTCCAGCTAACTATAACGTCCCTGAAACCTATGGTTTTTTCAGTGAATTTCAAAGGTTTTTTAAATGCTAATTTCTAACTATAACGTCTGTAAAACCTATGGTTTTTTCAATGAATTTCAAAGGTTTTTTAAATGCTAATTTCTAACTATAACGTCTGTAAAACTTATGGTTTTTTCAGTGAATTTGAAAGTTTTTTTTAAATATTAAACTACTATTCTGCTATTTGTCATTAGGACTGTTTTTTCTGACTTTTCCACTACAGAAAAGAAAATAAACTGTAAAATTGTTGTGTAATGTAATATATTTCACAAATTACAGTTTACTTATCAAATAATACAACATAATTTAACATTTTGAAAACATATTTTTCTCCCTTTTTCTGCTGTTATCAGATTCTACTTAACTTCACTATTCACAGTGATGTCAGTGTAGTATCATCATAAACAGCTGGGAAAAAAAAACAATCTACTAGATTGTTAAAAAAATCAAATGACTAATTCTAGCAAACACAATACCAAATAAACACAAATAACACATCCAATACTATTTCCAATTTTTAAATCTTGCCTTTACTGTGTAGGTTCTGTTCACATTTTTCCTCAAGGCCAAATAATGTGTGGAATTTTTTTTTTTAAATCATCCAGTATCAATTCCTTAAAGCATCTTCCCATTTTCCCTCTAGGCCGAATAATGTATCTAAAATTTTTGTTTCAGAAATATCAAGTATGAGTTGGGTAATTCATAAGGCAATCTCGGTTTAATTTCCAAGTGTGTATCGTTGCAGTGACTACAACCATTTTTGCATTTCAAATATACAGTATAATGTCCACATGTGGTAGTACCTCCAGCATGGAAAACAATAGCCAGTGTTGTGAAAGTTCTGCCAGAAATAGATACTTGACTAGCAAGAATTTTTTTAATTTTCGTTTCCACTTTTCTTCCATTTGGTCTACAGCGTTGTAGCATTAAAATTACATATTTTCCATATCTTTCTAGGCATAATGTAGATAACATTTCTGATTGACAACGAGAACATTTCATATCATGATTTGCTTCTTTTACTAATTTCGGAAAAGGTACAGATTTGCAGTCAGGTATTGTTAAATATAGAAATCGTTCTCTGTCAACTATAGTACTTGAAGTTAATGAACACTGTTCACATTTGTGATCCCATTTGTAACTGAGTCCAAATAAACTCTCAATCTGGATTCTTTCATCTTCTAATACTCCAAGCATAACCATCAGAAACTCTTGTGCATCTTGTTGTTTATTAGGACTGAACGTTAAAGATCCAGTACATGTATCCAAGAGTTGTCGAATGCCAGAAGCAGTATGGATCTTACTTCTGTCAGTTCTCAATTGTTCAAATAAAGTATAAAGTGCAGAACATAATCTTTTTTCCTGACTTTCCATAATTTCACCATAAAGATCTTCTAGATAAAATATAACGTTTAGAATAACATTACCATAGCAGTTGACACCAGAAGCATTTTCTAATTGGCATCCCACAACATCATCACTTGTTTGTATTTTCTGTTTCTTTGCATCTTTTCTTTTTTCTTGAATTTTTTTCTGCTGTTCAACCACACTTGGTTCATCAACATGTTTGCGTTTTGAACGCACAGCACGTTTTTCATAAATAGGATATTCATCTAAAGTTGGTGCATAAAGTCTTCTTAAACGATTATATTCTCTTACACAATTTACATCAGCACTAACCTTGTTTTCATCAAAATCAATTAAATACAAACCAGACAATGTTCTAACTCGAGATAATGCAACGTATGCCATTCCCTCTTTAAACACAGTTCTTCCAACATTTACTAAAGCATTATCTACACTTAAACCTTGAGATTTATGAATGGTTATTGCATATGCTCAACAGAAAGGAAACTGTTTTCTACGAACATACAAGTCTTTTACCAGCAAAAAACGTATAGCACAACGCCCAATTTGTTTCACCTCTGCAATCTGATCAAATTTAATTTTCAAGAATTCAATTGCATTTCTGTTTTGATATTTTACAAATTCAACAACGTTCCCTATTGCTCCATTCACTAAACCTTGTTCTATATTCAAATTACGCCTCAAAATTACCCGACAGTTTATACATACATCTGCAGTTTTTGATACAGACTTTTCCAAAGAATCAATTTAGTCTGTAGTTTATTTGAAAGAAGAATTGTTATTCCTTGATGCTCGATTTTATCAATAGCTTCAATGTGAACTATTTCTTGATTTTCCAATTTCAGAAGCTCTTGATTAATGTATAACACTCTTCCAGTGTAGGCATTAAGCAAAGTATAGACTTTTTTTCTGCAATGTTCTTGTACAGTACTGCTGCTGGTGTGTTTTCAGTTGTAAACAAGTTCTTTAGTAGACGAATTTGTAAAGCTTGTTTACCATGTTTGCTTAGAACACCAATTCTTACATCTTTCAGACTATTTCCATAATCTTCATCACTTGCTGTCGCATATTCTGAGTGAGTTCTTTAAATTCAAAATTTAACCAGAGATTCACATTTCCAATACTTCCCAAAGATTTCCTAGTGTCTTCATGTAAAAGCGTTTTGAAGACTGGTTCTCCTTTTACCGGAGTTAGTTGTAGCAAATCTCCAAATACAATTAAATGTTTTCCTCCAAAGAGAACGTCGTAATCTGTTTTTAATACCTGTTGCATTCTTAAATCCACGAAAGCAAGCATTAAGTTAGACCATGCTCACCTCATCATTAATTAAAATTTTCATCTTCTTCAGCACTCTTGACACTTCATAAGAAGCTTCTCCAGACAACTTCTGATATTCAAATTTATTATCATGCTCAACTGGTAACATTAGTAGTCTATGCAAAGTAATTCCTTTAGCATTGTGCGCAGCAAATCCAGTTGGAGCTGTTACTACACAAGATAAATGTGAACCAGTAGTTTTTTTAAGATAACTGGTCAAAACTTTAATTAAAAAACTTTTACCCGTTCCAGCTTGACCACTGATGTACATCAGAATAGGTTTAAATGATGAACACACACATTCTTTTTTTTCATGCAACAAACCATGTTCTATCTGTTCTCTCACTTGTACATATATTTCTTTCTGTTCAATATTTACTTGTTCTTCTAACTTTTCCAATGTAATATTCTCCTCTTGTGCTTGTTGCATTGCAATTTCCACTTCATGCATAGCAATCGCTGCTTCATTTTCCACTATTGGTTGTCCAAG
Source organism: Calotriton arnoldi (assembly GCA_963921515.1). NCBI lineage: Eukaryota > Metazoa > Chordata > Amphibia > Caudata > Salamandridae > Calotriton > Calotriton arnoldi. Next base: position 199,049 of record CAWUFW010001363.1, on the reverse strand, counting down.
TGGATCTTGACTACATGGACCAGAACTTTGACTATCTTGAGAACTTTCATTTGCAACTTCAGCTGTAATAGTCTTTTCCTGTTCAACTTCATCATTCAACATTTTTAAATATGTAGGGAAAATTGAACATGCAATGCTATGTTTACATGCATTTAAAGAATCTTCGTAGCAGTCGAAATCTCCAAGTAATTCACTTTCGCTACACCATGGTTTGAACAGTTGGAGAAGTGCTAAATAGTAAAATTCTCGCTTGTCTGCAGTTTCACAACTGAGTTTCCTGTGGTTGATAAGGTTACCTTTTGTGTGTTTTACTAAACATCCATGACATCCAAGTACTGAATATTTTCCTTGTTTTAAATTCTGTTTAACATTTTTTTTGAAGCTGTAATGTTGAAGTACTTCATACAGACATAGCTGTTCCAGATGTCGACTCCTTTTCGGATAGTATGTATCCAACATATTAGTTTTAAGAATTTCTGTACTGTCTGGTTCATTTGCTGCTAAGTATTCAATTTCTTCTAATGATTTCAACACTCTATTTCGTGAGCAGGCAAGACCTAAACTTACCCAAACTTACCTAAATGATCCCTCGTGATTTGAAACTTGAAGAGCACAACCGGTCTGAACATTCATACGATCCAATTTCTCTGTGGGAAAGCATTTTCAAAGTAAAGCTGTACAATTTTTTGCTAAGGCTTTTCTCTTGTGCAATTTCTTCCCACATTTGTTTCATCTCAGTTTTTTCTGATTTCGTTATATATGAAGTAACATAGCGTGCAACAGCAATTGAGTTGTCTGCAACATACTGGATGTCCATATTTGCATTCCACATTTTTTAAATAACCAGATTGTAGTCATTAATATACTTTGACAGTTCTGTTCTTTTCAAGTTGTAGGTATTCTTTGGAGATTTGCGAGTTATTGTGTGCCTTACAGAAGAAAAAAAAGAATTTACTCTTCCTTTAGAAATTACTGGACGTGTAAATCCAAACCGACACTTGGTATAAAATTTTCCTTTACACTTGTATTTTCGTCGGCAGGACTTTCCACAACGGTGACTTTGGAAACGTAAAACTTGTGTCTCAAGCTTCTATCTCCTCCTTCTCTTGGAATCTCACATGTCACATACTGTTCAATGAAAGACAATACTATTTCATCTGAATCAGTTCCAAATTTAGGTGCATCCTTGATCCACAATAGCATATGTATATGAGGAGCACCTCTCGCTTGGTACTCCTTTCTCCAAAAGAAATCGGTAACTTCTCCAAGAGGTGGATTCTTTTATTGCAGATGAAAGACATCATAGCTTGAAACCTATGATTAAAACATCTGCACACATTTACAGGATCCAAAGAACACAGTTCTCCAGGTGTCTTCATTTGAACATTCTTTATATTGGAATTTGCTTCTCGTAGAAATTCAAGCAAATCTTCCCATGCATACTCTGCACAGCTAAGTGTCACAAACCATGTTGGTGTACCTAAGTTCCGTAACATACACTTCAGTTCTCCATGACGACGATACCAATGCTCATTTGTTCCTCATTGACATGCCATCAAATTAATTAACTGTGCTTCTAAATTTTCATCTGTTTATTGAACTTTCTCCACAAATTCTTTCGCTGAAAGAAGTGATTGATGAACTCCAGTTTTCAGTATGTGGTTCACTGCATAGGACAGAGAAGACAGATCACTTTCAAACAAAAGGTGAAATATATATGGTATACACTGCCGGAATCTAGGATCTTCAGAGTATAATCTTGTTGAGCGATATTCTGAAGCTGGAATACGTACAGGTCGGTCATCATATCGTCCACCTTCTCCAGTAGGAAACAGCTGTGGAAAAGAACGAGCTTCTAAGCTTTTCTCCCATACACTCATTGGAGTTCCCTTTGCTTTTTTCATTTGAAATAACTCAATACTGTTTCCTATTACTTCTTTTGAATGTAGAGGACATATTGTGTAATGTTCATAAATCTCTTCACTCCTTGACTTGTCCACTTTCTCTATTTGACCACTTGAAATTTCAGATTCATCTTCCAAACTTATTACCTGTTCTTCCACATTTACACTTTTATAATAAATATTATTCTCCACAAGATATAACGTAGCCTTTTGAAGTTTTTTAACATCCACAAATTCTTGCCATATTTTCCGACTCTTTGTTGGTACTCCATTTACTAGAATGACTACTGCTTCATTTTCATCTTTGTCTCCACCAACAATTTCAATATTTTTCTTAAAATCCAAAGGTAAGTACACTACTCTTCCTTTCAGCCCTCTTTGTAAGTCTGTTGGTGGCAGTTTACCTGTTTTAGGCTCCAAGCGAATTATAGATTGAAATGGATGAACAGATTGAATTAGAACTGACTCATATGTATTCAAATCTGCCAGTTCCTCCGGAACAGCTACTAATTCTAACTTAATATGTACTGCTCTAGCGGGCATTTTGTTCTCTTCTAATTTGTTATAACAATATTTACAAATACGTTGATCACTGCCTACCTCAAATTGACCTTCCACTAACAAGTAAGTTGCAAATTCTTTCCATTTATCATTATTCTTCTTTTCAGATTTCAAATACAAATCAACATTCCTAGTTTGAGTTTTATAATTAGTACGTCGACAACAAACACAAACATAGTTTGGAATTTCAGAGCACACTATGTTAAACTTTCCAATTTCTTCTTCAAACAGATCAATCATAATCACTTTCCCATCTTCTTCAACATCTGTAATTGTCAAACTTTCACTTTCTATACACTGCTCTTCTGAACCAAAATATCGGAACTGAATATCATCACACTTTTTTTGTACATCTGATAAAGAACCATGTAAAAGAGCTGTATTCAGTTCACCTAAACATAATGCAGGACTTTTTACATAGTACAGTTTCCTTACAAACTTCCGCATTTCTGAATGGTGTACTGCTAACATCCTTAAGTGATGAAAAACACTTTTACACACTTTTCTTGAAAGACAAGCCAGAGAATGCCCATGTTTCTCAGTATATTTTCTTACATGTTATGTTATGTTAATAGAATTTATACAGCGCACGAATACCCACGGGTGTCTTGGCGCTTCCAGTGCTACATACTGTGCTTAGTGCTACTACTACTGAAAAAGCCAGGTCTTCAGTTGTTTCCTGAATTCGAGAAGGGGGGACATTTTTCTGAGGTATAGGGGAAGGGAATTCCATTCCCTGATGGTGTTAAAAGTAAAACTCCTACCCCCCCAGTTCGGCTTTTTAATCCTGACCGGCGACATCAGATGTGCATTAGCCGAACGCAGAGTTCTGTTTGGAGAATGCCATGTAAAGAGGTCCTCTAGAAATTTCGGCCCTTCTTTGTGTAATGCCTTATGGGCCATGCAGAGTGCCTTGAACTTTATCCGCTGGCCAACTGGCAGCCAGTGGAGTTCTCGCAGTGTTGATCTGACAGACTGATATTTTGGTATGCCCAGAATCAGTCTTGCGGCAGCATTTTGTACTGCCTGTAACTTCCTAAGAAGGGTGGATTGCACATTGATGTACAATCCATTACAATAGTCAAGTTTAGACAAGACTAAGGAGGTTACAACCAACTTTCTGCAGGATTTTGGAATAAAAGGCAACATTTTCCTTATGGTCTTAATCATAAAGAAGGAAGAGGACACCACCTTAGAAACTTGAGCTTTAAAACTGAGTTTTTCATCTACGATAACCCCAAGATTTTTTGCTTTATCTACCGGGGTCGGGAGGGGACCAAGATTATCCGGCCACCAAGCTGGGGACCAAGGTGGAAAGAGATTTCCGAACATAATCACCTCCGTTTTGCTTGTATTTAGTACATTACAAGGATCTGGTGTTTGTAACAACCTAATCTTCTGTTTTACACTTTTCTGTGTATATTCTCGTAACAAATTTCGCATTATATCAATAGATTCCTGTTGAATACTACAAATACTGCTACAACCCCACTTATACACAGGAGCTTGTGTGCGTTTCCCTTGCACTTCTTCAGCTATTAACTGTTCTGCACTAATAGTAACCATTTCCTCTTTTGCAACAGGACAACCATTCTGAACTTCGTAGCAACGACCTCCAGTATGAACTGCAAATGGTAAACTATTTTCTTGGAAGTAACTCTCTTCATTAAAAAAAGGTTCACTATTAGATGTATGTTTCCATTTTCCACTTAAGATTTTACAAAAGTTGCTTCTGTTCACACGTCTTTTTTTAACTTTTATCTTTCAGAATCTTCATTCTTTTATCCAACACTTTCATCCTCTTCAAAATGAAAATAAATATTTTTTGTTTTAACTTAAAAGCAGTATCCACTATGCTTTCAACACGCTGTTTCTGTTTCAATTGCAGCACTTTCTTTTTATATTTGCGGCATCCTTTTATTAAATTCTGAATTACTCTATTTTGAAAAACTCTTTGACGAATTTCTTGAAATTGTTTTTGTCTACGGGTAACAAATACTCTTTCCTTATCATGTTTTTTTTTCTTGCAATTTGAAGTCAAAGTCTGCTTCTCCTTACTTGAATTTTTTTATTTTTCGTTTGTGTGATGTTATTTTCATTAAATGTTCGTAGTACTTTTTTTAGAAATTGTCTAGTGTTTTTACCAGAAGAAACTATTTTTGTAGTACTCTGATTTTCTTCTAATCCATATTTTTGACTTTTCTTTAAGTAGATTGCTTTTTTGTTTTTCCTTTTTTTTTCAGTTCTTCTAGGCATTTTCAATTTTTAATCCAAACAAAATAATTTTCTGCGAATGAAAGAAAAAGTTTCAATTATTTGTTATATCTGTTCAATATGTCAAAATAATCACATACAATTATATAAGTTCCAGTGGCGGCTTGCAGAGGAAATGCTGCATGGTACTGGACCGGAATAAGGGAACAGTAGGGTGGCAGGTAGTGTCATCCGACATACAGCACGTATTGATTGAATTATTTAGATTCACCTTCCCATTTTATATGTGACTCCACTACCTCCTACTTTTCCCCTCGCCCCCCCGCCCCACGCACCCCACCGTCCCACGCACCCCACCGTCCCCCGCCACTTCCTCTGCAACCCACTACACATAACTTTGTAGATACTATTTTGTAAAATTGTTATCTGTATACTTAGAGTGATATTCTCAACTAAATGGCACATGTAAACGTTACCCTTATTAGTTTAACACTTCTATCGGCAACTTAGCCATATTAGCAAAAATATGGTATAGGCTTACATTTCATTGTGGATGTACATAAACAAGTACAGATCAACTGTTAGACAGCAACAAAAACCACCGACATGGAGATGGAGAGGGGGGAAAGATTAAGGAACATATTCACAAGGAGCCATTGCCGAATTAACCGCACTTTATCGGAGCCAAACTTGTGATAAATTTACCCCCCCATTCACAAGCCGGTGTTAACAGCCCACAGCACCAGTATACCCACGATAGCAGCCCAAAAAACATCGCCACAGAGGACCCTCGCAAATATCGCTAATGAGATGCAGAGTAGGCGTTCCGGTGACAAAAGCCGAGACAACAGCACACCTCAACATTCACAACGACCAGCCACATCCGCGATAAAAACACAAAACCGGCGATAAGGCGCGTTAGCACCAGGAAATTTACACCTGCTCTGACCTGGTGTAAAGTTGGACGGCAGCCAGCACCACAAAAGGGAGCACAGCCCAGGGCCACATCCGAAGGGCAACAGATGCCATGGAGCAACTCCTCATGCGGCCCGGACACCCAACAGGGCCACAACACCCACCACCAATACCCCAGGACCCCATCCCACACCCGGAACACCCCCCCCGGCACCACCCCCAACCCCAGACTAAGAAATTGCACACCAACACCACGAATCCCAAAACAAACATCTTGCCTTATGTCGCACAAGCAGCAAAATAAACATATATGCGTGACCAGAAAATGGAGAATCAGTCATACAGCAATGCAACCACCAACACAAAACCCCAGACAAACAAAAGCAGAAACAACCCCTAGGATGAGTCCTCGCTGCTCCCACTGGACAATACGTAGCACACAGCCCGGTAGACCAAATCCAAGAGAAGGAGGTGTGCCATGCGCGCAACAAAGGAAAGAGAGGGAGAGAGCGAGGGAGAGAGACGGAGTGAGATAGCACAAGCAGCGCAAGGCCGCACGGCACCTGGCTCCACATGCCAACATGTGTGTGTACATCGCCATCCGTACACCATGAGCCCAAGGCCGTGTCCCAATCTCAGCGCCAAAGCCACATCACATTCCCAAAACGAAAGTAGTAGTGAGACAAACATCAGGGATGAAAGCACCATTGTCCCAATGCAGAAGCCGGGAGGACACCTGCACCTCTGACCTTGGTCCCGAACGCGCCTGGAACACCCTGATAGAGATACAATGGTAGATGAGGACGACTCCCACACCACACATTCCGCAAATAAACCATCTGACTTATCCACAGCCCACACATAGAAACCCCTGCCTGTGGTACCCCCGCATTGGATGCCCTTGACACCCACGGAAACAGCAACCCATGTCCCACAACGTTGCACACACATTCAAATCATTGCTCAGAGCTGTGGCATATCCTCCACACAACAGCCGCAGTTCAGAAGAGTGCCTGTTCACGAGACGCACCAATGCAATGGCAGGCCATACCGGGCACATGCACAACACCCGTCACGTGGAACAGTACCGTGCACATATGCTGCATTTACTGGGCGCACTGCCACTGGCAGTGCTGCGGATCAGTTACATGCTCAGCTTCCGCATTGCCCACGTCACCTGCGTCCAGCCCTGGTTCCACTGCCGAACATGCACATTCAAGTGTCCCATGGATGTCTGCCTATCCAACACAACTGTTGATGAATTGGACTATGACTTGTGTCTGCGCCCCCTGTTGGATCACGAACAGGAGTGTAACAGAGACAGCCGTGCATGGGATGCCTTGACATACTGCGTATGTATTGGTAGTTGTGCATGGGAGATTGCACAATTTCTTGTCTGCAGTGACCACATCGAGGTGCTCCCCTATTGGGCTGTGTTGCGGATCGGTGAGACGGCGTGGGCTGAGCACACCTGCCCTGACCACCTAATGGATTGGCTCACCCTGGTGTTCCTTGAACACGACAACGATGTACTATTGGAACACATTGCACATGAAGCTGCATGGGCATTCATGGACGAGTAACTACGTACCTGCAGCCGCATCCTATTGCCACCCACAGCACATGGCCCAACAACTTGTTGCACAGTTGGGATTGCTCACATATCCCACCAAAACAGAGGACACGTCTGCCTTCGGTCGGGCTCTGGATGCATGTGCGTGGAATAACGCGTGTGCACACACACCTGTCCAAGGCGACGCAGGTCCATGGTCTGAGCAACACAGCGTTGTTTGGCAACGTTGCCAATTCGGAAACACTGCTGGGTGAGAGCACACACATGGTGCTGTAGCACGACATGTGAACCTGTCGGACCCTCACACCTGATCACTGTCAGCAGAGCAGACAATTGCCGCACCCCGGAGGCAGAGCACCATGCAGACCACACGTACAGTGAGTCGTGCCCCCTCACACGGGGCACTGTGCAGACGCCAAACAACACATGACTTGTCCAGCAAGGCAAGGTGGGCTGTGAGCGTTGCCATATATGATGAATTTTGTCCATTTCAGCCCCAACATCATCTGCCCCTCGACATGTACCCATGCTGCGTGTAAGTGTCTTAAGCATATCCGTGCCTGTTGTGGCCGTTGCCTCGTCTGTACTGACACGCACATGCCAATAAAGCCTATGCCACTCCACTGGTGTCTAACTGTGAGGTGTGTTGTAAATATTGTCCACTCGTGTGCCACAATGAGCCTCGTCCCAACACAGGGAAGAACTGACTGTCGCATGTGCAATGGGGGTGTATCCCTTTGGCAAGCTCCGCCTCTGTGAGCCAGACATTGTTTTTGCATAGGTGCTGGACGACACCTGATGCAGCCCCATCACCTACGCAGTCTGATGTGTCAGGGGCACACAGCCATGCAGCCATCACCCCGCCACACACCGGACACAGAACCCGTATGAGGGAAGTTTTGTACCACATTGCCTTCATTGCTGATGTTCTGTGATTGCTATGTGTGTGGGCTGCGTTGTGGGGGCGTTGCCCCTGCAGCTCTGATTTCGTGTAGCCTTCTCCCCTTGAGAAGGGGGGCCTTTGTATTGTGTGCTTTTTGGGGCCTGTTTTGCTTTTGACTTGGGTGATGTGTGCACGCGGACTGATTTTGTGGCCTGGTGCATTGTTGGTCTGCTGCGTGTATTGTAAGGCATGGGTTGTGGTTGCACGCGGACACGTCAGAGTGTGACCTGCTCCTTTGAGGATGTGATCCGCACTTGGCTCAGTCCATGTCGCTTCGTGGGCCATGTCATTTTGTTTGCGCAGCTGCTATGCTATCCGACATGCAGTGTTAATTGCATAGTCAGTGTGGGTCACGGATCTGCTGGTTTGCTGGATTCAGCATATGTGCAAGAGTAGGTTGTGATATTGGTGATAGGGGGGGCACTCTGTGTACATTGTGGATGGGGGACTACTTGGCGTTTGGATGTGTGCTGCAGTGTGCCAAGGCATTCAGGGACATGTTCCAGGGTCATTGTGGGTGTACTGTGTGCTGCACAAATCAAAGCCATATCGGATTTACAAAACTACATACTCGTTTAAACATAACAAACTATACTGCTTATTTGTTACCTCTATACCTTACTCCTAAAACAATGTAATCTTTCAAACATATGTCACGTCACTTTTGTAAAATTGAAACTGATTACGACCTTCTCTTTACACTACAGATCCCATGAACATGCTAATAAAGGTATAAGTGCTATCTTCATACTAGATAAAGCTCTCTTACTTAATTTTTATAAACACTACTGTTTGGTGCACAAAATGGGGGTGACACATGAGGGGAAACGGAGGTGTAATCCCTAAACTTTTATTGTATCGTTCCTTTAATATAAGTATATTGAGGGTTTTAAGTGGGATGAAGAAAAATGCGGATGTCTAAAAGGGGTAGCCATGTTCAGCACCGGTAAGACCAAGCCCACTTAAAGTCCTGCGTATATTCAGCACAGAGACACACCCTAACAATTTTCATCACTTATAATCAGTTAGTTTACTAGTGTGAAAAAATTGTACAGAAAATTTACTAAGAACATTTTTAATTGTTTTTTATCTCTCACACATTTACAAAATATCTCTTGTAAAAAACGCCCCTCTCCACCTTCATTTCGTACAAACGAGCAATAAATAATCCCTTTACTAGCATCTAGTCACTAACTACTAACACTGTGCACTGTACCCAATTGTAAAGCAGAAATAGTGTTTAGATTATGTCTTAAAGTATCATCAAATGATTCAAACCATGCATACTTACACAAAGCAACGTGCACGTTTACTTTGTCCATTTACTCTCTATGTAATCTGTGCACATTCTGAACGGGTTGGCAGTATATCACCTGTTTTCACTTATACTCAAATGTACCTTACAGTAAAAAAATGACATCACAACCTATGCATATGTAATATTTCCTACATAATACAGTGCATTTCTATACCATTGAAACTGATTGCAACATTCTTTATATAGTACAAATTCTACCAATATGGCAATAAACCTATAAGTGGTATTTGTATAATACAAAAAGCTGTATTAGATTATTTTTATAAACAGTACTGCTACGGGCACAAAATGGTGGTGCAAGGTAGACAGAGTAAATGAAGGTGTAATTCCAAACTTTTTATGTATTGTCCCTTTACTATACATATATTAACTAACCCTGGGCAAAGCACTACGCTACGCTCGCGTAGTTTGCGAAGTTTGCGCTACTTGGCACTACGCGAATTGCACATAGCACAGTGCAAACACGCGTAGCGTAGTGTAGTGGTCATTTTTTGCTTGCTCGCGGTCCTCAACGTCAAGTTGGCGACCGCGAGCAAGCAAAATGACATCCCGGCAAGACTTTTTCCTCGTTCGCGATCAGCAACATCAAGTTGAAGATTGCGAGCGTGGAAAATAAACCTTCCGGCGAGATTCTCAACGCGGGGAGGTCAGGTTTCTCATTGCGAGTGGTCGCGTATGCTCGCAACCGCTCGCGATGAGAAACTACCAGTCCGCGTTGAGAAAGCTGCCGCTCGAGTAAAAATCTACTCGAGCGGCAGTAAAGACAGCTCGCACTGTGCAAGATGCCGTTTTCAATGATTGCACAGTGCGGACAAGCATCCGGCACTGTGCAATCATCGCGAACAGCGCACTACGCAGTTCGCGTAGTGCTACGCGTAGCTCGCGTAGTGCGAAGTGCACTTTGCGTAGCTTCGCGTAGCGCTACTTCGCGAACTACGCCCAGGGTTAATATTAACAGCTTTAACTGGGATGAAAAAATTGGCGGCTCTCTTAAAGGGGTGGCGGAGCCTACTACTGATAACACCCGGACCACTTAAACGCCTGCGTATATTCAGCAGAGGAATACACCGTGACATTTACTATCACTAATAATCACATTTACTTTACCACTGTGAACAAAATCGTACAGAAAATATACAAAGAACATTTTCATTTATTTTTATCTCTCACATATGTAAAAAAATGACTTCTGAAGAAACGCTCCCCAACAACTTAGATTTCCTAAGAACACCCAAATGCAAAGCCTCGCAGTACCACACCAGCCTTCACTGACATTGAAATCTACCTCTCAGTGTAAAAAATGAGACCGCAAACTGTGCACATAACCTTTCTTCTTTTTTTCCATCTCTGTTAAGTTAATAACACATGAATTTTCTACTGTCACCCCTTCTCCACTATTTCCAGACTGAGCATAATTTCCAAACGTGCGACATTCTGTTTATCTCGCCGGAATAGATATACAAATCGAAATTAACGCTACATCGAATTTTCAAAACCATACAGGGCCATATTCACAAGAATGGCGATAACATTATCGCCGCTTTAGCGGCAGGAAACTGCCGCTAAAGCGGCGATAATGTTATCACTGGTCTTGAGAATATGGCCTACAGTCTTTACATATGACAACTTACACCTTTTCTTTGTGAAAAACTCCTAAACAAATATAAAGTACTTGTTTAACAACTAGTTACACATTATGCATATTTTAGAACTAATAAAACGCCAGACTTTACTAACACTGTTATTTAGAAATAAAAAATACTTTCAAATTTAAAAATATTGTCTCAAATACTTAACCACTACTACAAAACACATAACACATCTTCTTAATTTCTAATTTACCTTCGTAGTTGGTATGCAGATTTCAAATGTCACAAACGCATGCAATTCATTTCTTGTCACACAGTACATGTAATGCACCGCTTTCATCAAGAATGGAACCAGTAATGGCACAATTTCCTGTTGCTCCACACATAAATACATGTAAAGAACAAATCAGAATAGCTCCTTATTTTTTTAGATTGCAAAACCTCTCTTTATTGGTTATTTATGAACTTTCCATATAAACAGTTTTTTAAGGACACATACAGGTGAAAAGTTCAGCGTATTGTATCAACACTTTCTAGAACATTCTACGACACGTGCAGGTTAAAAGTTCATCATTTTTTAAACCTACCGATATTTTTTTGCAACATTTTCTCCAACATTTAACGGCACGTGGAGGTCAAAAGTTCACCATTCTTTCAAGTTTGAACTGCACCTTCCAAATACAATTAGCAGGTGTGGTTGAGCTGAGCAAATATCATCCTATAATATGTACTCCACGTATAAACTGCTTTTTTTATTAACCAATCACAAAGATGCTTTTCATCAAAACTAATATACACCCTACTTTTTAGGACACAATACATTTCATCTCCCAATCGGTTAACGTTTTGTATGTAAAAAGAAAGTAGTTCCCCATGTTTAAACATATCTCTCATTCTACGAACAGACTGCATGAGCTACAGACATTTATCCATATCTTCTAGCCATACCTTCAAAATGCTAGTGTGGATTGTAGGACATAGCTATATTTTCTGGTGGAAGAGGTATGCAGAACAGAGACGTATTGACTTAGACCTAGGTTTACAAAATGTGCACATTAAATGGTTTGCACAGAGAGGATTGAAGTAGCACCAATTGCTCCCTTTGGTTAAAACCTGTTTGCATCTCCAACACCCTGATCTCATGATTGTGCACTGTGGTGATAACGACCTAAGCACATTGACTGGGGTAGGTTTGGAAATACTTATGAAGGACACCGTTGGACAATTGATGTTACTTTTGCCTCAAACTGTCTTTGTATATTCCAATATATGCCAAAGACAGAAGTGGAAATGGTCAAACCAATTTTGTCATAAGATTGAAAAATCTAGGAAGAATGTCAACAAAGCTGTGTCTGCATACCTCAGAGACCATAGAATGGGGTTGATCTACAACAACAACATACGTTTTGATATGGCTGATATCTACAGAAGTGATGGAGTACACTTCACAGATGAGGGAAACCGAGTTTTCCTGATTAACCTGAAGCTGTGCATTTGCACTTACATGTAGCTCCAACTAATAAACACAAGGGCTCTTTTTAGAGCCGCCTTATATTCCCAATTTCGGCTCGCAGAGTGTCACCTGCGGTTCCGCTAGCAGAGGGACACCTGCGGGCCGTCGGGCAGGCTCGCAGAGGAAGAGCTGCGGCCCGTGGGCTCAGCTCGCAGAGGGAGACCTACGAGCCATTGGCTCGCAAAAGCACGGCACCGTACCGGCTCACAGAGGGAGAGCTGTGGTCTGACTTGCAGAGGGAGACCAACGGGCCAACAGGCCTGCTAGCAGACACACAGCTATCAGTTAACGGGCTGGCTCGCAGAGATACAGCTGCGAGCCCTCCGAGCTGCAACCCGACGGGCTAACTCGCAGAAGGAGAGTAACGGGCCGACGGGCCTCCTAGCACAGACACAGCTACGAGCTAACGAGGTAGCTCACAGAGGTAGAGCTGCGGGCCCGACGGCTCACAGACACAGAGCTGCGAGCCGACGGACTGGCTTCTAAAGGCATAGCCGCGAGCTGATGATGTGGGGAGAGGGAGCGTAAAAGGAGTATCTCGCACAGACAGACCTGCGGGATATTTTCAGTATTGCCTCGCAGAGGTAGAATTACGGATCCGATGCCTTTCAGAGGGAGAGATGCGAGCTGATGGACTGAATCACAAAATGGCTGCCAACACTTCCTAGTTTCAACAGTTCGCAGCCAATGAGCCACAAGCTTGTGCTCGTAACGCCTCAGCCAATCAGATGTCAGAATTCTTAAATATCAGTATCTGGAAAATTTGATATTTCTCTAAAACTACTGAACGGATTTACCCGATTTAAACAAAAGCGTGCTTTCTGGACCAAGACCTTTCTCTCTGCCAAATTTGGCGTAATTCTGTTCAGCAGTTTGACCTGTAGCCTTGTCTAAAGTTTCCTATGGAAATTGCATGGAGAAAACACATTTTGGGACGCCCCTTTTTTCTTAGCCCCCCCTTGACGAATCCCCCCCAAACTTTTAGGATAGGAGCTGACCTGAAAAGAGGAACATTTTGGAAAATTTCGTAGATTCGTCAAACGACGCCAAAGTTATAAGCACATCAAAAAATGCTTTTCCTATGGAAACGTGGTCCTAACTATAACTACCTACTGGCCAGTAGGTAATATATATACATATATATATTCACTGAAAAAACCATAGGTTTTAGGGAAAGTTATAGTTAGTTGGACATTGCACTCGTACAAAACCCATGAAATTCCCCCGTTATAGTTAGTTCAGCTAACTATAACTCGCGCCCCGCAATGCACTGCTGATGACGTCACATATTACATCACTCATGACATGGTCAGTGACATCACTGATGACATCACTGACATCATCCAGTGACTGTGTGTTTCTGTAAAGTTTAAATATGTTTAATATATATAGGGAAAGGCGTATTGAAGAATGAGTGGGTGTATAAGCGTCTGAATGGATGATTTAGTAGGTGCGTGACTGAGTCTATAAGTGAGTGATTAAATGTATCTTACTGGATGCATGGGTGACTGACTAAACTGTGTGAATGTCTGTATCTGTCTGTCTGTTGTTGTGTAAGCAGCTGCATGGGTTTCTGACTAGCTAAATGAGTGTCTATATGTGTTATGGATTGGTTCTCTGAGTATCTATATGGGTGCCTCAGTGTTTGTGTGGGTGGGGTGTGTGTGACTCTGTGCATAGATGAGTGAGTGGGTGATTCACTGGGTGCAGTCTGTGATGGACTGTATGGGTGGGTGAGTGTGTGTATGGGTGTGTTAGTGATTGAATGTATATCTCAGTGGTACATGTGTGAGTAACTCCATATGTGAAAGGCAGTATATATGTGTCTTGGAGTATATAAATGGCTATAAGTGAGAGTGTGTGATTGTGAGAGTGGCTATATGGATGAATGTGTGCTTGCATCAGTGATTGCATAGGAGCGTAAGAATGTGCTAGTATTTTTATGAATAAGTGAGCTGGTGTGTATAACTGTATAGGTGAGTAAATTGGAGTGTGATTAATTATTTGCATGACTGACTAGGTGTGTGAGTACCTCTATGGATGAGTTGCGTTGTGTGAGTGTTTATATAGGTGTATGAGTGCATATGATAGTCCTGTACTGAGTGACTGTAAGTATGAGTGACTGTACGGGTGAGTGAGTAGATGTGTGTGTGTGTAGACCTAAGAATCAGTGAGTGGGTATGTACTTATTGGTATTGGAGTGTGTATGGTTTTGAGAATGGCAGTCTGTAATTTAGAGTGGGTGTATCAAAAGTTATATTAGGGTGTGAGAAGATGCATTCAATTCTCACATGGATGATGTCATCAGTGATGTCATTTGAGATGTCATCAGTGATGTCATCAGTGATGTCACTGACCATGTCATGAGTGATGTAATATGTGACGTCATCAGCAGTGCATTGCGGGCGCGAGTTATAGTTAGCTGAACTAACTATAACGGGGAATTTCACGGGTTTTGTACGAGTGCAATGTCCAACTAACTATAACTTTCCCTAAAACCTATGGTTTTTTCAGTGAATTTCAAAGGTTTTTTAAATGCTAAACCCTAACTATAACAGGCCTGAAACCTATGGTTTTTTCAGTGAATTTCAAAGGTTTTTAAAATGCTAATTCCTAACTATAACAAGCCTGAAACCTATGGTTTTTTCAGTGAATTTCAAAGGTTTTTAAATGCTAATTCCTAACTATAACATGTCTGAAACCTATGGTTTTTTTGCAGTGAATTTCAAAGGTTTTGTAAATGACAATTTTTAAATGTATTAATTGTTATATTTATTTATTTTTATACTGATTTACTACATTTTTTTAAACTATTTATTTTTAGATATTTTATTTTTTAAATTACATTGTAATTACATTATACATTACATTACAAAATATACTTTCTCAGAATGAATTACTTTAGTTTAAATACTTTGCAAATAGGCAATAGACTTTTAAGTACAGTAGTTACAGTTGTTGCAATGGGCAACACAATTTCAAACACCATGCAACATTGAGCTCAATGTGAATTTCTAGCTAAATGCAATTAGTTACTTTATGGATTACTTTTCTAACCACAGGACTGGATCCTAGATTCAGTCCTGGGACATCTCCTGTAAACAGTTGAGTAAAAGCGTTTTGGTTACAGTAGTGATTTTTAAGGAATATTATTGTATTTTAAAAGTTGACACTTAGAAACTTTTTCACATAGAATCACCAATGTTATCCTATGGGAGGAAATTCACTTAGCAGGTAAGTAGTGTTATCGTTACTTTTTCTTACTCAGTGGTGGATCCTGGATCCAGCACTGGTGCATCTCCTGTAAACAGTTGAAAGAATGCGTTTAAGTCATACAGGCGATTTTTAAGGAATATTTGTAGTTTGTGAAAATCAACACTTTGAAACTTTTCTGCTGAAAACCAGACAATGGATTCCTACGGAAGGAAATATAAGTTACTGGTAAGTACGGTTACAATTACTTTTCAGGATCAGTACTGGGCTGAAAGATGCAGCACTGAGGTCTCTCCTGATAACAGGTGAGTAAATCGGAATTCGTATTTTGGCTGATTTTAGAGGAATATTTGTATGTTTCAAAAATCGACACTTAGAAACTTTTTCAGCAAAAAGCAGGCAATGATATCCTATGGAAGGAAATTCAAGTTACTGGTAAGTACGGTTAAAATTACTTTTCAGGATCAGTACTGGGCTGAAAGATGCAGCACTGAGGTCTCTCCTGATAACAGGTGAGTAAATCGGAATACGTATTTCGGCTGATTTTAGAGGAATATTATAAAGTTCCAAAACTCCACACACAGAAGAATTTCCAAGTGAAACCAGTCAATGATATCCTATGGAAGGAAAATCAAGTTACTGGTAAGTACGGTTAAAATTACTTTTCAGGATCAGTACTGAGCTGAAAGATGCAGCACTGAGGTCTCTCCTGATAATAGGTGAGTAAATCGGAATTGGTATTTCGGCTGATTTTAGAGGAATATTATACAGTTCCAAAACTCCACACTTAGAAGAATTTCCAAGTGAAACCAGTCAATGATATCCTATGGAAGGAAATTCAAGTTACTGGTAAGTACGGTTAAAATTACTTTTCAGGATCAGTACTGGGCTGAAAGATGCAGCACTGAGGTCTCTCCTGACAACAGGTGAGTAAATCGGAATTCGTAGTTCGGCTGATTTTAGAGGAATATTTGTATGTTTCAAAAATCGACACTTAGAAACTTTTTCAGCAAAAAGCAGACAATGATATCCTATGGAAGGAAATTCAAGTTACTGGTAAGTACGGTTAAAATTACTTTTCAGGATCAGTACTGGGCTGAAAGATGCAGCACTGAGGTCTCTCCTGATAACAGGTGAGTAAATCGGAATTCGTAGTTCGGCTGATTTTAGAGGAATATTTGCACAATGGTGAAGGGAGGGGCGGGGCCTGAGGTGACATCTGTGCAAACGCGCCCCGTGGCGCGTTTTAAGTTGGGGGATTAAGTCCCCTTGAATCATGAGGGTCCCTGGGGTCCAACTAGCCCACCCTGTACCTCCAGTATGCGCCAGGGAGCTGCGTTGCAGAGAGGTGTTCAGAGGCCACGCCCCTTTTGCACCTCTCTGCAACGCAGCTCTGTGGCGCTTCTGGACGTACCTGGTGGGCAAGTTCGCCCCAGGGACCCTCAGGATTGAAGGGGATTTCATTCCCCATCTTAAAATGCGCCACGGGGCCTGTTTGCACACATGTCACCTGAAGCCCGCCCCCTCCCTTCACCACTGTGCAAACGTGCCCCGTGGCGCGTTTTAAGTTGGGGGATTAAGTCCCCTTGAATACTGAGGGTCCCTGGAGTCCAACTAGCCCACCATGTACTTCCAAAAGCGCCACAGAGCTGCGTTGCAGAGAGGTGTAAAAGGGGCGTGGCCTCTGTACACCTCTCTGCAACACAGCCTCTGGCGCATACCGGAGGTTCCTGGTGGGCTAGTTGGCCCCAGGACCCCCAGTATTCAAGGAGATTACTTCCCTTCTTAAAACGCGCCAGGGAGCGCGTTTGCAGACTGCTGCAGGGAGGGGGCAGGGCCTGGCACGATGCCGGTCTTTTTTGTTGTTGTTGCTTTTTTCTGCCCAGGGGTCCTTGTGGGACCCCCTGAGCAGACCTAGAGGTCAGGGTGTTTCTACCCTGCCCCCTTTGTGCGTTTTGCGCACCTGTTTCTTGTGTTTTTTTTTTTAAATCAGTGGGATCGCGCACCCTAAGCGCATCCCGCCGATTTTGGAAAAAAATGCTTTTCTGCCCAGGGGTCCTTGTGGGACCCCCTGAGCAGACCTAGGGAGTCAGGGTGTTTCTACCCTGCCCCCTTTGTGCGTTTTGCGCACTTGTTTCTTGTGCTTTTTTTTTTTTTAATCGGCGGGATCCGCGCACCCTAAGCGCATCCCGCCATTTAAAAAAAAAATGCTTTTTCTGCCCAGGGGTCCTTGTGGGACCCCTGAGCAGACCTAGGGGGTCAGGGTGTTTCTACCCTGCCCCCTTTTGCGCTTTGCACACTTGTTTCTGTCCCTCGGTTCTACCGAGGGACAAAATGGCTGCCAACACTTCCTGATTTGGAGTGTTGACAGCCACTTGACAGCCAATTAGCATGCACCTCGTGATCGGGACGGTGCGCGCAGGGTGCGCTCAGGATACGCGGACCCTACTCGCCCATAGATATATATGTGACTTTACTTTTGATTTTCTCAGGAACTACTGAACGGATTTACACCATTTAAGCAAAAGGCACGACACTGAACCAAGGGCTACCTCTTTGCGAAATTTGGTGTAATTCCGTTCAGCAGTTCGGGCTGTAGCTGCGACTAAAGGTTCCTATGGAAAAATGAATGGGGAAAACGCGTTTTGGGACCCCCCTTTTTTCTCGGCCCCCGCTTGACGAATCAACCCGAGACTTTCAGGGTAGGAGTGGAGCGGAGCGCCCCAACAAGTTGGAAGCTTTCGCGAAGATTCGTCAACCGGCGCAAGAGTTATTTCAAATAGAATGTTGCGGATTTCCTATGGATAATAGGTCCTAACTATAACTATCTACTGGCGACCGCCAGTAGATAATTCACTAAAAAAAACATAGGTTTCAGGGGCGTTATAGTTAGTTGGAGATTTCACTCGTACAAAACCATAGAAATTCCCCCGTTATAGTTAGTTCAGCTAACTATAACTCGCGCCCCCGCAATGCACTGCTGATGACGTCACATATTACATCACTCATGACATGGTCAGTGACATCACTGATGACATCACTGATGACATCTCAAATGACATCACTGATGACATCACTGATGACATCATCCATGTGATAATTTCATGCATCTTCTCACACCCTAATATTACTTTTGATACACCCACTCTAAATTACAGACTGCCATTCTCAAAACCATAGACACTCCAACACCAATAACTACATACCCACTCACTGATTCTTAGGTCTACACACACATCCACTCACTCACCCGTACAGTCACTCATACTTACGGTCACTCAGTACAGGACTATCATATGCACTCATACACCTATATAGACACTCACACACCGCCACTCATCCATAGAGGTACTCACACACCTAGTCAGTCATGCAAATAATTAATCACACTGCCATTTACTCACCTATACAGTTATACAAACACCAGCTCACTTACTCATACAAATACTAGCACATTCTTACGCTCTTATACAATCACTGATACAAGTACACACTCATCCATACAGCCACTCTCACAATCACACACTCTCACTTATAGCCATTTATATACTCCAACACACATATATACTGCCTTTCACATATGTAGTTACTCACACATGTACCACTGAGATATACCTTCACTCATTAACACACCCATACACACACTCACCCACCCATACAGTCCATCACAGATGCACTCTTGAAACCATGCACCCAGTGAATCACCCACTCACACATCTATGCACAGAGTCACACACACCCCACCCACACAAACACTCAGGCACCCATACAGATACTCAGACAACCAATCAATAACCCATGTAGACACTCATGTAGCTATTCACAAACCCATGCAGCCGCTTACACACCAACAGACAGATGGATACAGACATTCACACAGTTTAGTCACTACCCCATGCATTCAGTAAGATACGTTTAATCACTCACTTATAGAGTCAGTCACGCACCTACTAAATCATCCATTCAGACACTTATACACCCACTCATTCTTCAATACGCCTTTCCCTATATATATTAAACATATTTAAACTTTACAGAAACACACAGTCACTGGATGATGTCATCAGTGATGTCATTTGGAAATCCGCGACATTCTATTTGAAATAACTCTCTTGCCGGTTGACGAATCTTCGCGAAATTTTCAAACTTTATGGCCCGCTACGGTCCGCTCCTACCCTGAAAGTCTCGGGGTGATTCGTCAAGCGGGGGCCGATAAAAAAGGGGGGTCCCAAAACGTGTTTTCCCCATTCATTTTCCCATAGGAAACTTTAGACACGGCTACAGCCCGAACTGCTGAACGGAATTACACCAAATTTGGCAAAGAGGTAGTTCTTGGTTCAGAAAGAACCCTTTTTGTTAAATGGTGTAAATCCGTTCAGTAGTTGCTGAGAAAATCAAAAGTAAAAGCACATATATATCTATGTGCACGGAGGATCCGCGCACCCTCCCGATCACGAGCTGTCTGCTAATTGGCTGTCAACACTCCAAACCAGGAAGTGTTGGCAGCCATCTTGTTCCTCGGTAGAACCGAGGAACAAGAAAGCAGTAAAAAAAAGTGCGCAAAACGCACAAAGGGGGCAGGGTAGAAACACCCTGACCCCCTCGGCCTGCTCAGGGGGTCCCACAAGGACCCCCTAGGCAGAAAAAAGCATTTTTTTTAAAAAGAAATCGTCAGGATGCGCTCAGGGATCGCGGATCCGGCCGAAAAAAAAAAAATCGAAACGCGATCTCCCGCGCTTCGATGTTAATTTTTCCCCGGGTGGGCCAAGTCCCGGGTGCATGGTGGGGGGGTGTTTAAATTTAATGTGGGGGACCTCTAAGGCCCCCCAAGCCCCTGGGACCGCCACCCCCCGGGGCTTTCAAAAAATAAAGGTGCAGGAGGGCTCTTGGCCCTCCCGCAGCCCTGGGGACCGCCACCCCCCGGGGCTTCTTTTTTTTTAAATTGTATGACCTGTGTGGGGGGGCTCCAGCCCCCCACACGCCCCGGGGACCGCCACCCCCCGGGGCTTTATTAAATAATGATGGCGGGAGGGCTCTTTGCCATCCTGCTGCCCCAAGGATCGCCACCCCCCGGGGCTTCTTTTTAAAAAAAATTATGACCTGTGTGGGGGGGCTCCAGCCCCCCCACATGCCCCGGGGACCGCCACCTCCCCGGGGCACTAAAGATTTAAATATGGGGGTCCGTTACGGACCCCCAGAGCCCCGGGGACCACCACCTCCCCGGGGCTGTGCAATTCAAGGGAGGGGGGCCGCGCGGCCCCCTCCTGGAGCCCTTGATGGCCCTGGGGACCGCCACCCCCAGGGCCGGCTCCTGCAGTGTCCCGGGGTGCCTACCCCCGGGACACTGTAGTTTGCTATGACAGGACGGGAGCCTCGCGGCTCCCGTCCTGTCATAGCAAACTTGGTTTGCATTTTGAAGAGAGAGCAGGAAACCTGCTCTCTCTTTCAAAATGCAAACCAATAGCTTTCCACATGGGGAGCGGCATGTTAGCTGCTCCCCATGTGGAAGGCAATGCCGGCTTCGCGCAGGAGGCGGGGAGCCGGCTGGGACTGTGGGGGGATTGGGGACCCCCCACAGTCCCCAACCAGAGGCCAGGCCCTGGGGGATGGGGTCCCTGGGGCCATAAGTGGCCAGGGAGGGGGCCACGCAGCCCCCTCCCCAAATATATATATTTTTTTTTTTAAAAGTGCAAGGCCGTCCCCGGGGATGGGGTCCCCGGGGCCTTAAATGGCCTGAGGAGGGGGGCCACACAGCCCCCTCCAAATTAAAAATAAATAAATCGCGGGCATGCCCCGGGGGATGGGGTCCCCGGGGCCAATACAGGCCCAGGGAAGGGGGGCCACGCGGCCCCCTTCCCGTTTTTTTCTCATTTAAAAAAAAAAAAAAAATGCTCAGGCCCCGGGGATGGGGTCCCCGGGGCCAAAAGTGGCCAAGGGAAGGGGGCCACGCAGCCCCCTCCTATTAAAAAAACAAAAAAAACGAGCGGCATCGTGCCGGAGGCCCCGCCCCCTCCCTGCAGTACTCTGCAAACGCGCCCCCTGGTGCGTTTTAAGAAGAGGAAGTAATTCCCCTTGAATACTGGGGGTCCCTGGGGGCCAACTAGCCCACCAGTGACCTCCAGTATGCGCCAGGGCTGCGTTGCAGAGAGGTGTACAGAGGCCACGCCCCTTTTTACACCTCTCTGCAACGCAGCTCTGTGGCGCTTTTTAGAAGTACATGGTGGGCTAGTTGGACTCCAGGGACCCTCAGAATTGAAGGGGACTTAATCCCCCAACTTAAAACACACCAAGGGGCGCGTTTGCACAGTGGTGAAGGGAGGGGCGGGGCTTCAGGTGACATGTGTGCAAACAGGCCCCGTGGCGCGTTTTAAGATGGGGAATTAAATCCCTTCAATCCTGAGGGTCCCTGGGGCCAACTAGCCCACCATGTACTTCTAAAAGCGCCACAGAGCTGCGTTGCAGAGAGGTGTAAAAGGGGCGTGGCCTCTGAACACCTCTCTGCAACGCAGCTTCCTGGCGCATACTGGAGGTACAGGGTGGGCTAGTTGGACCCCAGGGACCCTCATGATTAAAGGGGCCTTAATCCCCCAACTTAAAAACGCGCCACGGGGCGCGTTTGCACAGATATCACCTCAGGCCCCGCCCCTCCCTTCACCATTGTGCAAATATTCCTCTAAAATCAGCCGAACTACGAATTCCTATTTACTCACCTGTTATCAGGAGAGACCTCAGTGCTGCATCTTTCAGCCCAGTACTGATCCTGAAAAGTAATTTTAACCGTACTTACCAGTAACTTGAATTGCCTTCCATAGGATATCATTGACTGGATTCACTTGGAAATTCTTCTAAGTGTGGAGTTTTGGAACTTTATAATATTCCTCTAAAATCAGCCGAAATGCGAATTCCGATTTACTCACCTGTTATCAGGAGAGACCTCAGTGCTGCATCTTTCAGCCCAGTACTGATCCTGAAAAGTAATTTTAACCGTACTTACCAGTAACTTGAATTTCCTTCCATAGGATATCATTGTCTGCTTTTTGCTGAAAAAGTTTGTGTCGATTTTTGAAACATACAAATATTCCTCTAAAATCAGCCGAACTACGAATTCCGATTTACTCACCTGTTATCAGGAGAGACCTCAGTGCTGCATCTTTCAGCCCAGTACTGATCCTGAAAAGTAATTCTAACCGTACTTACCAGTAACTTGAATTTCCTTCCATAGGCTAACATTGACTGGTTTCACTTGGAAATTCTTCTACGTGTGCAGTTTTGGAACTTTATAATATTCCTCTAAAATCAGCCGAAATACGAATTCCGATTTACTCACCTGTTATCAGGAGAGACCTCAGTGCTGCATCTTTCAGCCCAGTACTGATCCTGAAAAGTAATTTTAACCGTACTTACCAGCAACTTGAATTTCCTTCCATAGGCTAAAATTGACTGGTTTCACTTGGAAATTCTTCTAAGTGTGCAGTTTTGGAACTTTATAATATTCCTCTAAAATCAGCCGAAATACGAATTCCGATTTACTCACCTGTTATCAGGAGAGACCTCAGTGCTGCATCTTTCAGCCCAGTACTGATCCTGAAAAGTAATTTTAACCGTACTTACCAGCAACTTGAATTTCCTTCCATAGGCTAACATTGACTGGTTTCACTTGGAAATTCTTCTAAGTGTGCAGTTTTGAAACTTTATAATATTCCTCTAAAATCAGCCAAAATACGAATTCCGATTTACTCACCTGTTATCAGGAGAGACCTCAGTGCTGCATCTTTCAGCCCAGTACTGATCCTGAAAAGTAATTCTAACCGTACTTACCAGTAACTTGAATTTCCTTCCATAGGCTAACATTGACTGGTTTCACTTGGAAATTCTTCTAAGTGTGCAGTTTTGGAACTTTATAATATTCCTCTAAAATCAGCCGAAATACGACTTCCGATTTACTCACCTGTTATCAGGAGAGACCTCAGTGCTGCATCTTTCAGCCCAATACTGATCCTGAAAAGTAATTTTAACCGTACTTACCAGCAACTTGAATTTCCTTCCGTAGGCTAACATTGACTGGTTTTCAGCAGAAAAGTTTCAAAGTGTCGATTTTCACAAACTACAAATATTCCTTAAAAATCGCATGTATCAATCAATCAATCATGTCACTTATAAAGCGCACTACATACCCGCGAGGGTCTCAAGGCGCTGGGGGAAGAGGGGGGTGGTGCTGCTACTGATCGAAGAGCCAGGTCTTGAGGAGTCTTCTGAAGGCCAGTAGGTCTTGGGTCTGTCGGAGGTTGGTGGGGAGGGTGTTCCAGGTCTTGGCGGCAAGGTGGGAGAAGGATCTGCCGCCGGCGGTCGTTTTACGGATGCGGGGGACTGTGGCGAGGGCGAGGCTGGTCGAGCGGAGCTGGCGGGTGGGGGTGTAGAAGCTGAGTCGTCTGTTGAGGTAGGCTGGTCCGGAGTTGTGGAGTGCTTTGTGTGCGTGGGTGAGGAGCTTGAAGGTTATCCTCTTGTTGACAGGGAGCCAGTGCAGGTCTCTCAGGTGGGGTGTGATGTGGCTGCGTCGGGGGATGTCGAGGATAAGACGTGCAGAGGCGTTCTGGATGCGTTGCAGCCGTCTCAGGAGCTTAGCCGTCGTTCCTGCGTAGAGGGTGTTTCCGTAGTCCAGCCTGCTGGTGACGAGGGCCTGGGTGACTGTTTTTCTTGTTTCGGTGGGGATCCACTTGAAGATCCTGCGGAGCATTCGGAGGATGTTGAAGCAGGATGAGGAAACGGCGTTGACCTGCTTAGTCATGGAGAGGGTGGGGTCGAGGATGACCCCTAGGTTGCGTACGTGGTCGGTGGGTGGCGGGGCTGTTCCCAGTGATGTTGGCCACCAGGAGTCGTCCCAGGCTGAAGGGTTGGAACCAAGGATGAGGACCTCCGTCTTGTCCGAGTTCAGCTTCAGGCGGCTGGTCCTCATCCATTCGGCGACGGCCTTCATTCCTTCGTGGAGGTGGGCTTTGGCGGTGTGAGGGTCTTTGGTGAGGGAGAGGATCAGCTGGGTGTCGTCGGCGTAGGAGATGATGTTGAGGTTGTGCTGTCGGGCGACATGGGCGAGGGGTGCCATGTAGATGTTGAACAGCGTTGGGCTGAGGGAGGAGCCTTGGGGTACGCCGCAGATGATCTTGGTGGCCTTGGATCGGAAGGGGCGAGGCGGACGCTTTGTGTTCTGCCGGAAAGGAAGGATGTGGTCCAGTCCAGGGCCTTCTCTTGGATCCCGGCGTCGTGAAGGCGTGTTCGTAGTGTGTGGTGGCAGACCGTGTCGAAGGCGGCTGATAGGTCCAGGAGGATGAGGGCTGCTGTTTCTCCGTTGTCTAGCAGGGTCCTGATGTCATCGGTGGCGGCGATGAGGGCGGTTTCGGTGCTGTGGTTGCTGCGGAAGCCGGACTGGGAAGGGTCCAGGATGTTGTTCTCCTCGAGGTAGCGTGTCAGTTGTTTGTTGACGATTTTCTCGGTGACCTTCGTGGGGAACGGGAGCAGAGAGATGGGTCGGAAGTTCTTGAGGTCCTTGGGGTCTGCCTTGGGTTTCTTGAGTAAGGCGGTGATCTCGGCGTGCTTCCAGCTTTCCGGGAAGGTTGCTGTCTCGAAGGAGATGTTGATTATTTTCCAGAGATGGGGCGCGATGGCTGTACTGGCTTTGTTGAAGATGTGGTGAGGGCACGGGTCTAGCGGTAAACCGGAGTGGATGGTGTTCATGATCTCGCTGGTG
The DNA here is from genome assembly GCA_963921515.1 of Calotriton arnoldi. Taxonomy (NCBI): domain Eukaryota; kingdom Metazoa; phylum Chordata; class Amphibia; order Caudata; family Salamandridae; genus Calotriton; species Calotriton arnoldi. The sequence goes on along the minus strand of CAWUFW010001363.1, from coordinate 173,564 downwards.
TCCTCGTCGTTGATGTTGGTCCAGGAGAGCAGTTGGTTGGTGGTTGTGGGGGCAGTGGTCTCGGTGGTTGCCGGGGCGGTCGTGGTGTTGAAGCTGTCGTGGATGTCGGCGATTTTGCGGTGGAAGGAGGTGGCCAGTGAGTCGCACAGGTCTTGCGACGGCTGGATGTTGTTGGTGTTGGAGCTGGGGTTGGAGAGTCCCTTCACGATGTTGAAGAGCTCTTTGCTGTTGTGTGCGTTGTTGTCTAGGCGGTCTTTGAGTGAGGCCCTTTTGGCGGATCTGATGAGGTGATGGTGATTGCGGGTGGCGCTCTTGTGGGCGGCGTAGCTGTCCGCTGTCCGTTCGTGGAGCCAGATCTTCTCCAGTTTTCGGCATGTTCGTTTGGAGGCCTGGAGGTCTTCGGTGAACCAGGACTTAAACGCATTCTTTCAACTGTTTACAGGAGATGCACCAGTGCTGGATCCAGGATCCAACACTGAGTATGAAAAAGTAACGATAACACTACTTACCTGCTAAGTGAATTTCCTCCCATAGGATAACATTGGTGATTCTATGTGAAAAAGTTTCTAAGTGTCAACTTTTAAAATACAATAATATTCCTTAAAAATCACTACTGTAACCAAAACGCTTTTACTCAACTGTTTACAGGAGATGTCCCAGGACTGAATCTAGGATCCAGTCCTGTGGTTAGAAAAGTAATCCATAAAGTAACTAATTGCATTTAACTAGAAATTCACATTGAGCTCAATGTTGCATTGTGTTTGAAAATGTGTTGCCCATTGCAACAACTGTAACTACTATACTTAAAACTCTATTGCCTATTTGCAAACTATTTAAACTAAAGTAATTCATTCTGAGAAAGTATATTTTGTAATGTAATTTATAATGTAATTACAATGTAATTTAATAAATAAAATATCTCAAAATAAATAGTTTTAAAAATGTAGTAAATCAGTATCAAAAAAATAAATATAACAATTAATACATTTAAAAATTGTCATTTACAAAACCTTTGAAATTCACTGAAAAAACCATAGGTTTTAGGGGCGTTATAGTTAGAAATTAGCATTTAAAAAACCTTTGAAATTCACTGAAAAAACCATAGGTTTCAGGCACGTTATAGTTAGAAATTAGCATTTAAAAAACCTTTGAAATTCACAGAAAAAACCATAGGTTTCAGACACGTTATAGTTAGAAATTAGCATTTAAAAACCTTTGAAATTCACTGAAAAAACCATAGGTTTTAGGGACAGTTATAGTTAGTTGGACATTGCACTCGTACAAAACCCGTGAAATTCCCCCGTTATAGTTAGTTCAGCTAACTATAACTCGCGCCCCCGCAATGCACTGCTGATGACGTCACATATTACATCACTCATGACATGGTCAGCGACATCACTGATGACATCACTGATGACATCTCAAATGACATCACTGATGACATCACTGATGACATCATCTACGTGATAATCTGATGCACCTCCTCACACCCTAATATAACCTTTGATACACCCACTCTAAATTACAGACTGCCATTCGCAAAACCATAGACACTCCAACACCAATAACTACATACCCACTCACTGATTCTTAGGTCTACACACACACATCCACTCACTCACCCGTACAGTCACTCATACTTATGGTCACTCAGTACAGGACTATCATATGCACTCTTACTCCTATATAGACACTCAAACACCGTCACTCATCCATAGAGGTACTCACACACCTAGTCAGTCATGCAAATAATTAAACACACTGCCATTTACTCACCTATACACTTATACACACATCAGCTCACTTAATCATACAAATACTAGCACATTGTTACGCTCTTATACAATCACTGATACAAGCACACACTCATCCATACAGCCACTATCACAAGCACACACTCTTACTTATAGCTATTTATATACTCCAACACACATATATACTGCCTTTCACATATGTAGTTACTCACACATGTACCACTGGGACATACATTCACTCACTAACACACTCTTACACACACTTACCCACCCATACAGTCTATCACAGATGCACTCTTGAAACCATCCACCCAGTGAATCACCCACTCACACATCTATGCACAGAGTCGCACACACCCCTCCCACACAAACACTCAGGCACCCATACAGATACTCAGACAACCATTCAATAACTCATATAGACACTCATGTAGCTATTCACAAACACATGCAGCCACTTACACAGCAACAGACAGACGGATACAGACATTCACCCAGTTTAGTCACTAACCCATGCATTCAGTATGATACGTTAAATCACTCACTTATAGAGTCAGTCACGCACCTACTAAATCATCCATACAGACACTTATACACCCACTCATTCTTCAATACGCCTTTCCCTATATATATTAAAAATATTTAAACTTTACAGAAACACACAGTCACTGCATGATGTCATCAGTGATGTCATTTGAGATGTCATCAGTGATGTCATCAGTGATGTCACTGACCATGTCATGAGTGATGTAATATGTGACGTCATCAGCAGAGCATTGCGGGGGCGCGAGTTATAGTTAGCTGAACTAACTATAACGGGGGAATTTCACGGGTTTTGTACGAGTGCAATGTCCAACTAACTATAACTGTCCCTAAAACCTATGGTTTTTTCAGTGAATTTCAAAGGTTTTTTAAATGCAAATTTCTAACTATAACGTGTCTGAAACCTATGGTTTTTTCTGTGAATATATATATATATATATATATATATATATATACATATATATATCCAAAAGAAACCCCTCCTCCACGTGGAAAAGAGCACACACTCGAAGAATGCAGGGAAATGAGGCATTTATTGTTCCATAGGGTCTCCTCCGACCCGGCAAACACAAGACGCGTTTCGGCTGTCACAGCAGCCTTTATCAATCTGATGGGCGCCACGTTTTAAAACAACATTTATACTATGTCGTGACCATAGACATAGAAGACATATAATGGTCCCTATTTAAAGCGATACATTCCCTAATCAAGTGAACGCAAATGCGCACATTCAATGACATCGGTAAGCTTTGCTGTAAAAACCAAAGATATCTGGTAATACCGACAAGCATAATACATTGCCAATTCTTATATAACTGCATGGTGCAATTTAACCACTACGATGTGAGTGTATTGGATGCACTCCACTCTTACCACAAGGATCTATCCTTCACAAATGTATTCGGGACATCAATTAAAAATGGTCACATATTTAAAGAAAAGTGCAAAACCAACAGTTGTAACTCTTAAAACATAAAGAAAGCATATTGCATGAAGAAAGCGTCCAGGAGATAAATCTCCGTACAGCTACTTCCTTAATCGTCACGGAAACTCCTCACAGCAGGGAGATTAAAATACACTCGCAGCAGAACTAAGCACCAATGTGACCTTGATGCCGAGTTGGATAACAGCCATAGGAACAATGGGAACTCATAGTCAATATCGTCTCTGCCCAAGTGTCAAAATTGAAACACACAGTGTGCATCTTATACTCGAATGTCTACACTTTAGCTGCATGTTAGCATCAATAAACTACATATCCCATAATGCCCCATCATAAAGCAAGTGAAAATAGGAATGCCAGAATGTCTCTGCTGAAAATAAAACACGCATAATATGCATTTGAGTCACTGTGCAGGGACGGAAGAGATCATTGCGTGTAAATCCACATGCCTGACAAACCTCACCATTGCAGCATTGGCTGGTCTGGTATATATATATATATATATATATATATATATATATATATATATATATATATATATATATATATATAATTATGTATGTATGTTACGTACTGGGTTAGGTCCTAGTTTCTATAGGAAACGATTTTTTGACTTGCCTATATCTTTGGCGCCAGTTGATGAATCTTCACAAAATGTTTTTAAAAATTGACCTACTCCTTCTTGTTCTGCATGGAAAGTTTAAGGTGATCCATCAAGAGAAGGTCGAGAAAAAGCGGGGGTGTCAAAAACTGCATTTCCCATGTTAACCATAGGAATTTTGAATATGTCTACAGCCTGAACTGCTGGACAGATTTACACCAATTTGGTAGAGAGGTAGATTTTGGTCCAGAAAGCATGCTTTTTGTTATTTGGTGTAAATCTATTCAGTAGATTTAGAGTTATTTAAAGAAATCCACATTTGTATAAATAGGGGCACAGATCCTTTGCAATGCCTACAGGGAGCTACGTGAATCCACATGCCAGGAGCAGTGCTGTGATTGACTGCCTGCAACCTTAGTAGAAAGTTGTGGCCGCCCTTTTCTAAACCGGGAAGGTGTCCCGGAATCCATTTTGAAATTAAATACTATAGAAGGGGTCAGGGAAGAGGTGCCCTGACCCCCTGGGTGCTTTGTAGGGGTCTGTGAGGGACCCAATATCAGTATAAAAAAGCCCAAACCATTTTGTTTTGTTATCATAGGGTTGGAGTCACGGACCAATCGCGATGCTCAGTGCTGCCTCAGTGTAGCAATGTGGCAGAGTCGTGAACCTTGCTGGAAAAAAAATATATATATACATTTACACACTCACTTGCACACTAATGCATGCACTCAGAGACTCACTCGGGGACTCACATGCCCAGTTACAGACCCACTAACACACTCACTCACAGACATACCCAGGCAATCACACATCTACTCACAGACCCACTCAGACACACTCACCCACTCACAGACCCACTCAGACACTCATGCACCCTCTCACTCACCAGGTGACAGGCTCTATCAGCCACTCACAGACCCACTCAGACACTAATGCACCCACTCACAGACCCACTCAGACTCATGCAGCTACTCACAGACCCATTCAGATACTCACGCACCTACTGACAGACCCACTAAGGTACTCATACACCCACTCAGAGGCTGACACTCCCACTCACAGACCCACTCAGACACTCACATACCTCCTCTCAGACCCACTCACACACTTATACATGTAGCATCACAGTTGAGTCACAAAACTTGTTGAAAAAATAAAATAAGTAAATAAACGAATAAATTCACACTAATTCGGCTGCCATTTTATAAATGGGGGGACGGTCCTAGGGGATAAAGATATATGAAAAAACGTATAGAAGGAGTCAGGGTAGGAGTAGCCTGACCCCATGGGTGCATTGTAGGGGTCTCTGAGGGACCCCTTTTTGAAATTAAAATACCCCAAGCCCTTTCTAGCACACTCTCTGGCCCAAAACATATAGCTGTAGCTCACAATTCACACTCTAACCATTTTGAAGGGAAGAAGCAGTAGCACACAGGAGAAGACTGGAGATGAATGAGGCAGTTGCTAAAATAAAAGGCATTTCAAATGGTGTACAGGACCTGGTTTAGAAAAAGGACATATTTGATTGATGGTTTCAGGTTTTTTGGAGCTAAAAATAGGTAGTGATTGAATAGGTAAAGTAAGTGGATCTGTGATTGGCAGTGGATACATTTAAAATAAGTTATGTTATTGTGGATATGCGTACATTTTGAAGCAGCCAATTGCACCTGCTACGATTAAACTTGAAGCTAGAATGCTGCTCTCAGAAAGTGGCATGAACTTATGACCTACTGTTACAGTAGAGTGTTGAAAAGGAGGTTGCTATGGCAACTGAGGTAAACAGTGTGGGGAAAGGGTGCTTAACAAACTAGACATTGAAAGTTCAAAGGAGAGTTATTTACACATACTACATCTTCTAATATTGTAATTTCCAAAGTCAGGAGCACCACAGAATGTCAAATATAGATAAAAAATGATAGTAGTACAATGATAAATGCATTAACGGACTCCTGTATGGATTTGCAACGCCTATTCAAAGTTACACGAGGGGCCTTGCTCAACATTGTGACGGAGTGGGGAATGCACCCACAGACACTACCAGATTGGGCTTCTTTAGAGAACGCTAACAAAGGATTCAAATAAGTGACCAAGCAGACATGGAATAACAAAAGAAACAAGCATTTGCAATGCAATCTGTCTCGCCTTTGGGACCTTATATGTATTTAGCTATGCAGCACATTAGCCTGGTTGCTGAAACATCTACTGTTCTTTAACATGGAGTGAAAGTAAGCACCAAACTGCGTGACACGCCAGGTATGGGAACACATGGAGAGAAATATTGCCTTTCAGCAGGAAATGGTATAGTCCAAAGCTCTGTTTTTAATATAAAAGCAGGGCCTTCGGTGGTCATATCACTGAAAATACAAGATTTAAAAAAAATATTATTGTCTACGGGTGCTTGTGGAAGACAATTTCTATGGACTGGAATCTAGAGAATGCTAAAGTGATTTTGGTATTTTACTGACCTCTGCTGGTTGTTTTCTATCAAGAAAGTTAATTAGAGGCAGTTGCCAGAAAAATTAAAAAAAGAAAGTCCCTCAGCAGAAAGCAATTCTGGTATTTTACTGACCTCTGCTGGTCGTTTTCGATCAAGACAGTTAAATAGAGGCAGTTGAACAGAAAAAAGTCCCTAAGCGGAGGCAGACAAGTCCTAGGGCTGATCTCCAGATCCCACAAAGTCATGAGTGATGTAATATGTGACGTCATCAGCAGTGCATTGCGGGGGCGCGAGTTATAGTTCACTCAGCTAACTATAACAGCTGAATTTGTCTGGTTTTGCATGAGTGAAATGTCAGCCTAACTATAATGTCAATGAAACCTGTGGTTTTTTCAGTGAATATCTAAGGTTTTTTAAATGTTAATTACTAACTATAACGTCCCTAAAACCTCTGTATTTTTCAGTGAATTTCTAAGGTTTTTTAAATGCTAATTTCTAACTATGCCTACATAGGTAGGACATGTGCAGAAAGAGGAAGACAGGCGCGGAAAGAAGCAAGAGAAGTGCAGACAGAGGCAAGAGAGGTGCAGAAAGAGCTAGAAAGGTAGAGAAAGAAGCAAGAGAAATGCAGAAAGAGGCAACAGAAGTCCAGAAAGAGGAAGAAAGGTGCAGAAAGAAGCAAGAGAAGTGCAGAAAGAACCAACAGAGGTGCAGAAAGAGGCCTACTTCGACGGTACCTTTCCACAGACTCATACAAAGTAGCCTAATCACTAATCCTTCTCCCAAGATCTCTTAAACCTCACTTTTCTCTTGAATGTTCACTATTCATCGACTGCTCAGAATGTTAGGCCTACCAAATATAAAACAGCAATCCTAACCATAATACTGTTGTAAGTCTCACCACATTTGTGTAGGTATGCATGCGTGTGTCTGTGCCTTTACCTAGTGACATGTTACATAAAAATAAACATACAAATACTTGAATACCTGTGTTTCAAACAGCATACTATGTAAATTTGTGTACAAAAAGGTAGAAGCAATAGAAGTGCAGAAAGAAGCAACAGAGGTGCAGAAAGAGACAAGAGAAGTACAGAAAGAGGCAACAGAGGTACAGAAACGGGCAGGAGAGCTGTAGAAAGAGGGGACAGGGGTGCAGAAAGCAGCAAGAGAGGTACAGAAATAGCGAAGAGGGGTGCAGAAAGAGGCAAGTGGAGTGCAGAAAGAAGCAAGTGAGGTGCAGAAAGAGGCAAGAGAAGTGCAGAAAGAGGCAACAGAGGTGCAGAAACAGGCAGGGGAGTATGAGAAGTTGGCCTGCTATATGCTGTCCACTAATGAAAGTGGGCACCTTGTACCAGTCCAAACAACCCTTATGGTGATTAGGTCAAAGATAACCTTTATTGAAAGCTATCCTAGTGGTAGCTATGGAGAGCAGCCTTCAGGCTAAGTCTTGAAGGAATGTTAAGCACCTTGTTTTACCAGAATGCATCCTTATAGTATTGGTTAAATGAAAGGGAAACCACACAGTAGTTATAAAAATATGTATTTATTATATATAACACTCTCTAGTATCCTCTACATGAGGATAGAACACAAATCAAATAATACAGTTGCAAAGAATCAAATGTAAGTAGCACAATACACAGTGGGCTCCCGGGGGAGACCAAACCATATACTAAATAAGTGGTATAAAAACCATGACTCGGGACTAGACTTAGTCTAGAAGGTGTAGAATCGCTGGGACCCCAAGGAACCACCCAAGGTGAGTGAGTAGGGACCCCACGGAGGATGGGTGCAGTGTGAGAACACGACTGCGTGCCCCGTACAATTCAATGGGAAAGTCGCGGTTGGAAAATCAGAGATTAAGGACCCTTTCCAGCAGATTACGGAGACAGCCCTTGGAACTTAAGGGTTTGGAGAGCCACCCCACCCGATGATACCTTTGTACCAGAGTTACCTATCCCAGAGGAGCTGGGTGCATAGGTGCAAAGTTGCATCGGAAACCCTCGTCGTGTTCTATGGATGTCGACAAAGAAATGCTGCTGCAGGAAGAAAGAAAAGTGTCCGGTGGAATCCAAATGTGGATTCTAGGTGAGAAGAACCTGAAAGCAGAGGGGACAGAGTCTGGGTCACTTTGGAGTGACCAGGGGCTCAGTAGACGAATGCCCACCGATGTTGGGTGCTTCAGGTGCGTTGACGGTGAGCTTGACTCTTCAGCTGCGAGGACCCAGAGATGCCTAGGATGACCAGGAGCCAGAGGCGAGCTGTCCCACAAAGGATGTCGAGTGCTGAGGGGTCGGTGTCCGGCGGGAGCACCAATCAAGCCTTGGCAGCGGCAACAACGTAGATGGTCAAATTCGGTGTCGATCTGGTGCAGCAAGGACCAGGAGACTCACCACAGCAAGGGGAGTCAGGGCAGGCCTGGAGCAACCAGGGGAGCCCAATTAAAGCAAAGTTGACCCTCAAGTGGACCCACAGGCCGAAGGCACAGGAGTCGCGAGGGGACCTCAGGTGGTTTCACAGGATACCAGCTAGCAGGGCACAGAGTGTGAGGATGCCAGAGTCCTTCTCAAGACAAATGCGCTGGGGTCAGGGCTACAAATGGCCCAATGCACAGAATTGTTGCATGACAACAAGCATGTGCAGCTGCAAATGGACACAGTGCTCAGGAGTAAGAGTATACGGTCCCCACGAGGGATATCTGCCAAAAACTCCAGAAGAGGGTAGCTCAATCTCGGAGACCTTAAGAAACCCACCTCCTGTGTTGCTGGACCCTTCAGAGTCTGCAGGAGCTCAGGGTCAGCAAACCGGTCAGATGCATTATGGTGCCTGCGTTTGCAGGGGAGTGACTCCTTCACTCCAAGGGAGATTCTTCTGTTGTCTTGGAGGTCCACAGGGTCATGCACAGAGCCTGATTGGATCATGGACAGTGGCAAGACTGGGGACGGCAAGGGAAGACGAAGTCGAGCCCAAGGGAGGTCCAGCGAAGTCCAGCATGTCCAGACGGTCGATGTGTAGTGGTATCTTCTTGCAGAATCTTGTCCACATAAAATCTAATGTCCTGCAGCCAGGTAACCCATTTTATACCCATGGGAAAGGGTTGGACAGATTCTTGGGACCCTCCTAGGGGAGGGACAGGACAGGGGGTGGCTACACCCATGTCCTTTGTCCAGTTGCGCGCCAGAGCAGGAGCGGATGGCTCCCAGAACTGGTTTGAACTGGACTATGCACAGGGACACCAAGTGTGCCCCTCGTGCAGACTTTCTGGCACTGAGACAGTGCACCCACCCAGCCCCAATACACTAAATCCTGTCTGGGAGGTGGTAACACCTCCCTGTGACAGGATGCCTATTGTGCTGCCTTTCCCTGCTCGAGCTTGGCTCAGCAGCAGGAGGGCAGACTCATGTCTGTAGCTGGCAGCATCCATTTTGTGCTGTAAGGCTCGAGAAAGTTGGTATCAGTAGACTTAGGTACCCCCAGAACCTCGGTTCTGAGGGGAGGAATCATACCTCCCACACCAGTTACTGGTGTGGAGGTATGATTCCAAGGTGTTTGACACCAAACACGACATACTTTGTTGCAGTCGTTTTCGAGATAGCATTTATCGCGAGGTTATAATGCACCTCTACGTCTGGTAGTATCACGTACAGCCCTGGAGAATGGTCTCTGAAGACTGCAGAGGGGCCCTGCTCATGCAGGAGCACACTCTCACACAAAACCCAGCACCCTGTCTTCAGGATTGTTAAGGCCTGCTATAGGGGTGACTTAAAAAGTTTTAAGTGTAGTGATATATATAGATATAGTGAACCTATATCTAAAGTAAGTGGCTGTGAGAAGTTGGCCTGGCATATGCTGTTCACTAATTAAAGTGGACACCTTGCACCAGAACAATTCGACTCTTATGGTAGATAGGTTTAAGACAACCTTTATAGAAAGCTATCCTAGTGGTAGCTGTGGAGAGCAGCCTTCAGGCTAAGTCTTGAAGGAATGTAAAGCAGCTTGTTTTACCACACAATCTCTTGAATCACCAAATGAAAAGACACCACACAGGTATATATATCAAATATATATGTATTTATTAATAAACACTCTCTACTAATCTCTTTATGAGATTAGAAGTCAGGAACATATGTACAAGTCACATGTTATCAAAATAAGTTTAGCACAATCGAATATCACAATCTTACTTTGCTAGACCTAGGTCTAGGGCATCTAGAATCGAGGGACCCCCAAGAACCACCCCAGGTAGTTGTAGGAGACCCACAGGGGACGGACGCGGTGACCTGGCACCGGTGCGAGTCCTGTGCGAGTCTATGCGCTCAGACGCGATTGAGATTTCAATGATAAAGGTCCCTTGCGTGTTCGAGGCGAACACACCGATCGGTCCTTGTACGAGTCGAAGGACGCGGTCACAGATAGAGTTGCAAGGGAGATGGACGCGCTGTGTCTAACACAGACGCGAACCTTGTGCGAGTCAGTGCAATGGAGATCTCAGTGTTACAGGCCCTTTGTGTGTTCGAGGCGAACACCGATTGGACTCAGTACGAGTCGAAGGATACAGTTTTAGATAGTGTTACAAAGGAGATGGACGCGGTGTGTATAACACAGACGCGAACCCTGTACGAGTCAGCGCAATTGTCGCACTTAGAAAGTTAGAGTTTTAGGACACTTCTAGGGAAGCTACAAGCAAGTCACTTACAGGGTAAGTAGTTCTAGGGCCCACACCCACAGGAGCACCGTAGTGCTGAAGTTACCTCACCCAGGGGAGCCGGGTGCATAGGTGTTCTTTGGTGTCGGGTCGCGGCGTCGTTTTCAATGGGAGCCAGTGAAGCCTTGCTGCTTGCGGCGACAGGAGAAGTGTCCGGAGGAATCCAAGCCTGGATTCGGAAGATGGAAGAACTGAAAGCAGAGGGGACAGTGTTCAAAGTCATTTGGCAGTGACTCGGGGCAAGGAAGATGGATGCCCACCGTCATCGCAAGATTCAGGTCGTTTGCAGTTGCCTTGACTCTTCAGCCACGAGGTTCAGGAGGCATCGACGACAACCAGGAGCTGGATTCGGCGTGTCCCACAATGTCTGCAGCTTACTGCGGTGTCAACGACTCAATCGTAGCCAACAAGCCTTGGTAACAGCAAGTCTTGGGGAAAGTGTGAAGAGGCAATGGCGCAGACCAGCAAGGTCTGTGGGACTCACTCAGCAAGGGTAAATCAGGGCAGGCCTGGAGCAATCAGGGGAGCCCTTTGGTTTCTTTAGAAAGTCTTCTGGGGACCCACAAGCCGGCTGGCAAGGGATCGTGAAGACACCTTGGGAGTATTCGCTCACAGGGGCCCACGGTCACTCGGGACGTGGTAGGCCTCTGATCTTCGGAAGGATTCCTGCTGGAGGCTAGGACCATACGTGGTCCAAAACACAAGTTCGTGGAACGTTGTGAAGGGGTTACACTCGACAATAGTGCACGGTACCCAGGGGTTGTGGTTCCTCGTTACTCTTGGGGTCCACTGGCCTCAGCTTCGCTGCGGACTCACGATGGCCTTTCAGAAGTCAGGAAATCAACTTCTTGGGCTGCAGGGACTTCGGACTCCGGCGGGAGCGGCATAGTTTGCGACCGTTGTTTGTAGTTTTTGGTGCCTGCCAAGCAGGGGAGTCACTCCTTGATTCCAAGGGAGATTCTTCAGTCTTCGAAAGGTAGTGGAACGTCGAAGGTCCGGGATTCTTCTTGTAGAGCGTCGTCCATGGAAATCTAGGGTGCTATGCACAGGTTCCCCCTCTTATACTAAAAGAAAAGGGAGGGACTAGCTCTATGACCCTACCTATGGGAGGGTCAGGGAGTGGGTGGCTACACCCACTTCCCTTTGTCCAGTTTCGCGCCAGAGCAGGGGCAGGTAGCCCCTGAGCCGGTTTGAACTGGCATATGCACAGAGGAGCCTTCTGCTCCCCCAGTGCAGGACTTCAAAGCACTCTAAGAGTGCACCCACCCAGCCCCAATACACTAAACCCTGTCTGGAAGGTGGTCACACCCCTTGGGACAGGATATCTATTGTTGGGCTTCCTCCACTGCGAGTGTTGGTCATCAGCAGGAGGGCAGCCCAGTGTCTGTGACTGGTGGCATCCATTTTGTGATGCCAGGGCTCTGCAGGATTCTACCGCGTTTCCACAGTAGGTACATGTCTATCCCTCTAGAAGGGTGGAATGCTACCCCCGCCGCCAGGACTGGTGGGGGGTAGTATTCCAAGATGTTTGACACCAAACACGACATGTTTCGATGCAGCCATTCCACAGTTAGCATTTTACCGCGAGGATATAATGCACTTAAAAGTATATGGTTTAACCGCATCCACAAACAGCACCAGAGAATGGACTCAGAGAGCTGCAGAGGGGCCCTGCTCAGGCAGAGGCACCCCCTTACATAGAAGCCAAGCACCCTGCCCTCAGGATTGATAGGGCCTGCCTTAGGGGTGACTGATAGGTTTATATGTGTGTGTAGGAGAGATATAGGGGACCTATATCTCAGTGAGGGGTGCTAGCACTTCCTCACCCAGGCTGCAGTAGCAGGCCTGTGGTGTCAGATTTAGTCTGCTTCCCAGGGGTGGCATAATACATGCTGCAGCCCCTGGTAGGCCTGTGGAGTACCTATGCCCTTGGTACCTAAGGTACCATATACTAGGGACTCATAAGGTACCACAGTATCCAATCACTAGTGCACCTAGAGTGCACTCCAAATCGTTTAGAGAGAACAGAGAGGCTGGGGCCCTGATTAGCAGGGTCCCAGCCAGACTATAGCCAGGAACCAGTGTAAACATCAGAAAAAAAGTGGGGGCAACATAAGAGGCAGATCCTACTCTCCTACAGTGGCGCAATCACCAACTTACACAGGCTGCTGTAGCAGACCTTGAGTTCCATTTTGCATGGCCTCTCATGGGTGGCATAATACATGCTTCAACCCATGGGAGGCCTCTGGGGTACTTATGCCCTAGGTACATGGGTACCATATACTAGGGACTTATAAGGGTACCCCAGTATCCAATCTGGAGTGTACCAAAGTACATATGTTGCAATTTTAAGGGAGAAAGCAGATAGGCTGGGAGGCTAGGCTGGGATCCTGAATAGCAGGATTCCAGCCAGACTAGTCAAAACAGTGGGTGCAAAAAGTGGGGGTAACCATAAGAAGCAGATCCTACTTTCCTACAGGGAGGTACAGAAATAGGGAAGAGGGGAGCAGAAAGAGGCAAGAGAAGTGCAGAAAGAAGCAACAGACGTGCAGAAAGAGACAAGAGAAGTGCAGAAAGAGGCAACAGAGGTACAGAAACAGGCAGGAGAGCTGCAGAAAGAGGGAACAGGGGTGCAGAAAGCAGCAAGAGAGGTACAGAAATAGGGAGAGGGGTGTAGAAAGAGGCAAGGGTGGTGCAGAAAGAAGCAAGAGTAGTGCAGAAAGAGGCAAGACAAGTGCAGAAACAGGTAAGAGAAGTACAGAAAGAGGCAAGAGAAGTGCTGAAAAAAGCAACAGAGGTGCAGAAGGAGGCAAGAGAACTGCAGAAAGAGGCAAGAGAGGTGCAGTAAGAAACAAGAGAGGTACGGAAAAAATGAAGAGAAGTGCAGAAAGAGGCAAGTGAGGTGCAGAAAGAGGCAAGTGAGGTGCACAAAGAGGCAAGAGAAGTGCAGAAAGAGGCAAGTGAGGTGCAGAAAGAGGCAAGAGGTGTGCAGAAAGAGGCAAGAGAAGGGCAGAAAGAAGCAACAGAGGTGCATAAAGAGGCAAGAGAACTGCAGAAAGAGGCAAGAGAGGTGCAGAAAGAAGCAACAGAGGTGCAGAAGGAGGCAAGAGAACTGCAGAAAGAGGCAAGAGAGGTGCAGTAAGAGGAAAGGGGTGCAGAAAGAGGCAAGAGGGGTAAAGAATGAAGCAAGAGAGGAGCAGAAAAAAGTAAGAGAAGTGCAGAAAGAACCAACGGAGGTGCAGAAAGAGGCAAGAGGGGTACAGAAAGAGACAAGAGATGTGCAGAAAGAAGCAACAGAGGTGCAGAAAGAGGAAAGAGAACTGCAGAAAGAGGCAAGAGGTACAGAAAGAGGGAAGAGGGGTGCAGAAAGATGCAAGAAGGGTGCATGAAGAAGCAAGTGAGGTGCAGAAAGAGGCAACAGTGGTGCAGAAAGAGGCAAGACAGGTGCAGAAACAGGCAAGAGAGGAGCAGAAAGAGAAAATAGGGGTGCAGAAAGAAACCAGAGAGATGCAGAAAAAAGCAAGAGAAGTGTAGAAAGAACCAACGGAGGTGCAGAAATATGCAAGAGGGGTGCAGAAAGAGGCAAGAGAGGTACAGAAAGAGAGAAGAAGGGTGCAGAAAGAGGCAGTAGGGGTGCAGGAAGAAGCAAGTGAGGTGCAGAAAGAGGCAACAGTGGTGCAGAAAGAGGCAAGACAGGTGCATAAAGAGGCAAGAGAAGTGCATAAAGAGGCAAGAGAAGTGTGAGAAGTTGGCCTGGCATATGCTGTCCACTAATTATAGTGGGCAACTTGCACCAGTCCAAACAACCCCTTATTGGAGATAGGTTAAAGACAACCTTTATTGAAAGCTATCCTAGTGGTAGCTATGGAGAGCAGCCTTCAGGCTAAGTCTTGAAGGAATGCAAAGCAGCTTGTTTTACCAGTCTATAATCTCTTGAGTGACCAAATGAAAGAGGACCACAACAGGTATATATTCAAAATATATGTATTTATTACTAAACACACCCCTCTAGTCTCTTTATGAGGCTAGAGTTCGAAGTACATACGTTACGAGTTAGTTATCTACAGTAATAGCACAAATACACGTTTGAGCCCCAGGGGCGTACCAAACCATATACCAATAAAGTGGTATAAGAACCACGACTGAGCTAGACACAAGGCCTAGAGCCTGTAGAAGTGCTTGGACCACAAGGAACCACCCAAGGCAGTGACACAGGGGACCCACGGGGGACGCGTGCAGTGTATGAACACAACCGCGAACCACCGTTAACTTCTATGGGGAAAGTCACGATTAGAATTTAAAAGAAAAGGGACACTTAGAGGAGGACTTGGAGCAAACCCTTTGAGAACTAGGCTGTTCTAGTGTCAATACCCACGGGAGCACCGGAGTACTCGAGTTACCTCACCCAGGGGAGCCGGGTGCATAGGTGTCTTTCGGGGTCGGGTTTCGTCGTCGCTTTCAATGGCGATCTGCTGCAAAGTGCTGCTGGCGGCCAAGTCGAAAGTGTCCGGGTGGATTCAAAGGTGGATCGAAGACCTGAAGAACCTGAAAGCAGAGGGGACAGAGTCTGGGTCACTAGCCAGTGACCAGGAAGGCGATGAGCAGATGCCCACCGATGTCGAGTGCTTCAGGTAGGTTGACGGTCGTCTTGACTCTTCAGCCACGAGGTCCAGGAGGCGTCGACGACAACCAGGAGCTGGATTCGAGCTGTCCCACAATGTCTGTCGATTGCAGGGGTGTCGGCGACCGGATTGGACCCAACAAGCCTTGGCAACGGAAAGTCTCATGGAAATCGAAGAAGGACGATGTTGCAGACCAGCAAGGTCTGGGGGACTCACCCAGCAAGGATAAGTCAGGGCACACCTGGAGCAACCAGGGAGCCCAAGCAGAAAAAGATTGGCCTTCGGGAGGGCCTACTAGCCAATGGACTAGCGACCGCAAAGGAGCCTCAAGACGGTGCACGTGGAGCTGGCTCACAGGACACTCGTCGAGTGGAGGCCAGTGATCTTCGGTGCAGTTGGTGCTGGAGGCTGGGGCTACTAGGAGCCCAAAGCACGACTTTGTGAGAGACCCAGAAGAGGATGCACTTGCAAATGCGTTTGGTGTCCAGGGGTCACGGTTCCACATTACCCATGACAGCTACGGGCCTCAGCTTTGCTGGGGACTCAGGGCAGCCTCGGGGAAGTCTGGAAATCCACCTCTGGTGATGCAAAGACTTCGGCGTCCGACGGGAGCTTCAGCGATGCAGACCAGACAATTGCTTCTTTGGTGCCTGCCAAGCAGGGGAGTCACTCCTTGACCCCAAGGGAGATTCTTCAGTCCTCTAATCTTAAAGTAGAGCGTCGAAGGTCCAGGATTCTGTATCAGAGTTTCGTCCAGGTAAATCTAAAGTCCTAAGGACTGGGTTCCCTTACTTATACTAAGGTAGGGGGTTGGACATACTCTGTGGCCCCACCTATGGGAGGGCCAGGGCAGAGGGGTGGTTACACCCCTTTCCCTTTGTCCAGTTTCGCGCCAGAGCAGGGGCTGGAAGCCCCTGAGCCGGTTTGAACTGGGGTATGCACAGGGACACCAAATGTGCCCCCAGTGCAGGACTTCAAAGCACCAGAGAGTGCTCCCGCCCAGCCCCAATACACACTATCCTGTCTGGGGAGGTGGTCACACCTCCCTGGGACAGGAAACCTATTGTCCAGGCCTCCCCTGCCGGAGTTTCGGTCAGCAGCAGGAGGCCAGACTCGTGTCTGGGGCAGCGGCATCCATTTTGTGATGCCAGGGCTCTGGAAAGTCAGTACCGGGTATACCGGTGTGTACATGTCTTTCCCTCTAGAAGGGTGGAATGCTACCCCCGCCGCCAGAACTGGCGGGGGGTAGTATTCCAAGATGTTTGACACCAAACACGACATGTTTCCGTGCAGCCATCCCAAAGTTAGCATTTAACGCGAGGTTATAATGCGCTTAAGAGTATATGGTCAGGCTGCACTACAAACAGCATCAGAGAAGGGTCTCCGAACGCTGCAGAGGGGCCCTGCTCATGCAGGGGCACCCTCTCACATAGGAACCACGCACTCTGCCTTCAGGATTGATAAGGCCTGCCATAGGAGTGACTTATAGGTTTATATGTGTGTATGTATATAGTGATATAGGTAGCCTATATCACAGTAAGGGGTGCATGCACCACCTTACCCAGGCTGCAGTAGCAGACCTGTGGTGTCAGTTTGGATGGCCTTCCAGGGGTGGCACAATACATGCTGCAGCCCCTGGTAGGCCTCTGAGGTACCTATGCCCTGGGTACATAGTATACCATATACTAGGGACTTATAAGGGCACTCCAGATTCCAATCAGAGATGTGCCTAAGGCACATGGAAACCATTTTAGAGAGGAAGCAGCTAGGCTGGGGTTCTGATTAGCAGGGCCCCAGCCAGACTAAGGTCGAAAAACAGTGAAGCATCAGCAAAAAGTGGGGGTACCCATGTGAAGCAGATCCTACTCTCCTACACAACCCCCCCAAACGTAGGGACATTAAACTAACCTTGCCCAGTTAAGTCTTCATGTTCTAAGTGGAAGTACCTAGAGAGTCCATCTGCATTGGCATGGTTACTCCCAGGTCTATGTTCCACTGTGAAGTCCATCCCCTGTAGGGAAATGGACCACCTAAGCAGTTTGGGGTTTTCACCCTTCATTTGTTTTAGCCATAAGAGGGGCTTATGGTCTGTTTGAACAAGGAAGTGAGTACCAAACAAGTATGGCCTCAGCTTCTTCAGAGCCCAGACCACAGCAAAGGCCTCCCTCTCAATGGCTGACCAACGTTTCTCTCTAGGGGTCAGCCTTCTGCTAATGAAAGCTACTGGCTGATCCTGACCTTCATCATTCAATTGTGACAGTACAGCCCCTACCCCCAATTCAGATGCATCAGTTTGAACAATGAACTTCTTGGAGTAATCAGGACTCTGTAGAATGGGAGCAGTGCACATGGCCTGCTTCAGGTCATCAAATGCCTTTTGACAGCTAACTGTCCACTGAACCTTTTTGGGCATTTTCTTGGAAGTTAAGTCATTCAGGGGTGTCACTATTGATCCATACCCCTTGACAAATCTCCTATAGTACCCAGTCAGGCCTAAGAAGGCTCTCACCTGAGTCTGGGTAGTTGGAGCAGTCCAGTCCATGATGGTCTGGATCTTGAACAAGGTGGCCCAGGTACACAACCTGACTCTGCCCTATCTGGCACTTCGTGGCCTTGATAGTCAGGCCTGCTTTCTGCAGGGCCTGTAAAACATTTCTGAGGTGGACCAGGTGATCCTCCCAGGTGGAGCTAAAGACAGCAATATCATCTAGATATGCTGCACTATAGGCTTCCAGACCTGTAAGGACTGTATTCACCAACCTCTGAAAAGTGGCAGGTGCATTCTTCAGACCAAAGGGCATCACCACAAATTGATAATGCCCACTAGGGGTTGAGAATGCTGTCTTTGGCTTTGCATCATCAGCTAGTCTGATCTGCCAGTAGCCAGCTGTCAGGTCAAATGTGCTTAGATACTTGGCTGAGGCCAAAGTGTCTATTAGCTCATCTGCCCTTGGTATTGGATGGGCATCAGTCCTAGTGACTGCATTGAGACCCCTGTAGTCCACACAAAACCTCATCTCTCTTTTCCCACCATTGGTGTGAGGTTTTGGCACAAGGACCACTGGACTAGCCCAAGGGCTATCTGAGGGTTCAATAACTCCCAAATCCAACATCTTCTGGACTTCTGTCCTGATACAGTCCCTGACATGGTCAGGTTGCCTATAAATCTTATTTTTAATAGGCAGACTGTCCCCAGTGTCCACTTCATGAGTGCACCAGGTAGTCTGACTGGGTGTCAGTGAGAATATGTGTCTGAACTGATTGAGCACCTGTCTGCAATCAGTCTGCTGCTGGGTAGTGAGGCTGCCTGCCAAGGCTACACCATCCACTGACCCATCACCAGGGTTCTGTGAGAGCAGGTCAGGGAGTGGGTCACTCTCTTCCTCCTGTCCCTCATCAGTAGCCATGAGCAAGCCCATGTCTGCCCTGTCCACATATGGTTTTAACCTGTTGACATGGAGAACCCTGTGGGGACTCCTGGGTGTTCCTAGGTCTACTAAGTAGGTAACCTCACCCTTCTGTTCAACAATGGTGTGGGGTCCACTCCATTTGTCTTGGAGAGCTGCTGGGGCCACTGGCTCCAACACCCACACCTTCTGTCCTGGCTGATAAACAGTCAGTACAGCCTTTTGGTCATGCCAGGCCTTTTGAAGTTCCTGGCTAGCCTCAAGGTTTTTAGTTGCCTTTTTCATATACTCAGCCATCCGGGAGCGGAGACCAAGTACGTAGTCCACTATGTCTTGCTTTGGGGGCTTGAGAGGTAACTCCCATCCTTCCTTCACCAAGCACAGTGGACCCCTGACAGGGTGACCAAACAAAAGTTCAAAAGGGCTGTAGCCAACCCCCTTTTGAGGCACCTCCCTGTACGCAAATAAAAGGCAGGGCAAGAGTATGTCCCATCTTCGCCTAAGCTTTTCTGGGAGCCCTTTAATCATGCCCTTCAAGGTTTTGTTGAATCTCTCAACTAAACCATTGCATTGTGGGTGATAGGGTGTGGTGAACTTGTAAGTCACTCCACACTCCTTCCACATTGCTTTTAAGTATCCAGACATAAAGTTTGCACCCCTGTCTGATACAACCTCCTTAGGGAAGCCCACTCTTGAGAAAATTCCCAGGAGGGCCCTTGCCACCACAGGCGCTGTAGTGGTCCTAAGGGGAATAGCCTCTGGGTACCTGGTGGCATGATCCACTACCACCAGGATAAACCTGTGCCCAGATGCTGTTTGGGGATCCATGGGACCAACAATGTCAATCCCCACCCTTTCAAAGGGAACCCCCACCACAGGTAGTGGTATCAGGGGGCCTTTGTAGTGCCACCTGCCTTGCCACTGGCCTGGCAGGTTACACAGGAGCGACAAAACTCCTTGGTGTCTTCAGACATGTGGGGCCAGTGAAAGTGAGGGACAATTCTGTCCCAAGTCTTGTTCTGGCCCAGGTGACCTGCTAAGGGAATATCATGGGCTAGGGTCAATAGGAAGCCCCTGAACTTCAGAGGTATAACCAACCTCCTGGTAGCACCAGGCTTGGGGTCTCTACACTCTGAGTACAAGAGTCCATCATCCCAATACACAGTATGGGGACCACTAGCTTTCCCAGCAGCCTCAGCAGCAGCTTGCTGTCTGAGGGGTTCAAGAGAGGGGCAGCTCTGCTGCTCCTGGCTCAGATCTGCCCTGGAAGGTCCCCCTGTCCCCAAGAACTCAACCTGGTCAGGTTCAAGCTCCTCTGGGACAGTTCCTTCCTCAGGACTGAGATCATCCCCCTCAAGGGACTGATCTTCCTTCTGAGCCAAGGGGGAAGGCACTGCCTTTACCCTACTACTCCTCTTCTTGGAAGGCACTTGGTCCATTATTCCAGAATCCAAGGCCTGTTCAGTGCTAGACATTTTGGCTTGTGACCTGGTCACAGCAAACACATCTGCAGGGATCCCCAGCATTTCTGCATGGGTCCTGAGCTCCACTTCTGCCCAAGCTGAAGTTTCTAAGTCATTGCCAAGCAAGCATTCAACGGGTAGGTCTGCACTTACCACAACCTTCTTAAGGCCAGTTACCCCTCCCCAGGAGAAGTTAACAACTGCCAGAGTATGGTCTGTTCTGACGTTGCTAGCATTGGTCACTTGGTACATTTCACCAAGTATAATCTGCCCAGGATTCACAAGGTCTTGTGTCACCATGGTGACACTTGCCCCTGTGTCCCTAAATGCCAAAGCCTCTCTTCCATTGATTAAAGGCTGTTGTCTGTACTTGCCCAGATTACTGGGACTCACAGAGGAGGTCATATCCATGCCTCCATCACAGACTAGGACAGCCTGAGTGAGTTCTCTGACTAGGTCAGAGCTCATCTCTTTACCCAGGGTCAACCCTACTAAACCCTTGGCTTGTGTAGTCCCACCACCAACTGTAGCTGCACTAGGGGGAGCAGGTGCCTTAGGGGCATTGGTGGGGGCTGGAGTCGAGTCTTTGGACTTGGTGCAATCACTGGTCCAGTGGGTCTTTTGCTTACAGACCTTGCACCATGGTTTTCTTTGGCCTTTCCCTTTGGTAGACTGTGAATCCCCACCTGAAGAAGATTTTTGGGGGCCTTGTGAAGACTTTTGATCTTTACCTTTCTCCCCACCCTTATCAGAGGTTTTCGAATCTTGCTTCTTAGGGTCACCACCTTGGTTCTGTACCTTCTGCTTCACCCTGGTTCTGACCCATTTGTCTGCCTTCTTTCCCAATTCTTGGGGAGAGGTCAGATCAGAGTCTACCAGGTGCTGATGCAACAGCTGATTTTGACAGTTATTAAGAATCTGCTCCCTCATTATCAGATTGTACAATCCTGTGAAGTCACATACCTTACTGCCCAATAACCAACCTTCCAGAGCCTTGGCAGAACAATCAACAAAGTCCACCCAGTCTTGAGTCTGTGCTTTTTGGGTATCCCTGAACTTTAACCTGTATTGTTCAGTGGTTAGGCCAAACCCATCAATTAGAGCACTCTTCAAGACTTTGTAATTATCAGCATCCTCCTCTCTAACAGTGAGGAGCTTGTCTCTACCTTTGTCTGCAAAGGAGAGCCACAAGATTGCTGCCCACTGCTCCTGAGGGACCCTCTGTACTTTACAGGCCCTCTCTAGAGCAGTTATCCATTTGTGGATATCATCCCCACTCTGGTAGGGAGGGACAATCTTGCTCAGGTTTCTATGGTCATAAGACCTTTCCCTATCTTTGGGGAAACTGCTGCCACCATGGGACTCTAGTCCCAACTTTTGTCTCTCTCTATAGAGATCTAGGGACTCCCTGTCTATAGCCAATTGCTGTTTCCTGAGTTCAAGCTGAGCTTGCTCATATTGAATCAGTCTCTTTCTCCTCTCATGAGAGGATTCCCTCCTATGAGAGGAGACAGAGGTCCCTATTGAGGTGTCAGAGTGGTTAGACTCCTGAGAAGGAGACCTAGACCTTCTGGGCACACTCAGAACTCTTCCTGGGGGGACAAAGGGGAGGTCAGTCTGATCCTCTCCTCCTCCTCCTCCACAGGAGGAATTGGGTTTTCCAGGACAAGGTCATTTTCACCTTCCTGGCCAGTTTCAGAGGGGGGGCCTGGGTTTCTTCACCCCTGGCCCCTTCCTCATCTTCTGCCCCACCCTCTTTGCCTACCCCTTCAGACCCTAGGGGCCTGCTGAGATCATCAGCTAGTAACACCTCCCTGAGGTGTTGGGTGCTGGCACTTTTGCCTGTCTTCAACTTCCTAGTAGTGCATAAGGCTCTCAATTCCAAGAATGGGAGTTTATCATACTTGGAGGGAAGAAGCCCACTGGCTTCTGGCAAGGACTCACTGGGTCCTGGCTTTGAAGACATCACTAGTGAGGTGTGGTGTATGCACTACCTACTCTAGTGTGGCCTACTAAACTCTCTTGAGTTGTAGAAAGGGTGTGCTGTCCCTTAACACACAACTCTAAGTTCAGTAGAACTTACTGTATTACTAAGCTTGATTTATATGTACCTTAGGTACCCTTAGTGGTTTTCAGTTGATCAATTCAATTGAGATTATCTGGTAAAACAATAGCAAGCTGGAATCCCACACGCTGCACACCAATGTGAGAAGTTGGCCTGGCATATGCTGTCCACTAATTATAGTGGGCACCTTGCACCAGTCCAAACAACCCCTTATTGGAGATAGGTTAAAGACAACCTTTATTGAAAGCTATCCTAGTGGTAGCTATGGAGAGCAGCCTTCAGGCTAAGTCTTGAAGGAATGTAAAGCAGCTTGTTTTACCAGTCTATAATCTCTTGAGTGACCAAATGAAAGAGGACCACACCAGGTATATATTCAAAATATATGTATTTATTACTAAACACACCCCTCTAGTCTCTTTATGAGGCTAGAGTTCGAAGTACATACGTTACGAGTTAGTTATCTACAGTAATAGCACAAATACACGTTTGAGCCCCAGGGGCGTACTCAAACCATATACCAATAAAGTGGTATAAGAACCACGACTGAGCTAGACACAAGGCCTAGAGCCTGTAGAAGTGCTTGGACCACAAGGAACCACCCAAGGCAGTGACACAGGGGACCCACGGGGGACGCGTGCAGTGTATGAACACAACCGCGAACCACCGTTAACTTCTATGGGGAAAGTCGCGATTAGAATTTAAAAGAAAAGGGACACTTAGAGGAGGACTTGGAGCAAACCCTTTGAGAACTAGGCTGTTCTAGTGTCAATACCCACGGGAGCACCGGAGTACTCGAGTTACCTCACCCAGGGGAGCCGGGTGCATAGGTGTCTTTCGGGGTCGGGTTTCGTCGTCGCTTTCAATGGCGATCTGCTGCAAAGTGCTGCTGGCGGCCAAGTCGAAAGTGTTCGGGTGGATCCAAAGGTGGATCGAAGATCTGAAGAACCTGAAAGCAGAGGGGACAGAGTCTGGGTCACTAGCCAGTGACCAGGAAGGCGATGAGCAGATGCCCACCGATGTTGAGTGCTTCAGGTAGGTTGACAGTCGTCTTGACTCTTCAGCCACGAGGTCCAGGAGGCGTCGACGACAACCAGGAGCTGGATTCGAGCTGTCCCACAACGTCTGTCGATTGCAGGGGTGTCGGCGACCGGATTGGACCCAACAAGCCTTGGCAACGGCAAGTCTCGTGGAAATCGAAGAAGGACGATGTTGCAGACCAGCAAGGTCTGGGGGACTCACCCAGCGAGGATAAGTCAGGGCACACCTGGAGCAACCAGGGAGCCCAAGCAGAAAAAGATTGGCCTTCGGGAGGGCCTACTAGCCAACGGACTAGCGACCGCGAAGGAGCCTCGAGACGGTGCACGTGGAGCTGGCTCACAGGACACTCGTGGAGTGGAGGCCAGTGATCTTCAGTGCAGTTGGTGCTGGAGGATAGGGCTACTCGGAGCCCAAAGCATGACTTCGTGGGAGACCCAGAAGAGGATGCACTTGCAAATGCGTTCGGTGTCCAGGGGTCACGGTTCCACGTTACCCACGACAGCTACGGGCCTCAGCTTTGCTGGAGACTCAGGGCAGCCTCGGGGAAGTCTGGAAATCCACCTCTGGTGATGCAAAGACTTCGGCGTCCGACGGGAGCTTCAGCGATGCAGACCAGACAATTGCTTCTTTGGTGCCTGCCAAGCAGGGGAGTCACTCCTTGACCCCAAGGGAGATTCTTCAGTCCTCTAATCTTAAAGTAGAGCGTCGAAGGTCCAGGATTCTGTATCAGAGTTTCGTCCAGGTAAATCTAAAGTCCTAAGGACTGGGTTCCCTTACTTATACTAAGGTAGGGGGTTGGACATACTCTGTGGCCCCACCTATGGGAGGGCCAGGGCAGAGGGGTGGTTACACCCCTTTCCCTTTGTCCAGTTTCACACCAGAGCAGGGGCTGGAAGCCCCTGAGCCGGTTTGAACTGGGGTATGCACAGGGACACCAAATGTGCCCCCAGTGCAGGACTTCAAAGCACCAGAGAGTGCTCCCGCCCAGCCCCAATACACACTATCCTGTCTGGGGAGGTGGTCACACCTCCCTGGGACAGGAAACCTATTGTCCAGGCCTCCCCTGCCGGAGTTTCGGTCAGCAGCAGGAGGCCAGACTCGTGTCTGTGGCAGCGGCATCCATTTTGTGATGCCAGGGCTCTGGAAAGTCAGTACCGGGCATACCGGTGTGTACATGTCTTTCCCTCTAGAAGGGTGGAATGCTACCCCCGCCGCCAGAACTGGCGGGGGGTAGTATTCCAAGATGTTTGACACCAAACACGACATGTTTCCGTGCAGCCATCCCAAAGTTAGCATTTAACGCGAGGTTATAATGCGCTTAAGAGTATATGGTCAGGCTGCACTACAAACAGCATCAGAGAAGGGTCTCCGAACGCTGCAGAGGGGCCCTGCTCATGCAGGGGCACCCTCTCACATAGGAACCACGCACTCTGCCTTCAGGATTGATAAGGCCTGCCATAGGAGTGACTTATAGGTTTATATGTGTGTATGTATATAGTGATATAGGTAGCCTATATCACAGTAAGCGGTGCATGCACCACCTTACCCAGGCTGCAGTAGCAGACCTGTGGTGTCAGTTTGGATGGCCTTCCAGGGGTGGCACAATACATGCTGCAGCCCCTGGTAGGCCTCTGAGGTACCTATGCCCTGGGTACATAGTATACCATATACTAGGGACTTATAAGGGCACTCCAGATTCCAATCAGAGATGTGCCTAAGGCACATGGAAACCATTTTAGAGAGGAAGCAGCTAGGCTGGGGTTCTGATTAGCAGGGCCCCAGCCAGACTAAGGTCGAAAAACAGTGAAGCATCAGCAAAAAGTGGGGGTACCCATGTGAAGCAGATCCTACTCTCCTACAAGAAGTGCTGAAAGAAGCAAGACAAGTGATGAAACAGAAAAGAGAGTTGCAGAAGGAAACAACAGAGGTGCATAAAGAGGCAAGTGAGGTGCAGAAAGAGGCAAGAGGGGTGCAGAAAGAGACAAGAGAAGTGCAGAAAGAAGCAACAGAGGTGCAGAAAGAGGCAAGAGAACAGCAGAAAGAGGCAAGAGCGTTGCAGAAACAGGCAAAAGGGGTGCAGAAAGAGAGAACAGGGGTGCAGACAGAGGCAAGAGAGGTGCAGAAAGAGGGAAGAGGGGTGCAGAAAGAGGCAAGAGGGGTGCAGAAATTTGCAAGAGAGGTGCAGAAAGAAGCAAGAGCAGTGCAGAAAGAACCAACAGACATGCAGAAAGAGGCAAGAGGGATGCAAAAAAGCAACAGAAAGAAGCAAAAGAGGTGCAGAAAGAGGCAAGAGACCTACAGAAAGAGGAATGTGAGGTGCAGAAAGAGGCAAGAGAGGTGTACAAAGAGGGAAGAAGGGTGCAGAAAGAGGGATGCAGAAAGAGGCAAGAGAAGTGCAGAAAGAAGCAACAGAGGTACAGAAAGAGGCAAGAGAAGTGCAGAAAGAGGCAACAGAGGTGCAGAAAGAGGGAAGAGGGGTACAGAAAGAGGCAACAGAAGTACAGAAAGAAGCAACAGAGGTACAGAAAGAGGCAAGAGGGGTGCAAAAAGAGGCAACAGACACACAGAAAGGTAAAAGAGGTGCAGAAAGAGGCAAGAGAACTGCAGAAAGAGGAAATAAAGGTGCAGAAAGAAGCAAGAGAAGTGCAGAAAGAAGCAACAGAGGTGCGGAAAGAGGGAAGAGGGGTACAGAAAGAGGCAAGAGAAGTGCAGAAAAAGGCAACAGAGGTGCGGAAACAGGCAGGAGAGGTGCAGAAAGAGGGACCAGGGGTGCAGAAAGAGGCAAGAGAGGTACAGAAAGAAGCAAGAGAGGTGCAGAAAGAGGGAAGAGGGGTGCAGAAAGAGGCAAGAGAAGTGCAGAAAGAACCAACAGAGGTAGAAAAAGGCAAGCAGGGTGCAAAAAGAAGCAACAGAAGTACAGAAAGAAGCAAAAGAGGTGCAGAAAGAGGCAAGAAAACTGCAGGAAGAGGAAAGAGGTGCAGAAAGAAGCAACATAAGTGCAGAAAGAAGCAACAGAGGTGCAGAAAGAGGGAAGAGGAGTGCAGTAAGAGTCAAGAGAAGTGCAGAAAGAGGCAAGAGATGCGGAAAAAAGCAAGAGATGTGCAGAAAGAAGCAACATTGGTGCAGAAAGAGGCAAGAGAACTACAGAAAGAGGCAGGAGAGTTGCAGAAACAGGCAAAAGAGGTGCAGAAAGAGAGAACAGGGGTGCAAACAGAGGCAAGAGAGGTGCAGAAAGAGGGAAGAGGGGTGCAGAAAGAGGCAAGAGGGGTGCAGAAATTTGGAAGAGAGGTGCAGAAAGAACCAAGAGCAGTGCATAAAGAACCAACAGAGGTGCAGAAAGAAGAAAGAGGGGTGCAGAAAGAGGCAACAGAAGTGTGGAAAGAAGCAAAAGAGGCGCAGAAAGAGGCAAGAGAACTGCAGAAAGAGGCAAGAGAACTGCAGAAAGAGGTAAGAGAGGTGCAGAAAGAGGCAAGAGGGGTACAGAAAGAGTCAAGAGAAGTGCAGAAAGAGGCAAGAGAGATGCGGAAAAAAGCAAGAGAAGTGCAGAAAAAACCAACAGAAGTACAGAAAGTAGCAAGAGGGGTGCAGAAAAAAGCAAGAGAAGAGGAGAAAGAAGCAACATTGGTACAGAAAGAGGCAAGAGGGGTGCAGAAAGAAGCGAGAGAGGTGCAGAAAAAAGCAAGAGAAGTGCAGAAAGAAGCAACAGAGGTGCAGAAAGATGGAAGAGGGGTGAAGAAAGAAGCAACAGAGGTGTTGAAAGAGGCAAGAGAAGTACAGAAAGAGGCAACAAAGGTGCAGAAACAGGCAGGAGATGTGCAGAAAGGGAACAGGGGTGCAGAAAGAGGCAAGAGAGGTATAGAAAGAGGGAAGACAGGTGCAGAAACAGGCATGAGAAGTGCAGAAAGAAGCAACAGAGGTGTAGAAAGAGGCAAGAGAGGTGTAGAAAGAGGCAAGAGAGGTGCAGAAAGAGTCAAGAGAGGTGCAGAGAGAGGCAAGTGAGGTACAGAAACATTCAAGATGGGTGCAGAGAGAGGCAAGAGAAGTGCAGAAAGAAGCAACAAAGGTACAGAAGGAGGCAAGAGAACTTCAGAAAGAAGCCTGAGAGGTAAAGAAACAGGCACGAGAGGTACAGAAAGAGGAAAGTGTTGTGCAGAAAGAGGCAAGAGGGGTGCAGAAAGAGGCAAGAGAAGTGCAGAAAGAAGCAACAAAGGTGCAGACAGAAAGAGGAAAGAGAACTGCAGAAAGAGGCAAGAGAGTTGCAGAAACAGGCAAAAGAGGTGCAGAAAGAGAGAACAGGGGTGCAAACAGAGGCAAGAGAGGTGCAGAAAGAGGGAAGAGGGGTGCCGAAAGAGATAAGAGGGGTGCAGAAATTTGCAAGAGAGGCGCAGAAAGAACCAAGAGCAGTGCAGAAAGAACCAACAGAGGTGCAGAAAGAGGCAAGAGGGGTGCAGAAAGAGGCACAGAAGAGCAGAAAGAAGCAAACGAGGTGCAGAAAGAGGCAAGAGAACTGCAGAAAGAGGAAAGAGAGGTGCTGAAAGAGGAAAGAGAGGTGCAGAAAGAGGCAAGGGAGGTGCACAAAGAGGGAAGAAGGGTGCAGAAAGAGGCAAGAGGGGTGCAGAAAGAAGCAAGAGGGGTGCAGAAAGAAGCAAGAGAGGTGCAGAAAGAAGCACGAGAAGTGGAGAAAGAAGCAACAGAGGTGCAGAAAGAGGCAATAGAAGTACAGAAAGAGCCAACAAAGGTGCAGAAAGAGGCAGGAGAAGTGCAGAAAGAAGCAAGAGAACTGCAGAAAGAGGAAAGAGAGGTGCAGAAAGAGGCAAGAGAGGTACAGAAAGAGGCAACAGTAGTGCAGAAAGAAGCAAGACAGGTGCAGAAACAGTCAAGAGAAGTGCAGAAAGGGGCAAGAGAAGTGATGAAAGGGGCAAGAGAAGTGATGAAAGAGACAAGAGAGTTGCAGAAAGAAACAAGGGAGGTGCAGAAAGAGGCAAGAGAGGTGCAGAAAGAAGCAACAAGGGTGCAGAAGGAGGCAAGAGAACTTCAGAAAGAGGCAAGAGAGTTGCGGAAACAGGCAAGACAGGTGCAGAAAGAGGAAAGAGGGGTGCAGAAAGAGGCAAGAGGGGTGCAGAAATAAGCAAGAGACATGCAGAAAAGAGCAAGGGAAGTGCAGAAAGAACTAAAGGAGGTGCAGAAAGAGGCAAGAGAAGTGCAGAAAGAGGCAAGAGAAGTGCAGAAAGAAGCAACAGAGTTGCAGAAAGAGGCAAGAGAACTGTAGAAAGAGGCAAGAGTTGCAGAAACAGGCAAAAGAGGTTCAGAAAGAGAGAACATGAATGCAGACAGATTCAAGAGAGTTGCAGAAAGATGGAAAAGGGCTGCAGAAAGAGGCAAGAGGGGTGCAGAAATGTGCAATAGAGATGCAGAAAGAAGCAAGAGCAGTGCAGAAAGACCAACAGACGTGCAAAAAGAGGCAAGAGGGGTCCAGACAGAGGCAACAGAACTGCAGAAAGAAGCAAAAGAGGTGCAGAAAGAAGCAAGAGAACTGCAGAAAGAGGAAAGAGAGGTGCAGAAAGAGGACAGAGCGGTGCACAAAGAGGGAAGAATGGTGCAGAAAGAGGCAAGAGGGGTGCAGAAAGAAGCAAGAGAGGAGCAGAAAGAAGCAAGAGAAGTGCTGAAAGAAGCAACAGATGTGCAGAAAGAGGGAAGAGGGGTGCATAAAGAGGCGAGAGAAGTGCAGAAAGACGCAACAGAGGTGCAGAAAGAGGCAAGAGAAGTGCGGAAAGAGGCAACAGAGGTGCAGAAAGAGGTAAGTGAGGTGCAGAAACAGGCAAGAGGGGTGCAGAAACAAGCAAGAGACATGCTGAAAAAAGCAAGGGAAGTGCAGAAAGAACCAACGGAGGTGCAGAAAGACGAAAGAGAAGTGCAGAAAGAAGCAACAGAGGTGCAGAAAGAGGCAAGAGAACTGCAGAAAGAGGCAAGAGATGCAGAAACAGGCAAAAGAGGTGCAGAAGGAGAGAACATGAATGCAGACAGAGGCAAGAGAGGTGCAGAAAGAGGGAAGAGGGTGCAGAAAGAGGGGTGCAGAAATTTGCAAGAGATGTGCAGAAAGAAGCAAGAGCAGTGCAGAAAGAACCAACAGAGGTGCAAAAAGAGGCAAGGGGGTGGAGAAAGAGGCAACGGAACTACAGAAAGAAGCAAAAGAGGTGCTGAAAGAGGCAAGAGAACTGCAGAAAGAGGAAAGAGAGGTACAGTAAGACGTAAGAGAGGCACACAAAGAGGGAAGAAAGGTGCAGAAAGAGGCAAGAGGGGTGCAGAAAGAAGCAAGAGAGGTGCAGAAAGAGGCAAGAGAACTGCAGAAAGAGGCAAGAGTTGCAGAAACAGGCAAAAGAGGTTCAGAAAGAAGCAAGAGAAGTGCTAAAAGAAGAAACACAGGTGCAGAAAGAGGGAAGAGGGGTGAAGAAAGAGGCAGAGGGGTGCGGAAAGAAACAAGCAAGGTGCAGAAAGAGGCAACAGTGGTGCAGAAAGAGGCAAGACAGGTGCAGAAACAGGAAATAGAAGTGCAGAAAGAGGCAAGAGAAGTGCTGAAAGAAGCAACAGAAGTGTAGAAAGAAGTAAGAGAAGTGATGAAAGAGACAAGATTTGCAGAAAGAAACGAGAGGTGCAGAAAGAGGCAAGTGAGGTGCAGAAACAGGCAAGAGGGGTGCAGAATGAGGCAAGAGAAGTGCAGAAAGAAGCAACAGAGGTGCAGAAGGAGGCAAGAGAAGTACAGAAAGAAGCAACAGAGGTGCAAAATTAGGCAAGAGAACTGCAGAAAGATGCAGGAGTTGCAGAAACAGGCAAAAGAGGTGCAGAAAAAGAGAACATGAATGCAGAGGCAAGAGAGAAGCAGAAAGAGGGAAGAGGGGTGCAGAAAGATGCATGTGAGGTGCAGACACAGGCAAGAAGGGTGCAGAAAGAAGCAAGAGGCATGCTGAAAAAAGCAAGGGAAGTGCAGAAAGAACCAACAGAGGTGCAGAAAGAGGAAAGAGAAGTGCAGAATGAGGAAAGAGAGGTGCAGAAAGAGGCAGGAGAGGTGCACAAAGAGGGAAGAAGGGTGCAGAAAGAGGCAAGAGGGGTGCAGAAAGAAGCAAGAGAGGAGCAGAAAGAAGCAAGAGAAGTGCTGAAGGAAGCAACAGAGGTGCAGAAAGAGGGAAGAGGGGTGCAGAAAGAGGCAAGAGAAGTGCAGAAAGACACAACAGAGGTGAAAAAAGAGGCAAGAGAAGTGCAGAAAGAGGCAAAAGAGGTGCAGAAACAGGCAAAAGAAGTGCAGATAGAGGTAAGAGAAGTGCTGAAAGAAGCAACAGATGTGTAGAAAGAAGCAAGAGAAGTGATGAAAGAGACAAGAGAGTTGCAGAAAGAAACAAGAGAGGTGCAGAAAAAGCAAGAGAAGTACAGAAAGAGGCAAGTGAGGTGCAGAAAGAGGCAAGAGAAGTGCAGAAAGAGGCAAGAGAGGTGCAGAAAGAGGCAAGTGAGGTGACGAAACAGGCAAGAGGGGTGCAGAAAGAAGCCAGAGACATGCTGAAAAAAGCAAGGGAAGTGCAGAAAGAACCAACGGAGGTGCAGAAAGAGGAAAGAGAAGTGCAGAAAGAAGCAACAGAGGTGCAGAAAGAGGCAAGAGATGCAGAAACAGGCAAAAGAGGTGCAGAAAGAGAGAACATGAATGCAGACAGAGGCAGGAGAGGTGCAGAAAGAGGGAAGAGTGGTGCAGAAAGAGGCAAGAGGGGTGCAGAGAGTTTCAAGAGCAGTGCAGAAAGAACCAACATAGGTTCAAAAAGAGGCAATAGGGGTGGAGAAAGAGGCAACAGGACTATAGAAAGAAGCAAAAGAGGTGCAGAAATAGGCAAGAGAGGTACAGAAAGAGGTAGGTGAGGCACACAAAGAGGGAAGAAGGGTGCAGAAAGAGCTAAGAGGGGTGCAGAAAGAAGCAAGAGGAGTGCTAAAAGAAGAAACAGGTGCAGAACGAGGGAAGAGGGGTGAAGAAAGAGGCAAGAGGGGTGCAGAAAGAAGCAAGTGAGGTGCAGAAAGAGGCAACAGTGGTGCAGAAAGAGGCAAGACAGGTGCAGAAACAGGAAATAGAAGTGCAGAAAGAGGCAAGAGAAGTGCTGAAAGAAGCAACAGAAGTGTAGAAAGAAGCAAGAGAAGTGATGAAAGAGACAAGAGATTTGCAGAAAGAAACAAGAGAGAAGCAGAAAGAGGCAAGTGAGGTGCAGAAACAGGCAAGAGGGGTACAGAAAGAGGCAAGAGAAGTGCAGGAAGAAGCAACAGAGGTGCAGAAGGAGGCAAGAGAAGTGCAGAAAGAAGCAACAGATGTGCTAAATTAGGCAAGAGAACTGCAGAAAGAGGCAGGAGTTGTAGAAACAGGCAAAAGAGGTGCAGAAAAAGAGAACATGAATGCAGACAGGCAAGAGAGGTGCAGAAAGAGGTAAGAGGGGTGCAGAAAGAGGCAAGTGGGATGCAGAAAAAGGCAAGAGGGGTGCAGAAAGAAGCAAGAGACATGCTGAAAAAAGCAAGGGAAGTGCAGAAAGAACCAACAGAGGTGCAGAAAGAAGAAAGAAGTGCAGAAAGAAGACAGAGAGGTGCAGAAAGAAGACAGAGAGGTGCAGAAAGAGGCAGGAGAGGTGCACAAAGAGGGAAGAAGGGTGCAGAAAGAGGCAAGAAGGGTGCAGAAAGAAGCAAGAGAGGTGCAGAAAGAAGCAAGAGAAGTGCTGAAAGAAGCAACCGAGGTGCAGAAAGAGGGAAGAGGGGTGCAGAAAGAGGCAAGAGAAGTGCAGAAAGAAGCAACAGAGGTGCAGAAACAGGCAGGAGCGGTGCAGAAAGAGGGAACAGGGGTGCAGAAAGAGGCAAGAGAGTTACAGATAGAGGGAAGAGGGGTGCAGAAATAGGCAAGCGGGGTACAGAAAGAAGCAAGTGAGGTGCAGAAAAAAGCAAGAGAAGTAAAGAAAGAGGCAAGAGAAGTGCTGAAAGAAGCAACAGAGGTGTAGATAGAAGCAAGAGAAGTGGTGGAAGAGACAAGAGAGTTGCAGAAAGAAACAAGAGAGGTGCAGAAAAAAGCAAGAGAAGTGCAGAAAGAGGCAGGAGAAGTGCAGAAAAAAGCAAGAGAAGTGCAGAAAGAGGCAAGAGAATTGCAGAAAGAGGCAAGAGAGGAGCAGAAAGAGGCAAGAAAGGAGCAGAAAGAGGCAAGAGAGGAGGAGAAAGAGGCAAGAGATGTGCAGATAGAGGGAAGAGGGGTGCAGAAAGAAGCAAGTGAGGTGCAAAAAGAGGCAACAGTGGTGCAGAAAGAGGCAGGACATTTGCAGAAACAGGCAAGAGAAGTGCAGAAAGAGGCAAGAGAAGTGCTGAAAGAAGCAACAGAGGTGTAGATAGAAGCAAGAGAAGTGGTGGAAGAGACAAGAGAGTTGCAGAAAGAAACAAGAGAGGTACAGAAAAAAGCAAGAGAAGTGCAGAAAGAGGCAGGAGAAGTGCAGAAAAAAGCAAGAGAGGTGCAGAAAGAGGCAAGTGATCTGCAGAAAGAGGGAAGAGGGGTACAGAAAGAGGCAAGAGAAGTGCAGAAAGAAGCAAAAGAAATGCAGAAAGATGCAAGAGAAGTACATAAAGAGGCAAGAGAAGTGCAGAAAGAGGCAACAGAAGTGCAGAAAGAGGCAACAGAGGTACAGAAACAGGCAACAGAGGTGCAGAAAGAGGGAAGGGGTACAGAAAGGGGGAAGAGGGGTGCAGAAAGAAGCAAGAGAGGTACTGAAAGAAGCAAGAGAGGTAGAGAAAGAAGCAAGAGAAGTACAGAAAGAAGCAGCAGATGTGCAGAAAGAGGCAAAAGGGGTACAGAAAGAAGCCAGAGAGGTGCAGAAAGAACCAAGGGAAGTGCAGAAAGAAGCAAGTGAGGTACATAAAGAGGCAAGAGAAGTGAAGAAAGAGGCAAGAGAAGTGAAGAAAGAGGCAAGAGAGGTGCAGAAAGAGGCAAGATAGGTGCAGAAAGAGAGAAGAGGGTGCAGAAAGAGATAAGAGAAGTACAGAAAGAAGCAACAGAGGTGCATAAAGAGGCAGGAGAGTTGCAGAAGAAAGAAGCAAGAGACGTGCAGAAAGAAGCAAGAGAGGTGCAGAAAGAAAGGAGGTGTAGAAAGCGGACGATATGTGCAGAAAGAAGCAAGAGAAATGCAGAAAGAGGCAAGAGGGGCACAGAAAGAAGCAAGAGTGGTTTGCGCACCATTACTACCAATTTAACACCCACATTTAGCAGTAAGTAACAGGTAACCATTCCAGGTTTACAAAGGGCCTTCCACCACACTGTAACACTTGTCGCTGCATTTTTGGTAACGTTTGAGCTGTTTGGCTGGAAACAAGTTTTTTTTTGTTTAAATCTGCAGATTATGCAGCAGATGATTGATTATGTGGCAAATGCAGCCAAACAGTCGCATAATTCCAGTGGCCCTGCTCGTACCTCTGACTAGGTCCAGAAGTGCTCCTCTGTGGTTGCTTCTTTTTTTGTGCCTCATTGAGTTTATAGTTTAGCTTCTATGGAAACGAGGAAGACTAAACCTGAGGTTACCACTCCACAACACAGACTACCACACCACATAATTACTCTCCATAACACATAATTCCACTTCACATAATTCCTATACACTAAATACCACACACTTTCTATCCACATAACTTCACTGCACAACATACCACATAATTGCACTACACACAACGTGCATCCACCCCACTCCAAAAAACATTAGTAAAAAAAATATACATTTACAACACCAATAGCCTAACTTGCAAATGCGAGACCTATTGCATTGCAAATGCTTCTTTAACTAGTAGTCACATTTGCAGAGTGGTGGAGAAAGGGGGCTGGGCCTCCAACCAGTGCTCAGGAATTCCACTGCGTAGGACTTACATGAGGTACCAGGAGGGCTTCTTGGCCCCCAAAGTCCCTCAGGAGTAAATTGGACTTCATCCCCCAACCAGTAGTGTGCCAGGAGGCGCGTTTGCATAGCGGTGGAGAAAGAGGGGAATGGTCTTCGAAGACCTCTTAGCAATTCCACTGTGTGGGACTTACTAGGGGTAACAGGAGGGTAGTTGGCCCCCAAGAACATCCTTGGGGGCCAACTACCCCTCCTATTACCTCCAGTAAGTCCCACACAGCAGGATTACTAAGTTCTCATAGCAGGCCACACCCCTTTGCCCACCACTCTGCCAACGCTCTCCCTGGTACACTTTTGGATGGGGATTGAAGTCTCCTTCGCTGCTGGGAGTCCTTAGGGGCCAACTAGCCTACCTGTTACCTCCAGTAAGCCCCACACAGTGGGATTGCTGAGAGGTGGACACAGGCCACGACCACGTTCTCCACCACTCTGCAAACACACCTACTGGCACGCTCTTGGTTAGGGGATGAAGTTCCATTGCCTCCTGAGGGGCCCTGGGGGGCCAACTAGCCCTCCTGTTACCTCTAGTAAGCCCCACACAGGTGGATTGCTGAGAGTGGTCAGAGGCCATGCCCCCAGAATAAGACTTGGAACTGGTTGGTTAATCATTTCCATTGGCCTCACATGTCTGCCAAAGTGAGTTTTGCAGCTTCTGTGAAACCTGTCAAGCTCGTGGCAAGACATGGGGCAATACAAAGGCTCCCTAGATACCACTGCCAGTACTCCCTTTGAGAGGATGGGGTGGACATTGCGGGTACTCTAGAACCACCATTAGCCTCTGGGAACAAGTATATCTTGGTGGTAGTGGATCATGCCTCAAGATACCCTGAAGCAATACCCCTCAGAGCAGTCACTGCACCTTCGGTGACTAGGGCCCTACTTGGTGTGTTCACCAGAGTGGGTTTCCCAAAGAAGATGGTTTCAGATAGGGGCACGAATTTCATGTCCAGCTATCTTAATGCAAAGTGGAAAGAATGTGGCGTTACCTACATGTTCACACACACTAGCCCCAGTGTTAAACTAGGGGAGGGAACTAGAGGCACAGGGCCTAGGGACGAGCCAGCCTCCTATATAGCATTAAAACACAAATAGGGCTGTCCCTAGTTGGGCTTCCTACAGGTTCCTACAGAATCTCTAGAGATGCAAATCCACTAGGGGCATCTCACAAAAAGTGAAGGACTGGCCTCACACACCACCTGGTGTCATGCTTCATCATAGGCCGTCCTCGCCCTCTAAAAACTTCGTTTGATAGAGGGCGGGCATACACCTGAAGACAGGGATGCACTTCTAAAACTAAGTGGTGGCCCGTAAGTGAGTGAAAGTGTAATTTAAAAACCATTAAACTTGTCCCCAAGGAGTTTAATTAAGGGGCAAATCTATGGTATTAAAACAAGTGAGCGGTAATCTGGGAATTCATTATCCCTTTACCGAGAAAAGCGGTCAACATGTTTCTGCTCTGCATCCCATATGGGTACGTAGCATTCGTCAGGACCGAGATGAGTAATGGGCTCTACCTTTCTACACAATGTGTATGAAAGGGTTACCACTCTAAGAAACGGGGGTGAAGATAACTACTCCCCATGTAGTGCAAAGTTTAAAATGTGAGAGTATCTGTAGGAAAATAGGAAACAAGGGAAACAAACAAACCGGACGTGTAAGTAAGATAAAAGCACACTATGCTGTACGTATAACACCACACATTATGCTGCGCGTGGTAGGATCTAAGTGAAACACGTGTCAATCATACGTGTTCACACTTATTGAACAACCACTTAGATCAATGGTTTGTCTGATAAACTCAGGAAGAGATGGGATATTCTCCTCCGATGCCTACTGTTTGCATGTAGTGAAGGGGAAACAGCCTTTACAATAAGGTTTTTCCCACGTTGTACCTTTACCATGCATTTATTACTGTGTATGTTTTTAAAATGCATATGCTTTTACAAAGTATGCCTTTACCACACATTTTAGCTAAGTTCAGGGGTGTGGGGGGTCCCACACAAAAAAACATTGTTTATATATATAAGCACCGCGTGGTGAAGGCATACGTTGTAAAAGCATATGCAATCTAAAAAAATGCAGAGTAAAAAATGCGTGGTAAAGGCATGCAGAGTATTTCCCAGCGTTGTTCCATCATACAACCACAGTGAGGTCCCCTAGAAAGGGGTTAGCCTTAGCCTCTTTGAACTGTTGTTAGGGCACCCTGTGAGAAGGTCATTGTGCCTGGAGTCTTGAAAAAAGACTTTCAAAGAAGCCAAGGACAATGTACTGGACTATGTGCTAGGCCTGAGATCTTGCATGGCAGAGAACATGTACAAGGCAAGCAGAAAACTGGAGGCCAGCCAGGAGCTCATGAAGCACTGGTATGACCAAAAGGCTATCATGCCTGAGTACACTCCAGTACAATTGGTGTGGGTGTTGGAGGTCCTAGGGCCCTCCAGGACATTTTGTTATTATTTTTATTTATTTGAGTTTTATATAGCGATGGCTAGACCTGGAGGTATCAGAGCACTTTACATAAGGAAACAGTGTGTTACAAGTTACAGAAATTTCACATTGATTACAGAATGATTACAAATAAAATGCAGGAGTTATTGGCTAAGATGAGTATCAAGAGTCCACCGGAAGGAGACAGCAGCTGAGAAAAAGATGAGACATATGTCCGAAGTCTGGCTGGGTAGGTGACGGCCAAAAGCGGTGTGCCAGAGCCAATCTCCCCTATAGCTGTCGGTGCAGCTCCACCAGGAATCGGCCATGCGGTTTGGGCTCCGCCGGATTAGAGTGAGGATCAGGAGGTGACCGAAAGTCTAGAGTCCAGATACGTGTGAGTGGAGATGGCGAGGATGGCAAGAAAGGAGAGGGTGTGTAGCTTGGCAGCCATCTTGTAGTCAGGCAGTAGAGTCTGTTGAATTCCATGATTCTGCAGCAGGACTATTTAGCCACAAGACTTCCCCCTTAACTAGATGGGATCAGTGGCAGCCATTTTAGGGTCAGGCGCAGAGTGATACTCATGCCCCTTGTGGAGACAAGCCAGTTCCCAGGATTAGGGTTTTTGGGCAATCCGGAGACTCCCTGGTGGACAAGGAAGAAGGTCATCAGTTGGAGGGGGTCGATACTGTCTCTCCTGTATCAACAGCACCATGGGTGCCATGTTGGAGTCAGGCGCGGCCGGGGAACATTTAATCTCCCATGATGGAGATAGCCCATTACTAACAGGAGTAAGCCCAGTCCACCTCCAGAGTTCGCCATGAGCCGTCCAGGTATCTCGTGGTACCCCCACTGGTTGTCAAGGAAGTGGGTCATCAGTTGGGGTGGGCCGACATTGTCCCTCCCGGAGCTACAGTAATATGGGCACCATGTTGGAGTAAGGCGCGGCCGGGGATCATTATTTCTCCCGCGATGGAGATAGTCCTTTCCTTATAGGTGCAAGCCGAGTCCACCTCCAGAGTTCACTATGGGCCGTCCAGGTATCTCGAGGAACCCCACTCACTGCCGTTTTACCGCTCATCCGTTTCCCAAGATGGCGGGTGAGGTCCTCCCGGGATCCCGGAAACCCCCAGTCGGTGTCAGCTGCCAGTATCAGGAGCCCAAGGTGTAAGTTCAGTCTAGGCTCCTGTGTTGAAGGGAGCATTGAGGAATGGCGGTCAGCAACGACGCGGTACAGCTCTTTTGGCACCGGGTGCGGTCTCACAGCTCCCCGGTAGCCATCATGGTGTATAAGATGGTAAGGAAGTCGCAGCTCGTATCTCAGTGAGGCAAGGTCTGAGAGGTAGAAATTAGGCTTCTGGGAATCCGCTAGTATTACGGTAGAGGCAACGTTGGTTTCGGGTGGGATTACAGAGCGATGGGACGCCGATCGGGAAGGTGGAGAGAGGGTACGCCATGGAGCCTCAGCTCCACGCAGCCATGTTGGGCTTACTGTGCTGTAGACATGGACCCTATCCAATTCTGGAGAGAAAGGGGGAGGTTACCTACCTGGTAGACCTGAACACCCCGTGGAACCCTCACCAGGTCCTACATGTAAATAGGTTGAAACTCCACCAGGACAGGGCAGACATGCCCATGTTGATGGTCGCAGATGAGGGAGGAGAGGAGGAGACTGAGCCAGTGCCAGACCTCTTCTTCAACAATGTGCAAAATGGGTCAGTGGAGGAAGTGGTAGTCTCCTCCAAATTGACAGATCAACAGCACAGAGATTGCAAGCAGGTGCTGGAGCAGTTTGCTTGTCTGTTCTCTCTGACCCCAGGTATCACCAGCTGGTGTATACGCAACATTGACACTGGTGACAGCCTGTGAGAAGTTGGCCTGGCATATGCTGTCCACTAATTATAGTGGGCACCTTGCACCAGTCCAAATCGACTCTTATGGTAGGTAGGTTAAAGACAACCTTATTGAAAGCTATCCTAGTGGTAGCTGTGGAGAGCAGCCTTCAGGCTAAGTCTTGAAGGAATGTAAAGCAGCTTGTTTTACCAGTCTATAATCTCTTGAGTGACCAAATGAAAGAGCACCACACCAGGTATATATTCAAAATATATGTATTTATTACTAAACACACCCCTCTAGTCTCTTTATGAGGCTAGAGTTCGAAGTACATAGGTTATAAGATCTTAAATCACAGTAATAGCACAAATACACGTTTGGGCCCTAGGGGCGTACCAAACCATATACCAATAAAGTGGTATGCGAACCACGACTGAACTAGACACTAGGCCTAGAGCCTCTAGAAGTGCTTGGACCACAAGGAACCACCCAAGGTAGTGACACAGGGGACCCACGGGAGACGCGTGCAGTGTAAATACACAACCGCGATACGCCGTTAACTTCTATGGAGAAAGTCGGGATCGGGAAAATAGAGGAAAGGGACACTTAGAAGAGGACTAGGACAAAACCCTTTGAGACCTAGGACTTTGAAGAGTCTCTACCCACGGGAGCACCGGAGTACTCGTGTTACCTCACCCAGGGAAGCCGGGTGCATAGGTGCCTTTCGGGGTCGGGTTTCGTCGTCGGTTCTTATGGCGATCTGCTGCAAAGTGCTGCTGGCGACCAGGAGAAAAGTGTCCGGGTGGATCCAAGAGTGGATCGGAGTTCTGAAGAACCTGAAAGCAGAGGGGACAGAGTCTGGGTCACTAGCCAGTGACCAGGGAGGCGATGGACAGATGCCCACCGATGTCGAGTGCTTCAGGTGCGTTGACGGTCGTCTCGTTTCTGCAGCCACGAGGTCCAGGAGGCGTTGTCGGCGACCAGGAGCAGGATTCGGGCTGGTACACGATGTCTGTCGAGTGCTGCGGTGTCGGCGACCAGATTGGACCCAACAAGCCTTGGCAACGGCAAGTCTCGATGTAGCTGAAGATCGTCGATGGTGCAGACCAGCAAGGTCTGGGGAACTCACCCAGCAAGGGTAAGTGAGGGCAGGCCTGGAGCAACCAGACTGCCAAGTAAAGAAAAGATTGGCCTTCGGTAAGGGCTACTAGCCAACGGGCTAGCGACCGCGAAGGAGCCTCGTGACGCCGCACGTGGAGCTGGCTTACAGGACACTCGTGGAGTGGGGGCCAGTGATCTTCGGTGCAGGTGGTGCTGGAGGCTAGGGCTACTCGGAGCCCAAAGCACGACTTCTTGGGAGACCCAGAAGATGGTGCACTTGCAAGTGTGCTCGGTGTCCAGGGGTCACGGTCTCACGTTACCCACGATAGCCACGGGCCTCAGCTTTGCTGGGGACTCAGGGTAGCCTCGGGGAAGTCTGAGAATCCACCTCTGGTGATGCGATGACTTCGGCGTCCGACGGGAGCTTCAGTGATGCGAACCGGACAGATGCTTCTTTGGTGCCTGCCAAGCAGGGGAGTCACTCCTTGACCCCAAGGGAGATTCTTCAGTCCTCTAATCTTGTCGTAGAGCGTCGAAGGTCCAGGATTCCGTGTCAGAGTTTCGTCCAGGTATAATCTAAAGTCCTAAGGACTGGGTTCCTACCTTTATTCCAAAAATAGGGGATGGACTACTCTGTGGCCCCACCTATGGGTGGGTCAGGGCAGAGGGGTGGCTACACCCCTTTCCCTTTGTCCAGTTCGCGCCAAAGCAGGGGCTGCAAGCCCCTGATCCGGTTTGAACTGGGGTATGCACAGGGACACCAAATGTGCCCCCAGTGCAGGACTTCAAAGCACCCGAAAGTGCTCCCGCCCAGCCCCAATACACTTTGTCCTGTCTGGGGAGGTGGTCACACCTCCCTGGGACAGGAAACCTATTGTCCAGGCCTCCCCTGCCGGAGTTTCGTCCAGCAGCAGGAGGCCAGACTCGTGTCTGTGGCAGTAGCATCCATTTTGTGATGCCAGGCTCTGGAAAGAAGTTACCGGACTCGTCAGAGTTAACATGCCTTTCCCTCTAGAAGGGTGGAATGCTACCCCCGCCGCCAGAATTGGCGGGGGGTAGTATTCCAAGATGTTTGACACCAAACACGACATGTTTTGGTGCAGCCATTCCATAGTTAGCATTTTACCGCGAGGATATAATGCGTTTAAGAGTATATGGTCAGGCTGCACTACAAACAGCATCAGAGATGGTCTCCGAACGCTGCAGAGGGGCCCTGCTCATGCAGGGGCACCCTCTCACATAGAAACCATGCACTCTGCCTTTAGGATTGATAAGGCCTGCCTTAGGAGTGACTTATAGGTTTATATGTGTGTATGCATTTAGTGATATAGGTAACCTATACCACAGCAAGGGGTGCATGCACCACCTTACCCAGGCTGCAGTAGCAGACCTGTGGTGTCAGTTTGGATGGCCTACCAGGGGTGGCATAATATATGCTGCAGCCCCTGGCAGGCCTCTGAGGTACCTATGCCCTTGGTACATAGTATACCATATACTAGGGACTTACAAGGGCACTCCAGATCCCAATCAGAGATGTGCCTAAGGCACATGGAGACCCTTTTAAAGAGGAAACAGCTAGGCTGGGGTTCTGAATAGCAGGGCCCCAGCCAGACTAATGTCGAAAACCAGTGAAGTATCAGCAAAAAGTGGGGGTACCCCTGTGAAGCAGATCCTACTCTCCTACACAACCCCCCCAAACGTAGGGACATTAAACTAACCTTGCCCAGTTAAGTCTTCATGTTCTAAGTGGAAATACCTAGAGAGTCCATCTGCATTCGCATGGTTACTCCCAGGCCTATGTTCCACTGTAAAGTCCATCCCCTGTAGGGAAATGGACCACCTAAGCAGTTTGGGGTTTTCACCCTTCATTTGTTTTAGCCATAAGAGG
This sequence comes from Calotriton arnoldi, assembly GCA_963921515.1. Classification (NCBI taxonomy): domain Eukaryota; kingdom Metazoa; phylum Chordata; class Amphibia; order Caudata; family Salamandridae; genus Calotriton; species Calotriton arnoldi. The sequence continues at coordinate 131,800 of CAWUFW010001363.1, read as the reverse complement.
GGCTTATGGTCTGTCTGAACCAGGAAGTGTGTACCAAACAAGTATGGCCTCAGCTTCTTCAGAGCCCAGACCACAGCAAAGGCCTCCCTCTCTATGGCTGACCAACGTTTCTCTCTAGGGGTCAGCCTTCTGCTAATAAAAGCTACTGGCTGATCCTGACCTTCTTCATTCAATTGTGACAGTACAGCCCCTACCCCCAATTCAGATGCATCAGTTTGAACAATGAACTTCTTGGAGTAATCAGGACTCTGCAGAATTGGAGCAGTGCACATGGCCTGCTTGAGGTCATCAAATGCCTTTTGACAGCTAACTGTCCACTGAACCTTTTTGGGCATTTTCTTAGAAGTTAAGTCATTCAAGGGTGTCACTATTGATCCATACCCCTTGACAAATCTCCTATAGTACCCAGTCAGGCCTAAGAAGGCTCTCACCTGAGTCTGGGTAGTGGGAGCAGTCCAGTCCATGATGGTCTGGATCTTGCTCTGCAAAGGTTGAACCTGGCCTCCACCCACAAGGTGGCCCAGGTACACAACCTGACTCTGCCCTATCTGGCACTTAGTGGCCTTGATAGTCAGGCCTGCCTTTTGCAGGGCCTGTAAAACATTCCTGAGGTGGACCAGGTGATCCTCCCAGGTGGAGCTAAAGACAGCAATATCATCTAGATAAGCTGCACTATAGGCCTCCAGTCCTGTGAGAACTGTGTTCACCAACCTCTGGAAAGTGGCAGGTGCATTTTTCAGACCAAAGGGCATCACCACAAATTGATAATGCCCACTAGGGGTTGAAAATGCTGTTTTGGGCTTTGCAGCATCAGCTAGTCTGATCTGCCAGTAGCCAGCTGTTAGGTCAAATGTGCTGAGATATTTGGCAGAGGCCAAAGTATCTATGAGCTCATCCGCCCTGGGTATTGGATGGGCATCAGTCCTAGTGACTGCATTGAGGCCCCTGTAGTCTACACAAAACCTCATCTCTCTTTTCCCACCACTGGTGTGAGGTTTAGGTACTAGGACTACTGGACTAGCCCAAGGGCTATCTGAGGGCTCAATCACTCCCAATTCCAACATCTTCTGGACTTCAGTCCTGATACAGTCCCTGACATGGTCAGGTTGCCTATAAATCTTGTTTTTAATAGGCAGACTGTCCCCAGTGTCCACTTCATGAGTGCACCAGGTGGTCTGACTGGGTGTCAGAGAAAACATATGTCTAAACTGATTGAGGACTTGCCTGCAATCAGTTTGTTGCTGGGTAGTGAGGCTGCCTGCCAAGGCTACACCATCAACTGACCCATCGTCAGGGTTCTGTGAGAGCAGGTCAGGGAGTGGGTCACTCTCTTCCTCCTGCCCTTCATCAGTAGCCATGAGCAAGCCCATGTCTGCCCTGTCCACATATGGCTTAAGTCTGTTGACATGGAGAACCCTGTGGGGACTCCTGGGTGTTCCCAGGTCTACTAAGTAAGTGACCTCACCCTTCTGCTCAACAATAGTGTGGGGTCCACTCCATTTGTCTTGGAGAGCTGCTGGGGCCACTGGCTCCAACACCCACACCTTCTGTCCTGGCTGGTAAACAGTTAGGACAGCCTTTGGTCATGCCAGGCCTTTTGAAGTTCCTGGCTAGCCTCAAGGTTTTTGGTTGCCTTTTTCATGTACTCAGCCATCCTGGAGCGGAGACCAAGTACATAGTCCACTATATCTTGCTTTGGGGGCTTGAGAGGTAACTCCCATCCTTCCTTCACCAAGCACAGTGGACCCCTCACAGGGTGGCCAAACAGAAGTTCAAAAGGGCTGTAACCAACCCCCTTCTGAGGCACCTCCCTATATGCGAATAAAAGGCAGGGCAAGAGTATGTCCCATCTACGCCTAAGCTTTTCTGGGAGCCCTTTAATCATGCCCTTCAAGGTTTTGTTGAATCTCTCAACTAAACCATTGCATTGTGGGTGATAGGGTGTGGTGAACTTATAAGTAACTCCACACTCCTTCCACATTGCCTTTAAGTACCCAGACATGAAGTTTGCACCCCTGTCTGATACCACCTCCTTAGGAAAGCCCACTCTTGAGAAAATTCCCAGGAGGGCCCTTGCCACCACAGGTGCTGTAGTGGTCCTAAGGGGTATAGCCTCTGGATACCTGGTGGCATGATCCACTACCACCAGTATAAATCTGTGCCCAGATGCTGTTTGGGGATCCATGGGACCAACAATGTCAATCCCTACCCTCTCAAAGGGCACCCCCACCACAGGTAGTGGTATCAGGGGGGCCTTTGTAGTGCCACCTGCTTTGCCACTGGCTTGGCAGGTTACACAGGAGCGACAAAACTCCTTACTGTCTTCAGACATGTGGGGCCAGTGAAAGTGAGGGACAATTCTGTCCCAAGTCTTGTTCTGGCCCAGGTGTCCTGCTAAGGGAATATCATGGGCTAGGGTCAATAGGAAGCCCCTGAACTTCAAAGGTATTACCAACCTCCTGGTAGCACCAGGCTTGGGGTCTCTACTCTCTGAGTACAGGAGTCCATCATCCCAATACACTGTATGGGGACCACTAGCTTTCCCAGCAGCCTCAGCAGCAGCTTGCTGTCTGAGGGGTTCAAGGGAGGGGCAGCTCTGCTGCTCCTGGCTCAGATCTGCCCTAGAAGGTCCCCCTGTCCCCAAGAACTCAACCTGGTCAGGCTCAAGTTCCTCTGGGACAGTTCCTTCTTCAGGGCTGAGATCATCCCCCTCAAGGGACTGATCTTCCTCCTGAGCCAAGGGGGAAGGCACTGCCTTAACCCTACTACTCCTCCTCTTGGAAGGCACTTGGTCCATTCTTCCAGAATCCAAGGCCTGTTCAGTTTTAGACAGTTTAGCTTGTGACCTGGTCACAGCAAACACATCTGCAGGGATCCCCAGCATTTCTGCATGGGTCCTGAGCTCCACTTCTGCCCAAGCAGAAGTCTCTAAGTCATTGCCAAGCAAGCATTCGACTGGTAGGTTTGCACTTACCACAACCTTCTTAAGGCCAGTTACCCCTCCCCAGGAGAAGTTAACAACTGCCAGAGTATGGTCTGTTCTGACATTGCTAGCATTGGTCACTTGGTACATTTCACCAAGTATAACTTGCCCAGGTAGCACAAGGTCTTGTGTCACCATTGTGACACTTGCCCCTGTGTCCCTAAATGCCAAAGCCTCTCGTCCATTGATTAAAGGCTGTTGTCTGTACTTGCCCAGATTACTGGGACTCACAGTGGAGGTCACATCCATGCCTCCATCACAGACTAACACAGCCTGAGTCAGCTCCCTGACTAAGTCAGAGCCCAACTCAGTTCCCAGGGTGAACCCTACTAAACCCTTGGCTGGAGCACTTCCACCAACTGTACTAGGGGGAACAGGTGCCTTAGGGGCATTGGTGGAGGCTGGACTGGAGTCTTTGGACTTGGTGCAATCACTGGTCCAGTGGGTCTTTTGCTTACAGACCTTGCACCATGGTTTTCTTTGGCCTTTACCCTTGGTAGACTGGGAATCCCCACCAGAAGAAGATTTTTGGGGGCCTGATGAAGACTTTTGATCTTTACCCTTCTCCCCACCCTTGTCAGAGTTCTTAGCATCTTGCTTCTTGGTTTCCCCACCTTGGTTCTGTACCTTCTGCTTCACCCTGGTTCTGACCCATTTGTCTGCCTTCTTTCCCAATTCTTGGGGAGAGGTCAGATCAGAGTCAACCAGGTACTGATGCAACAGCTGGTTTTGACAGTTATTAAGAATCTGCTCCCTCATTATCAGATTATACAATCCTGAGAAGTCACACACCTTACTGCCCATCAACCAGCCTTCCAGAGCCTTGGCAGAACAATCCACATAGTCTACCCAGTCTTGAGTCTGTGCTTTTTGGGTGTCTCTGAACTTCAACCTGTACTGTTCAGTGGTTAGGCCAAACCCATCAATAAGAGCACTCTTCAAGACCTTGTAATTGTCAGCATCCTCCTCTCTAACAGTGAGGAGCTTGTCTCTACCTTTGTCAGCAAAGGAGAGCCACAAGATTGCTGCCCACTGCTCCTGAGGGACCTTCTGTACTTTACAGGCCCTCTCTAAAGCAGTTATCCATTTGTGGATATCATCCCCACTCTGGTAGGGAGGGACAATCTTGCTCAGGTTCCTATGGTCATAGGACCTTTCCCTATCTCTAGGGATATGGTTGCCACCATGGGACTCTAGTCCCAACTTTCTTCTCTCTTTAAGGAGATCTAGGGATTCTCTATCTAAAGCCAATTGCTTCTTCCTGATCTCCAGTTGAGTTTCCTCATACTGGACCAGTCTCTTTCTTCTCTCATGAGAGGATTCCCTCCTGTGAGAAGAAACAGAGCTCCCTATTGAGGTGCCAGAGTGGTTAGACTCCTGAGAAGGAGACCTAGACTTCCTGAGCACACTCATAATCCTTCCTGGGGGGACAAAGGTGTGGTTCTCCAGATCCTCATCTTCATCTTCCCCAGAAGGGATTGGGTTTTCCAGGTCAGGGTCATTGTCACCCTCCTGGTCAGTTTCAGAGGGGGGCTGGGGGTAGTAGTACCCCTGGCCCCTTCCTCATCTGCTGGCCCACCCTCTGCTCCTACCCCTTCAGTCTCTGAGGACTTACTAAGATCATAAGCCACCAACATCTCCTGGAGGTGTTGGGTGGTGGGACTTTGGCCTGTCCTTAATTTCCTCACGTTACACAAAGCTCTCAGTTCCAAGAATGGGAGTGTGTCATACTTGGAGGGGGAAGCTCCATGGCTTCCTGCAGGGTATCTCTAGATCCTGCTTTTAAAGACATTACTAGTGTGGTGTGGTGTATGCACTACCTACTCTAGTGTGGCCTACTAAACTCTCTTGAGTTGTAGAAAGGGTTGTGCTATCCCTTAACACACAACTCTAAGTTCAGTAGAACTTACTGATATTCTAAGCTTAAATTATATGTACCTTAGGTACCTTTAGTGGTTTTCAGTTGATCAATTCAATTGAGATTATCTGGTAAAACAATAGCAAGCTGGAATCCCACACGCTGCACACCAATGTGAGAAGTTGGCCTGGCATATGCTGTCCACTAATTATAGTGGGCACCTTGCACCAGTCCAAATCGACTCTTATGGTAGGTAGGTTAAAGACAACCTTATTGAAAGCTATCCTAGTGGTAGCTATGGAGAGCAGCCTTCAGGCTAAGTCTTGAAGGAATGTAAAGCAGCTTGTTTTACCAGTCTATAATCTCTTGAGTGACCAAATGAAAGAGCACCACACCAGGTATATATTCAAAATATATGTATTTATTACTAAACACACCCCTCTAGTCTCTTTATGAGGCTAGAGTTCGAAGTACATAGGTTATAAGATCTTAAATCACAGTAATAGCACAAATACACGTTTGGGCCCTAGGGGCGTACCAAACCATATACCAATAAAGTGGTATGCGAACCACGACTGAACTAGACACTAGGCCTAGAGCCTCTAGAAGTGCTTGGACCACAAGGAACCACCCAAGGTAGTGACACAGGGGACCCACGGGAGACGCGTGCAGTGTAAATACACAACCGCGATACGCCGTTAACTTCTATGGAGAAAGTCGGGATCGGGAAAATAGAGGAAAGGGACACTTAGAAGAGGACTAGGACAAAACCCTTTGAGACCTAGGACTTTGAAGAGTCTCTACCCACGGGAGCACCGGAGTACTCGTGTTACCTCACCCAGGGAAGCCGGGTGCATAGGTGCCTTTCGGGGTCGGGTTTCGTCGTCGGTTCTTATGGCGATCTGCTGCAAAGTGCTGCTGGCGACCAGGAGAAAAGTGTCCGGGTGGATCCAAGAGTGGATCGGAGTTCTGAAGAACCTGAAAGCAGAGGGGACAGAGTCTGGGTCACTAGCCAGTGACCAGGGAGGCGATGGACAGATGCCCACCGATGTCGAGTGCTTCAGGTGCGTTGACGGTCGTCTCGTTTCTGCAGCCACGAGGTCCAGGAGGCGTTGTCGGCGACCAGGAGCAGGATTCGGGCTGGTACACGATGTCTGTCGAGTGCTGCGGTGTCGGCGACCAGATTGGACCCAACAAGCCTTGGCAACGGCAAGTCTCGATGTAGCTGAAGATCGTCGATGGTGCAGACCAGCAAGGTCTGGGGAACTCACCCAGCAAGGGTAAGTGAGGGCAGGCCTGGAGCAACCAGACTGCCAAGTAAAGAAAAGATTGGCCTTCGGTAAGGGCTACTAGCCAACGGGCTAGCGACCGCGAAGGAGCCTCGTGACGCCGCACGTGGAGCTGGCTTACAGGACACTCGTGGAGTGGGGGCCAGTGATCTTCGGTGCAGGTGGTGCTGGAGGCTAGGGCTACTCGGAGCCCAAAGCACGACTTCTTGGGAGACCCAGAAGATGGTGCACTTGCAAGTGTGCTCGGTGTCCAGGGGTCACGGTCTCACGTTACCCACGATAGCCACGGGCCTCAGCTTTGCTGGGGACTCAGGGTAGCCTCGGGGAAGTCTGAGAATCCACCTCTGGTGATGCGATGACTTCGGCGTCCGACGGGAGCTTCAGTGATGCGAACCGGACAGATGCTTCTTTGGTGCCTGCCAAGCAGGGGAGTCACTCCTTGACCCCAAGGGAGATTCTTCAGTCCTCTAATCTTGTCGTAGAGCGTCGAAGGTCCAGGATTCCGTGTCAGAGTTTCGTCCAGGTATAATCTAAAGTCCTAAGGACTGGGTTCCTACCTTTATTCCAAAAATAGGGGATGGACTACTCTGTGGCCCCACCTATGGGTGGGTCAGGGCAGAGGGGTGGCTACACCCCTTTCCCTTTGTCCAGTTCGCGCCAAAGCAGGGGCTGCAAGCCCCTGATCCGGTTTGAACTGGGGTATGCACAGGGACACCAAATGTGCCCCCAGTGCAGGACTTCAAAGCACCCGAAAGTGCTCCCGCCCAGCCCCAATACACTTTGTCCTGTCTGGGGAGGTGGTCACACCTCCCTGGGACAGGAAACCTATTGTCCAGGCCTCCCCTGCCGGAGTTTCGTCCAGCAGCAGGAGGCCAGACTCGTGTCTGTGGCAGTAGCATCCATTTTGTGATGCCAGGCTCTGGAAAGAAGTTACCGGACTCGTCAGAGTTAACATGCCTTTCCTCTAGAAGGGTGGAATGCTACCCCCGCCGCCAGAATTGGCGGGGGGTAGTATTCCAAGATGTTTGACACCAAACACGACATGTTTTGGTGCAGCCATTCCATAGTTAGCATTTTACCGCGAGGATATAATGCGTTTAAGAGTATATGGTCAGGCTGCACTACAAACAGCATCAGAGATGGTCTCCGAACGCTGCAGAGGGGCCCTGCTCATGCAGGGGCACCCTCTCACATAGAAACCATGCACTCTGCCTTTAGGATTGATAAGGCCTGCCTTAGGAGTGACTTATAGGTTTATATGTGTGTATGCATTTAGTGATATAGGTAACCTATACCACAGCAAGGGGTGCATGCACCACCTTACCCAGGCTGCAGTAGCAGACCTGTGGTGTCAGTTTGGATGGCCTACCAGGGGTGGCATAATATATGCTGCAGCCCCTGGCAGGCCTCTGAGGTACCTATGCCCTTGGTACATAGTATACCATATACTAGGGACTTACAAGGGCACTCCAGATCCCAATCAGAGATGTGCCTAAGGCACATGGAGACCCTTTTAAAGAGGAAACAGCTAGGCTGGGGTTCTGAATAGCAGGGCCCCAGCCAGACTAATGTCGAAAACCAGTGAAGTATCAGCAAAAAGTGGGGGTACCCCTGTGAAGCAGATCCTACTCTCCTACACAGCCTACCTGTCAAGAGTAAGTTGTACAGGTTGTCTGACCAGGTCAGAGCCAGTATCAAGGCTGAAGTAGCTCAGATGCTGGAATTGGGGGTTATTGAGCCCTCTGACAGTCTATGGGCCAGACCAGTGGTGCTGGTACCCAAACTCAAGTCTCCAGGGGGAAACAAGGAGTTATGGTTCTGTGAAAACTACAGAGGACAAAATGCAGTCTCGAAGATCGATGCTTAACCTATACCTAGAGCTGATGAGCTCATTGATAGGTTAGGGGCTGCTAAGTAACTGTAGGAGGCTGGCTTAGTATATGGTGCTCACTTATGTAAGTGTAGCACCCTGACCAAATCCAGACAACCCTTATGGTGATTTTAGTGGTCCTAGACATCCTTAGAAAGCTCTCTAAGTGGCAGCTGTGGAGAGCAGCCGTCAGGCTTAGTCCAGCAGGAGGGTAAAGCAGCTTGTTTTACCAGTACTTAATCTTATGGTGTAGGTTAAGTGAAAAAGAACCACACAGCGTAGTTATAAAAATATGTATTTATTATAGAGTGGGTAAGTTGCAGTTGCAGCGTTAAAGAAGAAGGACCCTTCCAAGCGGACCCTGAAGAAACCCTGTGGAAGATGAAAGTTTGGAGAGTCACCCCACTCGTGGATACCCCAGGAACCAGGATACCCATACCACGGAGCCAGGTGCATAGGTGCGAAGTGACGTCGGAAACCGCCGTAGACCATAATGGAGGACTTCAGAAGACAGCTGCTGGCGAATAAGGTGAAAGAGTCTGGTGGAACCCATAGGTGGCTTCAAGTTGAGAGGTACCTGCAAGCAGAGGGAACAGAGTCTATGCCACTTAGGAGTGACCAGGAGGCACTGAAGACGAATTCCCGCCAATGTCGGAGTAGCAGGAGAGTTGATGGTGCCCTTGAAGTTGCAGCTGTGCGGACCAGGCGATGCTGTGGAAGACCAGGACCCGTTCACGAGCTGTCCCATGTCAGATGTCAAGAGCCAAGGGTTCAGTGTCCGGCAGGGGCACCACCAATCTTTGGCAACGGCAACCAACATAGTCATAGAAAAAGGTGCAGTGTCTGGACCAGCAAGGTCCAAGTGACTCACCAAGAGCAGGTAAGTCAGAGCAGGCCCCGAGCAAGCTGGGGAGCCCACTGGAGTCAAAGAAGACCCTCAAGAGGACCTACAGGCCGGAGGCACAGGAGTCACAAGGATGACCTCGAGCAGCTCACCAATGGATGAAAGCCCATGGTGCAAGGGATGTGGTGCAGGCAAAGATCTTGGCTGTAGGGGATGCTTGAGGCTGGAGCTTCTTGGAGCCCGAAGATCTCTGGAGGAGAGAGTCAACAAGCCTTGGCAACGGCAAGTCAGCGCAGTGCACAGGGTTACTGCTCCAGCAGTTCCGACGAGGGATATTGGCTTCAATCTTGCTGTGAAGACAGTGCAGGCCTCGAGGGAGTTGTAAACCACCACCTGTGTTACTGGACCTTTCAGAGACCGTAGGAGCTCAGGAACAGCAGACCAGTCAGCTTTGTTGCGGTGCCTGCAGATGCAGGGGAGTGACTCCTTCAATCCAAGGGAGATTCCTTCGGGCGTCTTGGATGTTCACAGGCCTTGTGAAGAACCTGCCATGTAGTTCCTAAAAATCTATATAGGATCTGCACATTTAGACAACATGAACTAAGAGATTGGTGTCCAGACTGATTGCAGATATCCCCAGAGGATATGTTCGCCTTTAGACCAGCTAACTCACTGTGCCACCATAAGCCCCCTCACCTTACCAAGGGGCGAATAGTTTCTGGGAACTATCGAACATGACAACTCTTGATCCTTCAGGGATCGTGGAAACAATGTACTACTTTTCGCTCAGTCACTCCTGCTCACTTGGTCTCAGAGAAATACACAGAATAAACGATGGGGATGTTTTTTAATAAACATTTATTGAACCAGTGCCATTCTAGTATACAATACATGTGCTGCGACAACCATTAGACAGAAACAGATATGTACGATTACAAGCACCAACAGAGTAAATAAAAGGTAGAATTCTACCATGGTGCTAAAACAGTGAATATATGCAGGCATATAGATACTTACTGCAAAAACATATGAGCCTTCCCTCACACATATACATCTAACATTGGCCATAAGTCCATAGTTTAAGAAAACCCACAGACCAAAAATTATATTAGTAGAAAAAAGTTTGTTTTAAATCATTTATTTATCAAAATATATTTGCTTCATGATATCATATGTATTTTTTCTTTTTTTCCTTCCATTTACATATGAGATACAAAAAACATTCAATAAAAACAAGTCAGAAGCCCAGCATCTTCTTTTCTTGTTTATTTGTGTTGTATGTATTGTATTTTGTCAATATCTGTTTTGTAAGGCTTTTTGCTAGTTATTGTTGGTTTTGTTGTATGTGGTGGTTGGGGTGGTTTCAAACTTTCATGTATATTTACTCATAGGTACCCCATTACATTATGATGCTGGGCTTCTGACTTGTTTTTATTGAATGTTTTTTGTATCTCATATGTAAATGGAAGGAAAAAAAAGAAAAAATACTTATGATATCATGAAGCAAATATATTTTGATAAATAAATGATTTAAAACAAACTTTTTTCTACTAATATAATTTTTGGTCTGTGGGTTTTCTTAAACTATGGACTTATGGCCAATGTTAGATGTATATGTGTGAGGGAAGGCTCATATGTTTTTGCAGTAACTATTTCCCTGGTTCCTTCCTCACCTATTGAATTTTTTCAGGGTCCCTTTCTTGTTTATTGTTGGCATATAGATACTTGGCAGTAATCATGCATACTCCTAAGATGCTAACCCTATCTAAGTGTACCTAACATGTATGTAGGTGATAAAGCCAAGAATTCCCTAGGAGAGAGCCAACCCAATTACCTGATGGGAGAGAACCAAGGACCCCGTATTGGTTTAGAGTTGGACACCCGCAAGGGATATCAGACCACTACATGCTGGAGTTTCTGCTTGCAGGGACATCAGCAACTCGTGCCAGCATGGATGCTTCGCCTCTGGTTGCCCAGTGAAGATGTGGTTCTTTTATACCCGAAAGGTACCCTCAGGGGTTCTACCTAGATGTGTAATGGTACTGTGGGTCTGTCGTACAAGGATGATGATAGTGGTGACTTTTGTACAGAGTTATTATACAGGAGATGGTAATCCTGCTGTGTATGTCCTGGGCAGAAAATTAAGATATGATAGTAAGAATCCTCATGCATAATAAATTAGGCCAGTTTTTGAAGAAACCCACACGACATTTATTCGGCACATAGTTAGGTAAAAGGTCAGCACCAGAGCAGTTATGTAGAGCAAGGTAGGACAAATGTAGGTAAAAGGTCGTGCAGCTACCTAGGCCTATATTGGGGTACATTGGGGCTCATAAAAAACCTGTATGGAGCACAGGCACAGACGTTGCAGAAGACTGGCAGGACGATAAGACCAGAAGCAACAGGAGTATTCCCAGTTGCAGTCTCGGTTCCCAAAGCAAAGTCCAGCGAAGTCCAAAGTGCCCAGATGGTTAAAGTTGAAGTGGTTTTGGATCTGAATCTTGTCCCATAACGAATCTAGCGACCCACCCAGAGGTAAGCCCTTAAGTACCCTAGAGAAAGGGTTAGGACAATTCAGGGGTCCCCCCCAGAGGAGGGGCTTGACAGTGGGGAGGATACTCCCATGTCCTCTTTCCAGTTTCATGCCAGAGTGAGAGCCAACGGCTCCCTGAACTGGTTTCAACTGAAGTATTCAAGTAGGGCACCAAATGTGCCCTTCAAAGCAGGCTAGTGGCGCTGGCAAGCGCCCCCACCCTGTCTCAATACACTAAGTCCTGTCTGGGAGGTAGTCACTCCTCCCTGTGACAGGAAACCTATTGTCCTGCCTTCCCCTGCTTGAGCTTGGCTCAGCAGCAGGAGGGTAGATTCGTGTCTCTGGTCGGCAGCAGCCATAGTTTGCTTTCCGGGTCTAGAAGACTGGTACCGTGAGCACTGAGGGCCTCCCAGAGGAGCTTTACAGTGCATGGAATCATACCTCCAACACCGGTGTTGGGGTATGATTCTAACATGTTTGATACCAAACACAACAGGGTTCGTTACAGCCAGTTTAGAGATAGCCATCGCGTAATGACTCATGGCCACTCTATATATCGTAATAGCTGATGCACTTACAGCCCAGTAGAATGGACTCCGAAGGTTGATGGCGTGTCCTGCTCATGCAGGGGTACCCTCACACTTATAACCGAGCACCCTGCCTTAAGGATTGAAAGGCCTGCCTTAGGGGTGACTTATAGGTTTTATGTGCAGTGACCTCAGATATAAGGAAACTTATATCTGTCAGAAGTGGTACTAGCACCAGCTTACACAGGCTGCAATGGCACGCCTGTAGTCATAATTTGAGTGGTCTCCCATGGGTGGCATAAGACATGCTTCAGCCCATGGGGGACCCCTGGTGTACCTATGCCCTGGGTTCCTTAGTACCATAATTTAGGGACTTACAAGGGTACATCAGTAGCCAATCTGGAGTGTACCTAAGTACTCACCATGTTCAATTTAGGGGAGAAGCACAGAGACTGGGGTCCTGGTTAGCAGGATCCCAGTTAGACTGGTAAGTAAAACATAATGACACCAGCAAAAACTGGGGGCGACCATGAAAGCAGATCCTACTTTCCTACAGTACCTGAGTACATTTGATTTGACCGTAGGCTATTGGCAGATTGCCCTCCATGAAGGAGCAAAGGAATGGTTAGCATTCTGCACTCTAGAGGGTCATTACCAATTTAAAGTAATGCCCTTTGGCTTAAAGAATGCCCCTGTCCCCTTCCAAAGGTTGGTGAACAGGGCCCTGTCTGGGCTGGAGCAGTTCAGTGCAGGATGGTTCTAGATGATATTGCTGTGTACAGTTCCACCTGGGAGGATCACTTAAGCAACCTGAAGGAAGTGCTTCAGGCCCTGCAGCAGGCAGGCCTGACTATTATGACCAGTAAGTGCCAAATCGGGCAGAGTAAAGTTGTGTACCTGGGTCACACTGTGGGTGGGGTGGGTGGCATGTACAACCTCTCCAGACCAAAATCCACACCATTTTGGTTTGGACAGCTCCATCAATCCAGACACAGGTCAGGGCCTTCCTTGGTCTGACTGGGTATTATAGAAGATTTGTTCAGAATTATGGGACCATTGTGGCTCCCCTAACGGAACTCACTTCTAAAAAGTGGCCAAAGAAAGACATGTGGACCCCAGAGTGCCAGAAGGCCTTTGACACTCTAAAAGATGCTATGTGTTCAGCAGCAGTTTTACTGGCCCCTGACTACACAAAGGAATTTATGGTTCAGACAGATGCTTCGGAAGAAAGAATTGGGGCAGTGTTGGCACAAGTAAATGAGGAGGGCCTTAATCAGCCAGTAGCCTTAGTTAGCAGGCGATTTCTCCCTAGATTGCAAAGGTGAAGTGCCATTGAGAGGGAATCCTGTGCTGCGGTTTGGTCCCTGAAAAAGATGAGACCATACCTCTTTGGTACTCACTTCTGTGTTTAAACTGACCAAAGACCTCTCAGATGAGGTGGGAGAATCCAAAGCTATTGAGGTGGTCCATTGCTCTACAGAGTATGGACTTCACAGTGGAACAAAGACCTGGGGTTGCCCATTCCAATGCGGATGGACTTTCCAGGTTTCCACTTAGCTGATGAGGACTACCAAGGTGTAGGTTAGTTACCCATCACCTTTCATTTGGGGGGGCATGTGAGAAAGGTTTTGCCATGTTCACCCCATTTGTTGACTGATACTGGTGGTAACTGACTCTGATTGTCCTTTGGGCTCTGCTAACCAGGCGTAGGGCAAGTGCTCTGCTGAAAAAGGTGTATGGCAATTAGGTATAATTACAATTGGCAATCACAGACCCTTGCAAGTCCCTAGTATACAATAAGGCGAGGGGATTCAAACTACTTATAAGTTCCTAGTATATAATAGGGCAGGGGGGTTTAGCGGCCCAGTGGATTTCCTCCAATGGGGTGTGCACTGCTGTGTTGCCTGCTGTCATTTGTAATGGCAGCCATGCTTTGCAGACTGTCTTTAAAAGTAAATTATATGCACATTTGACTTTGGAATTAAAGGAACTTTCAAAGTGGTAATCTGCCTTATTTTTACATATGTCACCATGAAGGACTCCCATAGGTGCCACAGGAGTGGGGTGCCATGTAACTATAAGCAGGGACTTTATAAAAAAAAGGCGCAACTGTGTTCAGAGCGAGCACAAGTCAGGACTTGAGCTCCCGCAGCAGGTCTGGAGAACTCGCCGGTCCCCCGATGAGGCCCGCAATAAGGACTAATAAGTTGTAGGTACGAATGACCTGATAACAATGTAACAAGAGTGGTAAGTCAATGACCCACTTATTATAGTTGCCAAATTCAGCAACTACATCCACCCACAGGTCCTGAAGAAAGCCCCCCGACCCGGCTGGGCACAAATGGGGCTGAAACATGTTGACCGCTCACATGGACTAACCAGTGCGTAAGATTAGTAACTTGATCTACATGCGCACCACTCAGGTTTTACCTTTCCACATCTCCATACAATTAAAGACTCTTCTTAAATGGCGATGTAGGGAATTTAAATACACCTCACATGAGCACCCCCTTTTTTTTTTTATCTCTGGTCACTACTGTACTACCAGTTGGTCCACCTCCTGGTGGAGGTCAGCATACCTATAATAAAACCCAATGATGATGCTGTCATGTTACGAATAGGCGGAGAATCAAGATATACCGCCCGACCACCTATGTACGTGAATGAGGGTTTTTCTCAGAAAGAGCCACAACTCGTGACCCTGGTTACACAGGTACAAGTGATCCATTCTCTTTTGAATATTGAATACTGTATGGAAGCCGAATGGATCTCAGCTTCTCCCTCCCTCCCCCTTTGATCTAATATTCTGGACTGCAACCATGTGATCACCTCATCATACTTTTTCATGACCAGCGGTGAAGGACCATGAGTTACTGAGTCCCTTTCTGGCTCAGCACTAGGCCACTCAACAGCTATCTTACAAGCAGACCATAGATCACTAGGAACTACACTTTTGAGATCTTAACAAAGAGATCAACTTGCCTATACCACTCAGCAGGTTTCTCTCTTAGCCATGGGAAATCATTTGTGAATGCAGCAAGATCACCTCAACTCCAAGGTGCATGCACATATCCCCCACTAGCCACCTCCCACAATGGGTATGCCTCTATTCCCTGTGTTCCCCTACCTGGAGGAGACACCTCTCCTGTCACCTTCCTCGTGCTCTTCTTCTTCTACCACCACTCTTCCCACTTATCCAGCATACTCCAAACCCTCATTCCTATGACCAATTCCAGTATGTGCATCCTCAATCCAGTCACTCTCTTTTCATCTAACTCCTGGTCACTGTAGCTAAGCCTCTGATTGCCCTGCAATGCCTTCATTGGAGATAAATCTACCCCATACCTCTGGGCCAACTCCGACAACTTCTCATGTGCTTGTCTTGCCTTCCTGGTGACATCCTTAGCTATAAACAGCAATACATCTGGCTCATAGGTCTGTATCCACTAATGATCTCCTCTAATTCTGCCTTTATTCTCAACACATCCACTAGCTTCACCTTCATTGTGGCCTTGATGGTATACTGATTCGGCTTACTATTCTGGCTCTCTTTGCTGTTATTATGGTCCTTCAACCAGGACTTCAAGTCTGCAACATCTAAGACGTTCTGGTTCTCAGATGTCATCTGACTTGTACTTGCTTTTGAGACATATCACTAGGTCCTCTCACAGGAGTTTCCCACATTTGCAGATTAGAATTGGTGCTTACCATGGGTTTCAGATCTTATAGTACTGGAGTCAATCTGTACTCAAGGAGGATCAGTAGTAACCGCTAGAGGGGTACTGGATTCTATAGGCACTAAAGGACAGAAACCCCCATTTGCTCCCCCTGTTCTTCCCAAAGGAGTCCCTTCGCTTGCATGGACTGTCTCTGGTTACAGCTTCCTGTTGGGCCTGAGCCATAAACAGGAACGACAGGTCCAATGTTAACCGGTACTGTAAGAACTTCCGGCAACCGTGAAGTTGCATTGTCATCACTCTGTTCCACACCTCCCAAAACAGACACTCCTGTCTCCCTTGTCATTCCCATGACCCCTGGATCAGAAGCCACTGGGGCCCTTGTCATTCCCATGACCCCTGGATCAGGAGCCACTGGGGCTGATACACCTCCGACATTATCGGTGCCATCCGGACTTCGTCCCACTTCTCGCGATTGTAAACTGTAAGGTGGTGGATGCTCAGCTAACAAGCCATCCAACAAACTATCTTCATTATCGCTACTGTCACTCCCATTTGCCCTTCTCGTTTCTCTGTTTTTCGATTCTCCATCAACCAATACTGGGTATAACCTCTCTCCCTCAATGGTATCCACTCTCCAGCTCTTGAGCCTAGCATCCCACTGTGCATCCTGATACACCTCCATAGTTTTGTTCATCCTCCCTTGATATTTTTCTCTCTCTGCTTAGCATGAGCTGCACGCATCTAGCACCTCAAACTGTGATGGTCTGGGCAAAGGTCGCAAACCAAACATCGTCCCTCTAAGT
The DNA here is from genome assembly GCA_963921515.1 of Calotriton arnoldi. Classification (NCBI taxonomy): domain Eukaryota; kingdom Metazoa; phylum Chordata; class Amphibia; order Caudata; family Salamandridae; genus Calotriton; species Calotriton arnoldi. The sequence continues at coordinate 115,413 of CAWUFW010001363.1, read as the reverse complement.
TGGTTCAATACTTCTAGCCTGAACATGCCAAAATGTGGAAACAACAATTCCCCCTCCTTTTCCGTGATTTTGATCCAATTTTCGAGCCAAATTATAGTATGGAGCCCAACCTTTGTCGCCATATAGTGAGCTGGAGTATCCTCAGTGGCACCTCTTCGCCCACTTGAGTAACAACCCCTTCATCACCTCTGAAAAGATCCTGCAACACCCTAAAGCATTGCAGGATTTCCAACACTTTTTGGAACTTTTCCCAACAAAAATGCAATATTTGTTAAATTTTTATGGTGAAATGATATTGTCAGTCACAGAATATTCCCGCTGACCGTCAACCAATCCCAATGCGGTCTAACACCAAACGACCTATTGCATCGAGGCACAATCTGAAGTCACTCTCACACTTAGCAGCAACTCACCCTCCTACACAATTTCTCTGTACGCATTCACTCATACAATCATCTTAAGCCCGTAATTGTCTGCTTTTCTAAAAGACCAATAGAATTCAACCACTGAAGAGCATTCACACACAGTAACGCTCGACCAGCATGGGTCACTTGAATCAATATAGTTAGCCCCTGTACACAAGGTCCACTAGACGATTCCCATGCGTCCCATTCACACAAAGTTCCCTGTCATAGGTGAAACTGCCGATGACTTCTCACGACAACTGCTCAATTATCCAGTCAGACAATCACAATTGCGGTGTCTTCTACACCTTTCAATATCCCGGGATCTTAGGCCACTTCGGGACTTGCAACTCAAAATCTCAATCCTTAGGCCACTTCAGACCTGAAACCACATTCACTCGACTCGCACTCGAACTCCGCAAGACATCACACAATCAAACCATTCCCGTAATCTAACATTCTACCCACATTCTGTTAATACTCACTCCACCGCTGATCTCGCCGCACCGTCAAACTCCGTCGGTCTCTGCCAGATTCTGTCACCTACCGTTCACGACCACTGGGCTCTGGTTCGGGGCTTTTGGGGTTCTAGACTCTACCTATGCTAAACTAATTCTAGACTCTCCCCTTACTTCATGTGCAAACCATCCTACTCTGCTACCAACTGAAAGGGCTCGTTCTGGAATTTTTCTAGAGACAAACTCCAATGGGTCTTTTTAGCATCATTAAAGTGTGAAGGGGAGAAAAACCATTAATGCACAGTCAATTTAGAAACACTGATTCCAGATACTTAATAACCAAAAGACAATTTAGGAAGGTCAGTTAGGTGTATTACAAAGCCAAAAATAACTGAACATAAACACAACTCAACACGAGGTTATAAAAATACAAAGGAAAGAGCATAAAGCCAAATCTACACACACAATTCAGACGGTGCAACATAAGTAGAACTATTATTTAGAGAAGGAGGATGCAAGCTATCAAAAAGCAAGAATCCAAATTTCCCCACATCGAGGGTTGATAAGTGATGAGCATTTAAATCTATCCCTAAGCTATCACTAAGATGACATCTCTACGATAATGAGTATTTCTAATCAGGAGGAAAGGTGTCAGTTGTGGAGTCTTCCTAAGAAGTCTCTCCACTGTTGAAATGGTTCAAGCAGCATAAAGCCACTATCACAAGAAGAAGAGCTTATTCTGAGATGACCCCTCTCCAAAGGCAAGGAAGATGTGGGCGACTATCCCTAATTCCAACAACCAGTTATCCACAGGTAAAATTCCCATCGTGCACCTCTCGCACGAACTCCAGCAGAGAGATATATCTCCAGCAAGAAGCTACCTCCAGGAATCCCTGGTGGTCACTTGCCTTTCACATCTCTGGAACGCACATATCCACCACTCAGCCTTGAAGAAACTGGCATGGAAATCAATAAAATAGCTCTCACTTGTGAAGGATAAATCTACCTTTTCAGCTAGAGCTCACGCTTGGATGACCTTAAATAACTATATGTCGCTTGCACCTCAAAAATATTTTAACCAGGGCTATCCTAAAACTATTGAAATAAAATTCTTGAGGCACTGCCTGGGCATACTCCCATGTGCCTTGCACCTTCCACTTTGGCTGAGGAACCCGACTCAAATTCCTTGCTGCCTGTGCAACAACGGAACAGAAGACATTTTGCACCTACTCTGCACCTGTAAGTAGCTGCTGAAGGAAAGGAGGCAGCTGTTAAAGGCTCCCTTTAACCAAAGGGGAATTTGCTCACTGAGCAGTTTTGGCCTGCTTTGGACCGGGGGACCCGCAGTTGAACTGCAGACTGGTAAGATTCCTAATGCTAGCAGATAATAAAATGCCACAGGCCTCCAACCGTAACAGATGCCTGGTCGCAAGCTGACCGCGCACTAGGACAAGTATAGAGGGGACACTGACAAAAAACTGTATCAGTCAAAGTACTGGCCTAAGAGCATTACCATCTGCACAAACAAGTTTGATTGCACAGCACTTATAATTTAGAAAGTATTAAGATGAACTAATTGTCATTTTATATATGTATATTCAAAATGTTATGTACCCTCTTGGTTTTAAATGCGTCTGATTTTATGCACTGGTTTTTATTAACTATGCAATAAACTAAACTTAACTTAATCTTGCACATACTCCACAATGTGTACAGTCATGAGCGTACTTTTACACGGTGTTCTCCCTATACATCCTTTGCAACAATTCGTCCTTGGTTCTCATGCCTTCTCCCATGTGAAATCAACTTCTGAACTTTATCGCCTCCAAGTCATACGATTGTAACTTCTTCTCTCCTTGCATAGCTGCTAAAACAAAGACGTTATTTTGTGGAAAGAATGCGTCTCCACATGCAACGCAAAGAACAGCTTCCACAGTGCACATGAAATTCAGAGCATTAATCATAAAGTGAGAGTTTGTTAGGGGTTTGCATTTCAGGCCTACAACTTTAGCTAACATATGAACACATCATTTAAACATTACAAGTTGCATAACTACATTTCATTTCAGCTAACAAATGTACCAAATTATAGAAAGTAATATTATTATTATTATTATTATTATTAATAAACACATCTAGTACATGAGTAGTGTCGAACTTCAGTTTCTCCATGTTAGCGTTTTCTGCTAGTTACATTTAATTCCAATGTTAACCCTTCATACTACTTTGTCAGTAAACTAAAATATGTGACGTAGATATGTTAACACGATTCACAATCCTAACACTCACAGTTACACAAGACATGTTTATATGCGGGTGCTATATTCATGATTATGATACACCCCTACATATGAGTAAAATGCAAATACGAAATGTCCACTCCATCAGGGTGATGGTTGCGTCTGCTCTGTAAGTAGGAGAGGGGGCTACTGAGAGTTTGAGCCCATGTGGAATTTTCCTAGCTGTCACAAACTTGAGCTGAAAGAGCAAGGCTTTCCTCCATTGTGCTCTTCTTTTTGTGTAGAAAATGAGATCGGTAATTATAGCTCATTTTTTTTGTGCCGAAATAAGGGTCCAAAATTAGCACTTATGGATGCAATTTGAGAAATCTGAGATTTAGGGTTTTGGAAGCATTTTTTGATAGATTGGAGGGATAAATAAGCCTGGAGGCATTGTAGCCTACCGGTTCCAAAATAATATTGGGAGCTCTAGTGTGGTTAGTCTCCATGACTGGATGATCAACAGGCATAAAGGTCCTCGTGAAAAGCATCAAAATGTTCAAGACAGATATTGCATGAGTAAGGGGGGTGAGGCCCCTGTATTTTTGAGCAAATTATAAAAATTTGCACAAGACCTTGCACCCAGAGGCAGTGGCAGCCGGCACTGATTGGAGGTGGCGGGGTGGGGAGGTGGGGGTAACGGGGTAGGGGTAAATAAAAAATGAAATAAAACTTACCTTCTGTCCGCGTTGCAGCATCCTCCTCGTCGCGTCTCTCCACTCCTTCCTCCGGCCAGAACAGGAGGGACCCAGGAAGCACCCTCCTGAGCCAATCACAACGCTGCAATGTGATTGGTCTGAGCGCCGTGGTTCGACGCTCAGATGGGGACTGGGGGCCTGGTCATGTTCTCGACCTAGGCTGTAATGCAACCTGGGTGGAGAACATGCTATGTGCATGAATGTTTGGCCGGCCCGAGACGGCCTGCCAAACATTCATGCGCACGTAGGGAGTGAAAACCACTCCTCCCTGCCCCTGCTCTTTCAGCAGAGAAGCCTCGCCCAGCAAAGCTGCTTCGCCCGCAACAGGAAAAAATATAATAACACCATTGAGTTATTATCATTTTAGTTTTTCTTACACTGCTTAAAAGCAGTGGGGCGACATTCCTCCGCCGTAGCGGAGGAGCCGTCATTGCCCAGAGGCTTGTTGAGGTTGTATAAATAGATTGATGGGAGTAGCATCAAGCCCGTTATGAAATGGCCCCTCTTTTAGCAGCTGGTAGCAAGCATTCTATGGAGCTTAGTCCTTCCATGCATACGGACTCATTAATTCCGGTCCTTTTATCTCTACGACATAATCCAGCCAACCTGTAATGAGGGCCAAAGCCCGTGTTCCCTCATTAAGGACCGTTAAAAACCCTACCAACATTGTAAAGCTGTGGCCAGGATAGCTCAGCAAGAAAATGGCGACAGAGCCAGTTTTTAGTACGTTCTGTATAAATTGGAAACTGGGCAGAAACGCAACACTAAACTGTTTTTAACACATTAAAATATGTTGAAACATTTAAAATAGTATTCCAGGACACACACACTCCACTGTATTGTCATTAAAATTCCGTTTAGTTTCCACTGGAGAGATAAGTGCGAACAAGAGACTCCCTAACAACTTTGTACGCTATCCTTCGAACAAAACATATCTAACATTCTTCTATTCATCACAGCAACACTATATTCAGGTTCCTAGAAAATCCGTTTTAGAAACAGTTGGAATAACATCATCTGCAGCAATCATGATCAATTGCAGAGGAGGGAAGAGTATTAGACGAGTCCCCCTCGATGCCCTTTCTGAATCTGAGCAAGGGGCTTAAATTCATATCTCAAACATACTTTTCTCTGCAGGCGCGTAAGTGGGAAATCCCTGGGAGGATGGCTTAGGGGAAAATACACAGCAAGTGCAAATGGCAAATCTGCTTTACCAGAGCAATGATATCAGCACATGAGCAGACTAGGCTTCCTAATGCCTTTACACCCTAGCGACCAGAGGAAGGTGAAACATATCCTGAAGGGCTGTGCTGGCTCAGTGCAGAGCCCAGAACCTCTTTCTTGACGCCTGTTGTTTGTAAACTAGTACATTCATTTATCTCGCTATTTCTGTGCTGTACTGTCTGAAAATCTAGCTTTAATGCCGAAAAATGTCCATTAAATCATTTCATTTTAAACACTGAAGGTGCATGAAAATAGGCTCAGATCTACGCCGAGCTTTCTGATAATGTCAATAAGAGTAATATCCAGAAACCATGTGGTACTGGGACTCTTGTGACATGTTTTCGCCATTAAATATGCGATCTCTCACTGAGATGGTTTGTCAAGTTTGAAGAGGGATGTACATTTAATGCCTCATTGTCCGTGCCTGGCAATCCTGTTGGGGTGGGAAGGGGAGTTACCAGCAATATTGGAATTATTGAAATCGAGACAACACTAAGGATTGGGAGTGTTTCATGATGAGGTTTCTCGTTTGATGAAAGCAGATGAAATGTGGTGTTAATAACATGCAGGAATCGTTGTGAAAACACTGATTCCTGCATCTAATATTCCAAGATCCCCTTCAGAGTTAACAATTCCCCAAGGGTCAGTAACTTGGAGATAGAATTCTAGACAGAAACCATCTGACTTGTAATGGGCTTGTTTTTTTTCAATTGAACCCGTGGTCCTTCGGAGCAAAGATGGCGGCCGGTCACTCGGCTGTGTAGGCTGGCGTTCCGAGCTCTCCTGGGCAATTCCACCTATGTAGGGATCCCGCTGTGACGGAGCGAGCGGAAAGGAAAAGAAAACGGCATAAATTAAGATTATGCTCTGGTATCTGATTCAGCTACAGGGAGAAGTGCTCAATAGAACACCTTGGATCGGATTTCTGCCGAGCTGGTTTGGTCTCCTGGGTCATTTTGGCGATCGTACGGTGTAATGGCTCCGAAAGCTCTGGCGAAGAATTTGAAGACCCGCGTGTTGACAGCGCAAACAGCGAGCCCCGGGAAAGGGCTCAGCGGGGGAAAGAGCCGCAAGTCACCCGCGGGACAGAAGAGATGGCGGCAGGAGCCGCTGGACATATTCAGACCCCCGTCGCTGCTGCCGGCAAATCAAGCAGACACTCCCTCGCTCTTCAAGATGCAAGCGGGAAGGACAAAGAAAGCTGAAACTCCTGTGAGCACCGGTAAGCGGGAGCAGGCGGCTGCGGGCAAAGTGGTAAATAATGCTGACTCGAAAGCGGCAGAGTCGAAGGCAGATGTATCTTCTAGTGTGGGGGTGTCTAATGATTTCTGTGCCTCTACCCCCGAATGCAATGGATCTTTGCATCCAGAACAGCTAGGGGTGACTTACCGGCTCGGACTGGGGTCTGTTTAACCAGTAACGGGATTTCTGCTGGGGGCAGTGAAACTATCTCTGCAGTTGATCTCGGGAAAGCGAACTCCAAACTATGGCACTTCTCCCGGGCAGTGGAACTATGGGAATTGTAGTTCTGCATTCTCCAGTAGTCCCTATGAAAGACCAACAAAATTTGGAAATATGTAGCAAAGGTGCTGATTCGGCAAGAATAGAAGTTCAAGGGGGTAGATCATGGGACTTTGTCGACGGCAGTGGATCTGGCAAGGAAATTGAAGGGGCAGATACATTTTATTCTATGTCAGACCATACAGGATCATCAGAGGATGAAGGTCCGGGCAAGGAGTGGACGGACGACGATAGTGATCTCGCTGATTGGCAGTTCGGTGGAGCGCAAAAAGACGAAGTCTCTTCCCGAGTAGAGGGCACAGTTCGCAAATTTTCAAAACCAAAAAACCAAGGGGGGCTTCTGGTAAATAAGTCTTCTGGGCTAATGGGATTAACGGGTCCAATGGCATGGGATTATTCCTTCTCTACTCAGCCCGGATTTAGTGGGAGCACTGCTGCCTCTACTATCACTGAAGCTACTCAGGGACCTCCTGCGGAAATAACATTGTCAACTATCTATCAGATCATTATGGTTCATCGTGAAGAGACGCGTCAGGAGAGCTCTCGAATACAGGGGGCGTGCCGCAAGATGCAGAATTCGATCCAGAGAGTGGCTAAAACATGCTCGGACATAGCTGCTAGAATTGGAGAGGCTGAAGAAAGGATCTCTACGTTGGAGGATGACCTGGCAATACAAAAGGGCCTTACCGATACGATCAAAGCACAAAGGGACGATATGATTTGGAAGCTGACGGACTTGGAAAACAGAGCTAGGAGAAATAACTTAAGAATTTTAGGAATTCCGGAAGGCAGAGAGGGGGCTGATGTCAGGCAATTCGTTGTGGAGCTTTTTTCTGAAGCATTTCCGGATTTAAAACAATGGGACTGGCAATCTGAGGTCCAACGAGCGCATCGCTTTCCTTTCAAGTTAAGGCAGAAGTCTGGCTCAGTTATGGACAAGCCTCGGGCAATATTGATTTGTTTAAATAATTTTTTAGCTAGGGAGGGAGTTTATGATCTAGCGAGGCCAGACAGGAAGAGAGTCGGGAAAGATTGTGAGTTCTTTGTTAGACCAGACTTCTGTCAGGCAACAGTTGAGCGGAGGTGGCAGCTCCGTCAGCTAATAGTGGCATTTCAAGCAAAGGGGCGCAAGCCTTTTGCTTTTTCCCTCGAAGCTGAAAATAATTTACCAGGGTCAGACAAGATTTTTTTATCTGAAATCCAGGCAAAGGAATTTCTGAATTCTATGTAGATAAATTCTAGCTTTTTCGCAGCTCCGTATCATAGGGGTCACTTTACTTTGGATATAGATGTGGGGGTTGATTTCTTGTTTTGTTTTTTATTGGTGTGTACTATTTCAGATCTCCCCCCCTTCTTTTAGGCTAAATATGGGTGGAAGGATCCAGGGGAGAGCGGGGGCACCCAGCTTATTCCATCACTAGGACTTAGGTCCTGTTGCTTCGCAAGGGGGGTGTAGTGCAGGGGTGGGGGAGGGGTTGGGGAGGGATCGGGGGGGACAGGTTGGGGTCAAGTTGGGAGGGGTGTGGAGGGTACGTGGGGTTTTGGTTTTCAAATGTAGTCATGGCAACCATAATAACAGTGGTGGTGGTTTGACAGATTTTATGAATAAAAATGGTAGTGTTTTCATAGCAGTATTTTTTGTTGAGCTGAGATTGGGATCTATGTTTTGCTCAAATGAGGCAGGGTAGGCTTCGTATAAGTTCATGGAATATCTGTGGCCTAAATGATGGTAAAAAGCGGGCGCTTCTATCCAAAGTTTTACAAACTATGCAAGTGGATATCTTGTGTCTACAAGAAACGCATATACCATGGGGGAAGCGGGAATGTCTGAAAGTCTTAGGCTTTGATCTAGTAGCCTGTACAAGACAGTCATCAATGATCAGAGGCGTGGCCATATTGTTAAGGCGCGGAGGAGGGAGCTGTAATAGAGTGAAAGAGAGATGATCCAGAAATTTTTAAATGCTTAAATGTTGAATTAGCAATGTGGCTGCATCCAATGATTGTCTGTGGGGACTTCAATATCCATCTGGCAGGCAACTTCAATCTTCTTAGTGATCAAAAGTATTTGGGGAGGAAGCCAAGGGTTTTTAAGGCTCTTCAGACTCTAGTCTCTGAGCACAGATTGGTTGATGTCTGGTATAGGCATAAAAAGGGTAATGATGGCTTTACGTATCACTCCGCCCCCCATAATAAAATGGTGCGTTTGGATTATCTTTTTATGTCTGATCAGTTGGTGGGGGAGGCCTCGGTCGAAGTTTCCCCGAGAATTATATCTGACCATAATGCATTGATCGTGGAGTGTCCTTGGGGGAACATGGATAGAGCTCCTAGATCATGGACATTTGAAAGAAAACTATTATTGGATCAAGCGTATCGGGACCACATGACTAAATGGATATCGGAATTTTTAAGTATAAATAGAAAAACCGCGTCTGATTGTATAGTATGGGATACTTTTAAAGCTGCAGTGCGGGGGGAGACTAAGAGCTTTGCAGCTTATCGATGAAAGGCTGTTCAGGAGCAGATCAAGGGGCGTGTTGAGCAGCTGCGGGTTGCAGAGATGGAGCTGACGCAGAATATTAGGGATGGCCTTAATATTGAGCATAGCCAACAGAGGGTGGCTATTGTTAAATCTAAATTATTAGAATTTTTTGGGGTGGATCTGGCTACAAAATATATTCAATATCGTACGACAATGTACGAATTTGGGGAAAACTCGGGTAGAGTTCTTGCCAAACGACTACAGCAAAGAAGTATGGCCAATCGAATTTCTAGAGTTCAAGATCAGTTGGGCCAGATTCAGGACACGCAGGAGGGGGTTATGGATGTCTTTGGTAAGTATTATACCCTGCTGTACAAGGAAGAGAGGTCCATGTCATTTATTGAGTCTGCGGCAGAGGGGGTTCTGCAGGATATAGATACCTCTAAAGTTACAATAGATCAGAATGAGGTCCTCTCAGCCCCAATTGTATGGGAAGAGGTCGAATTGGCCATAAAATCTTTGGCCAATGTAAAAGCCGCTGGCCCGGATGCCATCCCTTTGGAATTTTATAGGGCTTTTGCGCAAGAAATTCGACAGGATGTCTTATCTGTTCTTAGGGATGCACAGAGGGGTGTTATACCGGAATCCTGGAGGCAAACAACTATTGTTCTTTTTAAGAAGAAAGATAAGCCTGATTTAAACCCCTCATCCTATCGGCCCATTTCATTAATTAATACGGATAGTAAAATATATTCAAACATTTTAGCTTCTAGACTGGCCGAAGTTATTACCCCATTAGTGTCTATTCGGCAACATGGGTTTATACCCGGATGAGATACGGCCGATCATGTCAGGCGGGTCATTGCCTTGCTGGATTGGGCGCAGATCACAGAGTCTTCCCTTGGGGTGATCCCGTTGGACGCCGAGAAGGCGTTCGACAGGGTCTCCTGGGGCTTTTTGTGGGCGGTGCTTCGTTGGAAGGGATTTAGTATGGAGTTTATACGGGCTTTGCAAGCATTGTACATCTCTCCAGTAGCTACAATTCGTATCTCAGGACAGGAAACCGGGCTGATTAACATTGGTAGGGGCACTAGGCAAGGCTGTCCGTGCTCACCTTTGCTTTTTGCTCTGTACATTGACCCTTTCCTTAGTAAAATTGAAGGAGACCAAAATATTTTGCCGGTCAGGGTCAATGGTACAGATTATAAGACGCTGGCCTATGCGGACGACATTGTGGTCTTAACCAGGGATGTTGTTCCGGCTTTTGCGACTTTAAAGATGCTTGCAGAGCAATTCGGTGTACCGTCAGGCTACAAATTGAATGTCGATAAGACACAGATTTTACACTCAGCTTTTTCATGTCCCTCCGATGTGCCTCTTGTCACTGAAGCAACATATCTGGGGGTTAAAATCACTGCCTCAGTGGCTAGCATTCCTGATCGGAACATTCTGCCAGCTATCGATTCCATTAATACCAAACTTGAAAGATTGGATCACCTGCATTTGTCGCTGTATGGCCGCTGCAACATACTTAAAATGCTGATCCTTCCTAGATTATTGTATTTGTTTAGAACTATTCCGTTAGAATTTTCTCAGGTATCTTTGAGTAGGGCCGAGAGGATTTGTTCTAGATTTCTCTGGGGGTATCGTCGGTCACGTAGGGCGGCTAAATGGATGTGTCTCCCTAGAGATCGTGGGGTTGGGCGGTTCCTAATATTTTATTGTATTATTGGTCAGCTATGCTGCAAAACTTTGGAATACTTTTAGTAGGAGACAGGGCTGAGGTCCCGCTAGCCAATAGACCGACTATCTATGAAATAGGCTTGGGAGACTCGGCTAAGGGCATCTTAGTGAGGATACTCGAACCGAGCTATTTAAAAAAAATAAGGTTCAAAGTAATCGGGGCTGTGTTTTCGATTTGGCGGAAGATTCGCCATAAGTCTCAAATCTCAAATATTAACATTTATACGCCTTTTACGGCTGCTGGAATTTTGACATTGATTTTTCAGGACCAGGTTATCTTTAGATGGCAGCTGCGGGGTTTGAAGGTTATTGGTGACTTGTGTTCGGAGGGGCAAATGGTCTCTTTTTCCTCTCTTAGGGAGAAGTTTAACTTATATTCTCATGATTTTTTCAAATATCTTCAGATTAGAAGCTCTCTTGATAAATATCAAAATGAGGCGGCCGCGGTGTTTGAAAAGGTTACTATAATTGAGTTAGCCCAGAGGAAAGCAAGGATAGGAATAGTATATCAGTATCTGTTATCTTGCTTTCCGGATGATGTTGAGGTGCAGAATATTAAGTGGGAAGGAAAACTTGGCAAGACGGGGTTAGATATTAGGTCTGCTTTAGAATTGGCAAGTCAGATTTTAGTCTCCGGTAGTCTACAGACGCAATGTTATATGGCAATGTTTGATTTATAATACACACCTGCAAAGATTGCAAAGTGGGGAGGGCGGAAGGGTGATAGGTGTGGTAGGTGCGGGCTGCAAGCTGCTGATGCAGCACACATGTTCTATCTGTGCCCAAACCTGGGGGAATTTCTTCATGAAGTTGAGTATTTTATTAACATAGTGTTAAAATTCCGGTTACAATTTCCCCAGAGTTGGTGCTAATGGGATGTGAGTCTATCGGGACGGCTGGTCGATCTAGATATACTGTAGCCTTCCTGTTCGTAGCGATGGCAATGATTCGGTTGTGCATCACGTCTCAATGGATTAGTCCAGAAGCTCCTACTTTTTTTAATTGGAGAGCTAGGATACTTGCACTGTATAATTTGGAGTCCTCTGTTTATTCTTTAAGGGGGGAGAAGAGGCGGGATTTGTGCACTAGAATGTGGGCTCCTATTAAGGAGTGGTCTAAGGTCTGACGGATATAGCTCGGCTGGATTAATTGTAGCCTGCATAGTTTTATAGATGCGTGCTATACATTGTTTGTTACCGATGTCCTCGCCTTGTCTATAAGGTTATGCAATTGATTTATAAGTGTATATTTTGCTTATTCTGCTTAGATTTTTGTATTATGGCTTTTTTTTTTTGGTTATTGCATTTTTTTTGTTTTTTATTATTTTTTTTTCTTCTTTTCTTGCTGTATTTCTGTATAAGGTGCTTGTCATGACATGTGCTAATCATCAAATAAAGAAAAAGAGTTAAATAAAAAAAAAATGAACCCGTGGTCTTTTACCTTAGGAAGTAAAACTTCATCACACCGCTCTGGATGCAATGTTAATTTTTTACATGCTAAATAAATAGGTTCATTGTTTTTTGTATATTCAATCAGTCCTTTCGTTGCAACCAGTGAGCATTTCAAACTACATTTAAACCATGCTACAACTCTGAATTTATTAGGCTGAGGAACAAGACAGGTTCACGCTAGACCTCCATTCTTTTTCTAATAATTTTGGGGCAACAGATCAGGCATATTTTGAGGTCCCCTATTAAGAACATGCAAAAAAGTGATTTATTAGTTGCGAATAATGTGAGTCCTTCACAAGTAATAAGTCTGCAACCTTCCCTTTACTGGGAATCAAGTATCCCGTTGTAGCACTTGACTCTCCCAGGATAACAAAGCAGAGAAGTCCAAGCCTACTTAGGGGAGGTAATGTGGGCTAATACCCCTGTCTGCTGGTATGCAGCAAACCACACAATAAATCATAACATTTCACTATCAATGTCATCATTGTCAATAAAGCACTAGTAATTCAATTCAATTTGTACAAGAGCATCTCTTACTTTGATATCCCACAAGAGTCACTGTTCCAATGAAGGAGAGGTAAAGAAAGAAACTGTAGTCGTTCTAGTACTGTGATTACTGGGGACAGTGTGTCCTGATCTTGGTGCCCTCACACAACCCGAAGGATGTCATGCTTCATCATTGGGCAATGCTCCTCGTTGGGCCGGCGCTGCAATGCCCTACAGGTCCCCCAAAGGGTCACTTTATCGGAGATCTTTTCGGGATAAAGCCATAAGGGTGTGTGGGGGTATGAGTGGCAGTAGTGTCCTAATGTGAAGTTTAAAAGATGACTGGAGGGGTGACTAGAAAATTTATTAAAGAGAGAGTCCCTCTGTCATCAATAAAAACCAAGAGGTAGTGCTGCTTTGAGGGAGGCAATGGCCCTCTGTAGCTAAACATAAAACACACCCCTAATGGGCAGGTTTAGAGGTCGACATGTTTCGCGCAATTTATTGGTCTCAGGAGGAGATCCCATGCGCTTCTTCAGGACCAGAGAAAGTGTGGTGATTGATAGGAAAGATAAGTGGCCTGTAACAATTAATCTAGTGCCATTTAAGATGAGGAAGTAGTATTCTGGAACGACAAAAGCAGAAATAGGTAAAATCAGTAGGCGGTTGTTGATGTTGGTAGAAGGGGAATGGAGGTGATGGACCGTGATAGCCGGGATCCAGAGTGAAACAGCAAGCCTATAGAGCAAACGCACCTCCCCCAATAATACCCCACAATTAGTCCAAAATTCAAAATTTGTTGCTGTATAGTGTGCAGATCCACTACTCCCGCTGTTTCCAAAGAGTGATCCCAAGGACCAAAATTGATTAAATCCAATCACAACTGTGGAGTGCACCACAACGAATAAGTTCCAAAATGATTTAGTCCATCCAATCAGTATGAATCCAAAATGTTCTTTAATCTTCACATGAATATTGTAAAAACAGCCAACACGTTTCGTCCAACTTCTGTGGACTGCATCAGGGCTGTGAAACATACAAAACATATAATGTATAATACAACGTATATAAAAGACTGACAATACAACATTTATAAATACAGGACAACACAATAATAAAAAAACCCTCACGGGATGATATCAATTTTCCACACATATATCTACAGGGACAATATATACAATCAAACACCAATGTGGTAACACGAAGAAAAGCAAAGGAGTTACTGAGTTGTAAGCTTAAAGTATCAATAATCCTTGTTGATTTTAGTGCCTAAGCATACCTGTTAAGACCAAATGTAGGGGAGCCTATGACTAATTGCTTGTTCATTCAGTTCAACCATTGGTCTTTGTCACATGCACGTATTTACACATTAACAGGGAGTCCTAACCTTAGGATTATTACAATTATCTTCAGGCACCGCTGCAGAATTACTAAATAAAGAGGTATCGAGCCTATCCTGGATCCAAGCTCAATATGCAGTTGTAAGCTTAAAAAATCAATAATCCTTGTTGATTTTTGTGACTAGGCATACCTGTTAAAACCAAGTATAGGGGAGCCTATGACTAATTGCTTGTTCAATCAGTTCAAACATTGGTGTTTGTCACATGCACGTATTTGCAAACATTAAATTATTGCACAAACTGTAACGAAGGGGTACGGGGGTGAAGAGATAGTGGGACAACTGCATATTGAGCTGTTTGTGATTTAGGTGTATCTAACTTCAAGAATGTGACTCAAATGTAGCACATGAGACATACTGTATTAGTTAATCATGTTCTTCTGTGACCAGTGTCATGAATGTCAGAACAGTTTTAGTCACAATTGTTGGTTCCTCCTTTTGTGTACCTAATCCCACTTGGATCCAGGGTGGGCTCGATACCACTTTATTTAGTAATTCTGCAGCGGTGCCTGAAGATAATATTAATAATCCTAAAGTTAGGACTCCCTGTTAAGCGTCCGTCACCAAAATACGATTAAGCCTTAACGTCTCTTTGTTTAAGAAACTATGTGCATTTCTGCTAAGTGCTACTAGGAATGTAGCGAGGAAAGTTTCCCGTCCATTTGGTAATTTCCTATTTCAATCACATTGTTGGTGCCCGTAGATCAAAGGTATTTATCCCCTTGATCTGCGTAAAGCCGTTATGTGAGTAAAAGGAACTTATGCGTAGGTCACCATAAACATAACAAGTTCCCCCCCTTTTCAATTATATAATAAAAGCCCACGAGTCAAGGATGTTTTGACCTCTGATTCTGTGTAAAGTCTAAATATAGATAAAGACTTTCGTAGGTGATAAATAGCCTTTTGAAAATTATGCTTAAACCCAGTAAGGATTAAAGTGCTATGAAAGTAGTCATAACTTTATAACAGATCCGCTGTCCCTAAACAGCCCGGAGTCCAAAATGAGCCTCCAAAGTGTTCTCCATCTAAGGATTAAAGTACTACAGGAGTTGCCATAGCGAAACGACAAAAGACGCTATCTATAAGGAGCCCGGAGCCCAAGACAAGCCTCCAAAACGTTCCCCGTTTTGATTTATTACAGTTCCACACATTTATAGTTACGAACAAGTGAATATGTGCGAGGGAGATAAAGTGGAGAATATAAAAGTGAAAAGGTTCCGTATACTAAACCTACCTTGTTAAGCTCCAGTTGCTGCTGCGATGGGCAGCGTCTCTACGTATGAGTTCACGCCCTCGCTGGCAGTTTCCTATATTCGTACGTCGCGTAACCGCTCGGAAATCACGGAACGGCCCTTAAAGGCACATCACCAAACAATCCATGTCTGGCTCGATTTCCTCCGTAAGTACGTGGCGTATCAGTTGGGCAGTCACATAATAGCCCTTAAAGACCTATTGCCACAAGTGTCTCCTTTACTGGGAAGCGATGACATTGGTGGAGTGGATAATCCCTAATTAAGTATTGTGTTGTCATCCAATACTGCAGCAATTATGCTTAAACCAGAATCCATACTGATCCCATATGATAGAAAGCGATGTTATCAGTGGAATAAGTATTCCCACATTGAGTATTGTGTTACCATCCAATATTACAGTGATTGTGCTTTCACCAGAGTCTGTCCTAATCCATATCAATTGGTGGATTACCACCCTGGGAGATTCTCAGTAATCACGTGATGGCCCTATGATGTATCACAGTGAATATCTTCTCTAATGAGAGGAAATAGTAAGGTGAACTGCATGTCCCTAAATAAGACAGTGTCTTCTACTCCCACACCAACAAGGGAGCACGCATACATCAAACAGTCTGCAGATAGGTGCAATTTGGCGGACCTATCTTATAGAGGACATATTTCCCAGATAAGGGAGCATTCCAAAGTCAGGAAAGATATGATAGGCAGAAGTTCCCTATCACTAAAAACCTTAGGAGAGATGGAATAAATAACCTAATGTAAAGAGTTGTTCAGCCATCCAGTGGATAGTTGACCCTACAGGAAGTAATGGAGCTCATCATCCGTGTTGTGTCCCATAGTGACACAGCCTAAGCTGCAAATCCATCCTGCCTCATTGCGTCGGAGTGCCAGCTCTCTATCTCCACCCCTCGCCCTAGGTGGGATATGATCAATCCCATGGAACCAGATCTCGGGTTTACCAGCATGCTGTTCCGTCATGTGTGTGGTCATGGGATACCTGGTGTCCTGTTGTTTGATTGCCCTGACATGCTCCTGTATTCTAGTTTTTAAGGCCCTGACTGTGCTCCCCACATAAATGATGTCACAACTACATCCAATGACATATGTCACTAAGGTTGTTTTGCAGTTGTTGGCATGACGGATGGTGAAAGTCTGCTCTATGTTGTATTGAAACTGTTTTGTTTTTACCATATTTGCAGACATTACAGTCCGGGCAAGTGAAGAAACCCTGTGTTTGTCTTGGTAACTAGTTTTTATCTACCTTGTCCGGTGCTATGTAACTCGGACATAGCATGTCTCTGATGGTCCTGCCTCGTCGATGTCACCTTAGGTTTCTGTGTGATGACATCCCTAATACCTGGCACCTCCTGCAATAAGGCCCAAAGTTTCAATAGTATCTTGGACGCTTTGTTACTATGTCTACTAAACTTTGTGACAAAATGGATACGGTTGTTGTTTATCCTTGATCTAGACTCCTTTCTGTGTTCTTTCAATGTGACCTCTCTGGGTGTTCGGCTGATCCTTTTCTCTGCATTTTGTAACACCCTCTCCTTGTAGCCCCGTTTTGTAAAACGGTCCTTGACCGCTTCTAGATTGGTTGCAAAAGTGTCTGGTTCGCTACAGTTTCTTCTCACCCTCACCATCTCACCATACGGGATGTTATTGATAGTGGATCACAGGTGTGCACTGGTAGCATGTAATGTACTGTTACAGGTGGTGGGTTTGCGATATAGTGTACTGTGAATGCGATTTTCCTTAGCATAGAATGTAATATCAAGGAAATCAATTTTCTTGCTGTCATGTGTCATGCTTACATTTACATTGTATGGGTTGTCATTCAGGAAGGCATGGTACTCCATCAGTTCATTCACAGAACCATTCCAGATTACAATCACATCATCGATATACCTCCCCCAGAAGATGATATTCTCTAACCAAGGGGAGGCATATCAACCCAAATTATGCTCCTTCTCCCACCAACCCATAAACAGTCCCGCGTACGAGGGAGCAAACTTTGAACCCATCGCGGTCCCTTGTCTCTGGTGGTACCAGCGTCTCCCGTGCAGGAAGTAATTCTTGAACACAATTAAATCAATCATGTCCATGAGCATCTCATTGTGCTCATACCAGTCTGCTGTCTTAGTTTTGAGGAAATAACCTATACTACGTAAAACAATCAGAGAGAGAGGGTATTTAAAGGGGGTACTCCTAGTCCCCTAAGGTTAACTGAAAAAACAAATTGAAGGAGTATGCCCCAGAGAGCCGAAGGCTGCTACGGGCAACATCGATGATGAAAATACCAGAGAAAATTTCTTTGGTTTTAAAGATCCCTCACTCACCAACCTAGTTGGTGACATGCTTCATCATTGGGGTCCCACCCGAGCAGCCGAATGCCACTCGGGTGTGCTACAACACCTGATTACAGTGGAGCGGGTATTTTGAGTGAATCAGTGAAGTGGTGATCGTAAAATTATCTTTATTGTACTCCGTTACTTTTATTATGGAGCAAGTAAGACAAGGTTAAAAAATGAGTATACAAGAATATTACCGTAGTGGACCTACTTGTCCACAGGTAAAAACTGTGGGTGGTGAGAAAGTGAAAAGTGATAAGTGGGTCTACATGTTTCAACCTACGGTGTATATTACTAGGTTTTAATCAGGACCTATGACCCAGGCGGTGTACACACGCTAAGGTGTACCCAACCCTCGGTCACAATTAAAATACCATACTGTGTACTTACAGGATGGAAACCCTTTCAGTCTTCACGAAAGGAAACAAAAAATTACAACGACGAAATTACGTCTGGCCTCATGGTTACCGTGGGGATGGATGCTGACTTTAGTCAAACTTTCATCAAGTCATGCCATCCGCTACTCAAACCTGCGATGTGACCCCATCAGGAAACCCGAGGATTTCCTGATGGTCGTGAAGACTGAAAGGGTTTCCATCCTGTAAGTACACAGTATGGTATTTTAATTGTGACCCAGGGTTGGGTACACCTTAGCGTGTGTACACCGCCTGGGTCATAGGTCCTGATGAAAACCTAGTAATATACACCGTAGGTTGAAACATGTAGACCCACTTATCACTTTTCACTTTCTCACCACCCACAGTTTTTACCTGTGGACAAGTAGGTCCACTACGGTAATATTCTTGTGTATTCATTTTTTAACCTTGTCTTACTTGCTCCATAATAAAAGTAACGGAGTACAATAAAGATAATTTTACGATCACCACTTCACTGATTCACTCAAAATACCCACTCTACTGTAATCAGGTGTTGTAGCACACCCGAGTGGCATTTGGCTGCTCGGGTGGGACCCCAATGATGAAGCATGTCACCAACTAGGTTGGTGAGTGAGGGGTCTTTTTAAAACCAAAGAAATTTTCTCTGGTATTTTTCATCATCAGCGTTTTCCGTAGCAGCCTTCGGCTCTCTGGGGCATACTCCTTCACTTTGAAATAACCTATACCCCATAAGCCGAATTGTTTTTTTATACACGTGTAAAGACTGGTGACATCAAATGTGACAAATATTAGTCCCTCTGACCATTGGACATCTTCAAATTTATTTAAGATGTCTTTACTGTCTTGTATGTAGGCCGGGAGGTTGGTTAATAGAGGTTGCAAAGATGCGTCTACGTATTCCGTTAGACGTTCAGTGGGGGAGTCTATTCCTGCAATGATAGGCCTCCCCGGAGGAAAGGCGCCACCCTTGTGTACCTTGGGGAGAATATAAATACACGGTTAACTAGGATCATTTACCGTCAGGTAACAAAATTCTTCGTCAGAGAGTAGTCCTTTCTCTCTCCAATCCCCCAATTTCATGTTGATAAATACAGTCAATTCTTTCATTGAGTTTGTGGGCACAGATTCATAACAGTTTAAATCACTTAACTGTCTGTCTATTTCCCCCATATAGTCGCCCTTCTTCATCAGGACAACGTTCCCGCCCTTGTCTGCTTCCCGTATGACAAGGGAGTCATTAGTCCGTAATGAATTTCAAAGCCAGTCTCTCACGTGTAGTCAGATTACAAGAGCCCATTGTACCCCACCTGCGTCTATTAAGCAGCTTGTGTAGGTCATCCGAGACCTTGTTTTTAAATAGGTCAATGTTTGGATGAGTCGTGTGAGGTGTAAATTTAGATTTAGATTTTAAACCACTATCTATGTCAGATCTGGCTATAATCCCCAATTCCTCAGTCAGCTGCCCTAAGGGGGTGGTGACATCGTCTGGAAGGGACATCAGTAGTTGTATATTCTCCACATTACCCACTGTGTACTTTGAGATTTGACATACTTCCATTGAGGGCACATTTTGCTTTGGGTTTGCATGAAAATAATTCTTTAATTTCAATAGACGTATAAATTTGTAAAGATCAACACTAACATCCACAATCTTCCCCACCTGGGTGGGACAAATTCCCAAGCTCTTTTTCAAGACTGAACATTCATCCTCATTAGGTACATAGTCAGAAAGAATTACAATAACCAAGTTCTCATGTGTCCTATTTCCATGTGCGGGCTCAGACATTACCTTGTTGTCGTCTAAGAGCCCAGTGACCATGCTATCTTTATTCATTTCATTTTGTGTGACCGTAGCTGTACTGTTAGTCCCGGCACCTCTTTTCGTCATGACCCACCTCCTACCTTCCCTCCTTGTCTTGGGTCCCTTCTTGGTTGTTTGTTGCTTAGTCGTAATCTTTCCATTTCCAATAAAAAAGAATTTTGAGCCTGAGGTTGTGGTGTACTAATATTTCAATCCCCTGCTGACAGACTCTCTGTGGATGTAAAAGAACTACTACTGATTGATCTGGAGTCTGAAGTCTCCTCCCTTCCCCGCTTCGTGTTTTCTGATACTTTGATGTTATCGTATTTCTTGGCACAGGTATAAACCCTCCCCTCCCTATAGTCTGTCTTATCTCGTTTTATCTTTTTTGCCTTTTTATCACATTGATATATCTGATATTCTTCTATCACCCTTTCCAGGATGTTGTAATTCTTTTTTACCATATCCCTCAAAGTGCTTGCCTCAATTTCCTTTTCTATTTTATCTATTTCAGTTAGTAAGTACGCCGCCTTCTTTTCGGCATGTCTGATCAGGATTTTCATCATTGTAATCGATGAGTTTAAAAGCTTCCCTTCCCACTCCTTAAGTAGATCTTTTTCTAGGTCCTCAAATGTAGGAAATATTAAGATCCGCAGCCCCCTGGGTACCCTGTCATTTTTCAAGTATTGTTTCAAGGTGACGCCATCCCACCACCTTGCGAGTTCCTGCTTTTTCAGGCGTTCAAGTTTTTGACACTTTGCCTTTAACCCCTCCAATGTACCTGAACCATTTGTTGAGTTCCCTTGTGGTTTTTGTGCAGAGAATAAGTTTTGTGCAAACTCCTCCCTTCTGTCCCTGAATTTAGCCATTCTAAAGATCTACAATATCTTGTGTGCAATACTGGGATTGGAAGAGTGCGAAAAAAGGCTCAAATGAATATGTACAACCAGAGTGAAAGAGCAAGCCTATAGAGCAAACGCACCTCCCCCAATAATCCCCCAAAATTAGTCCAAAATTCAAAATGTGTTGCTGTATAGCTCGCAAATTCACTACTCCCGCTGTTTCCAAAGAGTGATCCCAAGGACCAAAATTGATTCAATCACAACTGTGGAGTGCACCACAATGAATAAGGTCCAAAATTATTTAGTCCATCCAATCAGTATGAATCCAAAATGTTCTTTAATCTTCACATGAATATTGTAAAAACAGCCAACGCGTTTCGTCCAACTTCTGTGGACTGCATCAGAAAAATTTATATCATCCCGTGAGGGATTTTTTTATTATTGTGTTGTCCTGTATTTATAAATGTTGTATTGTCAGTCTTGTATATACGTTGTATTATACATTATATGTTTTGTATGTTTCACAGCCCTGATGAACTCCACAGAAGTTGGACGAAACGCGTTGGCTGTATTTACAATATTCATGTGAACATTTTGGATTCATACTGATTGGATAGACTAAATCATTTTGGAACTCGTTGTGTGCACTCCACAGTTGTGATTGAAGCTCTAGTTCTTGTTTGATTCCTAGTAACATGTGAGATAAAAGTATCCAGTATGATAGTGCCAAGCCTTCCTTGGATTCTGGCTATTGGGAATCCTAGCATATTTTTCATATGGTTTAAGGCCTCCTTCCAGTAGCTTCGAATTTTGAACATGACCACAATTTATGCATTACGTACCCCCTCATCCCACCTATCCTTTCAGCATCTACTCTGTGTGCATGGATATACATGTTAAAATTTGTGACAGGGTCATACAAAACGATACATTCTTTTACCAGGTTCCCCTGTTCTGGACACTGAATGCTGTCCATTGATTATCACACCATAGTTTATTTAATCTTCAAATATTTTTCTTCAGTTTTATCAATTGACTAATATAGTTCCAGCTCTGTGATTTTTGCCCTGATATTAGTACAGCATATCAGTCTATTTGTGGAGTCAGATGTTGGAGATACCTTTCCTTAGGGTGTAAGCGGGGAGTGGCTGTTGGAGTGCCTAATGCTTGAGCAGGTATTATCTTACCCATTTGTAGTAATTCTCTTCACACCAAAAGGTATAAACTGAAGCAGTTTATTGAAGTCAAGTGAACACGTCTGTACAACAGGGGCACAGGAGTAACTGACGCTCTTGGAATGCAATGCTTATGACATTGCTGCATTCAAAGATGCACCAACACTTCATTTAACACATCACCACACATCTCTCCTTTTTTATAAAGAAATACATCTCCTTATCTTCAAACTAACTGTGAAACATTACTAACATAAAATCCTCATTTTAATAACACCACCCCCATCCACCATCCCAAAAATGAATTATACATAAAATATAGATTAACTGAAAACTATGTACAAGAAATCTAGTGCATAATAAAACACAACAGCTTTCCCTATCAGTATCTGAAAAACTCTTGCCATTTGTTTGGTGCCAATCTGGTATGAGTATTTCTTCTTTCAAAGTAATCTGACTAATCCGTTCTTGAATCATCACATGCCCTCTTATGAGTAATGTTACTGTAGTCATGAGGCATCAATGCCACACGGGTAGTAATCCACCAATTGCCATCCAATAACTTTACAGAATTCTTCCGTAACTCACACACCTGAGCTAGATCTTTAAATTCAGATAGTCCCTTACCCCCAAAATTGGTTTTTTAACACACACAATCTCCTATTTTCAATGTACACATCTTCTTTTTCCGCTCAGTAGCCATTCTTTTCAAATTGGTCAAGTTAGACGTCCTTTCAGCATGTTTCCACCATTTACAAACACACCCTTCTTTTGAAAACAGTTGAACTATCCAAAAAGGACAAAGTTCTGTAGCAGCTTTCCTCTTTCTCATCAATTCAAATTCCCAGTGACGCTGTATGGTGCAGTGCGGTATGACCAGACTAATTCCTTGACTGCCTCAACAACATCCATATTGCTTCTAATCATGGACTGCACACACTCCACCAACACTCTATTGAAGTTTTCTACCTTGCTGTTACTTTGGGGATAGTGGTGTCCCCACATGCTTTATGGCTCATCGGTTTAAAAATGAAGTCACTAGAGAGGTAAAATGAACGCCATTTTCAGTCAAAATCTCTCCTGGCATTCCTTCTCTAGCAAACAATCTTTGAAAGCAATCAATCACTTTCCTTGTGGTACGCTCACAAACTGGTTGTACTTCAACCCATCTTGACAAGTGATCAATCATTACCATGAAGTACCTATATGGCTGGGTAATGCATGGTATGGTCCTAAGAAGTCCACACCCACACATTGCCAAGCCCTGCTAGAACACAATATGATCAACGCAACAGTACCCTCAGTTACTAAAAATTTGTCATTTATTTTGCATTTCAAACAATTTCTCACAAAATCTTCATTTCACCTTCCATTCTTGGCCACCAAAAATCATCTCTAACCTTCTGTTCAGTCACAGTAGAACCCAAATGCCTCAAATGTGCCAGCTAAATAATGCGCTGACGGAGCATAAGGGTGGAATTAATTTGTCCCCATGCACTAACTTCCCATCTTCTATAGTCAATTCCCCTGAAATTTCCCAAAACATTTGGAATTTGTGAGATAAACTCTTCTCTTTTGGCCAATTGGATTCGACTAACGAGATTGCTTCTTTCAAAATGTGATCCTCCTCAACAACATTGACCTGGTCTTCACTTTTACTACAGATTCTGACATCTTCAACATGAGCAGCGAAACATTCTTTGACCTCAGATTCTCACTAAATTTTCAATAAGTAGATTTGACAGACAATCTGCCCTGGAGTTTTTTCCCCCTGGAATATACTTTACAGTAAATGTAAACTCCAACAACTTTGCTGCTAACCTCACAATTCTAGCTGTAGATTATTTTAATTTTTTTCCTGACAAGTTATTCACTAAAGGACAGTTATCGGTCCTCAACACAAATATCCTCCCCCAAAGATGAGGCTTAAACTTTTCTACACTCCACACACTTGCCAACAGTTGTTTTTCAATTAATTAATATTTCCGCTCAGCCTGACGTAATTTCATGGATACAACCTCTATTGTTTATTCATGTTTGCATAGCAACTGGGACAAAACTGCCGCCAACCCATACTCACATGCATCTACTCTGACAACTGTCTTTCTTCCCTCAACAAACGGTTGAAGAGCAGGTACTTTAATGATCTCTTCCTTGATGGTTTTGAAAGTCTTTCACAAATTGCAGACCACACAAAATCTACACCTTTCTTCAAAAGCACTCTAAAACATTCAATTATATGTGCAACATTTTTCAAATATTTGGCATAGAATTCACACACCTCTAAAAAAGATAACTGTTCCTTATTTTTAGGACCTGGTGCTTCGACTATGTTCTTGATAAGACTAGGTTTAGGTTTCACTCCTTGCCCTGAAAAAACATTACCAAGATACTCGATTTCTCTCTTCTTTAAGATTCATTTATCTTTTCATAAAGTAGCTCCTCTACTTTCAAATACACTCAACACATTACTCAACACTTGGTCATGTTCACCTTCCGTGTTTACAAATATCGTCCTGAAATACCACTATTTGAGGAAAATGTTTGCACATAGTTGACATCAATCTTTGAAGGACTGCCACAGCAGAGGTTTTACCAAACTGCATTCTGTAGAATTTGAAAATGCCTTCTGGGGTAATGAAAGTGGTTAGATGTCGTGAATCCTTGTCCATTTTTCACTTGATGATGCGCCTCTCTTAAATCTAGTTTGGTGAACCAGCTTGAGTGACCTGTTTTAGTAATTAAATCTTCAGTTCTTGGCAGAGGGAAATTGTCTACTCAGGGGGCACCATTGACACTCCTTAAGTCCGCACACATGTTGAGTTCCCCAGACTTCTTCTTAGCTAAAACATTAGGGATAACCACAGATTTGCCTTCCTTTCTCAATAATGCCCTGCTCATACATATCCTTTATCAATTCAGACAAATATTTTCTTACACTCAGAGGAATGTTACGTAATTTGTGCTTTACAGGTGGTACCTCTTGTTTGACTTTAATTGTGTATGTGAAATCAGTTATGTTCTCGAATTCTTCCTGAAACGCCAGACCAAACTTCCTTTCCCAAAAATTCTCCATATTAGTAACAGAACTAGTTTCATTTCTCTCAATGGTAACAGGTTTATCTGATCCTGGTCTTATTGTCATTTTAAATTCAGCCTGATGCTCCCATCCTAGCACTTTGTTGCCTTTATGTGCTACGTACACCTTCCCTTTGATTGATTCCCCTAATGTCTCACTAGTAGCCCAAAAATAGCCAACCAAAATCCACTCTGCTACCCTTGAATGCCACAGTCAGTATGCCTGGTGGTAACAATGTTTTCCTTGACCAAAATTGATCAAATTTCTCATGTCACAATGGTAATGGGGACTCTGGTATCAACTAGCAATTTGATCATCTTCCCTTCTATCATAACATCAATGTCAGGGTCAGCAATATAATTACTCCATCCGAGTTTTCTTACCTCATTCCTAATACTAACTCTTTACATTCTCCATGTCTGTCTTCCTCACTGTCCTCATACTCTTCACTGAGTACACAGAGAATGCTATTACTTTTGCCACCTCTGCATACTTTGAAGAAATTACAGATTTTCCCACATTTCTTACATTGTTGGCCATAAGCTCGACAGGTTTTGAAGGAAGATACATGATTTGGAGAACCACACCTACAACACTTCACGTTATGTGATTGATACAATGACACACTTGGTTTCCTTGACCCTCTAACTTTTCTGTATTCTGAAGTAGGAGCTGGCTTTCCAACTGCAGATCCTGAAACTGTGACTTCGGTGAATGATTCTTCTAAGAATTGTGCATCTTCACAAACCCCCTCAATGCTTTTGGCTATTTCTATAGCTTTGTCTAAAAATGGATTCTTACAAGTTAGCAATCAATCCTGTATCTTCTTTGAGATACATCATACCATCAATTGGTCCCTAATTAACTGTGCAGTGAAATCATTGAACTCACATTTAGCTGCAAGAACCTTCAGTGCTGTAACTTAGGCATCAATACTCTCATTGGGTTTTTGCACTCTTGTAAAAAACGTATACCTATCCGCTATTGAGTTTTAGAAAAGTATTTATCCAATTGGGCCACAGCCATGTCAAATTCATCAAGCTCCTCACCAGCTGTAGGCTCATACTCAGGAAGGTGATCATACAAATTCTGGCCTTTAACCCCTAAATAGTAATACATTAGGCTTTTCTTTCTTTCTGGTCTGAACTTTTGAGCATCAATTGCCCCTAAATATGCTTTGAAAGACCTCAATCATGAGTTCCACTCTAATGGCAGATCACCTGCTTCCTGCAACAAAGGATCAGGAGGTGGTACAGTCTGCATTTTGTTTTACCACTAACGAAACAAAGAAATATAATTTGAAAAATTACACTTATTAAAAACAGAGAACCACAGAAAAATTCTAGCATAAATAAGTCCTTATGCACATTAAGGTTTGCCCTCTTCTGTTCTTCTAATTCTAAATAGAACCTGCAAATTACTGAACAACAATTTGCACAAGTACTTTTGTGGAGTTGTTCTCTTCGATTTTTTTAGCTCCAAATCACTGAAAAGCTATTTGCACCGATGTAATAGCATGCAAATTGCTGAAATGTAATCATGCTTAAACATTTTCTCTTTAGGGTGCAAATCGCTGAAAAACAATTTGCACTGATATAATAGCGTGCACATCGCTGAAATGTAACTGTGCTTAAATGTTTTCTTTTTTGATTTGCATCAATACTTTTCTAGCATGCAAACTGTTGACAACAGTTTCACAACTCTGAAGAACAAGCGTGCAAATCGCTGAAAAACAAAGTAAGCAGTACCAAATGCACAGTTCTCTTCCTACCTCAGACAGCAGGATTAAAAGTATTATTCACACAGTTCCTTTTCTATTTCGACAGGATGCAGATTACAGTCCCATTTTCATGACCACTGCCATAGAGTTGTACCTTAAGGAAGAACCCAACTGCCAGGGCATGTCTATAACCACAATGAGGTTTGAGGATCAAAGAACAAGAAGCCAGCCGGATAATGCAAGGTAAACTACAAGTGTGTAATAACAATTTCCCCGGTTCAGTCGCCGAGCTCTCGTGCAAAAGCAGTAGCAGCAGTGTATCATGCTTCTACCACCCCATGGGGCTGTGTAAACTCTAGGTACTCAAACCATTTTAGTGGTTGTTGACCTAAGACATCTTCCCGGATTATACCAGATAAATTTACTCTTTAAGTAGGCTGGACAGGTATTATGGAGAGCTTTGTGTGCTGTACTGAGTGCCTCAAAAGTAACTCTCTTTTGTATTGTAAGCAAGTGGAGCTCCTCTAGGGCCTTGGTATCTGAATCATATATCCTGATATTCTTAATAATCTGCAGCAGCATTCTGCACTCTTTGCGATTTTTTCAAGAAGCCCTATTTCATGTTCAAATAAAGGGCATTGCAGTGATCCAATCTCAATAAAACCAATGAGATGACCACCGTTTTCTGCAACTTAAAAGGAATAAAGGTAAAATATTTTCTCAAAATAGTTAGTTGGTAAAAGCAGTTGAAGACCAGCTTATTAGTCTAGTCAATGAAAGCAAGTTTAGAATCAAAGATTATTCCCAGGTTTCTTAATTTAGGGACAGGGATAGGTAAAGGACCTGAGTATTTAGGCCACCAAGAATCATTCCAATACGAGGTGTTCCTGCCAAATAAGAGTACCTCTGTTTTTCTGAGTTCAATTTAAAGCAGTGCCTACTCATCCAACTAACCAATGCTTGCATATAGCTATTAAAATGCTGCACCACCTCCTCAATGTTCAGACCAAAAGGTATAAACTAAAGTAATTTATTGAAGTCAAGTGAATACATCTGCATAAACATGGGCACAGGAGTAACTGACACATGTGAAATGCAATGTTTATGATATTACTGCATGCTATGATGCACCAACACTCCATTTAACACATCACCATACCATTCTTTCTTCATCGTCCATGTTGATCACCTAACCTGCCCTCAATAGACTGGATTGGCTTCCTATTGAATGAAGATGCATTTTCAAGACTACTTGTATCACCCACAAAGCCCTTCACACAAAAACACCAAATATCTAGAAACCAAACTATCCCGAACAGGTAAAGCCCAGGCATTAAGAAGCTCCATCTCTCTTCTTCTCACACCTCCTAACCTAAAGAAGAAATCATCCCACGCACGTTCTTTCTCAGGAAATGCTCCTAGGATCTGTAACTCACTCCCTAAGGATCTCCACTCCAAACCTTCTTTTGCTTGATTCAAATGGAACCTCACATCTCTACTGCTTAACAACTGCTTCAACACGGGCACAAGCTGAAATACATTTCCCACAGACCAGCTCATATTGACAGTATCCAATCTCTATTCTGTCTCCAACAACATTGCCTTAATGCTATATTGTTATATACTTTGCGTGACTATTCAGACCACCTTAATGTTGTATCATTTTTATATTTTTTATATTACTTTTTGTGACCCATTCAAATCCCCACATTTACTTCTAGTAAATGTATGCGCATAACATGCAAAGAGCTCTGATACCTTCAGGTCTAGCTAGCGCTCTACAAAACTCAAAAATAATAATAAATAATCAATCTTGAACTCACTTTTGTAAGTGTCAAATTATTTAATTTTCTTTTGGATATTATCTCTGTTTCTACAGTCCCCTGATTTCTGTTTAGTGCACTGTGGTGCCTCTAGCACTGGTGTGAAGTCTGTATTGTGTTCCAGAGGAATATATGGCAATGGTAATTATATGATTCTTTTGTGTCTCAACAATATGTGGCAGTCTTCATTAGTGGCTGTGTAATTTTAGAAATCTGCACTACCTATGGCTATGGTGTTTGGAAAACTAAATTAAAATCCACATTGGTATGAGAGTCCCTCAATGACCAAACATGATTTTTACATGGGCTACTGTATAATACTTCTTATTGCAATAGGTCTCACATTAGTGGAAGTTTGAGCTATTGGTGAAGCAAATGATAATGTTGGTTAGTTTTTATTTTGTCAAAAAATATCCCAGCAGTAGCATAAGTAATGAAAGATAATCCACAAAGCAAGGAAAGGGTGCAGTATCACAGGCTGGTACTAGGTTTCTCTGTGGAGTTGTACAGGGATCTCTACTCACCACATAAGGTACTGCACCCTTAATGCAATTATAAAGAAAAAAGATTGCAGCTGAGCATACGTTTCCTTTTGGTTTTTTTGGAGTATCCTCAACTCCTCTTTTTCTCTGGTTGACAGACGGTGGTTCATGTAGAGCTGTCTGACCTGGGAAATGTCAGTTCTGGTTAGGGAGTGTGAAGATGTAAACAATTCCCCAAACCAATAGCTTTAGACATTGAGTGCACATATTTCAACCAAGGAATGGCAAGTCCCTTCTCACATTTCAGGCACTCTACAATGATCTCCCTATTAAGGGTGGTATACTTGTTTGCCTAGACAGAGGACCAAAGGACTGAGGGTGCCACCTTGAATAAATCAGAGACATAAGTAATGCCCAGTTCCTCATGTAGGAAAAAGTGTGGAGTAAAGTGTGGTAGGAAGAGGAGGTTCCAGCAAAAGCAATTCTCCTTGGCCTGCACCACAGCAACATCCCGGTAGCCCCAGACAGCGGCACCATACATCAAAACAGGCAGACACTTGCACTGATAAACCTATTATCAGGGCAAAATCAGTTTATTACCCACTCTCTTTGCAAAATCAAACAGAGCCTCCACAGAGTGTTTGAAGCATAGGGATCGGTGGGCTATACAGGGCGACTATGAGCATTTCAGGTCAAACACAACACTCAGATATTGGTGAGCCATTTAATATGCCTGCCTTTAAACCAGAAACGTTCCTTCTTTCATCACTCTAGGGCCACAGACAGTATATTTGGTTTTAGATATGTTTGTTTTCAGGTATAAATTATCCATAAAAGTTTCAAAGCTGCTTATTAAGGGCCTCAGCATAAAGCAGGGATGGAACTGAGGTTGACTTGATCATAGACATGTCCTTCCCTAAGGTTTGTAGACGTTCATTTAAGCCATTAACTTAAAGTAAAAATATAATCGGAGCCAGGACACAGCACTGGCGAACGCCTCGTTGTAACTCAAAGAGGTAAGTGCATTCACCTCCTGGCCCATATCTAACAGATGCAGATACCTCACAATGCAAGGCCCAAAGGAAAAAAAAACAGGTTCTCATCGAGCCCTATGTCAGAAAGGATATTCCAGAGCTTGCTACAGTTGACTCTGTCAAATGCACTGCTTAAATCCATAAAGGAGAGAAACAGCAAACCCCTTTAGCGAATGCATACTTACTTATAACTAAATGGAGATTGAGATATTGCTCTGTGGTACCAAGCCCGTCCCTAAATCCATATTGCATGGGGGAGATTACTCAGTTGAGATTAGCCCACTTCTTGATCCTGCTTAGAGCAATGCACCCTATAACTTTGACCATGGAATTCAAAAGTAAAATTGGTCTATAGCAGCGTGGTTTATTTCTACAGGCTTTTTTGTATACAGGGATGATCACAGCTGTAGCCGAGAAGGCAGGAGACCGCAGAGAGCAGCATTGTTGGCCACATTAGTAATGTCGGGAGACCAGGACTCAATGTTCTCCTTGTATAGGTCTGTCTGGTCCAGGTGCCTTCCGAGAGAGACTATCATTGATTATCTCCCATACCTCAGTTACTGCAAACTTATATGTCAGTTGTAAAGGCAGGGGTAAATCTTCAGAATTATGACCCATTGGGCCCGAGTAAGAGTAAATTACTTTTAAGTGATTAACCACTGCCCTGCATTAATGTTCAACCTCAAGCCATCGGTCAGACCTTTGGTGATTTGTGGGTGATTAATAATTTTCCAAAACCCTCCTGTGTCCTTAGCTGCAATGGCTGCAACTAAACTGTCCCACATCTCCTGTATAACTGCCCACTTTCTATCCCTGATGACTGTTTTATATGCAGCTCGGCATGCCACCAATTTAACCCTGTCCCTAGGGACAGACGCTGGTGCTTCCCGTAGCTGCTTATTATCAGGCCTACATTTCTTATCAAACCAGTCAAGCTCTGGATTTTTGCGAGCTTACACCTGACACAAAGGACTGCTTTCAATAATTGCATATTGGAAATCGAAAGCCAAAAGAATGGCAGCACTGGACTGGGTTGCCAACAAAAGGTGTTCCATGATTAGGGATAGCTCAGATTTTATCACTGAGATGAGAAGTTTGCAATAATTGACACGTCACCATTTAAGCCTTAATCCTTGATCTTGTAAAGAGATGTCCATAGTGCCAATCGCAGCAGGAGGGTTAGCAGACCCCGGAAAAATTAATAAAACATTGATAGAACTATGATCGCTAAAAGCAGTAGCCGAGATGACTATAGGATGAATTAGCTTACAAATAAGTGGAGAAACCAAATCATAGCCAATGATGGAAACTTTTCCCCAACCAGTAATAGTGGGATTAATGGAATCAATATACCTGCATAGTTCCATAGCATTAAACAGGCCAAGATCAAGTAAATACTTAACCAACTTTTCATCCTTGCGACCCGAATACCCAGGTGCGTAGACCTCGTAGTAAACTTAGAAAGACTGAAGTGCAGAGGGCTTTGTGCCCAGCTTAGCATTGAAATCCCTCCTATTAGAATCTTAAAATGATTAAGGGTATAAAAAAACTTTTGCGGCGGCAATACACAATAAAAACAAATCATCGAAATTACAGAATTATTCACTTGACCCCACAGCATTAAAAACAAATTTATAAGACAAAAGCAGAATTGGCTCGAAAGCACCATACATAGGATTTGTATCTATGCATGCTTTATGGGTATTGGGTATATCTTGAAATTAAGCAGTCATGCAAGCAAAAAATATCATACCCTCACTATCCCTGCCCCTGTAGGATCTATGGACTGGCGAACAAAAACTCTGGTATCCATCCCAAGTAGGGTAATCCAGACACCAAGTTTCTTGTAACATGATAAGGTCATAGCTTGGGATGAGGATGTAGCCTTACGGCTAGAGCTCCCGACTTTGAAGCTGGGGAACCGGGTTCGAGCCTTGGTGTTGGCTCAGCATCCTGTAATTCTGGGCAAATCACAATCTCCCCACGCCTACCAAAATATGAATATGTCCTAGTGTAACGTAACTGGTGCTCATGTAAAGCGCTCCAATAACTTCGGGTCGAATTCGCGCTATATAAATCTGCACAAAAAAAAAAGCTTGCAACATAGGAGAGCCAGTCTGAACATACCCTGAAAGGGTGCAGCCCCCCCTTTGAGGGTAGTACAGATAATCAGAGTGGTGTTGTCAACAATCTATGTCGTTTATGTGTGTAATGGGGGTGAAAAGCAGTTGTTACATGACATGATGGGGTCTATACCCTGGGATGGAATTTGTGGACTCTCAACATGGGTGGGGCCGGGCTATTTGTAGGTGCCTATAAAGGAAACCTAAAGGTAGCAAGCAAATATTTCCTTCTATAGCCAAAGATGGTCATTGCTGAAAAAGAATATGCCTAGCAAGTAGTGGGTATCTAAAGTTCATAATTATGCAATCTCCACAAACAGTCTTGGCAGCAGGCACAACCCAGTCCACACAACGAACGATCAAGATGTTATGGTAGTACTGCAAGTTTGGGTGACCAGCCAGCCAGTGACACACTTTATTCTTGAGTAACGTAGAACAATGTCTCTAAGGGTGTTACTTGAAAGACAATTTAACAAGGGCACAAATAATTGCTAGGAGCACTGGAGGAGAAACAGGGAGATAATAATTTACAAGACAACAGTGATTTGTTCTATATATTACTTCATATATTTTAAGAGACAAGATAAGCACTGCGTTACATTTAATGGCATGTAACCTGTGTAATACTGTGCACAAGTGCTCATGAAATAGTGAACGTCACAAGTGACACGTGAGGAAGTATGTACAACGACAGAGGGGTGCAAAAACAAGATAAACTATATACAAGATAAGTGCGTAGAAGTACCCATACAGTAAATGCAAGAAAAAACAGAGTAATTTAAGTGGGTATTCTCGAGAGATGGGCGCCATAAATTTCGCTGTAAAAGTCGACGGCGTTTCGGCCTGTAGAAGTGTTAGGCCATCATCAGAACCAGGTTACAATTAGTTACACAACAGTGCTGTGAGGGAGAATAAAAACACTCAGATAGTGGACCGAGAGAAAGCAAAGGCCAAAATGGCAATGGAATGAGCCAAAGATAGTTTTCTGGCATCTTGGTGATCCTTTAGGTACAGATCACAGCATGGGGGCTTGGCCTGCTTGTCAAAGCAGAATTCCTTTGGCCTTGGCAATCATCCAAAGTCTTGACAAAGTGGTACAGGCAGACCCTTCTGATATACGGAGTTGCCATGGTACTCACGATCTGGGTCCAGATTCTCCTTATTCAATCGTCCTTAATATGGTGGCCTCTTCTAGCATACGGGGTTGCTGATTTTTTGCAGTCACACTCTTGACCCAAATCATTTTACCAGTGAGCCCCTGTAGATATGCGGGTTACAGCGAAGGTGCGGCCTGGTGCTTCCCTCACAGCGCTTCCGATACAGCCCAGAACAAGGAAGCCCTCTCCTGGCCTAGAGCGCTCACAGAGCACGGGCAATGGCCCAATTGGTGTACAGCCTCACACCTCGCTGAGAGAATTATCATGCAGGGCTTCCCACTGGAATTCGCTTCCTCCAACGCACTCCTCTCCTTCACAGGGCACAGTAGTCTTAGCAAGCAGGTCACACCAATATTATACCCAAGAAAACAATTGCAGGCTACACCATTTATATCCACATCTTCTCATACACCAACTTACATGTTGAACTTTGCCCTCTCTGCAGGATATCCCCAAACATTTTGCCTTCACCGCTCATATTTTTGCTAAAACCATTTTGTTGGTCTTAGGATGCTGCACTTTACCACACTTGGTGGTAATCTGCTCCAGGGCAGGGTCCCTACCCGCCCCCCACCTGGGTGATACTACAGTGTCCTGGTGAGCCCACCCTGACACACTAGTTCCTTGCCAGAGAAAGTTTGGGCATCCCCTTGTACAAAACCAGTGAAATTCAGCCGTTATAGTTAGTGAGCTAACTATAACTCACGCCCCTGCACTGTACTGCTTATGACCTCACATATTACATCACTGCTGGTTGAGGGATAAAGTCCCCTTGCCTACAGAGGGTCCTTGGCAGCAAACAGCCCCTCCTGTTACCTCCAGTAAGTCCCATACAGTGGGATTGCTAAGAGGTTGTTGGAGGCCATGCCCCTTTTCTCCACCACTCTCCAATCACGCCTCCTTGCACACTGCTGGTTGGGGAATGAATTCCACTTGACTCCTGAGGGCCTCAGGACTACAGTTTTTCACTAAAAGAAACATAGGCTACAGGGACGCTATAGTTAGGCTCAGGTTTCACTCATACAAAACCAGTGAAATTCAGCCGTTATAGTAAGTGAGCTAACTATAATTTGCACCCATGCAATGCACTGCTTATGGCCTCACATATTACATCACTCATGACATGGCCAGTGACATCACTGATGACATCTCAAATGACATCACTGATGACATCAATTAGTTATAGTTAGCTCACTAACTATAAAGGGCTGAATTTCACTGTTTTTGTACGAGGGAAACCTGAGCCTAACTATAACGTCCCAGTAACCTTTGTTTTTTTCAGTGAATATAAGGCATGCATTGTAATTTCACACATTCTGGAAGCTTTGGCAAACTGAAGAGTCAGAATTGTTAGTTTTTTTGTTAACGTTTGCCAGTAAAACCAAAAATGTATGGACCAATATATTTTTTTAAATCAGCTTCAAAATGTGCTGTTTATCCCTAATTCATACAAAATTATTTTTGGGATAGAACACCTCTGAACCTCTCACACGAACATTAAGCTCATAGGTATAACATTTTAGTCAGGGCTTTTGGTTTCCAGGTCAGGCCTTTGCAGGGACCAAACAATAAAGGTCTTATATAGTCAATTTTTGTTATGATGTCTATATCTCTATCTCCAAACTGCAGATTCTGTAGGCTTCGAACTGTGGTCGTTAAAGCATCCACATTGAAATTATCCGCCAATATGAACATTTTAAAAATCGATGACTAAAAAAATGACCAATGGGGTCAGGCAGACAATAAAGCCACAAACAGAAGTTTTAAAGTACCTTGGAAGAAGATATGGGGTTACAGACAGATCTGCTGACTTTGGGACTGGGGAACAAGGTTTGAGTCTAGTAGGCTCAAATTCCTGTGATTCTGGTCAAATCACCTGATTAAGATCTTGGTGGATGGGTTACTCCATCACAAACATGACAAATATCCCGTCACCGTATTACAAGTGCATTATATCCTATGGCACTAGTAATACGGCGGACGGGATATCCGTCACGTTTGTGAGAGAATCTCATCCAACAAGATCTAAATCAGGCTCTTAATTTCCCTATAGCTAAAAAAAAAAATGATGTGGTCTTGTGTAGTGTAACTACTGGTGCTCATATAAAACATCTCGAGCACCTTTGGGTCAAGTTAGCCCTATATAAAACTTGAAAAAAAAATTCAACTGACCCAGGAGCCGAACACATCAATGAGTGCCATTGCTGTGGAGCACTGCCTGTGCCACTCTTGAGGACTTGTTACATAACTCTCATGTGAGCCGGAGCTGGGGAGAGCCTTCCAAGTAGTCATGTGCTTTTTGCAAAACATTACAGCATTCCAAACATGGGATATGAATGTATTTTCATTTGAAAGATGTCCTTCAGTCTTTAGTCCATGAAAAATTGAAGCATCCACATAATATGTCAGTTAGTACTTCTGAACAGTGTAAATGAATGCTCGTACGGTTGCGCGCCTAGCTGCAAGTCACAGCATCAAACTAGACCATGATCAACTCCTACTTTCACTCTTTTGACTTAAGGCCTGATTTCGAGGACCACTAGACTCGCAGAGACGTGACAGTGACAGTCCAACCACTGCCACACCAGCGGTCGGACCTCTCCGTTTTACCACTTTGGCAGTCAGACCGCCATTGCACCTCCGCAACTGCCAGTGAACTGCATTCCCTGGGGTCCCGTGGCAGTCAGGGGCTCACAATATGCTGGTGGTGCTGCTGCGGCACCGCCATGCATATTTCGAATTTCAGGACCACCGGTGGTGTCATGAAGGTTCTTCCCTACAGGGCCCCTTCATGCCCCATGCATCGGGGTGCCTGCAAGGGGACACATGTTGTGCCTCCCTGTGTGTATGCACCCCCAGTTCCAGAATGGCATGGACTTCACAGTCCATGCTGTGCTGGAACGTGCAGTGGCGGTCCTACGCCGGTGCCTTTCAAAGGCATACATAGGTGCCTTTGAAAGACACCACCACATGGCTGCCACTCAGCCCGCCAGACTATGAAAAACTCGTAATCTGGCAGGTGGACGGGTGCCCTGTTTGGCGGTTCTGGAGCAGGTCAGTGGTGTGCTGGCCAGCTCCAGGAACCCCAAACTCTTAATCGGGCCCTTAGCATAAGTACCAATCAGTGAGAGAATAGTACCTATTACAGAGCCAAAAGACATTTTTTTTTTGTAGTATGAAAATGGCTGATAAAATACAAAACAGAATGGATAGATACTGGAACCTCTTGAAAATAGTCTTTACCCCAGAAGTCGTTTTGTTTATTCTGGCTAACACTTGAACCACAAAGGAACCCCATTCGGTTCCAACAAGCTGCACAGCCGTATCCATCACTGAATGAATCAAATAAATCAAATTCATCACTTGTTTTCTTCTTCTCTTTATCAATATTTTACTCCATGTAATTTTTCACCTTTTATCTTTCAATTCCTTTTACTCATTCAACTGTAATGCGATGCTTTCAACAAAAGCACAGGGAAAATAAGGTTTCCACATGTCACGACTTTATTAAAAAAAACACCCAATGCATTTCGGGAATTCTTCCCTTCATCAGGGGTATCTAAAATATAAAAAATTCAAAAACATCACAATCAGCTTGGTTATCACACTCCCAATCTTAATGCAACGATCTTACTACAACAGATATTAAGCGTATTCAATTTCTTAATGTTATGTATAAAACAACCTGTTAACATGGCCAATCGTATTTCCGTTACATTAACCATTCCAAAACTCAAGCGATAATCCTATAACACCCCCATCTCATTGCCATCTGATACATATCTCAAGCTCAAAACCCTCCCATATTTCTGCGATGTTTCTAACTCCTTCTAACCCCTTCAAAGCAATTTGACAACAGTACGCTTACCATGACATGTGAATTGCTATATTCGTAACTCGAAGCCCAAACTCACAGGTTACCAGATCATTACACCAAACGTGTTGAATTCCATAACGTAGCGTCATTTTAATTGAGTGCCAAAGCTCACATCTTGTCTTTAATAGCTGCTGCATTGACTGATACAAACTGTGCTTTATGAATTATCTCCTCCCCCAATTCCCCACAGGTGATCTGTCACATGCCTCTGTGCAACAACTAAACTCAGTACCGGACTCCTTGTATTACGCGCTGTGAACCGTTACTACTATCTAACTATGAGTACTACATCCCTCAGAATGCACGATGGCTTCTCCAGCTCTTATTTAATTCACGCCTACCCATACATAACAAAATAGCTTCGCTTGAGCCATGCTAATCATGATATTTAAGCATTTATAATATTTACAACCGAACACCTTCAGTTAAAAACTGTTTGCTTTCATCAGTCCATGTTGACACGTTTAGAAGCCCCCTCGTAATTCATTGTTAATCTGTTACGTTGCCAAAGCTGATCAGTCGTTCATGAAGAAAACAAGTGATGAATTTGATTTATTTGATTCATTCAGTGATGGATACGGCTGTGCAGCTTGTTGGAACCGAATGGGGTTCCTTTGTGTTTCTTCATATTGCAAAGCGCAATTGGGCGGAGCGCGGATCAAGTATGCACGCTGATACAGTTCTGAAACAGTTAAACACGAATATGAAAGGAGTATAGCGGTGTGCATCTTACCACCTCCAATGTTCATTGATAGACTTTTCCGTCCACCCCGGTGAGATTGCACCCACGATGAAATTGGAACAATGAACTATAACAAAATTACAGGATTAAATGATACGTGAACTATGATAACAGCACAGGAATCTGGTTTTTGGGACATGAACGACAGATCAGCTTTGGCAACGTAACAGATTAACAATGAATTACGAGGGGGCTTCTAAACGTGTCAACATGGACCGATGAAAGCAAACAGTTTATAACTGAAGGTGTTCGGTTGTAAATATTATAAATGCTTAAATATCATGATTAGCATGGCTCAAGCGAAGCTATTTTGTTATGTATGGGTAGGCGTGAATTAAATAAGAGCTGGAGAAGCCATCGTGCATTCTGGGGGAAGTAGTACTCATAGTTAGATAGTAGTAACGGTTCACAGCGAGTAATACAAGGAGTCCGG
Source organism: Calotriton arnoldi (assembly GCA_963921515.1). Classification (NCBI taxonomy): domain Eukaryota; kingdom Metazoa; phylum Chordata; class Amphibia; order Caudata; family Salamandridae; genus Calotriton; species Calotriton arnoldi. The sequence goes on along the minus strand of CAWUFW010001363.1, from coordinate 76,981 downwards.
TACTGAGTTTAGTTGTTGCACAGAGGCATGTGACAGATCACCTGTGGGGAATTGGGGGAGGAGATAATTCATAAAGCACAGTTTGTATCAGTCGATGCAGCAGCTATTAAAGACAAGATGTGAGCTTTGGCACTCAATTAAAATGACGCTACGTTATGGAATTCAACACGTTTGGTGTAATGATCTGGTAACCTGTGAGTTTGGGCTTCGAGTTACGAATATAGCAATTCACATGTCATGGTAAGCGTACTGTTGTCAAATTGCTTTGAAGGGGTTAGAAGGAGTTAGAAACATCGCAGAAATATGGGAGGGTTTTGAGCTTGAGATATGTAACAGATGGCAATGAGATGGGGGTGTTATAGGATTATCGCTTGAGTTTTGGAATGGTTAATGTAACGGAAATACGATTGACCATTTTAACAGGTTGTTTTATACATAACATTAAGAAATTGAATACGCTTAATATCTGTTGTAGTAAGATCGTTGCATTAAGATTGGGAGTGTGATAACCAAGCTGATTGTGATGTTTTTGAATTTTTTATATTTTAGATACCCCTGACGAAGGGAAGAATTCCCGAAATGCATTGGGTGTTTTTTTAATAAAGTCGTGACATGTGGAAACCTTATTTTCCCTGTGCTTTTGTTGAAAGCTTCGCATTACAGTTCAATGAGTAAAAGGAATTGAAAGAAAAAAGGTGAAAAATTACATGGAGTAAAATATTGATAAAGAGAAGAAGAAAACAAGTGATGAATTTGATTTATTTGATTCATTCAGTGATGGATACGGCTGTGCAGCTTGTTGGAACCGAATGGGGTTCCTTTGTGTTTCTTCATATTGCAAAGCGCAATTGGGCGGAGCGCGGATCAAGTATGCACGCTGATACAGTTCTGAAACAGTTAAACACGAATATGAAAGGAGTATAGCGGTGTGCATCTTACCACCTCCAATGTTCATTAACACTTGAACCAGCCACTTGAGAGATGATCTGGAGCCCTTACTACTACCTTCTCAACAATTGGTCAGAAATGAATGATTTCTGATTATTTTACGGAAATGTTTGTTTCTCCCTTCAACTTACACACTACACGTGCACAGCTCATCTCCCTCTCGTTTCTTCTATCCTTGTGCCTTCCCCTTCTCCTTTTCCCTCCGTCCCCTCTATACCCCCTCGCTGTTCCCTGCCCTTCCTCACCCACCCTATGCCACGATTCCCTCTTTTTCTGCCGATTTTCCATCTCTCTTCCTATCAATCTATTTGAGAGAGAGAAAGGCAGAGAGAATGAGAACACTTTGTTTTTCTCTACATCTCTCTCCATTTGTCTCTCTTCAAAATGTTTGCTAAGAAACCCTTCGGCACAGTAAGACAGGATCCTTGCTCCAGGATGTTTGAGTCGTGGGCAGGCAGGCTGATGGAGTTCGGTGTTCCATATTTTAAAGGTTATACATTCTGATTCGAGACGTTGAGGCACAAAGAACTGGTCTCAAAGTCTGCAGCGCAACTACGCACCTACTGCTGTAAAAATAATAATACAAGATACATAAGTAAGCGGTGAGGCCAGCTCAAAGAGAATCACGAAACCACTTCGTAGTGTTTTGTCTTGCCAATTTCTCTGACCCTGTACACTTGCTGTTGGCTGCATGTGGCTATCTGATGGTGTCCCTGTGGGGCTCCACTGCCTGCTGCAGTGCCCCGTGCCCATGTAATGTGGCAGAGTGTTACAACTGAGGCCAGGCCATGCAGAACAGGGCAGGAGCCTCCAATCCTTCAGCAGATTGAGAGAAAAGAACAGATTGCTCTCTACCCTACTCTTTAGCTCCTGCAGTGTGTGGGCAAATGCCCGGCTGCTGGCTCACAGTGCCAATCCCCTGGCAGGTGGGCAGCATCACTTGCTGACTGGTGGCAGGCGGAGGTCCATACTGCTACTCCAGTATGCGAGTGTCTGGGGCTGTGCAATACATCCTGCTAAGCTGACAGAGCGCGCTCTATAACTGAAACTCAAGGCTCAGGAGGTCGCACCGTTCATCAGCTGCAATCACAGACTGCAGCATCACACACGGGTGGGGATAAGGACAGCACCTGCCATGATGATGGCTAGTTTTCATTGTCCCAGGGACCAAAAAAACAAAATCATGCAGTTTTGTAAACGCACACACATTGAATGATAGGAAATACTGCCCTTGGGGCCGATCTGCAAGAGTGCCTGTCCCCACAATTTGGTGCCGGTGCTACCCACCGTCTCAAATTGAGTACTGCCTGTATCCTATTTAGCCATAAGCATTCTTCTCCCCACTTAAAGTCCAACGTACAGCACCACCGACATGCTACAACACCATCTAGATGCACCACGTATGCTCGACACAATATACAGCTCCTATACCATACTCCCACGCGCACCCTATATTATTTTCGCAATACACCACCTATAGCATGCACATCACCCTCTACACACCCATCTCAACCTACAAAAGTGACATAATACACTCTCCTCTATTTCATCATCTTCACACCCTATCCCCTAAATAGCCTCAGTACTAAATGGCCTACAACATATGCTACCTGGCACCTACTAGAACCAATTCCAGCACACATTTCTTCATCTGCATCAATTCCCTAAGCTTTTGGGGTGAGAAGAGAAGCAAACACAATATCATACCCATCGTTCATCCTGTTTTCAGAGTACAGATGGCTGTCCCGTTCATTCCCTCAACATCTAAACTCCAACCATCTTTTATGGTAAACAATCCTACCTGTTCCATCTATGGCCTACACCACCAACCCTATCTTTCGCTATTTACTTCCACATACCGTCTTACACCTTCATGACCTTATGAACAACTTACACCTGGGTCATCTATTATTTACTACTATCTACTCTCTAACCCATAACTTACACCCCATCTACAGTCTACACTACCACCTACACCTACATGTTCGCTTTTTCTGCAACCCATCCCACTGCACTTTACACCTTGACATCATATCCACCTAGCTTGGCAGAGCCTAACAGACCAAGTCCATCCCTCTCACAATCACATATGATGCGAGGAATGACAGTCCTGGGCAGCGGAAACAACGAATGGCTCCACAATTAGAGAAAAATCTCCCTGCTTGTCAGGCCAATCGATAGTTTACGACTAACAAACTCCCACTTTGGGTATTTTGTGGTAAATAAGCAGGAATGTCCACAAGGCCAAACGAACATGGCGCATTCTTAACATTTCCCTAAATTCTTAACATTTGACTAAAACGACAGTTGGGCCGTGGGAGGTTCTCTGCCAGCGCAGCAGAGGCGACAGCCCCTGCCAGCCAGGCCGGCCACCAACCCTACTCAAAAAGAGGCGTTCATAACTGGCCATGAAAGAGTTTGCATCGTCCGCAGAAACGCCCTGACCTCGTCACAGCAACCAGCTGCCTCCTGCGTGCCCTGCTGCGTGCCCTCCTGCGTGCCCTGCTGCGTGCCCTGCTGCAGCTTAAACCACAGACGTCTGTAGCCCATGTGCTGACCGAAAGAAAGTGATACCGGAAGCACGTGGCATGCTTAATGCTATTACAGAAATGCGCTATTTATTGAATAAAATTCTATATTTTTATAGAGTGGCTTACTTTCTCCTAACTGGTTTAATTAAAAGATCAAAAGGAGTGGCTCTTAAACTTTAAGCTGTGCATCAGAGTCTATTTCTCTCATCTCTCTTGTAAAGTAGATTAAGAGTGATCCAGACAGAAATGTCAAAATGCCTGGGGAGGTCCCGCAGTGCCAGACATTTCAATGGACATTAGCAGCTAGAGGACCTCACAGGCTTTGAAAGCCACACTTCAGGGCCTTGTCAGAAAACAAATCCCTCTCCCGCCGCCATTTATAAAAACTGCTTGTGGTATAAAAAATAAAATACATTGAAACGGTGCAGAATGTATCCACAGCGACGTTGCCACACGCTCCTTGATATGCGTAAATTAGAGGCATGTGGATGATTTGGGCAGGTACAATGCTGTTTGGTTTGAAATAGCTTTAATTCGCCCATCAGAGTGAATCTTTAGGGACCTTTGCATGAGATAGTGAATGAATAGAATGATCTGTTCAATTAGTCGTGATTGATATAAATCAATGCGATTACCAATAGCATACCAATAAGCTTTATTCGGTTTCAGACATAAAACCCATAAAAACACAGCAATAAAAAAGATGCATTTCATTAAAAGGAAAAAGACACAAATTGCTCAATACATCAAAAACATTCATATTTTAAAAAGCAATATATAAAATATTGATACAACAATACCTTTCTAAGATGCCATTACAGGGAGATATATAGGCATATAAAAACTCCCTTTAAACGATTACCCACTCATATTCTTGTGTATTATTATAGCCTTCCATAAGGACTTGAACACAAGTTTCACGAGACTGCAATGGTTGTAGGAAAAGCAGAGCTGGTCTGCACTTCATAAATTTGAACCTTTGCAATATCGGCTTTAAGAATTGTGTCTGTGGTATCTCATAAAATTTACAAAACAATGTGAAGCACAATGTGCATTGTTCACTAACACCATCACACAGGTGCATCACATTCGTGGGTGTCCAATCATTTACTCTAGGGAAGAACACAAAATGATGGATAACATTACATTGCAACCGGGTTAAAACAAATCTATGCTGAGGGGAATACACATGTTCTAGATAAAGCTGTATGCCCTCATTGGTTAACAACGGTTCATGATTTAAAACACTAGGCTTTCCACATTTCTGGCAAAATCTTTCGTCCTCCTACAAATTCAGTGATTTGTTTAATGTCCATCATCCTAACACCATGTAGGGAGACGTGAACAATAAAAAAATCCAGTCTACCTAGCCTGCCACAAAAGTCATTAATATATTTTAACCATGGAATTGTATCTGCCTGATCCAAAGATAAGCAATCAGTGTCTATCTTCCTGTTTGAGAACGCCTCAGGCTGGGTCAAAATTTTGTACCAAAGTAGGATAGAGCATAACGTAGGGCCTGATTTAGGTCTTGGTGGACATGTTACTCCATCACAATGGTGACGGATATCCCTTCCGCTGAAATATAAATCCCATAGGACATATTGGGATTTATATTTCGGCAGACGGGACATCTGTCACTGTTGTGACAGAGTAGCCCATCCACCAAGATCAAAATTAGGCCCTTAATCAGATCGTGAAAAAATGAGAGGCCCAGTTCCTAGGTAGAAATATCTTGTGGGATGGAATGGTACTTTCATAGACAGGTGTTTTCAACACGCTGTAGTTTTTCTAATTACCATAGCCCCAAACTCCTGCCCCACATTGGGCCAAGGAGGTACATTTTGCTCTACATATAACACTAAACTCTTAAGCGGTTTCCTTCGCAATTTTGCCGAAATATTTAACACAGCAATTGATTTATTCATTTGCATTTTTATAGCTGTCAACAACTGCCCCCAAGTGCCCTAAACATCAAACAACAGTTTCAAGTAGGAGAAGATGGATGTTGTAGCAAGGTTAGTAGCCCCTACTTTAAACTGATAAGAATTATCCTTCTTTGGACCACATTTCATAACAAACGTTTTTGACAGATTAGCTCTCAAGTCTAGGGAGGCCATATATTTAACAAATATATCAGAGATTGAAGGGCCTTGAAAGAACGAGCCATGAGTACTGCATCGTCCATGTACAGAAGTGCAGGTATTGGTCTCTGGCCAATTTGTGATATGTCCACGTTCAATTCCTCAAGAACCCTACTCAGATTATTAATGTTAAGTGTAAAGAATAAGGGCACTAGGACACAGCCCTGATGTACTCCATGGCCAATGGTAAACTCCTGTGTGCACTCACCATGAATCCAAAACCTAGCTCTGGCATTCGTGACAGAATAGATTTCTCTCATAAAATTAAGTAAGGGACACTCATTACTCATCCTAGTCATCATATTTCATAATTTGTTGTGGTTCACCCAATCAAATGCACTGGAAAGGTCCATGATTGCCATATAAATAGGACCTTCCCCTGCTAAAGTGTATTTCCCGATAAGTAGAATCAAATTGAGACATTGTTTGGCTGTTCCTACCTCTATTCTGAAACGATACTAGGTCTCTGACATCATTTGATTATCCTCAGCCCAGGTCTCCAATCTAGAAAGTAGTATTCTTACGGCCACCATCAGGAGTAAGTCTAAGAGTGTGATCAGCTCATAGCATTTTGCATCAGCCCTGTCCCCTTTCTTATAAATTGTCACACTTTAGAGGTTGACCATGTTGTTAATGCCCCCGATTTACAGATAGCTCTCAGAATTTGGGTCAGAAAGTGGCCCAGAAATCCAAGTAAGTTTGAAAGAGGTTGAATAGGACCCCATCAGGACCTTGGGCCTTCACACGACGACTACTACTATTAACGGAGGCAGTTACCTCCTCTAAGGCGAAAACAAGGAAATCTGTTTCTTGATAGTTTTCAACGGTCCTGTGTAACTTGGTGTAATCCCTCTCCCTAGACACAGGCTCTTGAATGACGCAGATATTAGAAAAATGGCTCCCCTGGTTTCTGAAGAAATGGCATCCTCAATCGATGGAACAGACTGTTCTCTGAGATAGGAACTCTAAATTATCTGCCAAAAGGTCCTTCAGCTTGCAAGCAGTGATTAATGCGGTCCATGCCTCCGTTTTTAATTCATCCCTCCTACGGGCCAGAGCTACCATATAAGCCCGTCTGCAGGGCACAACTTCATTGCTAGCTCTAATAGGTCTATTCAGAGCAGCTTTCAATGAACTAAAGGCTTTAGTACATTGTGTATCAAACCAGCCTTTGTATCTCCCATTAAAATGAGGATTTGGACATGTCAATCTCTTTTTCACATGGCTAGCAATTCCCATGAATGCATACTTAATTTCCTCTGCCTCAATACAGTGACCAAGGCAAATATACACTAGAAAATAGGTATCTTGAACAATGTTTGGGAAGAAAACATCAGAGATAGCTCTACTCCACTTCACACTAATACCATTGAGTGAGGCAACTTCAACGTCGTCTGTGTTCAATGTCTCTAATCTTTGAAGTAGTACCTGGGGAAATGATAGCTATACTCTGAGCGCTATGGTCGCTTAATAAAGCAAAATGGGTTATAAAATTCGAAATAATGAACTTAAAGAGTTCATGGCTAAAATGAAGTCAATTGTCAATCTGGAATCTCTGCCCAAGAAGGAATAGTTTAAAGGGGCTTGTGCAACACTGACTTCATTGACAAAAAACAGGTTTATTTGACAAGTAAATTGTTTAATCTTTCACCATAACCATTATGGCCAAAATGAGTCATACCTTTCTCAGTGTCATCCGCGTATCCACAAACTTTTCTTGCACGGGAAGAACAAAGATGAATATTAAAATCACCCCCTCTATTAACCATTCCGGTTGTAGAACAGATATTTTCTAGATATTTTTCTATACTTTCTAGCACAGATTTCTTGTCCCCAGATTTTTTTAAATAAGAATGAAATATATAAAAGTGTGAATTCCACTGCATTTTAAGGCCAATAACCTGATGGGAGTCCAACCTTTTACTACACACACCTCCTGAGGTCAAAGTAGAAACAAAGGTGACAAGCCTCTTTTTGCCCTATCTGTGATAGAAGTTACCGCTGGAATTTGAAATGTAGACTAGCTGGCAATATGGGGATAATCAATGGCCCATGTCTCCTGGAGACAAATCACTGAAACTGTTTGACAAAAGTTAGATAATCTTGATAATGTATCTTACTCCTGATGACTGCTATGTTCCAAAAAAGAAGACTGAACCTATGGCCTTGATAGGAGATAACATCAATTACTTTGGCAACGGCCTAGTGCTGTATGACTGCGAAGGTAACAAGATCCATGCAGTTATGCAGTTGAAAACCTGTACTATGTGCAACATCTGTAGAAAAACTAGAAAGCTTGGAGTTATCCTTCACAGGACCTGTGCTAAATGAACCCCTATGGGACAAAGCTAGGGGACCATTATTAGTCCTGTGAGCCAGTAGTCAATAATTATCATTCATTGTACTAAGTGGATACAAACAATTAAATATAGGAACGTTAAAAACATGACTACCATCATTTCTCCCCAAGTCAGGTGGTTGTGTAATGCAAGGGTCACCACTTTCATCTGGCTTATAAAAATAACACAACAGGACAGCATTATTCTTTGTGCTAGAGCACCATCGCATTCCCAATTTGTGGAGGATCAGTCTAACCAAATTAAAAGACCAAAAATTCATGACAATGCAATACCCGGGGTACTTTTTTACCCACCCACCCAACTTACCCTACAGACTGTGATACGCTCATTAAAGAGTTCTCTCATCAAACCTGTTTATGCCCAATCCAATGAAAAGATCTATTCTAAAGATTCTACCAAGACTCCTAATGATTGGGTTCTTGGGGCGGGACATTTTTTAAGATTACAACATATAGCGTATCCTCAGGTGGCAAATCTAAATTAACTTGATTGCTAGTAAAAGACTGCTTAACTTGAGGAGGCTTTGTTGGGAGGGTAGGTTTAGGCCCAGAAGTCAGATTGGCTCCATTATATTTGTCACTCCTGGTTAGTCAATTCCGACCTTCAACTGACAGTCTCACCCCGCTTTAGAACTTTAGGCCCCTCCTTAGATACATATGAACAGCCCTCGGCAAAATCACACTTTTGGACATTAGTGGAACTGACCGCCTGATGGGATATCAAATATTTCATTTCTTGCATCATTCTAAGACAATTGGTTGCAAAAGTTTTAACCACCCGTGTACCCTAGATAGCAATGAGCACAGCAATTGCTTTACCAGAAACTTCACACCCTTTATGGCAGTCATAAGATTATATCTAAGGCAGGGTTACTTTGAGCATTTTAAGGGATTTTCTTTTTATCAGATCTAGGGCGCTGTAGGGGACCCTCATTCCCTAGTATATAAAGTTTGTTAATTAAGCTGCTTTCTTTATTCTCTTTGGTGGTGGGGATGACTCAGGGGCAAATAAAGTAAGAACTTCAATTTGATAAGGTTTCATGGGATACACAAGGATTTAAAATGGTGTTGCCGGGGGGCGTGGCCAAGATGGCGGCGAGATAGGACGTGGGTCCCTATCCCTCCGGCGCCGCCGCTGCTTAGCCTTGTAATATCGCCCACTTTGGCGCCCATCCGTGCTTACCAGCGGGTGTACTGGATCATGGAGCTGCCCTGGACTCGGTGGCGAGCTCAGTTGTGGGACACAGGTGACTTTTGCCGCCATGCGGACCCTTCCCGGCCCCGGTATTGCTGCGGCCCGGTGGGGGAAGAGCGGCCGTGCGGGCCGCCGGGTGGACGCACAGACAGCCTGGAATCCCGCTGCGACTTGCACCGAGAACTCTCAACGACAGCCGCACGCATCCCCTCTCGGGTGGGACCCTCGATGGGACTGATCGGAGCGTAGACAGAGCTGGCGCGATCGTGACGGGACGCGATCTGAAGACAGCGCCATTTTGGGAGCCCCGGTGACGGCCTACATGAGTCCCTCAGAAGATGGCTGCCGAGAGTGCATGAACGAGAGGGCCTGTGCTCCGGCTTTGGGAGGGCTGCCGATCCGGATCCCCGACTGCTGTGCGGAGTCCTGGACTGGTAGTGCGGCTGGGAGCGATAGCCACTGCTGCAGCGAGGATCCCCCGGGGGCCCGCAGGTGAGGAGTGACGGGCCGGGGGTGTGGGGTGCAGCCTACGGAGGTGATACCCGGTCCGCTGATCGGCGGACGGAGCGACGGCCCGTTCGGGGCTGCCATCGGTGCTTGGGAGCTGGGAAAGCGGGACACTGCAGCATTGCCCTGCTCGGAGCGCTGGTGTGGAGGGGACGGCAAGGCCTAGTGGGAGCAGCACGGCCATGAGAGCTGAGCCACATAAGGGGAGAGACTGAGTGAGGCAGCCTGCATTGCGACTTCTGGAAAACCCCCTTGAAGGATTTAACGGCAATTTCTTCCTCATTGTGGTCTGGCATACAGTGCCCTTGGTGGTGCCTGGAGTGATTGAGAACACACCCGCGACCCCCACTGATCAGCAGGGCTTCGTGATGCGAGTAGGCCTTGCCCCAATGGGTCCTTAATGAATGCTCCCTCCCTGTGTGAGCGACCACGTGGCGGGCTGTGGGACGGCGACTTGGTGGCTGCGGCGCTCCATCTCCCTGCCGGTGCTACACCCTGAAGTGCGCTAGTGGTGGGGTGATCGTCCTTGTGGCCCTGGCTCTTCCTGGATGCTGCATAGCTTTGCTGACCTCTGGGTCCGGTTGCCCCGCTGAGTCACATTACTCCCTGCGCTAGTCCCAAGCTGCCGGACAGGAGAATATAAAACTGGGAGTGAGCGGGCCGGCCCGGGACCGGCAGAGAACACAGAGAGTGCGGAGGTGACGCAAGTCGACGGTGCGGGGCTGAGTGTGTGCTTCCCCCTGCGCGCCGGCAGCGTATTGACGCAGTTCGCCGGACCTGTCGGGAAAGGCCTGGTGGTAGTGTGTGTCCTGGACCGCTACTCTCACTCAGGGAAAGGGGCACGAGGAGTGTCCAGTGGAGATCGTCCGGAGTCAGTATGTCATTGACCAGGGGAAAGAAAGACAAGTCCCTGAAGGACCTTCTGCAGAAAACATCAGGGCACTCTGCAACACAGTCTACAGCTGGACCGACGCTGGTGGACCGGGAGGACGCGCCAGCGACTAAGGCCTTCATGATCGAGCTCTTCTCCGCTATCAAGGAGGACATTCAGGACCTCCGTTCACAGCTCTCTGCGGAACTGCGGGAGGTTCGGCGTGATGTTGATGGAATTGGGGAAAGAGTGGCGACATTGGAAGAGCACGATCTGAGCAAGGAGGACGATTTACACCAGCTGCAGCAGGAGATGCTGCGTCTTCGGGAGCAGAACATAGATTTGCAAGCTCATGCGGAGGACTTGGAGAACCGCTCCAGGCGTAACAATATCCGGATCCGGGCGGTTCCGTGGAAAGGTGAAGGTGATGACCTCCATGCCTATGTCAGCGCTTCGTTCCTACAGATCCTTGGGGACGAGGAGGTACAGGAGATACAAATGGACCGTGTTCACCGAGTGGGCCTTCCGCGGGATGCTAAAGCACCCCCCCCCTGACATACTCGTCTGCATGCATGATTTTCAACTAAAGGAACGCCTCCTGCGTAGGGCTAGGGACCTCAACCCAGTGCAGTTCCGCGGCCACCAGCCTACGCTTTACCAAGACTTAGCAGCTTCCACACTGCTTAAACGCAGAGAATTTAAGCCCATCACCACCCATCTCCGAGATCAGAAGATCCCTTACTCCTGGGGCCACCCGTTCCGCCTCATTTTCAAGCATCAGGGCAAATTGCTCCAGATTCGATCCTTGGAGGAAGCGTATGGCAAGCTGGGTATGGAGAAGCCCCCCACTGGGACAGGCGATGCTCAACCGCTCCCTCGCAGACGACGTCGCTCCACTGAATGGCAACGAGTTGGGGGATCGATACCAAGTCCCGCACCTGACACGGCTTCTAGCAAGCTGGAGAGGGAGGCGGCCCTCTCATCAGTCGCACATGTAACGGATAACCCTGCGACACCTTGAAATGCTTGGCATGGCGACCAGTTGGGCGCTTCATTCAGCGTCGGAGGGGAGAGGCCCTCCGACTGAGCGCAGTGTTGTTACACCCTGGTCATTGGGGTGATGGACACGTCAACCTTGGTGCAGATTGGGCCTGGGCCACGTTCCCCTAGACACTGGCCACTGAGACGAACTTTTGTCAGGTTTTCTTGTTTTCTCTCTGTCTTGTTTACTTTAGGGGTTTCTTATGTTATTGACACGGGGTATTTTCGGGTGATCTATTGGGGCTCCGCATCAGTTCACGGGCAAGATAGGCAGGTAACCCGGTTTTGGGAGATGACCCTCACTGGCTCTGATCCCGGTGGTCTTGGGACGGTGCATAGCTTTTCTCTCCCCCACTGCTTTGATGGGTAGGGACCTGAAAATTGTTAGCTTGAATGTACGGGGGTTGAATAATCCTGTCAAACGATCTGCAATACTCTCCCTTTTAGAAAATGCGGGAGGGGATGTTTGTCTGCTCCAAGAAACCCATCTTTTAGCTAAAGACACCAAGCGTATGAGGGATAGACGTTTCCCACAACAGTTCTGGTCCTCGGGATTGTCCAAACAAAATGGGGTGGCGATCTTTTTTAGTGCACGCTCACAATGCAAAGTAGTCTCTACGGTGACGGAAATAAAAGGAAGGTTGTTGGCTGTCAGGGTGCAATGGGGAGATGCCCATTTTACGGTTGGGTCCTTGTATGCCCCAAATGAGCGACAAGAACCCTTTTTGCACCTAGCTCTATCCGAGGCTCTTGCCTCTCCTGATTCAGCACTCTTGATCGGGGGAGACTTGAATGTTGTGATGGATCCGGAGATGGATAGATGAGGACAGAGGTTTAATCACGCAGGGGCGCTGACACGAGCAGGGAAACAATGGCTGTCTGACTGCGGGCTGTGTGATGTGTGGCGCGTACAACACCCTAATGAGCGCGACTATACATACTTTTCAGCGGCACACAAAACATATGCGCGTCTGGATCACTTTTTAGCCTCCTCATCTCTTCTTCCGCACTTACACGCAGCGGATATTACTCCTCGCTCCCTCTCAGACCATGCCCTCATTTCAGTCCAGATCCCAGCGCGATGTGCGCGTTCTACACCTCCGGGCTGGCGACTCCGGGATTCCCTCCTTCACTCTGATGAAGTAACTCAACGGCTTCGGGACGCTATAAAACATTACATCTCTGAGAATGACCAGGGAAGCATGCCCCTCGCGTCGGTATGGGAGGCTTTGAAGTTAGCAATACGGGGGGAATTTATTGCGGTTGCGGCGTCTTTCGCGCGACTCCGCAAAGAGAAATGTGCGGAGCTAGAAAAGGAGGTGGGAGAACTAGAGGCAGTTCACAAGCGCACCGGGGCACCGAGAGTCTGGAGGAAGCTGGAAACGCGGCGCCGCATGCTGATAGGGCTGAGCATGCGCTCCTGAGGCTCCGGCATAAATTCAACCTCAGTGGGGAAAAGTGTGGGAGGATGCTCGCACACAGACTACGGGCGCAGGCGCAGGCGTCCGCAATCCCCTCCATACGGGACCAGAATGCAGTAGAACATACCACAGATGCCCTTATTGCCGATACCTTTCGTCAGTTTTACCAACGCCTCTATTCGAAGGGAGATACCCATTTGCATGATCCAGGGGAATATTTGGCCTCCTGCGATATCACTCCCTTGCTCAAGCCATCCGCTGACAATTTGGACTCCCCTATTCGCATTGAGGAGGTAATATCGGCGATAGCGCGGCTCAAAGTGGCTAAATCACTGAGCCCGGATGGCTTCCCGGCCCTGTTCTACAAAATATTTTGTGCGGAGCTGGCTCCCCTTTTAACGAGGCTTTTTAACTCCTTCCTTGACGTTGGGGAAGTGACGCCTTCCATGTCTGAGATGGCAATTTCTGTAATACTTAAGCCCGGGAAAGAACCTAACGAGTGTGGGTCGTACAGACCGATCTCGCTCCTTAATATAGACGCAAAGTTATTTGCGGGTGTTTTAGCCTCACAACTTGGTCCCCTCATGGATAATATTGTGGACCCGGACCAGTCCGGCTTTATACCAACGCGGCAAGGAGGGGATAATACTAAGAGGCTACTGCACCTCATTGACCTAATACACCGATCGCGCACTCAGGCCTTCTTGCTCTCGATTGACGCGGAGAAGGCTTTTGACCGCGTTGATTGGGAGTACCTATTTGCAGTACTACGCGCTTTCGGAGATAATTTTATCCGGTGGGTTCGTTGTCTATATGCCTCCCCCACGGCGGCGGTGCGGGTCAATGGTTGCAAGGCGACCCTGTTCCCCATTGCCCGGGGCACGCGACAAGGCTGCCCCTTGTCCCCGCTCTTATTTGCGCTCTACATGGAGCCTTTCGCCCAACGCATTCGTTCAAACCCTGACATCGTGGGCCTTAAATTTGGAGCTGATTTACATAAAATCAGTATGTATGCCGATGATGTCATCCTCTCACTCACCCAACCCCGAACGACTCTGCAGTACTTGACTAAGGAGCTTACTACTTTTGGAAACGTAGCAGGGTTTAAGGTCAACTTTACAAAGTCGCAAATCCTCAATATCTCTATCCCGGAGACTGAGGTGCGGGATCTACAACAAGATTTTGCATTCCAGTGGGTGTTCACAGATATCACATAACTGGGCATTCGCCTGACCTCGTCCATCGCTAGGATGGCCGCTCTTAATTACACCCTGTTGATGGAGCAGACGACCAAGGCCCTGGCGGCCTGGTAGCGCCTCAAACTGGCGTGGTACGGCAGGATAGCGGCAGTGAAGATGACGGTGTTACCACGCATCTTATACATCTTCCAAATGCTCTCTTTGAGCCCACCGCCAGGCAGGCTTCGGAAGCTGCAGGGACTCCTTAATAAGTTCTTATGGGACAATAAGAAACCGCGCCTCGCATTTACACATGTAACCTCCTCGAAGGCACAGGGAGGACTCGGCTTCCCGATAGTGAGTGCCTATTACCAGGCAACATGCCTCCGTTACATCACGGAATGGAACAGGCCCCTATCCAGCAAGCACTGGAATTTTATGGACCAAACAGTAGCCGGACGGAATATATGGCGAGAACTGTGGCTTCCGCGCAGGCAAAGAGCGTGGGGGCTATACTCCTCTCCGGTTACCTCCCCGACTCTCAAGGTTTGGGATCGGTTAGCAGGCCCGAAAGGGTGGACAACCTTTCCTTCCCCTATGTCCCCCATTGTGGACAATCCCGACTTTCACCCGGGATGTGCATCTCCGATCTTCCATCGCTGGAGGGAGGAGGGTTGTAAAAGGGTGGGTTCCCTGTTCGATCTCGAGGGCATGATCCCCTTTCATCAGTTGAGTGGGGATTATGATTTACCAGCGTCAGATGCCTTCCACTACGCGCAGGTCGCACACTGGGTTACGTGGTCGGAGAACTTCGCTCTCATGTCTCGCCCCCTGACATCCTTCGAAAAATGGCTGGTGTATAAAAAGGATGATCGTAAACTCATCTCTGAACTTTATTCCATGATTATTGCACACACGCAGAGGCACCGCACAAAAGCGCAAATCAGATGGGAAACCGACCTAGGGAGGCCCTTATCGCACAAAGAGTGGGAACACATTTTTTACAGAGCGCACCACACTGCCTCCAATACGGCGGGGGGGGGTTGTCTCTTTGTTTAATGTTTCTTATAAAAGTGGTACTTTCGCTAGGCGCCTTAATGACTCACTATGGCTTGAACTCATCGCGAGGTCGTCCTCAGGGATGTAGACCTAAACGCTGTGTCATTCTCAGTAGTTTTCGCTCTGCCGGCGCTATGATGTAGGCAGCTAAGCTGTGTATTTGCTACCTTGCGGCCAAGTAATAAAAATGATTGATTCTAAAATGGTGTTGCCAGAGTTCCCCATCTCTCTTCTGGGTAATTCTGCCATGGAATTCAGGGAAAGGCCAGATGCTTCTCTCATTAATTGTTGTGCTAATGCAATTAATTGTTGTGCTAATGTTCTGCTCAACATTACTAATTTCTTTATAAATAGCCCCAATGGCGTTCGTTACATAGGTAGTAGTGGGGTTTAGGGTTTTATCTGGGGAACTATTAGGATGTGTGCTCAGCTTCCCTTGCCCACATTTAAAAAATAGAATGGCCGCCAGGACGTAGCTGTTGAAGCCTGGCCCGTTCATATTCTCAATAATCCTCACACCTTGCCACACAGAAAGTGCCTTCGCGGCTCGCCGATGTTCTGGCGGCCCCAGCAGAGGCTTTTTGGGTCTGAAATGCAGTAGGGTGGCCGCCATATCGCTTGGAGCACTTGTCAACTGTGCGCAGCTTCTAGCTGCCTGTAGCGGCATGGCCCGGAGACTGGGCCGTGGCGGTCTTAGGATTGGGCTCCGGCCAACTGGTGTCTTAGTGCCAATGGAAAGCTGGGCCGAGCTACTCGAGGACTGCACAGTGCTTTGTTCTGCCACCACTCTGGGACATAGAAGGGTAGCATGTGTGTGGTCCGTGAGGTGAAGCCCGCATGGCGCAGTTCCTGGGCTGAGTGCCTTGGGGAGTATCTGAGGCCTTGCCCTGCAGCCGTGCTGTGGCCAGAGGAAGACAGCAACTGCAACGCTGTTGTTGTGGACCGCGGAGTGCAGTTGTGAGGAATGTGATCCCTGCAGAGATTCTTCTTGCTGCAGGACATCAAATGGCCCCATGAGAGGGCCTGGGGTGGTCTGGTGCTCATGTGTCCCCCTCCACGGGGCTCCACTCCAGTCTCATCATTTTAGGGCCATCACCCCCCATGAGAGCCATGGGGGGGGGCAGTGGAGGACTGTTTGGGGGGCTCTGCTGAGACCTCCATGGGAGCGGGTGTGATGATGTTTCGCTTGGGGGCTGCTATGATTGTGGCCAGCGCTGGGCGTGCACCCCCTCAATAACTTTAGACTTGTGCAGTGCACGTGGGTCTGAGTGAGTCAGTTGCGGTCCTTAGTGTTTGGGAGGTTTTTTTATTTCCTTTTGGTAACGTAGTTGGTTGAATGACGAATTGTTATTGGCGTGGGTTTAGTGGGGATTGCTATGTTTGGGAAGGCACAAGTTATTGTTTTTCTGTGTTTAGATCTGTTTTGTTATAGATGGGATCTGATGGCAGCGGCGGTGAAGCTGAGAGTGTGTGATGGCTTGGGAAGGGGACGGTGGGGTTGAGGCAGGATGATGGTTCACTTTAAGTTGGTAACATGGAATGTTCATGGGCTCAACACATATGTGAAAAGGTATAAGGTACATACGTATCTGCATAGACACAGTGTGCATTTAGCACTGTTGCAGGAGACACATTTAATGGAGTGTGAGGTACTCAAGGTCCATAAGAAATGGAGAGGCCAGCTGTACTCTGCCACTTATTCCAACTATGCACGTGGGGTTGTGACTTGGGTGGCCCCACAGGTTCGCTTTCATGTTTGTGGATTTAAGGCAGACATTGAGGGGAGGTACCTTTTATTGCATGGCATTTTGGATGGAGTGGAAGTATGCCTGCTGGACGCTTATGCACCAAATGTATATGATGATGGTGGTTTCTATCTGGTGTTGGAAAGGGAACTGCTCCCTTATGTTGGAATTCCTCTGTTGTGAGCGGGTGATTTCAACTGCATGATAGATGGGCAGTTGGATCAGCATCCACCAAGGCTTCGCTCTTAACCACATATGCCTGACCCCCTTCATTCTGTGATGGAGCGCTTACAGTGCACAGATATTTGGCACGCTCTTCACCATGGGGTGCGAGAATTCACATGCTGTGTGCCCACGCATGAGACGTATAGTTGTCTCGACAGGTACTTGGTGTCAAGTGATGTGGCAGCTGCTGTACAGTAGGTCCAAGTCCTGGGTAAATTCCTTTCAGGCCATACACAGTTGTTTCTGGACTGGGGTATGGGCTGCACTAGGACACGGGGCCCCATTTGACGCCTCCGGCCAGTGGCGCTAAGTGACATTGTTTCGGGAGGTGATCTGTGAGTATTACCGGCTACTTCGAGACTAATTGGTTGTCAACCATGCAGAAGTAGTTGGAATGGGACACCCTGTTGTTAGTGATGCTCAGGGAATGCATGTCCCGTATTGGTGGCACGAGATGTCACCTTGTGTTGGATCTGACTGATGCAGAGGGGTGTCCTGATGGGCCTTAAGCAGAATGCACCTGTGGCTGAGGAGAGGAGGGAGTCCTTGCTGGTGATGCAGCAGCGAATTGGGGAAATATGGGACAGGCCTGCATGTCTGAACGAGCGTGAATATTGGCAGCGAATGCATCAAGAAGGTGACAAGTCGGGGAAGATGCTGGCATGCGTGTTAAGAAAAGAACGCCCACCCCGCTCATCCTGTCACTGAGGCATGGGGATGGTATGGTGGTGAGCACACAGGCCGGCATTAATTCACATTTGCATTGGGATGGGGTGCAGTGGAAGTTCAGGGAGATCATGCGGGTCTCGGTGGAGACCTCCATCAAGCACTGCCTGTTTGGTGTGTTACCGACTCCAAAACGAGGGACTCAGATGAAACACAGGTTCATTTTGTTGGGGTTAGTGCTGGCTAAGCAACTCCTTGCAATCCATTGGACGCGGACCAGTCCCCCTGAGGTGGACCGATGGCTGGTGGACCTACAGGAGTGGGGAGTTGCAGAGTTTGGAGGCAGAGGGACCGGATGAGGATGGTCCATGGGAGAATTGCAAGGCTATGGGAGAATAGCAAGGCAGCCTCCATGGGTTAGGTACTGATGGTCCTTAGGTCTATCATTGCCCCCCTCCTTTCCTGGAGCTGGTGACCCTCTGTATTTTCATCCCTCCCCACCTTCCCTTCACCTCCTGTGGACGGATTGGGGTCCGGAGCTAACAATGGTTATTTGCTGTTGCTGCTGTTGATCTATTTTTTTGTTAAAGTTGCTTAATTCCTTTTGTTTCCGATTAGTTGATCAGGAAAACTGTAAGCGTGGTCTTGCTCATCGTTCGTCAGCTATTGCCTTGGGCTGTGTGGTTGTGTGTCAGACCTGCTGGAGCCACTGTACTGAGCCCTCAACCCTCCAATGTGGATAATTCTTCACACTGTTTTGTTTTGCTTGAGGGCTGTACTGGACTGTGATGTGTTTATTATTTGTGATACCGACATATGTAGTACACTGTTCTGATGTGTGTTACTCCACTGCTAATAAAAACAAGTAAAAAAAAATAGAATGAGAATGTCACAATAGCGGTACCAAGAGAGGTGGCCCATCCCAGCCTCATCCGGGCTCGAATAGGCACAGACGGGCCCGCTCTTCGTTTGCTCTTTGCACGTTCATGGCCAGTGCGCGTCCCATGCTGAGGGACCTGCAGGCAGCTTTTAAACACCTGCTCAGTGCTGCTGGGCTTCCCTCCACCTTCTGGCATGCACGGAATTATGGTAGATGAAGTCCTGGCCCTATTGAAACTACCAGAAAAATAGCAAAATACAAATACAAGTTGAACATGCACCAGAAAAGAAATATAATACCACAGCGCAGAGGAAGGGAATGGGGGGTGGGGGGATGCAGCATATACTTCAAAAGGAAGTGGAGAAAGTCAGTTTCAAGACTTTGTTATTCTAATATTATATTAATATAATATTATTAATATTAATATGTATTGAATTCTTTCTTCATATGAAGTTGATCCTGGTGATCTACACTTGTCTATAAGCCAGACAGCAATTCCTTATCTATGAATTTTAAGGTATCTCAAATTGGAAATCACTGTGTCATGTACAAACACTTTTCCCTTTCCAAATTGTGATTTAATATGATTCATATTCCCAGAATGCACAATAACTATTAAGAAATCAATACGATTCACATTAGTGAATGTCACACTCAGGATGTGAACGGTGACATCACAAGCAGGAAGTTCATCACCATATGCTCTCTGGAGGCCGACAGACAGAGAATAAAGAAGGCATTGTGCAATTTTACTGACTCTAACAAAATCCAGTGCCTTCTACCCCAAAAAACTCAAAAAGAATGGTAGAGAAAGATGAAGGCAGAAAGAGAAAATTAGGTTTAACGATAAAGAACTAGAAATACTTGCAGAGCAATGTGTGGCACACAAAGAACCTTTTGCGAAATATTCATTGACTGTGCCTGAGTGACAGAATAATAAGATGCACCTCGATATTAAGAAAAAAATTAGGGGTGAAGTCAGGCCACCACTGAAGATGGACGCCTGTTGAAGGAACTCCTCAGTGCTGAGGAGCCTTGGAGCCTCGGAGGCTGAGGCTGTGGCCCCGATGCTGCTGAGGCAGTGAGAGGTGATGACTCTTATATCGGGAGGCCCTGGACCCCACCAGTGTCTGCCCTGCCACCCATTTCCTCACTCAGTAGGGCCTGCCTTGGTGAGCGATGACGAGCCAGCAACTTGAACTCTTTGTTGAGGCTGCATCCGCCATCTGCTATTGCGCTGCTTGACCAGTCCCGGATTTTGCGGCCCCACGGAATGCCACAGGAGTCAGATGATTTGCTTTCTTGCACTGTGGTATTGGTGGGGTCTGAGCTTTGGGGCCCTCTCTTCTCCCTGCCCAGAGGAGACTCCAGCCCTCATCCGACAGGCCTGTCCTGGAGGGCAGGCTCCTCTATGACACGTGGGCTGCATGACTGAGGAGTGGCCTGTGTTCCCCATTCTGTCAGGGTCATCGCCCTTTGTCACCTACAAAGTGCCCCCAGTGGTGACCCCATGGAAAACCCCGAGACCCACTGCCTCCCTTTTGCCAACCTTTTGAGGCCCCTGTCCCATGGCCCAGATCAACGAGCCCTTGGGGACTGGCCTAGTTGAGGCCTTGTCAGGGTTCTGACTATCTTGGTGTGGGGCTCTTCCTACTTCCTGCTGCCTCCTGGTCTTGTTGATGGGCCCCAAGACCACCACGACCACTGCCCCAACTTGCTGCCCCACTCCCCCGTCCACGGAGAACCTGTGTGTCTGGACCATCTGGGAAGGAGCCGAAGAGCTTAGCCAGGGTTTGGGGTAGACCTGTTCGCCACGCTGTGCCAGTTGCCCCATCTTGGGTCCTGAATGGTCCCTTATCTCGCTTTGTCTCATTCTTTCTACTGAACCCCTGCTCTGTGGGGCTGGCCCTAATGCGAAGGCATGAGACAGCCTGACTGGTGTGACCTCTACTGGTGTGCATGGTGTGTTTGGGGTACAGAGCCAGATGAGGCCTAGGAGAGGCTTGCTTTGACTCGAGCCCCACAGGGGTCCACTACACTCCCTGCTTTGGACCTGGTGGTAGGCCAGACACCTCTCTATCACCGGAGGCTGTCTCCCGAAACTAATCACCTGCCTGCCTCCTCTTCTGTGGCTCTCCTGGGGCACCCTTGAGTTCCACTAGAGACTATCATGATCGGCACTGACCCCCCATTCTCTGCCTTCATCCCTACCTGTTGTGACTCTGCGATTCCCCTTCTTTCTACACTTGGGTGGACCTGTGACCTCTTGGGATCAATGGAGCATGGCCTTTTTGCCTAGGCAGGCTGTGAGCTGTGAGATGCTGTGCAACACCCTGGGCACCAGACCCCTCGTGCCTGGCACCTGTAACTTTGTTGGGGTCCCTGCAGGGGGTTCCTCTACAATGCCCACCTGCCCTATCCTACCTATGATCTCAGACAGCTCTGGGTGCCTGCTGGCTGCTACCATTGCCCCTCCGCAGCCCGTATATCTGACTGCTGGGGCCCTCACCAGCCCTGTTCTCGGCCCCGGCAATGCCTCCCTATAGCTGGTCTTCATGGAGGTGGTCTCCCAGTCATGTCCCTCAGTTGCCCCACCTGCTTCGACCACCACCCTGGCTCAGTTAACTGCCCCTTCGGACCCCACAATGGATCGCATCCTACAGGAGAATACCGCAGTGGGTGACCAACTGGAGGGCATGGACGCCAAGATGATTGACCTCATTTCGGAATCAAGGTATATTCAGGATGACATAGCTGGCTTTAATTACAGTGGAGGGAGTAGAACACCACTTGTCAATCGTGGAAGAACGGCTCAACCAGGTTATGGATTGAGACTCAGAACTGTGGCACCTCCGCAATACTTCACCGATCTTGAGGACCAGAGCCACAGAGACAACCTCTGTTTCACGAGTGGAGGGGTCCGACATCCATGGTTTTCTGAGGGACCTCCTCCCTACCCTCCCGGGCTGACCTTCTCCACTCCTCTGGAGATAGAGAGGGCCCATCAACTTTGTCCACAATGCTCGATGGTACCTGGTTGGACATGGCCACTCATTGCCTGTTTCGTATGCCATGAGCAGGTTTGGCAACTCCTTTCTACATCCAGGACCCACAGCCTGTTTGACTTTGAGGGTTAGGAGATCCGTATTGTAGCAGACTTCTCCTGGGAAACCAACGAAAAAATGAGGGTCTTCCTCACCCTTCAGCCCCTGATGCGCAAATTGGGAATTAAGTTTGTCCTCTTCGAACCTGCATGCATGTGGATCATGATGGACAGCAGGTCCAAGGACTTCCTTGACCCTCAGGAATTGTGATCCTTTCTGGAGGGTCTACAGGACCAGGAGATGGACACGGCACCTGTGGACTCCTTGGCAGGGCCCCGCTCGTAGTACACCCCTCCTCTGGAGCGTGAGGAGCAGAGCTCCTGAGGGGTAGAGGAACGGACAGGTTGCAGGACAAACCCAGCAGGAACCAGAGAGGCAAAGACAAGGCCATTCCGATGGTGGCAGAGCTGACACAGGAGTAAGCCCATGACAAATCCCACTACAGGCTAAAAGCTGGCCTGCCTGGGAACTGAGGAGCCACCCCCCCACCAGCTCCAGTTGTTGCAGATGGCATGACCTGCCGCCTGTCCCTCCTGGCCTCGACATTCTCTGTATGGATGGATGAGTATTAAAATTCTGTTTGAGAGTCTGCCCCTTGGGCTCTTGTTATGGTTGTGCTTTATGGTTGTGCTGTACCATTGTTTAAAAGCTATGTTCTTGCCTTCTGTGATTTATTGCCAATTGCTTGCGTGGGATGTGACCTGTTGACCTCTCAGCTTTGCCAGGATCCTTCCCTTGGTTGCTTCTCTCCTGCAGTGTTCCTTGCCCTCTGCTGCACCTCTTTCTCATGTGCTGCCCATGCGTTGCCTGCTCCTGGGCCTGGCGCCCTAAGGCTCCTGTCACCATTGCTGCCATGTCCTGATCTGCACTCCGGACCTTCCTGACTGCATCTTATTCCACCCATCCTCTCTTTTCCCATCCATCCCCCTAGACCTAGTAGGGTCCCCACCTGTCCCCTCGGGGTATCATTGTCGCTGCTGCCACCACCAACCTGGGTGTCCCTTGGGGATCTGGGTCACCGTTCCTACACCCCGCACTTTGTCGCCTATTTCCCCTACACTCTAGCCCCATTGACTGTTCTTTGGCCCATCTGTCCCGGGATGCTACAACTAATCTGTTGTCTTGAATGTTTTATCTCCTGCCCTCCCCCTGGGGCCTCACACGATGTGTGAGTTTCCAGGCTTGGACCCACGGCACAAGTTTTCCAGTCTTCCCCAATGCGCTGGTCCCAAGCTCCTTGTAGTTTTGCCTCGGTCTGCTCCCTTCCCCAGACCTCCTGTCCCACTATCAGCTGCAGGATTTCCCTCCCCACTCTCCCCTTCTCCCATGCCCTCACGCCTCCTCCTTTGTCCCCCTCACCCGGGGGCTCTCGTTCTATCCATCCCTGCTTTCTCTACCTGCTCTCTTTTGCTTCTGGCACCTTTTCCTCCACTATCCTCCCCCTTTACTTCCCACCCTCTTTAGTGCCTCTATTTCTAGATGGCCATCCATGCTCCCTGCCCCCCCAGATCGCTGACTGCCATCTTCTGGAATTGGAACGGCCTTAACCACTTCATCAAACGTAAGAAGGTGCTGGTGTACCTCCAGTCCAAGTGAGTCAATTGAGCCGTCCTTCAGGAGACCCACCTCTCCGCAGAGGAGTCGGAAAAGCTATGCTGTGACTGGGTAGGAAGGGTGATACACAGTAGCTGTCCTCTTCCCCTGGGGGATGGATCCAGCCAGCCCTAGAAATGTGGCGTGGCGATCCCCCTGCGTAAGTCTCTGCCCTTTTTTTACCTTGGGATGTGGATAGATGCCGGCTGCCATTATGCATTTGTCAAGCTTCATTTTGAGGGGAGGATGCTCTGTTTGGGGTCGGTATACGTGCCGATGGGACCCAAATGACAGTTTTTCCTCCAGCTTAACTGCTTACTGACTGCAATTGATGCCACCCACTGGCTCATAGGGGAGATTGGAACTTGGCCTGCGATGCAGTCTTAGATGGCACAAGCTTGTTTGATGTGGACAACAACGCGGACTGGGCCATAATAGGATATGTAGATGCGGACCACTCAGGCAGAGCTGGAGCTTAAATTTCTCTCACCGGTGCACAGCACCCAGTCACTTGTGGATTCGTTTTTCATCTCCCAATCAGTGGTTGCCCTCAACCGGTAAGTGTGGATCCTTGAAGGAGCGCTCCCAGATCACTCCCCGGTTCTACTCTCCTTGGACCTAGGCTGTCCTACCGGGCCTTCAAATCATGGCATCTCAATGAGTCATGCTGCTGCTCCCCCTTGGGCAAATCCCAACTCTAAGTGCTCATCTCCTCCTCTATGAAGCTTAACAAAGGATCTGTTGCTTCTTCGGGCACCCTGTGGGCAACCGCAAAGGTGACCCTTTGGGGGTCAGCTAATAAGAGATGCTGCCCTTACCAACAAACAGCAGGTGGAGCATCAGAGAACCCTAGATGGTGTCATCAAGTCCCTCACCCATCTCTATATGGCAGGCCACTCAACTCCTCTCCTGCGTTGCCTGGAGAAGGCCCGCATGGATTTCAACAAGCTCTACACATCCAAGGCTGAGTATGAGCTGCAACAGATAAAGGGTTGGCACTACAAACAGAGTGAGAAGGCGAGGAGAATATTGGTTGCCTACTTGCACCAACAGGAGGCGGCTTTGGCTATCCCAGCCATCAGGTCCGCCGATGACACCATTCTTCGTCAGTCGCAGGACACTGGTAAAGAGTTTTTGACCTTCTACCAGACCCTGTACATTCTGGAGATGGCGGTAGACCCTGCTCACTTAGACACCTTTTTTTGATGGCATACACCTTCTCAGCCTTAATGACTCAGGCAGGCAACTTTTTGAGGGAGAGATCACCAAGTCGGAGATGTTTTGAAACCCCCATATCATAAGACCCCCGGGGGAGGATGGTTTCCTGGTGGAATTTTACAAGTGGAAGGGATAGCAGGTGGTGCACTCTCTCTAGGATGCTTTCCGGGAGGCAAAATGCATGTGGTCCCTCGCTTCTATCTCCAATAAGGCTATGATCTCTGTCCTCCCCAAGCCTGGGAAGGATCCCCTCCTCTGTGGTAGTTACCAGCCCATGATCTGCTTTACAAGGAAGTTAAGATCCTAGTCGGGGTGGGGATCGCGACGGGTGGTGATTGTGATGTTGGTCCACCACTCCTAGGTGGGTTTCATCCCCGCGCATTTATCCCTTAACCATATCCACTCCCTGGCTCACGTGCTTTGTTCCACAGGGACTTCTTGGAGGACACCCTAACTTTCTACCTGAATGCTGAGAAAGTGTTCGACAGGATATAGTGGGGATACCTTTTTGCAACCCTCTGGAGGTTCGGCCTAGGTGATGATTTTATAGCCATGGTCGGGGTTGCTTTACGACTTGCCTTCTGCCCAGGTCAATCAGTAATCTTATAAAGCGCAAACTACTCACCCATGAGGGTCTCAAGGCGCTGAGGGGGGTGTGGGGGTGGGTCTGCAGTTCAGCTGAACAGCCAGGTCTTGAAGTGCTTCCTGAATTGCAGCAGTGATGGTGATTGCCTGACGTGCAAAGGCAGGGAGTTCCAGGTCTTTGCAGCAAGGTAGGAAGAGGATTTTCCTCCAGCCGTGATCTTGCAGATCTGTGGTATGGTGGCCAGGGCCAGTTGGGCGTAGCGAAGATGTCTGGTGGAAGTGTAGAAGGAGAGATAGTGGTTGAGGTATGCTGGTCCGGTGTTGTGGAGGGCTTTGTAGGCATGTGTGAGAAGCTTGAAGGTGATTCTTTTGTTGACAGGTAGCCAGTGAAGGTCTCTCAGGTGGCCGGTGATGTGGTTGCAGTGTGGGATGTTGAGGATGAGTCTGGCAGAGGCGTTCTGGACAGTCTGTAGTTTTTTGGGGAGTTTCTGGGTGGTAACAGGATAGACTGTATTGCCGTAGTCGAGTCTGCTGCTGACGAGCTCATGGGTAACTGTTGAAGATCTTACAAAGAGTGTGTGGAAGCAGGAGGACAAGACGGCATTGACTTGGCAGTTCATTAAGAGCGAGGAGCCCAGGATGATGCTGAGGTTTCGTGCGTGGTCTGTGGATGTGGGGGGTTCCAAGCACTGCGGGCCACCAAGAGTCATCCCAGTCAGAGGGGGCTGAGCTCAGGATGATGACTTCGGTCTTGTCTAAGTTAAGCTTAAAGCAGCTGTCCTTCATCCAGGAGGCTACTGCCTTCATCCCTTTGTAGAAGTTGTTCTTGGCATCAGTGGGTTGGCCTGTGAGGGAGAGATCAGCTGGGTGTCGTCAGCGTAGGGGAAGGTGTTGAGTCCGTGGCTTCTGAGGATGGCTGCAAGTGGGTCCATGTGGATTTTGAAGAGGGTGGGGCTCAGGAAGGATCATTGAGCAATTGCAGGGGCTTCCATTCTGACGCCTTCCCGGTCTACCTAGGGATGCGGCAGAGGTGGCCTCTATCTCCCCTCTTCTTCCTCCTCACTATGGAGCTGCTGTCTGCCTCCTTTCCATAATCTCCATGAACAACTGATATTGCCACCCCCGGAGGGAGCCCTCAGCATTATACCTTTATGCAGATGACATCCTGTAAACACTCTCTGACATTTCTCACTGGATCCCAGCCCTCCTAGACCTCATCTCCGATTTTGCAATTCTTTCGGGATACAGGATCAACTGGGGCGAAAGGAAGGCCTTGCCATTGTCTCAGGTAACCACTTGCACAACCGTTCATGCGGGGGGTTGGGTCTCCCCTCAGTGGAGCATTATGCTTTAGCTCTGCACCTAACGCAACTGGCCTACATGTTCCCCCAGACTCTGGTTCCGCCACTGCGGGTCATGATCAAGTGTAACCTCCTGGAATGTCCTAGGAGGCTCTTCCCAATCTATCGGAACAAAGCCTTGGTCCCTAACTGGAGGAACCCGATGCTCCAGGTGATGGACAAATCCTAGTCGCGAGCCCAGCGCCTCTTCTCCGTGGATGCCCAAACACCCTCATGGGGTAATACTGGCCTGTGTATTGGGGGTAAGGTGCTCAATTGGGGTGTGTGGCATGCTGTGGGAATGCACTCCCTTTACCACGTACTCGCCAAGGGCACCTTCAAGTCCTGCAACACTCCGAGAGAAGCATGGCCTCCCACCTACTCAGTAGTGGCATTACCTCCAGCTGCACCATTGCTTCACCTGCCACCATATGTGGTGGGTGAGGCAGAGGTGCCGAGGCTCCCCAGCACTGTGGAGCTCCTACAGCAGGCAGCCATGTTCGGCGGTGGACAGACTCCATCCCCCCATAACTGTAGTGTTATTCTTTTTGATGTTTTTTTTAGAAAAATGACTTCCCTTATTTAAGTAGACATAAAAATGAAAACAAAAGTGCATATTTATTGTAACACAATAATACACATTGCAGTTTTCAAACAGATGTGCCATCACATCAAGGGCAAGGAACACAAGGAGAGGGATGTCAGGAGTTATATTCTAAATGTAGTGACTCCATTGAACCCACAACCCACAAAAATGCTAGAACCAAGAGAAGCTCTTTGCTCAAGCCCTGTTGGGGAGGCAGAAAACTATGCAACACCAACAACACTGAGTAGGCCAGCAGTAAGGACTAGGTAGTTATGGAGAATGCTCATCCCTAGGTATCGAGCACAAGGCTGGGAATGTGAAATGCTGATGTATGAATCCCAACGTCAGACAATTTCTGCGACTTGGCGTCATCCACGTTAAATATGAAATGCAAACAAATTAAGTTATTGAGAGGCATAAGTAAGCAATTAGGAGGCACAGAGAAAGTTTTAAATGATAGATATCAGTAACTGTCTCATACAATAAATTAGAGGGATAGATCCCTGGAGAGAAGAAATTAAGGCAGAGGGCAGTAAGCAATCTTAGTTGTGAGATTCAAGAATTCTCCGTTAATAGAGGCAGAGGCAACATCATTACTTAACCTGCTTAGATACATTTAGTAGATGATGTGTGACCTGCCTTGAACATGCCATTGCGACATTATCAAGTCGTACAGTCCATGTACAAGTGGCGATGAGGCACTAAGGTGGCCTCATGCAGGAACCACCACCCTTAACATTTTTCAGACTATACAAATTGCAAGTAGAGGGTTAATACCAGCAACAGAAAAGAAAGACTTAAAACCTTAGCAGCATATCTGTCCACGAACCAGTAAGTGTTGCAGGCAGTTATTTAAACTTTCCCTTTAAAAGCCCAAAGGTGCATTCCACTACAGAACGGGTTCTCTTGTGAGTCTGGTTATATCTGCACTCACTATGGGTATTTGCATTTATGACACTCTTATATTTAAGAATATTTGAGTGTGCTGTTGTAGTAATTTTGTTTTAACTTATCAAGTACAAACCTGTTACCAAAGTCTCTCCTTTGCCAGATGATAGTAAATTCTACTGTTCCTGTATATGTAGGTGTCATGCTTACTACTGGGAAAATATGAAAAATGTCTTATCAGAAACCATGAATCACACTACCTTTATGTTGAGTGAGTGAGTCATATTGTTACAGTATAGCTATTCATTTGCAGATGGTGGAGCTATCGGTGGAGCTATCGATACATGAGTCACATCAACACATCCTATCACATGGGGAAATTGCGTACTCTGTAAGGCCTGTGAGGTATTGTGATGGTTAATTTTAGACAAAAAATCTCAGAAAAAAATTGATAATGCAGTTTAAAATCTAGTATGATGCTTACTCCATCAGCTGTCTTGAAAGTTTGTGGTGATGCATCAAGCGGAGGCCGAGAAAAAGGGCGGTCCCAAAACGCGTTTTCCCCATGTTAGTTCCCATAGGAACTTTAGACATGGCTACCGCCCGAACAGCTGAACAGAATTATGCCATATTTGGCAAAAAGGTAGATATTAGTCCAGGGAAGTGTCTTTTTTGTGATTTTGTTAAAATCCGTTAAGTAGTTTTAGAGATATTAACGAAATCTAAATGTGTATATATAGGGACCGAAAGTCTCCGCAACCCCTTCCAATCACATGCTAAGATCTGATTGGCTGCCAAAACTTCAAACCAGGAAGTCTTGGCAGCCATCTTGGGACTCAGCTTGAGCTGAGTCTGACAAAAAACTTTAAAAACAAGAGAAGGGGGCAGGGTAGGAATACCCTGACCCCCTAGGCCTCTTGGGGGGTGCCACAGGGATCCTGCCAGGGCAAAAAAAAAAAATTTTGGCAGTAGCCATACTGGAGCCGTGGCTTCTGCCCAAAAAAAATTAAAAGAGAGAAGCGCGGGCTCCTGATCGTCTCTATTTTAAACCCCTGGATGGGCAAGGTCACGTGAGGCATGGAGAGTTAATACTTTAAAAGAGATGGGGGGGTCTTGCAAATCCCCCATGCCCCGGGAACCGTCACCTCCCTAGAGCTTATAAGTAAGTAATGGTGGGGTCTTGCGGACCCCCGTGCTTGGGCGGGCCACCTTCCTAGGGCTATTGTTAAAATTAATGTGAGGGGGCTCATATGGCCTCCCCGCAGACCCGGGGACGCCACCTCCCCAGGGCTTAACGAAAGAAATCTGGGGGGCCTCGCAGAACCATCTTGCCCCAGGGACAATCCCCTCCCTGGGGCTATTACATTTGTAATGGGTGACCTCACGGACCCCTCGGGCCACGAGGACCACCACCATCCTGGGCCAAATTGTATTTTAAAAGTGGGAGGGGGACACACAACACCCCTTCTGGGCTGGTCTCGGCCCCAGGGACAACCACCTCCCTGGGGCAGGCTCTAATACAACAAAAGAGGGGGGCCACATGGCCCCCCTCCTTAAGCCACAGGTGGCCGCTGAGGACCTCCATCCCCCAGGGCCGGCTCCTGCTGTGGCCTGGAGTGCCCACCCCTGGGACATAGCTTCTTGCTGTGACTTGGCGGGAACTATAACGCTACCGCCAAGCCACAGAAAACACTCCGCTTCTGGCAAACAAGGGCTCAGAAATGCTCTTGCTTGCTAGAACCGGAGCATTCATCCCCTACTAATTTTTAAGATTCTTTGAAAAGTCCAGACTCTGGGTCTTTAAGTCTGAAATCGGCCCAGGAAGGGGGGCGTGTGGGCCCCTCCCTATTACAAAAAATAAATGTAAAAAAAGGCACCATTGCAAAAAAAATAGAAAAAATTAAAAATTGCCAGCCCCAGAGGAAGTTGCCAGAGGCCAGACCCCTTTCTCCACCACTCTGCAAATTAGCCTCCTGGCTCACTATTGGTTGGGGAATGAAGTGCCCTTGGATGCTGAGGGTCCTTGGGGGCCCGGAACTCTTCCATTTTACCGTCAGTAAGTCCCACGCAGCGGGATTGATGAGAGTTCATTGGTGGCCCGCCTCCTTTGTCCAACACTCTGCAAACATGCCTCCTGGTGCACTATTGGTTGGGGTATGAAGTCCGCTTGGATGCTGAAGGTCCTTGGGGCCAAGAACCCCTCCTGTTGCCTCCAGTAAGCCCCACACAGCAGGAGTCGTGAGAGCTGGTCGAAGACCACGCCCCCTTTCTCCAACACTCTGCAAATGTGCCCTCTGGCACACTACTGGTTTGGGGATGAAGCCCTCTTGAGTGCTGCGGGTCCTTGGGGGTCAAGAACCCCTCCTGTTACTTCCAGTAAGTCCCACACAGCGGGATTGCTGAGAGATGATCAGATGCCCACCCCCTTTCTCCACCACTCAGCAAATCCATCTAGTAGTTAAAACAAAAGAAATTCACTTAAAAAACCCATAGGTTACAGGGGTGTTACAGTGAGGAAAAACAATTTAGAAAACCTTAAAATTCACTTAAAAAACCAAAGTTTACAGGGACGTTGTAGTTAGGAAATAGAATTTAAAAACCTTAGAAATTCACTGAAAAAAACAAAGGTTACATGGACGTTACAGTTAGGGTCAGATTTCACTTTTAGAAAACCACAGAAATTCAGAAGTTATAGTTACCTGAGCTAACTATAACTTACGCCCGCAATGCACTGCTTACGAATTCACATATTACATCAGTCACTCATGACATGGTCAGTGACATCGCTGATGACATCACTGATGATATCATATGTGTGTGTTTAAATTAGTAAAAATCTATATATATTTTTAATTATTTTTTAAACATATTTTGTTTTATATTATATTGCTGTTATATGTTAAAATGTTTAAGTTTTACTTATTTAAACTACACATATTGTAAAAACTTTATTTTTATATATTTTTTCGATATTAGTGTAAAACAATATTCTTTTTGGGATATTTTTGTACTTAACATTATATGTATAGAAAAACTATATTTTTGTGGTCGATATTTTTGACACAATATTTTGGTATCACAATATTCATGGTTTTGATATTGTGTCAGTGAATCCCCATTCACAAAGGTTATGGCCCAGTACCATTGTCTGCCCTGTGGCCCTACAAACGAGAATTCTGCCTTTATGCTGATTATAAATGTCAGAACCTAACAACCCACAGTTACAGGGAGCTAAAAGTAGTGGATTTACTTTACCAATCCCATTCCCATTTCTTACAGCCCTCCACCAATTCTCCTTATGGTCAGTGCTTGAGAGTTTCATTTGCAGTAATAGAAGTCAATTCACAGTTCCCAGAAACCCTCAGTGCCAATATTCATTTACATACTCTAGGTTCAGACTGCTCACTGGTGATGTTTCCTTCTTCTCACTTGTTCATAACCTCGGAAAGCATATAAATGAAAGGTGAGAAAAAAGTAAAATAGAACACCGACTGAGTGGGGATTAGTGGTGCATCAAAACTATAAGTATGACATCTTTTCACTAGGGGGTGTGGCCTGGCAACTTAAGATAGTGAATATGTGGAACTGGGCTCCCAGTGGTCCCAGTAAACTATCCTTTATAATCCCAATCGCTGGCCGCCCATCTACTGGGAAAAACAACCCCAGCTGACAACCACACTAGGCATACTGATAAGAGACAAAAGCCGAACATACAGGTGGATGAGGGGGAAAAGACTCAGTTGACGAGTAACCATTCAAAACCTGGAGGAGATGAGGTTCCATAGGCCCAAGACCAGCCCTTCTGAGTAGCAGTTTGAACTGAGGGTTGTGGAGATGTGCTGCTGATCCCCTGGCCTATTCCAAACCAGTGCTTAAAGAGATGAGTAGAGCTGGTGTCTGAACTCGAGGACGGCTGGGAGAAGATCGGCTCAGGAGAAATGGTAACCAACCAAAGATGGTTACTAAGGGTCTGATTACGAGTTTGGTAGTGCGGTAGCGGACTGCCACACCAGTGGCCCACTCCCACAGCACCAAATTCGTGTATGCACCGCCCACCAGATTACGAGTTTCATTGTGTCTGTGGGCTTTTTTGGCGGTTCAACGGCGGCGCCTCTGAAAATGAGCACCCCAATGGGAATGCCAAAAACAGTTCCTGCACAGCATGGACTGCAATGTCCACGCCATGCAGAAACTGGGGAGCATGCACACAGGGGGGCACATGTTGTGCCCCACCTGCCTGCATCCCCATACACATGGGCTTTTGTTTCAGGACTGCCAGCCTTTTCTTTGAGTAAAGACCTCCAAAATACTGCTGGCGGTCCTGAAACTCGTAATATGCATGGCGGTGCCACACCTGCACCACCAGCGTATTGCTGAGAACCTGTCTGATGCGTCACCGCCAGCGAACAGCGGTTCCCTGGCAGTTGTGGCGGTGCAATGGTGATCTAACTGCGAAATTTGTATTTGGGCAGTTGGACCGCCGGTGTGGCGATAGCAGGACTGCCACCACCGCACCCGCTAGTCTGGCCGTCCTTGGGCCAGACTCGTAATTGGGCCCTAAATGAGAGACGGCAGACAGGAGCAGTACTGATGACCCCCTGACCCACGCCAATTCAATGATGAGGTGTAGGGTGCCTGAGCCAGGAGATAACAGAGTTTAATGTAGCCTGGAGAAGATTATGGCCCAACCATAGATTTCAGCTGAATGAGAGACAGCACATCCATGAATATGACCTCTTGAAATGCAGGGCTTAAACATCACCATCATGACTGCACCTGGGACACTAGATTTCTCTTTTTTTGAACTGATGCAAGAGGAAAAACCTGACCACACAGTAATAGCGAAAATGAAGGAACCAAAAACCCTTACTTGAGACCAATCTGCCTACTTAGGCAGCGACAAAAGGCCCCTCCAGAGAAAGGAGGGCACGCTATGTGAAAAGAACTGAGGTGGATTTGAGCTATTGACTCCAAAAGTAGTGATCCCCCAGAAGACGTGAGAAAGCTGTAAAGCAAACGCAAGGGGACTACTGCTCATGGCTGTAAATTTCCTAAGTAATTTCTGCCTCATCTGTGGGAATTAGAAGTGCTAAAAGGTTGCACAACATAACAGCTAGAAAGCAACAGCAATGCAAGAGCAGTAATGGGGCTGAGAACTAACTCAGCACTGGGGGATAAAACAGAGGAAACCCCTCAAACCGCACTCTGAAATAATGTACACAGTGCATCATAGCTCACCTCACAACAGGAAGGAGTTATTGGTCACAAATAGCAAAACCACACATTATTCTTAAAACTTTAAGTGTTCATCATTCCTACTTTAATGATCTACGATGTGTGCTACCCTAAACGTGGGCAAGTTGAATTCAATGAAACAGCAAGATAAGCATAAGAACAGAAAAACCTGTTTGATGCAGGCTTGTCTGCTAGAGAAGTGAGCCATGGACCGTGCAATGGACAACTCTGAGACTCATGTAATGATGGACTAAATACTGACAGCAATAGTGAGCACTGGTGGAGTGCTACACTTGCATAATTATCTGTAGTGTAATTAGGTGAAATTACCACAACATTATGTGAAATTATGCGTAAAATATGTGAAATGAATTTTGTACTCCAAAAATTACAAGAACTATCCGTTGAGGTAAAAATTCAAATTGAAAATGTCATTTTGAGTTGATTTCCAGTCTCTTGTATTCAAACACTGCAGCTCGCATTTGGATTTGTAATTTTGCACTAAAGAATTACCTGAACGGCCTACTCGGGTAAAATCTACCTGAAAAGCAGCTTGCATTGAAAAATCACCCAAGCAGTAAATTAAGGGGGAGATTTACTAAGATTTTACGCTGCTTTTTGTCACAAAAGTGAAACAAATTGGCACAAAATCTTTTTTCCAATTTACTTTCCAGTGATAAACTTGTTTAGTGCTGGAAATAACATGAAAGTAATGCAAAGCAGCACATAACGCTGCTTTGCATTACTTAGCACCAAGGGGGCATACCATGGGTGTAGCATGGACATTCCCTTGCAACCACCCAAGGTTTCTGAACCTAATCCCTATTTACTAAATAAAGTAGACAGGTTTTAGCATCAGAAAACTGCACCCTTTTGAAGTAGGCGCAACAAAGAAGAAATGCATTCATTTCTCCTTCCTTTTCTGACTTTGTACATGTGTTGCACTGTACAGCACACATACAAAGAGGGAAAAAGGGTTAAAGCCAGTCTATGCATAGTATTTTGTACTGGAAAGGTATCCTTCCAGGAGAAAACCTATGCTAGGCTCACAGAGACACCCTTACACTATGACACAAAGGTGTCTCCATGGCACATGGCAGCTGATTTCAGCACCCGGGGCTAGGGAAAGGGGAGGAGAGTGCCATATTTCGGTACATTTGGCGCTTTCCTGTTCCCTCCTTCTCACGCAACGCAGCATTTATGACTGCTGCACTGCGCTAGCTGAGTAAGTGGTAAATCTGGACCCAGTGTTAACGTTTCTCCACAAAAATACATGATGTTGAGTAATGACCTAATATCTGTAAGTTTGCGTAATTAATTTTTTTGTTACAAAAAATTACCAACATAACAATGATTACACTGGTGTAATTAAGCTTTCGTCCAGGCCTCCTGAACACAAGGAAAACATTGAAACTGAAAATCAGTGTAGTAGTGATAAACATGGGGCTGCTCAAAGATTGTGAATATAACTGACTGACCGAGTTAAACATAATGAGGGAACCAAAAAGAATTATCCTTGGAGGCGCACAGTTGCAAATCAAGGTGAGCAATCTTACAGAAAGGATTAGATTCCTAGCAGGATGGACTGC
This sequence comes from Calotriton arnoldi, assembly GCA_963921515.1. Lineage (NCBI taxonomy): Eukaryota > Metazoa > Chordata > Amphibia > Caudata > Salamandridae > Calotriton > Calotriton arnoldi. The sequence continues at coordinate 42,073 of CAWUFW010001363.1, read as the reverse complement.
GGATGTAGAGGAGAGGTCTCACCACAATAACATGAGGATAGTTAGCCTTCCAATGAATACTGAGGGTACAGATATGGTACTCTATATGGACTAATAGTTGTTGTGGGAGGTCATGCCACAAATAAACACATTTTTTCCTTCGTAAGGAGAGTGCATAGAGTACTGGCCAGACCCCTTCTAACATGAGACCTCCCAAACCAATTGTCTCTATAATTTAAGTGTAGTGACTGAGATGTCCTGACTAATGCAAAGAAGGCCAGATACCACCTTCCCAGACTATATCTACCCTAGCAGTACTACAACAAAGCATGTGCCCAGGAGTAAAGAGACAATTTGAGAACATTGGCCTAAATGATGCACTCTTGATCCCAGCCAGGCTCAAAACCATTGCCAGAAATGCCACCTTATTTTTCAACGACCCAAAGGAGGCCAGAGACTGGAATGAAAAGTTGAACAAAATACTCTGTTCCATTAGGAACAAAGCATGGAAAGGCCTAAAGAATAGTGCCATGGGACCCAGGATAAGAGTATGTCTCACCCCATCTTAGGCCAAAATAGTGCACTGTTTATTGTTGAAACCCAAATGTATGAAATACCTGGAGGAAAGGATCACTAGAGATAATTTGCAGCTACTCCACCAGCTCAGACCTAGATTCAGATGAAAATATAAAATCAGACAATGAAATGTCTGTCGCTCTTAAGACAGCAGATGAACTGATCTTATCCCTCACATCCAGCTCAGGGAATATGAAATGAGGATGTTATGTTATGTTATTTTATTTTATAACGCGCACAGATACTCCGAGGAGTGTCCTGGCGCGAGCCGTGAGGGGTAGGAAGAATTAAGCTAAACGAAGAGGAATGTTTTCAGGTTTTTCTTGAAAGCAGTGGGGTCTTGAGTGTTGCGTAAAGCAAATGGCAATGCATTCCAGGCCAGGGCAGCTTTCCGGGCAAGGGAGCAGCCACCCAACCTTTGTTGTTTGAAGCGAGGAACCTGGGCTAGGAGTTGAGACGTAGAGTGTAGTTGTTTCGTAGGAGCATAAAAGGGGAACCGCTTTTGTAGGTAGATAGGGCCTAAGCCATGAAGGGCGCGATGAGCAATGACTAGGGATTTAGATTTGACCCGTTCAGCCACGGGAAGCCAGTGCAGTGAGCGCAGATGTTGTCTCACGCTGCTTCTAGTAGGGATGTCGAGAAGAAGCCTGGCTGCAGTATTTTGGACCACCTGTAACTTATTCAGCAGATAGCCAGGGATGCCAACATACAGAGCATTAGCATAGTCCAACCGGGATAAGATAAGGGCACAGGTGACCGTTTCTTTAGCAGCCCTCGGAAGAAGAGGAAGAAATTTCCTGAGGGTTTTAAGTAGCCCAAAGCAATTTCCGGCAAGCTTCTTGACCTGAGTGGAAAACAAAAGGTTCTCCTCATACCAAACCCCCAGGTTCTTAGCGGGTTTCCCTGTTGAGGATGGCATGGTGAACTCAGATGGCCAGAGCGTTTCTCTGAAAGTAGGGGGGAATTTTCCGTAGAGGAGTATTTCAGACTTCTCTTCGCTACACTTAAGTTGAGCAGTGGCTAGCCAATTAAATACCAAGGTCAAACAATTTTTTGCGGAGGAGATGGAATCCTCGTTTTTGCCCCATGTAAATAGGAGCTGGGTGTTGTCAGCGTAAGCAATGATTTTTGCCCCCTAGTCCTCAGGTAATTAGACCAAAGGGGTAACTTAGATGTTAAAAAGAAGGGGGCTGAGGGAAGACCCCTGTGGGACACCTGTGGCCACTATCTGAGGGGATGAAGAGGACAGCGGGAGCCAGACCTGTTGCATCCGCCCTTCCAGAAAGGACTTAAGCCATCCCCAAGCAGAACCAGAAACACCAATCTCGGCAAGTCGGGTGAGCAACAGTGAGGGTGGTACCGTGTCGAACGTCGCCGACAGGTCAAGCAGAATCAATGATGCCCTCCCGCCGGCGTCCAGACACTCCCGGATGGCTTCCGAGATTTCCACCTGGGCTGACTCAGTGCTATAAGAATCCCTAAACCCTGACTGGGCCGGTTTCAAGAGGCCCGAGCTTTCGATGAACTCTGTGAGTTTAGTCACCACCTTTTCGCACACCTTTGCCACACTAGGCAAAAGGGAGATGGGATGGTAATTCCCTGGGCTAAGAGGATCAGGAGATGGCTTTTTTAGTAAGGGAAGAATCTTGGCCTGCTTCCAGACTTCTGGGACACGCGCCTCCTGAAGGGACATATTAATGATGCTATTCATTTCAAAGTTAATAGTCTCTGCAGCAGCTGCCAGCAGTCTGGCTGCGCAGGGGTCCGATGGAGAGCCTGATTTCAAGCCCTTAAGAATCTTAAGAGAGCAAACCAGGTCATTGGGAGTAAAGGCAGTCGGGGAGTGAGTAGGATTAATAAGTGGAGTCACCGGAGGCAGGGACCCAGCTGTAGCCCTGCTGCAGGAGGTAAAAGACGCCTGGATTGTGTGAATTTTGTCCATGAAAAAAGTAGAGAGACTATTGCACCAAGCGTCTGAGGGTGGGGGAGTACTCGATTGGGCTGTGGGGGTCATGAAGCTCTGGACGATGGAGAAAATTTCCTTGGTATTGTTCCTAGCAAGGTCAATGCGGGACGAGTAGTAGAGGCTTTTAGCCTGGGCTATAGCAGAGTAATAAGTAATAAGGATGGCAATGGGGATGGCTAATTAGTGATGCCAAACATATTGTAATGGACAGTACTATAGTTACTAATTATAAGAAGCCTAACCCCTCCAGTGTTTTTCCTCTTGGCTTCACTGCTAGAAACATCATTATGATCTGTTTATCTGTCATAGATGGGGCAGCTGGTCTCTGGAGTTCAGTTCAGGGTAGTGTTATTGGTGGTGAAAGCTGTGCCAAAAGCAAGTGACCATTGCATCAGGGGTTGAGGAGAGAGGCGGTGTTAATTGGGCAGGATACCACCAGTCATTGAAATGTTAATGCTATTAGTACTGCAAACATGCCTGTACAACAGTATGGCACAAAGTATATTATACTCCACTGGAATATCAGAGGCCTGAATAAAGCAGTGAAAATGCATTACGTGTCTACAATCTTAGACTGATGAGTAGTAGTTATCGTCCTTTTACATGAGACACACCTCTCAATAGAAGAAAGTGTTGGGCTTAGGAAGAGGTGGAGCTGTCAGCTGTTCTTCACTGTATAATCGTTATTTGCAAGGGAAGTCCTGATCTGGGTAAAAGCAGGAGTGATGTTACGACCAATAACACAAATAAGGTACCATTATGGGTCTTTTGTGTTGTGCTAGACAAATCTGATTCCATAGATATGCTGGTTGCAAGTATATACGCCACTAATGTTGAGCAAAATGTGGTCTACAATGTGCTCTTGGCTCAGCTAGCCACATTTGTTGGTACACCAATGATTCCTGGGGAATCTACAATGGTGTTTAGCATGCAAGAAGGGGTAGATCACACCTCACACTTCTACCCAAGAATAGTTAACACACTGAAGAGCTGGCGAATGCACTGGACAGGCGGTGAAGTGTGGTGATAAATTAACCCAGAAATTAAACAGATCTATTTGCAGATGTACAAGCAACATATAGGTTAAAAAAAAATCTTCTGTTGCAGGGGAGCATTATCACAAGTCTCACATACTGAGTACCTAGGAAGGACATACTCAGACCACAAATGTCTTTGAATCCACCTGAACTGGGGACATAAGAGAACATGCCTAGAGAATGCATCTTGAGATATTCCATTGAGGAAGAGAAAATATTTCCAGGGAAAAAAAGAGTAATGTAGCCAATACACTGCTATAATGGGAGGCAATTAAGGATGTGTTTAAGGGACCACTGTACGAGAACAACAAATGAAATACGCTAGATACTGACATCAGGAAAGTAGAAGGTAATATCTTGGACTTTGACCAAAAAGTTCCAGAAATGGAAGAAGCCATTGTGGTCTCATCTTAGCTAGGGAGGAACATGCACAACTGGCACTCTGATTAACATCTCACAACTATAAAGCATACATAGCAAGAAGACATGTGCAGGAAGAAAAAAGCTGGGAGACTGCTCTCCGGGCTTATTAGGCCTGAAAACAATGCTATACCTGTTCCCAAAATTAGTGATACCACCTAACAGGTGAAATGAATGCAGGTGGGCAGAAAATAAAATATTTAATGATTACTACGCAACTCTGTACTCCACAAGCAAATCAATAGCAGAAGATGGGCTAAATTACTATTTAGAAGACGCATTACTGATAAGACCCGAATCCCTGACCAAAGGGATGGTATTGATCATCTGATAACACTCCAAAAATACAGGCAGCTATCACCAGCTTAGAATCCGGTAAGACTCTGCGAACCAAAGGTATGCTGGCTGCATTGTTTTAGGCCTATATAGAAAAACAAGTCCTGAGTGTACTGACATATAAAATGGCATACCAAATTGGGATCTTGCTGGACATGATGAGGTAACTGTAATACATATTGCTAACCAGAAGTAAGCAAGGATTACGAGATAAAAATGCTTACAGACCATTTTCCACACTGAAACTTGATTATACAATATTACGGTAATATAATATAATACCTCACGCTTGCTGCAAGTGTTAGCTTACTTTGTCCACATGGACCAACGCAACTTTGTGCCTGGCCACAGCATGTCACATCCCACATTAAAAGACTGATACAAACACAGAAATAAACACGGAAGAGAGACCAGAATAAGGGGGCATTATCGGTGGTTCTAAAGAAATAGTTTAACTCAGTCAGTTTAAAATGTCTCCTCAAAGTCATGGAGTGCAAGGCGAGGCAATAGTAAAATAGACAGCAATACTTTTTAACCTCAAAAGTGAAAGAAAAATCAGGGAAGACAATCTCCCAATCTTTCAACTGCCCAGGGCATCAGAAAAGGCTGTCACTTGCTGCCCTTGATATTTTTCCAAGGAATGGAGCAAATTCATAATAAATTCTGCAAAGAAATCCTGCGACTTGGCATAGATGGTATAGACAACACTATCTCCTACAATGCAGGTAAAATTTTTATTTACTTAGAGGATGCAAACATGGGCTACAGTACACAGAGTTGCTGAAGGTACTTGGCCAACTATCAAGTTTAAAAGCAAAGTGGGACAAGATATGTCTTTTGGAGCTGATTTAATGAACCTGAAATGGTTCGCAAGTAAATTGAGAGCCAGGTACATTCAAATATCTGGGCATCCAAATATTTTAAAAAGTCCAGATTATCAATGAAGCCTATTTTTTAAAAGTGGTAATGTCCCTCCAGGATAAAATTGCTTTTTGGATCAAATTATCAACCACCATTTTGGGAAAAGTGGCACTATCAAAAATGGTGTTGGTCCCGCGCTTGCTCTATTTCGCTAACCTTTTATACCCTACCAACCAAAACATTCAAAGATTTAGGCTCTATCCTTCCAAAACTAATATGAAATGGGAGCAGACCATAATAGGCATTGAGGATACTGGAGTTACTAATTTCAGTGGGTAGCCAGGAGTCCCAATTTATGAGCTCTATCACATTGTGGTGAAGTTGCAAAAGGCAGCTAGATGATAAGCAACTGCTTCCCACATGGAGACTGAGTGGGTATGGGAAGGCCTCAATATACATAAAGTAATATCTTTGTCTTAAATAAGGTGAAGAACTCCCGACCTAGACTTCTGCAGACCATCAAACAAAGCTGGGAGTGATTCCATCTGAAATTTAAAGAGACTGCATGTGCCTCCATAATACCAATAAAAACACTGACTGGTAGTCACATGAGAGTCCACGAACTTGGATCAATATGACATTGAGTTAGGGGAAGTGAAAGATGTATATAAAACAGGCAGCTAGAGCCCTTTAACGAAATTAAAGATGCATTTGACACGTTTGTAAACTGATTCATAAACTATGGTAGCTTAGTGTGTGTAAACCAAAACGCAGCAAGCACAATCCTTGAAAGAGTGAACCACAAAAGTCACTAAATTAACCTGTGCATAACCTTGTAGTAGCTTGACACAAAAGCAGGCTTAACTTTGAGGTACTGCAGTTATGTAGCACACAAACAGTAATGCACAAGAAAAATCCCAGAAACATTTAGTACAATAGAGACAATTTGAATTGATGAGGTCTCAGGAAGCCTTAGACGATGGTGGGAAAAAGCTTTGAGCTGGAGAAGATGGATTCCTAGGCAGATTTGATCGTTGTCGATGGGGAGCATGCCTCTGTCATCCCTGGTGAAGATTTTTACCAACAGACTTCAACAACAATTTGGAAGTTGAATACTTCCAGCAGGATGAAGCTGCAAGCTGTAGCTGAAGAGGGTTCCACAAGGCTGGATACAGTCACTTGAAGGTCCCACTGAACATGAGTTGGTGCTGCAGAGAATAATGTTGCAGGAGCTACCCTGAAGTCATGCTGACTTACAATGCCTTGGGTGATCAGCTGGCAGGTAGGGCCTGGTCTTCTGTCAGTTGTTCTGGACCTTTTTGGTGAAAAAGTTTCTAACGCCCAACTTTTAGGGTAGGCGGAAGCAACACTCATAACACTACTTCCAATTGTATAGGAACTATGGGGGCACCACTAGGAGTCAGTCCAGCAGAGGCCAGGTACAGGGTTCGAGGTCTCGAGCTTTTGATGCTCCTGTAGCTAAAATGGGAGGCCAGCCAACTAGTCCTTGGAATCCCTTTGATGGTCCTGGGAACAAGGAGATGCTCCTCTCTCCTTCAAGCAGAAAAGTAGACCTCAAGCAGCAGGGCATCCTCTGGTAGCAACAGGGCATTCTTCTGGGTACAGGGCAGGCTTCAGGCAGCAGGGAATTCTGCTGAAGTACAAGACAGTCTTTCTGAAATCTAACCACAGGTCCAGGAGTGTACTTAAGAGGTGATTTAGGAGGTCCAATATTTATACCTGATGCTAGCCTTTGACTTTGGGGTTGACATCCTGGCTACCCCCACATCTGGTTCATGAAAGTTCTTACCTTCCCCTGCTTAGGCTTTAAGATGTTTGGGTACCAAGACTGGTGTCAGGCTCCTTTGTATGTGCGCGGAAGTAGGCCTTTGAAATGTAAGAGGGCAGGAAACAGGTTTGTCCCACCCATCCTGACAGAATGGTCCCATCCTGCCAACAAATAGTCCCCCTCTGCACCACTGTCTAGTAGGAATATAAAAAAGGCCAACTGCCAAGCATATCATTCATGTGACTCTGAACACAGGCAGCAGGTACCAAATTGTTAAGAAAAGAAAATGCCAACTTTCTAAATGGCATTTTCAGAATAGGGACTTAAAATATGACTTTACCATTAAATAGGATTTTAAATTATGATCCGTTTGAGTCCAACCCTGATACCCCTATTTTTTCCCAATCAAACGTTAGCACTTATTATATGTAATAAGGTAACCTAATGTTATCTAATGTGAGAGTTAGACATTAAAGAAGGGAAAATGAAATGTAGAAATTTAAAACACATGTCCTACTTTTTTAATACATGACAATCTTCCCTATTGGTTGTTTAGGGGCTTCCTTAGGGGTGACGCATATGTTTAAAAAGGAAGGTGTATGCCTGGCAAAAAGTTTGTTTTGCCAGGTTCAATTGGCAGTTTCAACTCCACTACAGGCTGCTATGGCAGGCATCAGCAAGGTTTTAGAGTGCTACTTCAGTGGGTGGCACAATCTGTGCTGCAGGCCCACTATCAGCATTTAATTTACAGGCCTGGATACATGTAGTACCATATGCTAGGTAATTATGAGTAAATTAAGTATGCCAATCTGGTGTAAGCCAATTGTACCATGTTCTAAAGAGATAGCACAAGCACTTTAGCATTGGTTAGCAGTTGTAAAGTGCAGAGAGTACTAATGCCAACAGAAAAAAATTCATAAAATAGGAGGGGTGAAAGCAAAAGGTTTGGGGAATTACCACACCAAGGATGACAGGTATAAAAGTGCGCTACAGTAAGATTTCAATGACTATCTGACAAATCATAGAGAAAAGCAGTCTAGCTTGAGCCAGGACATCCTGGATCAGGTCTGGGTGAAGACCCTGGGGCATCCTGCGAAAGTATCAAGAAATGTAGTTTTCAATATCCAACAGTTCAATTACTCAGGGAATATCTAATACCAGCAAAACTAGTGAAGATATATCTAAACATGCCCACCACTTATACTAGATGTAGTGAGGAAGATGTAGGATTTTACCATATGGCTGTAATTGCCCAGTTCTAGCAGACCTCAGGAAGTAGGTAACAGACACAGGAACAGTCACTGGACAGGTAAGGATTATTAGAACAGCAGAACTACACATTTGGCCTATTCCTTAATCATAAGAAAAAGAAAGTTTGATTTCTTGACTTGGCACTGCTACTAGCTGAAAGGTGTAAGGCGCTTTCAAGGAAGAATTCTGGTAGCCCAAGGTTAATTAGTGGTTTAATATGGTGCTCTAATGGGTAAAATGTAAGGTTGAGGTACTACAAGTGGTAAACTACAGGGGTAACAGTAAGATGGAATTCACCCAGGAATGAGAAGACTGCTTGTGTTCTTTCTACTGCTTACTCTCCTTTCTATTGTAATTACAGTTTTCACCCCCAAACCATGCTATCCCCACTTCCTCTTTCCTGTTCTGCTCCTGCTGCTCTCGACTTTGTAAAGAATCTGCAGGAAATACAAAAGGCAGCAAAAGACAATTTAGAAAAGGCCAAGGCAGTCTCTAAGGAAAAAGCAGATCTCCATCGACGTGCGGAACCTGCATATGCCCTGGGGAATAAAGCGTGGTTATCTACTAAGAATCTTGCCTTGAGGGGGTTTTGTAAATTCAAACCCCAGTATATTTGTCCTTACAAGATATGTAAGATTATAAACCCTGTTGCCATGAAATTAGACCTCCCTGCTACACTAAAGATACACCAGGTTTTCCATGTCTCCCTACTGAAACCCGTGGAACCTGGCACGCGTATTCCCCCACGTCCAGCTCCTGTGATCACCGACAATGAAACTGAATATGAAGTCGAGGCTATCATTGACTCAAGAAGGGTAAGGCGTAGACTCCAATATCTTGTGGATTGGAAAGGCTTTGGTATTGAAGATCGCACTTGTGAGCCAGCGAATCATGTACATGCCCCTCGCGTACTACGTCTGTTTCACAGACGTTACCCTGAGAAACCTAGGCCGGTAGGGGGGTCTATGGGGGGGGTGTACTGTCATACTTGCTGGGCGCACGCATGCCCGGTGAACTACTAAAACACGCATGGGTGGGTGGGTACCAGCAAGCGAGATTAAAACCTCTCTAATCCCGAGTGGAGATGCTTCGCGTTCCAGCTTCGAGTTACAGTGTTCCTCTTCCGGGTCACTTACCTTCACTTCGGGGTATTTCATTCCTTCATTCCAGCATTGGTCGTCCTGCGTCCGGCTGCCTTTCTCGAGGAGTCGTTGTCTCCGTGCCTCCTGCTCCACTTCCACTGGCCCCTGGCAGCCTTCCTGCATTTGTCAGACGCCGGCAGTTATCTTCAACTTCCGGTGACGACACTTCTGTCTCCTGCAGAGAGAACTTAAGATAGAAAGAAAAGCTACATTATGTACCTACGGTAACAGCGCTTTTTGCGCTGAATTGATATTAACCTTTAAAACTTCTACAATACTTATCTGATGCAAACTCCGTGTCTTTGGAGAGCTGGTTTGTTCCAGCTTCTGTTTAGTGTAAGAGTATTCCTGCGAGTAAAGGAGTTCCAATTAGGTCTGCCTGAAGTCAAGGTGGATTTCACAGTTTACTATAGAGCATTACATGTACTTTATGATATAATTAAGTTAGGAGTTACATTTATTCCCAGTCATCGTATGTTCAGAGGTGGGTTACAGTGTGGTCTGCCTTACATGTTTTTCTGCTCATTGCCAATAGCTCTGAACTCTTTATTTTCATACTCTTTCTTTTACCCTTTTTAGATAGGAACACCCCTTCACCCACACCAGTTACCAGAGTTCACGGAAGAAGGGAATTATTCAGGTAGTTTAGAAACATCCATATAAGTGCTTAGACTTTAGGATTAGCCTCTCCCTGTGTACTTACCTTTTTCTATCCTTTTGTTGACGGAGATTTCTCTTGGCTGACTGGTCCTGTCCCAGATTGAGGTGCGCCGTGGGATCTTTTGATTTCCTTCCTTGTTTTTCCCTTCTTCCCCGGGTTACTGTTGGTACTTTGACTCAGTTGGGTACAATAGGTGACCAGGAGAGGTTGAGGACCTTTCATCTTTTGCATGGCGTTCCTGCGGAAACATGAGTAGAATTCGACATTGGTAAGCAGAGTCTGTCTAATGGGGCTTCACTCCTGCTGGTAGCAGCTTGTGTGGTATCAGAGGCACCTGGTAAGTAATGCAATTAAATGTTTATTTGCTTCTGTCAGTCTCTTAGGAGGTCTCATATTTGTTTGTTTTTTATAAAGCATGCAGCTACCCCAAAATGGGCATTGTAACAAAGGCACCTTCAAATGCAATACAATTAAATTACATAACACCCAACAAAACCCAAAACGCCATATTAATAAATCAGACCAAGGGGGGCGTGGCTTAAGTGCTGAAGTAAGATAAGGGCGGACTGCTAAGTTCCGGTGCGACTACGGAACTTCGTCCGTAAGAATAGCCTCTCCTCACCATACTTTGCTTCTCCTGATGGGGTCCTCGACTCCTTGATCCTACTTCAACCAAAGGCGGCAGAAAGAATCGTTGGAGGTGCGCTCTCAGGCTCCCGGTGTAGTGGCGGTGATTTTTCTCACATATGCGAGCTGCCATTTTCTAACATGTCTCTCACGTCTCAAATCTTCAGCCTCCTCAGGATGTGCCTAATTACTTCAACCCAGTACTTTTAAAGTATTGTAGAGGTATGTTCATAAATCCCTGGTGCCGCGGCTGTGACGTTTTTCTCATATTTGTGAGCAGCTTGACTTCAAGCCTCCTCAGATACTCTTGTTAGTTACACTCCTCAAGTATGTTTTTCTGGGAATGTCATTTGGATTTAACCTGACCTCAATCTCATTTATCTCCGTCTGCTGTCAAGTGAATTCTGCGGTCCCTGTGTACAATGCCAGCTAGCTCCTTCAACAAATAGAAACTTTAGTGAAAAATGTAACATTATGATATAATTTTTCAAGATAATTCTATTTATATCATTTATATTGAATACTTGTGTCCCCACAAATATTCAACTCATTTTTTCTAATACATGGGCAGGATTCGGTCATCTCAAAAGCTTACGCATTGTTCAATTTATTCAACCAGGATGGCCAGTGACTTACATACAGCCTCTAAGCCATCTTCTTCAGGTACCAAACTAAAGAGAGCAAAAAATGATCCTCCGTCTCCAATTTTGTCATCTCATATTCCTGATTTGGACACTATTTTAGATGAAATGCGCGCCCTTTAACCTTTCGTGTGTGCAACTAATGAAAAGTTACAACAAATTGAAGACCACTGGATCGTTATTGAGGGTAAGATGTCTGAGGTGGAACGGCATGTTAGTGATCTTCAGGACATAGCTACTAAAATACCTATGTTGGAACAAGAAATACAAAATCTTAAACTAGACACTGAAGACCTTGAAAACCGAAATAGAAGGAATAACCTTCACCTTTACGGTCTTCCTGAGAATCTTGAAGGTCCTGACCTTTTGTCCTTCCTGAAGAAATATATACCTGATCTCTTTGGTCTTCAATCTGCACCATCTCTTAATATTCAAAGAGTGCATCGTTTGGGCCGTCTTCACCCTCATTCCACTAAACCACGTGGTATCATAATGCTTTTTTGGGAATTCACTGACTTGATGCGTGTTCTAAAGGCTGCTAAAGAAAAACGTCGTCTGGTCTGGTCTTGCCATAACTTATTCATCTCTCAAGATATTTCTAACACAACCAATACTCATCGGAAACAATTCCTCACCCTTCGACCCCGGATGAGACAACTGAACATTCGTTATGGCATTCTTTACTCCTGCTTCTGTGAAATTACCCATGAAGGTGTTTCACGATCTTTCACAGACCCCGCTAAGCTTAAGACTTTTTTGCTAAATATTACAAGTCAGAATATGGAGGCTGATGCTTGATGTTGCTAAATATTCTTAACTTTACATATGGTCTTTCTTATCTTACTGTTTGAGTCTATATTTCCTTAAGTCCATGGCTATTTTCCTTTTTTTAAATATATTCTTGTGTCTCCTTCTCTATTGTCATTCTTACTCTTGGCGCTAACATGCTCTTTATTCATCTTTCGTTTCTCCTCACTTCAGATCTGGATTTTTATCCTTGATCTGTCTTGTATTTTTCTTTTTTTATTCTCTCTCTTTCACTTCCCTCTCCCTCTTATTTGATCTTTTCTCCCTTTTTCCTTATTTCCTCCAACTATTTCTCTTGTATTCGTATGAGTGTTTATTGTATCTTTCTGTTTATTTTCTTAATGATTGTTTCTTTATGTTCCTTCATTATTGATAAACAGCGTCTTTCTGTTTTTCATATTGGTTCTGCAGCCCGTTGAAATGTTCCTGTATCCTTACCCTCATCCCTCAACATATTTAATGTTGTCTCGTGGAACTTTCGTGGTTTGGGTCATCCCGTCAAATGTCAAAAGGTGCTTTCTCAGCTATCAAAGTTTAATGCACATGTTGCTTTTTTGCAAGAAACGCATTGAAATGATATTGAATCACTTAAACTTAAACGTCAGTGGGTTGGTCAGGTTTTATTTTCTCCTGCTCTTAACCGTAAAGGTGGCGTAGCCATTCCATATCACAAGTCATTGAAATTCAGATTTTATCTGCTGAATGTGACACGAATGGACGATGGGTTTTTGGTTGATGCTATTATATTTCAAAAGCAAATTACTTTTTAAAATATTTATGGCCCTGTTAAATCTGATCCTGAATTTTGGCAAAGTGTTAAATTAAAGTTATCCTCTAGTTCTAGTCTTAATATTATTGTTGCCTGCGATTTTAATGAATGGCTAGATTAATTTACTGATAGGATATCTAAGCATAAATTTAAACCTGATAAGTCTCACAAAGCATTTCAATCTGCCATTGCCTCTCGTCCGTTCTTTGATACATGGAAGACCTGTAACCCGGATATTTAAAAATGTACATTTTTTTCTAATGTACATCATACTATGTCTGGCATTGATTATATTTTAGTTTCTAAATCCTTACTCCCCTCTATTCAATCATCAGAAATTGGTTCTATCTCTGATCATGCCCTGTTTTGTCTTCCTTTGACCTGTCTATTAATACTTCTAAACAGGGTAGATGGCGATTTAGCAATTCCTTATTATCAGACCAAACCTTTATTTTGGAAGCGTCTTCCTATATTAACGAGTTCTTTAGATTTAATCAATCTAAGGACACTTCTGGTCACAATAATTGGGATGCTTTTAAGGCTTCCTTCAGGGCCTTCACACTTACATATTCCGCTAAAAAGAAAAAGATGTTAAATTCTAAATATCTTTCAGCTCTCCAACACATTAAAGCTCTTGAACATACTTATTTTACCTCTAAATCTTCCTCGAATTTGCAAGAATTGATTAAAGCCAAGCCTGAATAAGATTGCTACGGTTGATGCTTGCAACATCCTCCTTAAAGTTAAATCTAAATACCATGGAGGCCAAAATAAAGCTGGTAAGATGTTGACTAATTATCTAAAAATCAAATCTGAAAGGAAGAATATTGGTCCTATTCGCAATGAACACAACGACACTGTAATTACCTCTGACTCTGATATTATTAACGCTTTTCAATCCTATTATGAACTATTATACACAGAGGATACACCTTCTTCCGAGTGTATTAGTAAGACTTTTTTTCATGACCTCCCTAGTCCTCCCTCCATTCCTGATACTTACTTAACTCTTGAAAAAGACATTACTCTTCAGGAAGTTATTGATGGTATTGAAGCTTTGAAAACAGGCAAAGCTCCGGGTCCAGATAGTTTTTTCGTTGAGCTTATTTCTTCCTTTCCCTCTATTTTTGTCCCCAAACTGCTACAACTTTTTAATTCATTTTTGCTTAGTTCTAAAGCCAGTGGCTCCTTTTTCTATGCCCTTATTGTTATTATTCCCAAACCAGATAAAGACCCTACTTTCTGTAAAAAGTACCGCCCCATTTAGTTAATTAACTATGACTGTAAAATGTTTGCTAAAATCCTGGCATCTTGCTTAGAGGACGTTGTCCCCCTTCTTGTTAAACCCGACCAGGCTGGCTTTATCAAGGGCAGACTTGCAGCTGACAATGCTAGAATGTGCTCTAATGTCCTTGCCTTTGGGAAAAAAACATCCAACTCCTCTTGCTGCCCTTTCACTCGATGCTGAAAAAGCTTCTGATCGTATAAATTGGCAATTTATGTTTTCTGCTCTCCACTGGTTTGGTTTTGGCCCAAATTTTATATCTCTTCTCAAATCACTATACGCTGAGCCATGTGCTTGTGTTTCTGCTAATGGTCATTTCTCCCCTTAATTTAATTTGCATAGAGGCACTAGACAGGGTTGTCCTCTTTCAACTTTGCTTTCTCTCCTTTGTTTGGAACCCTTCCTTGAGCATATATTCGATGTAATCTCTTATCTCTGGTTTTAAACATAACTCCCTAGAAATCAAACTTTCTGCTTATGCAGATGATATTCTGATTTATATGTCTAACCCCTTACTTTCCTGGGACCCTTTTTGAATAAGATTGATTTTTACTCTAGGGTTTCTGGTTACAAATGAAACTTTTCTAAAACTAAGATGTTACCATTAAATTCTTCCTGCTATTGTGATATATTTGATAATCCTAATTTTGCATGGTGTTCTTCTAAAATTAAGTATTTGGATGTATGGTTTTCAACCACTATTTCAAATACACTCGCTCATAATTTTAGTGCCCTAAAACTCAAACTTCAAAATGTATTCTCTACCTGGTCCCCTCTTTATTTATCTTAGTGGGGTAGATTAGATACCATTAAAATGATGATCATCCCTCATGTTCTTTTCATGCTTCCTATGTTACCCTTCAAAATTCCTAACTATTATTTTTCCCAAATTAATTCTATTTGTACTAAACTCCTTTGGAATAACAAACATGCCGTATTGCCTTATCCAAATTAATTCAACCTAAGACTGAAGGCGGTGTACGTTTTCCTCATTTTAAGTTATACCATACTGCCTTTTTAATTCGACAATTTTATGCTTTGACCAAGGATTATTGTGATTCTCCTATACCACAATGGATTAATTTTGAACGCTCTTTATTGCATGACTTTTCTTTTTATGATGCTGTTTTATGTCTACTTGCACATTCATATCTAAAAACCCAATTTTAAAATATTCACAACATTTGTTACATACAATATTTACCTAGGGGTCTGATTTTTTTTTAATCCTTTCTTGCATCCTCTAATTGGTACAATAAATTTAAGCAAATTTCGTCATAAATCATTTTATTTCAAACATTGGAAGGAAAAGGGTATTTTCTATGTCTATCATTTGGTCTCTCAAAATTCCATTCTATCCTTTGCTCAATTACAAGAACGTTATACGTTGCTTGAGTCCTGCTTACAGCAATATAACCAATTGTCCCCCGTGCTCCAATCTTTTTTTATCAACCAATAATTTTCCTCCTAACTTTACCCCATTCACTCCTTTGACACCACTTATGATTCCATCCCTAAAGCATCTCTCATATATAAATTTATTTCTTCCCCTACCCCTATTAGTACTAAATCTCCTATCGAACTATTATGGGAGATGGGCCTCTCTCTATCATTATCTGTTCACCAATGGGATCAATTGTGGCGTAAAATCTTTCGTACTTCTAATGCTGCCAATATTACTCAGTCTTTATTTTTGTATATAATAGAGCTGTTATTACTCCCTCCCTCCTCCATAAACTTGATCCCTCTACCTCTCCCTTATGCTGGTCATGTCTTTCCTCTGATGGTACTTTGACCCTCCTATTATATTACTGTCCTAAAGTGACTGAATTTTGGAAATCTATCTGGTCAAAATGTTTAACGATATTTTCATGTAATGCTCCATTATCTATTCAAAATGATTTCTTGGGACTATATCCGTTGATTTTAATAACCTTCCTTCAAAGCCTGTACTATTTGATCTTTTTATTGCACTTGCATTTAAAGTTATACTAACTTGTTGGAAAGATAACTCTAAAATATGTGTATTAACTTGGTGGAATCTTATTTGTGATGAACATAGAATATCTACTATCTCTTCTTCTTCGATACCGCAAAAAATCAATTACTTTGGCTACCTTTCACCACTTTTCTATCCTCACACTTATCGCTCTCCTAAATTATTTTGGTACTTTTCTATCTCTTTTCTTTCTTCTCTCTTCTTTTTTCTATCCCTTCCTCCTTTCTTTCTCTAAAAATATATAAAATATAGATAATATTGTTAGTTCTTTCCGCTATTTCCCATTCTTTGATTTGTATTCCATAACTCCTTGATTTTTTAAGGGATTCCTCAACTAAATACGTTTGTCAACTCTGTATTTTATCTAATCGTTCTATTTTGTTTGACAATTGTATTGTTTACTACATTTATTCCATAATAAAAATCCTCTCAGCATCTCAGGCATAGAATTCCAGAGCTTCAAGGTATGGTACACAAAACCTCTCCGTCCCCAAGAGGCTCTATAAATCCTATAAATCCTTGGTACAACTACTTTCTTTGAGGCCACAGATCGCAGGTCCCTCTTAGGTAAGTACCAAGAAAGTCTTCTCTTAAAAAATTCAGGACCTGTCAGATAAAGAGCTTTTATGGGCTGTGCAAAGAGCCTTAAAGACTACCTTTTCAGGTAGCCAGTGAAGTTCAGCCAAAGTGGTAGAGACAGAATCAAACTTCTCAATATTATAGAGCAGCTGGGCTGCTGCATTCTGAATCCTTTGCATCTTATGTATAAATAAAGGGCATTGTAGTAGTCCAGTCTAAAAAAACTACAGTAATGATAACAGTCGTTCTGAGATCATATGGTATAAAGGGAAGAACCTTCTTTAAGATTTATAACACAAAGAAGCATGACGACATAAGCTGGTTGGTCTGTTCCACAAAGGTAAGTATGGAATTAAATATAATACCCAGATTTCTTACTGATGGAACAGGACTGAGCAAAATGCCCAGATCTTGAGGCCACCAGGCGTTGTCCCAAAAGGAGAGTGACACTCCGATTAGGGTTATATCTGTTCTTCATATTGGTTTTAAGTAGGTCAGTGCTCTCTGGATTAAATTAAGCAAGGTACTCAGTTTCAGGAAATGATTTCGGTACTATCAAAAGTTCCCAAATGAACCCCTAGTGAGATTGTTCATGAGGAATTGGGTATGGGGCACATTGTTGACTTGATTGGTTTATGCCCTTTCTGTTAAGTTTATCAATCTGGCTCAAGGAGGATCTCAAACTCATTAGAATAGTCGTTAGTGATTGTCTAAACCTGGACAATTGGTCTTGAATCCCCCAGCTATCTTTTATTAAAAGCAATTTTATCGCTTTGGGCTGTCCTGAACTTTTTGATGACCTGGATCGGATTGTGATGGGAGACATAGCATGGTTGAAGCAGGCCTTTGTCTCTAGGGTGGCAGCTGAGAGAGAGGACTCTGACTATGAAACCGCATGATGCAAACATTTGTTAGGATGTGTTGGAACCGGGTTTACCGAGTCCGACACGGTAGCATGGCGTGAAGCGGGTAAGGCACGCGAAGGCAATGTGTAAGGCAGTTGTGCAGCACACTCTTACTTTGACTCAGAAATGCGAACGCAATAACATGACACCACACCAGGCTTTTGTATTTAAAATCAAGATCCTTTATAAATAAATTAAGTTGGCATTAGATGAGGCAGATTAATTCAGATCTACATTCAAATTCATTGCATTACTCAATTGGTGCACATTTTAAATAAAGCATCATAGCTCATCAACATTGTAGGCCACTAAGAGGCCGCAGGAATTATCTCCTACACGTAGCACTTAATAATGATCTTAAGGTACGTTAATAAAACAGGGGCCTAGACATGCAGTTCACTTTAGCATATTCAATTACTTAAAAGAAGGCTTTTCACTTTACATTTAAATGGGCCTGCATTAATCTAGGCGCGCCCACATTCAATACAGTGGGCGTCGCAATTCCAGTACACCTGTAACATAAAACACTTCAACTCAATTCAATTAAATACTTTCCCCCTGTGGTAAAAGACTTCGCAGTTAAAAGCATGCCCTAGGCAGTGATTACAATAGGCATCTGCAATAAGTTATTAAATACTGTAGGGAACCCCTCGACATGTCCAGTATCCTGGGGCTTCTATGACCCTTAGGGGTTAACTTCTAGGCTAGGCCCACTCCTCTCCGGGGCCTCGCCTCATGGGGAACGTTATACGATTACTTAGGGGGTTAATGGTGGCCCCCGGCCCCCAGTGGCGTTTTGTGGGCCCTAGGGGCCTCCTGGGCTCACCTGTGGTGTTGGTCGTTGGTCGCGCTTCAGGGCGACTGGCACTCCCCCAGGCCCGGCCCGTGTTCTGGAGGGCGGGGCCCGGTAGGGGTACCTCGGCCTTCAGGCCGGTCTGGCTGGTCGTTGCGGGGGCCGGTATCACCTTACTCCGGCCCCCGGGATCAGGATATGCCTGGACGGCACGGTACGGCTTCAGGGACTGACTCACGGCGCGTTGCGGGGGCCGGGATCGCCCTCCTCCGGCCCCCGGGATCAAGGTAAGTGAAGTTGGCAGGCTCAGGGTTGCCGGGGAAGGGAGCGGGAGCCGGCAGTCCTCTCCGGCCGGCTCCCCGTCTCCCTCTGCACTGCCGGGGCTCTTCCCGGGCTTCCGTCGGCGCTGGGGGCGTGACCGGGGGCCGGCGCCCAATCGATGCGCGGCCTTCCTGGGTCACGCCCGGCGACCCCTGGTTGCTCGGCAACGGCGTCTGCGGGGCCTGGAGGCCTCGCCGTAGATCGCGCTGGTGATTTCTTGGGCCGCGACAATGGCGGAGGCAATTCTTCGGCCGCGACGACGGCGGCGGCGAGTCTTTGGCCGCGACGGCGGTGGAGGCAATTCTTCGGCCGTGACGGCGGCGGCGGCGATTCTTTGGCCGCGACGGCGGCGGAGGCAATTCTTCGGCCGCGACGGTGGCGGCGGCGATTCTTTGGCCGCGACGGCGGCGGGGGCTATTCTTTGGCTGCGATGGCGGCGATGAGGGCCCCGGGCCCAGTTTTCGGAGGCTTCGGTGAGGGCGCAGACGGCGCACCTCACCACACACACCTGAGGGGCTTCCCTCACCTCAGCGCTTCCTCCGGTGAGGGCGCGACGGCGCACCTCACCACACGGTGCCTCTCCTCAGGCGGCGGCGGCCGCGGCGGGGATCTCCACACCAGGTCAGTGACCTGAGGGGGGGACAGAATGCAGGGGGCACCAGCAGCCTGTGGGCAGGGCTGACTGGCAAAGTACTTGGGGGCAGCCCAGCAATAGGCAACAATGAATAGGGGGTGAAGGTCTAGCGCTTCAGGGTACGGCGCTTTACCTGGTAATCCCCAGTTGGGCAGTTTTAGGCTTTAGGCCTTGCTGGACGGTCAGGCCTCCTCAAGTTAAGGTGTCTTGCGACTGCTTCAGCTTGGTTGCTTCTTAGGTGCTTCTGGTTGTAAGTTTCTTGTCAGAAGTTCCTTATTATAAGTTTCTTGTCAAAGTTTCC
This sequence comes from Calotriton arnoldi, assembly GCA_963921515.1. NCBI lineage: Eukaryota > Metazoa > Chordata > Amphibia > Caudata > Salamandridae > Calotriton > Calotriton arnoldi. Next base: position 22,394 of record CAWUFW010001363.1, on the reverse strand, counting down.
TGTCAGAAGTTTCTTCTTATGAGGGGTGGGGATGAGTTGGTGGTCTGGGAGTGCTTGATGTTCCTCCCCGCACGCTGAAGGTGGTTCCCTGGGTCCCCTCACACTGGGCAAGGTCAGTGGGTGGTGGGCGTTCCTCAGCTATCTTACTACAGCAGGGCCTCAGCCCTGTCAGCAGCAGTAGTGTAGGTCTCCCCCCTAGGCCCTAAAGCCTATACTCCTGTGGAGGTTCTCCCAGGTTCAGTGGTGCCTCATCAACTGACTAGAAAGTTTTCCCTCCAAGCCTTTTATACTCCTAGGTCAGGTGACTCTCCCAAAGGCGGCAAAACATAACTCCTCCCACAGCCCGGAAGGTTCTGGAACCTTCTACATGCCTGGCTATGTGGCCCAGAGGCGGGGATGGAATGGATACTGTATCCCTATGCCCCAGCCTGACCCTGGCTACTAGTGTGTATGCGTGTAAGGCCCCTCTGCAGTAGCAGGGGCCTGTGACAGCCATCTTGAGTGAGAGAGAGCACCTGCACCTCAGCACTGGCTAGCAGTGGCAAGGTGCCCAGAGACCTAGGTCCAGTAAAAATATGGTGGCAAAAAGGAGGCGAAAAAGGAAAAAAAATAGGGAAAGACCACCCTAGGGCTGACAGGTCTAACAGGATGTATGATGGAACCATGAATGCATTTATTGTATTGTATTGTAATTGCATTTATATAGCGCTTACCACCCCTGACGAGGCATCAAAGTGCTTTTTCGGCGAGTAGTACCCTACTCCGGAACCCATAAAGAATTAGTGGTGAATTAGTATAGTGAAATATGAAAGAAATTTGAGTGGTGGATAGGTTAGTCAGATATTTGGATTGAGAAGGATAGCGGAGGGATAGAAGAGGGAAAAAGGTTTGCATTTATATAGCGCATGTTACCCCTGATGGGGTGATAAAAGCGCTTTTTTCGGCGAATAGCACGCTACTCCGGAACCTATAAAGGATTAGTGGTGAATTAGTATGGTGAAATATGAAAGAAATTTGAGTGGTGGATATTAGTCAGTTATTTGGATTGAGAAGGATAGCGGAGAGATAGAAGAGGGAAAAAAGGTTAGCATTTATGTAGCGCTTGTTACCCCTAATGGGGTGTTGAAGCATTTTCTTGGCGAGTAGCACGCTATTCGGGAACCCATAAGGATTAGTGGTGAATTAGTATAGTGAAATATGAAAGTAATTTGAGTGGTGGATATTAATCAGTTATTTGGATTGAGAAGGATAGCGGAGGGATAGAAGAGGGAAAAGGTTTGCATTTATATAGCGCTTTTTACCCCTGATGGGGGGTTGAAGCGCTTTTTTTTGGGGTGGCGTGTAGCACGCTACTCCGGAACCCATTAAAGGATTACTGTTGAATTAGTATAGTGAAATATGAAAGTAATTTGAGTGGTGGATGTTAGTCAGTTATTTGGATTGAGAAGGGTTGCAGAGGGATAGGAGAGGGACAAAGGTTTGCATATATATATATATATATAGTGCTTGTTACCCCTAATGGGGTGTTGAAGTGCTTTTTCGGCGAGTAGCACGCTACTCCGGAACCCATAAAGGATTAGTGGTGAATTAGTATAGTGAAATATGAAATTTGAGAAGTGGACATGTTAGTCTGCTATTTCGATTGAAAAGGATAGTGGAGGGATAGAAGAGTGAAGGCTTTAGACTTTTTTTTTGGGAGGTCATAGCAGTAGTGGGACGGTTGGGATGAGTAAAAAGGGATTTGGAGGGGAAGAGTCAGAGGGAAGAGTTTGGAAAGGCTTGTTTTGGGGGATCAGTATAGTAAAAGAGGTGTCAGGTGGTGCAAGGAGGGGTAGAGTAGGGGAGAGTCTAGAAAGGGCTATTTTGGGGATCATAGTAGTAGTATGGAGTTTGGGATGAATGAGAGAGTGGAGGTAGTGGATATATTGATGGAGGTATAGGGTGAGAAATAGACTAGCGCATTGGAAAGAGTAGTAGAAAGAAGTTTGTGATGAGTCAGAGAGTTGAGGTAGAAGATATATTGAGAGAGGTATAGGGTGAAAATAGGGTAGTGCATTGGATATGCTGAATTAGAAGAAAGTAATAAATATATAGATCCATAAGTACATGGAAAGTTTATAGATGCATAAAGGAAGTAAGTATATGTAGATTAAAGATATTGATAGAGGTATAGGGTGAGAAATAGAGTAGTGCATATAATAAATATATTTTTTTTTGGGAGGAAAGTAATAAATATATAGATCCAAGTACATGGAAGGTATATAGATGCATAAAGGAAGTAAGTATAAGTAGAATAAAGATGCATTCTCTGGTTTTAAAGTGTTGTACTTAAAAATGTTTTTTTTTTTTAACAAATATTTTACATGTTAATACAAAGCAATACACATATATAGGTACAAATAAATGCTTAAATACAGAGGGATATGCTGTATATTTCTGTTTGTGTATGGTGCTTATGTGGGGAAGAGCCAATTCTTGAGTAGTTTTCTGAAGATAAGGTGGTTGTCTGTGGATCTTATGTTGGGGATAAAGAGTTCCATATTTTGGCTGCTTGAACAGAGAAGTATGTGCCATCCATGTTTTTTTTCTTGTATCTTGGGATTTTGAGGCGAGGTGCCGCTCTAGAGCGGAGGTTCCTATGATGAATGTGTTCGGTGATTTTATTCCTGATGAAGAGCAGTCCCATTCCATGTATGGCTTTGTGGGTGATACAAAGCAGCTTGAATGTGGTTCTTCTGGCAACTGGTAACCAATGCAGGGCTTTCAAGGCAGGGAGATGTGGTCTCGCGGTTTGATATGCAAGAGTAGTCTGGCAGCCGAGTTATGAATCCGTTGTAGTCTTTTCATAGTCGTTAAAGGTGATGCATGGTAGAGGCTATTGGCGTAATCGAGTTTGGACAGAACAAGGGAGATGGTAGCTTGGACCTTGTGTGGGAATCTCAAATGGGGGAAGATTCGTCGCAGAGTTTTTATAGTAACAAAGCTTGATCTTGCTAGTTTGTCCACTTGGGCATTCATTGATAGCTTGGAGTCCATGGTCATTCCGAGGTTTCTATAAGGAAAACCTCTTGTCTGACCTATATTACTTTCAGATATGGCCTCCTAGAGCTCATGTGCAAGACAAATCCCCAATGTCAGTATCATACACTAAGATTAATTCAAAAATATATTTTATTTATATGTTTTTCTATATATGTAACAAATAATCTTCTCTTATATATATATTAATTTGCTGCTATTCTTTGTTCATATCTGTTCATTATTTACAAATACATATGCCAGTTTTACAGATAAACGACAAATACCATTACATAGATGCAAGACTTCTAACTTCTCTGTATGTAATGATTCTATAGCAGCTAGACATTTTATAACAACACATAGACAGTAAATGCCTTTGCATAGATACAAAATCTTTCAATTTCTTTATCCGCAACTGTTCTTAGAACAAAAACCTGCAATTCAACCTTAAAATCAATATACATGTGAATTTTCACAAATAACCCCACTCTCAACCATCAAATCTTCATTCTCACCTATCAAACCATCTCACCCATACTAACATTCATACACCAAAAAAATCCAATAATGTCAGGGATCCTACAAATATTGTTGGCGACAAACACTCTGGGGCCGATTCTGATGCGGGTTGGAAAAGCTTCCCGACCGAATCGGTTGGGAAATGGTGTCCGACCCACTCGGATCGGGAAAGTCCGACCGGCGGAGTAGGATGCATCCGGATGCTTCCAGATACGATTTGGTTGAACTCCCATTGACTTCAATGGGAACATTTGTTCCTAACCGCATCAGAATTGGGCCCTCGGTCGGGAAGACACGTTCCCGATCCGATTTGGAAGGAGCAAATGCCGTTAGGAGGCCTTCCTAACCGCATCAGAATCAGGCCCTCGGTCGGGAAGCTTTTCCAACCCGCATCAGAATCGGGCCCTAAGTCTTTCGTCTGTGGTGTGATTCAATCCCATCATATTCCACTGATGTGTTTGTTTTTGTAAAGGATTCCCCGTATATCTAGTTGTGGTCAACGCACGTTTCGGTGGAAAGTTTATTCTACCACCTTCATCAGGACCATATTGGATCACATAAATCTCAAAAGTGGACGGGGGTTATCTTGATCTGACCAAAACTTTCATCTTTCTTGGACTTAAACTTTATTCTTTTTGTCAGGCGGGACAGAGCCTCAAGGCGTATAAGGACCCTGTATCATTTATCCACAAAGTGTTGTGCTATTTCTTTCCTATTTTAAGGTACAGGTTGTTAATCAGACTTCAGCCGTTGTCTGATGTTCTTATGCCGACCTGAAAATGGCGGCATATATTCATTCAGGCAGCCCTTATTAATTGTTTTGCTGTCATTTTGCTAAGAAAGTATTGGCCCGATCTTTTCTCTCTCACGGCACGTCTTGACGGCTTTTTCCCATAAGTCCCATTCCAAGGTTTCTTACTTCCTTGGATACTTTAGGCAGTGATCCCAGTTCATCAGGCCAGGCGGCAACCGGGTCACAATGTTTTCAGTTGCCACACGTGAGTATTTCCGTTTTGGAAGCATTCAATTTGAGATGGCTCCAAGTCATCCATTGATCCACGGCTCTGAGACAACTGAAAATTGGCGAGTTTCCAATGTCTTTGGGGCATTCCAGTTGAAGGAGTATTTGCGTGTCATCTGCATAGTTATAGCACGTGAGTTGAAATTGATTGTTCAGTACCGGTAATGACTTCATGTAGATGTTGAAAAGCATGGGCAAGATGATCGAGCCTTGAGGGACCCCAGCTTTTGTGGAGTACGGTTTGGACGAGAAAGGTGGGGTATGGATGACATTCGTTCTGGTTTGAAGGTAGGACGTGATCCAGTCTAAAGCAGTCCCCTCTATGTCAGCTTCGTAGAGTCTTTGTACTAGAGTGTCATGGTCAACCATGTCAAAGGCAGCCGAGAGGTCCAAGTGGAGTAGTGCAGCAACCCCTTTGCAGTCAACTGTGTTCTGCAGGTCATCCCAGATGGCAAGGAGGGCAGATTCTGTGCCTCTTTGTAGTGATGAAGTCCATAGCCAAGATGTAGTTTCATGTAGATTTATTAAGTTCAGTTACAGGTAGTTGAGTTGTAGAGATGCAGCCCCACCAGGAGCAGTCTGCCTGCTGCTCAGCCCATACCCCAACTGTCACACTCAAGCATCCAGGCACCCAAACATTCCATTCAAGACTCTCACAACAACATTCCATGCATCACATTCACACTGGCTGAGCAGCTAGGGAGAAAGTTACAGAAAGTAACCAGATAAATATAATACAGGTTACAACACACCTTCCCTTCTTCCACAAAACAAAAATAGAAACCGCAAAGAAGAAAAAGATTAAAACAGGGAGAAGCACAGAAAATAGAAAAATGGAAAAGTAGAGAAAAAGCAAGAAGAAAGGGAACCCAAACATGAAAGGTCATGGCCAAGATACCAAGAAAATCAAGCGAGAGCAAGGAAGAAAATGCACCAGAGATGTAAGAGTAAATACAAGAGAATATGAAATATACAAGAGATGTACAAGAAGTACATGTAAGAAGAATAAACAAAGTAGAGGAGATGCAAAGATAAATATATATAGAATATATATTACCCACCCATCATCCTCCTATAATTTTTTAAAGAAACATTAGAAACATTGGAAATGGGTGATGGACACCCAAACTGACTTTCCCCAAAATACAGGTGAATAAATGGACCAGAAACAACATGGAACATCTAACCCCAACATAAACCGAAGAAAATGGAAGGGAAAGAAAGAAAAGAAGGTTAACAACTGACCATGCAGCCAAAAATGCCAAAGGGCAGACAACCACGAGTGTGCACAGTAGTGTGCACAAACAATGATACACATGGGACTCGTACCCATTAGAACCCCTACTTAGAGGTTAGTAGCATGAACAGAACAGCAGAACACATGGGACTCATACCCATTAGAACCTCTATGTGAAGGTTAGAAACGTTAGCAGAACAATAGAACTCATGGGACTAGTACCCATTACAACCCCTGCTAAGAGGTTAGTAGCATGAACAGAACAGCAGAACACATGGGACTCATACCGATTAGAACCTCAATGTGAAGGTTAGAAACATAAGCAGAACAATAGAACACATGAGACTCGTACCCATTAGAACCCCTACTTAGAGGTTAGTAGCATGAACAGAACAGCAGAACACATGGGAATCATACCCATTAGAACCCCTTTGTGGAGGTCAGAAACGTGCACAGAGAAATAGAACACATGGGACTCGTACCCATTAGTAATAGAAAAACATCGGACTAGTACCCATTAGAACTTCGTAGATGGGACTAAAACCCACTACAAACTGGGTAGATGGGGCTAAACACCCACTACAACAAACAAAGTGTGAAGAAAAGTGAATTACCACATAAGAAACATGACAACATTGAGTTAGATGGGACTAAAACCCATTCCTTGCGTGAAAGGGAAACACAACGAACCGAAAAAAGGAATTGTCACTGTGGTATACCACCAACACTAGACATGTGACAAAAGCAGAAATGAGCAGTACTTGAGTAAAGACAAACTGTTGTAAACCTTCAAACAAGACTTGAAAGCAAATGTTTGTAGACGTCACAGGAATTCCTTGCACTATGTTGAAAACAATTTAGTTCCATGCGTGTACAAGTGTAGTTTAATTCAGTAAGAGAAACAATTGTCAAACAAAGGATAAAGGATTGTCCTAGACATATGTGCTCAACACACAGTTCCTTTGTACAAAAGAATCCCTTGACGTGAAGAGTCTACTCCATGCACATGTAGAACCACACAAAACTGAACCATTGTTCAAGCAGAGAAGCCGAACACCTAGATTATTCAACGTGCTCGGTGTTATTAAAACTCCAGTACATATATGCAGATGCACACGCAGTTGACCAGAAGTGACAAAATGCAAGCTGGGCATTGCAGGACAAAACTCAATGTTTCACTTACACCAAAATGAAGAGCAGAGCAGCAGCACACGCTCGCGGTTGGCAGAGAATACTGGACATTCCGTGGCTAGTGCACAGCCACCAACCCCAAGATGGCTGCTAGCAGTCACGTAAGCACGGGGTGGCTCAAGGCGGGTGCGTGCACCAAACAGTGCAGCGCATCGTGTGCCGAAGTACTGGAAGTCAAGTTAGTCACCGTTGGAAGTTAGGCGATCCTCGTGGAATCATGCACGCGGATATTCAAAGAGGTGAGCCTCGCGCATGTCCCACGCAGCGCAACGGTAACTCCACAGTTCCATTATAAAAATTGCCTGACCCCACAAAATGCAAGCGATTACTCACATGTAGATCTCCGCCGATCACAAAAACAGCCACAGGGATGCTGAAGACAAGTCGACCTCTAATGTGAAATCCAAAGAAACCGACAACTTTGCTCAATATTGCCAGGTCCAATTTTGACACATAGCGAATCTTGTTGAGACCCAAAGTGCTGTCTTAAAATCAAACGTGACAACAAATCTTCCCAAGACTGCCACTGCATGTTGACTGGACATGAATTTCATAACGCTCTGTGTCTCCACCAAAAAACTCCATATCAAGTTTGCGACACAACATCGAGCATGATCTACCACCGAAACAACACTCTACTTCAGATTGACAGGCCTGTTGAACCAAACAGCCCCCGGCTAGTTTTAGTGAGTGTATACCAGACTAGTGCAGCTTGTCACAAAAATCTAACCACAATGAAAATGCCAATGTGTGCAGCTTCCACATTGAAGTAGAATGTAACAGAATTAATAAGTGGAAGAAGTGAGGCTCAGTTCAATGGAGCATGTCCAGGCTGGGGCTGTCCGTTGACAAGGACACTGGTGTAGTGCTGAGGATCACACAAGTTGTCATGCTGAGGATCACACAAGTTGTCATAGTAGCAGGAATACCCAATCCTTGTAGCCAATGAAGTATGCGCAGGCTGGGGCTGTCCGATGTAAAGAGACACTGGTGGGACTGGCATGCCTTGTACTTCAAAGAAGGCTTTATCGTGGTTGTGAAGGTTTCCTTTAGAGATTTCTTGTTTCAGAATCCTTTTTTTAAAGCTCGCAGAGTTTCGTTAGATGAATCGTCGCCAAAAATCTGTAGTGATGAAGTCCGTAGCCAAGATGTAGTTTCATGTAGATTTATTAAGTTCAGTTACAGGTAGTAGAGTTGTAGAGATGCAGCCCCACCAGGAGCAGTCTGCCTGCTGCTCAGCCCATACTCCAGCTGTCACACTCAAGCATCCAGGCACCCAAACATTCCATTCAAGACTCTCACACCAACATTCCATGCATCACATTCACACTGGCTGAGCAGCTAGGGAGAAAGTTACAGAAAGTAACCAGATAAATATAATACAGGTTACAACACTCTTCCCGGACTAAATCCTGTTTGGAAGACTGAAAGTATGGCATTCTCTTCAATGAATTTTGACATCTGGGCGAACGCTGCTCTTTCTATCAGTTTGCCCAGGAAAGGTCCATTAGTAATGGGTCTGTAGTCGTCAGGTCTGTAGTTTATCATGCATGCCTTTACAACGCGGGCAATACAACGAACGCATCGCTATCACTCAATCCTTTACAACGCAAGTCATTACAACGACTTGCCTTAGGGAAGCACTGGACTTTGGAATAGTATAATTTACTACATTCAAGAAAAAAATGAGCTATAGCAGTGTAGGCCTTGTTATGGCACTAGTGTGTCATAGTGAAAATGATTGTTTTATCTCAAGTATTCCTACTCTCAACTTTCTGCGGCCCCACTGCCTCGCAGTCACAATCAATCAGAAACCCAAAAACAATATATTGAAAAGGATTGTAATTATATTTAAAAAAAATCTTTTATATAGATATTCTATTCCAAGCACAAATTGTCAACAACATCCACCAAAAAGTCCAAAAAGCAGTCCAACATATGGAATTTCACAGAATCAATCCTCCGGGAGTCTTTTAAATATGTGTAAAATCCAATTTTATTTATGTTCACGATAAATGGATTTTTCAATCAGCTCAAGCCATTGCATTTCGTCCCTTTAGGACTTCACTAGGGTTGAGTTCTCCATAGATTTTTTGAATTGCATGAAATGAAGCTTCAACTTTATTTCTTTAATTAACTTCAATTCCTTGACTGGGTGGTGTAGTACCCCCTATTCCATCTTGCTCCTTTGTGTCCCATAGCTGAATGCCACAGGAAAAAGCTTTTTGTGGATGATGGTGACAATTTGTGCTTGGAATATAATATCTATAGAAAAGAAACATTTTTCTGATAGAATTACGCTCCTTTTCAATATATTGTTTTTGAGTATAATTTATTAGTCCAACTCCAGTCTGCACAACAGTAGGGAAGGTGTTGGACTTAAATTCCAACACCAGTCCAACAACGTGTTACCTAAAGCAAATTCTTGTAACGACTTGCATGTTAAAGGAACACGTGGTAATGACACCTTCATTGTATTGCCCACGTTGTAAAGGCACTGCATGGTAAAGGCTAATTCTCAATTTGTTATGGTCAAAACGGTTATGAGAATGGAACGATGTTTGAACTGGGGGTTGACAAGTTATCATCGTAGGCTGTTAACCTATTTCAGACTGGAACTGTTCTACCAGTTGCTACTTCCTAAGGGTTGATGGACTAAGGCATCTGAGTAACAAATCTGTACTTGTAATAACATCTCTTTGCCAGACCCTTTACATATCATTCTGATTTAACAACACAACATAAATATATTCATCCCTCATTTTTACCATTGAATTTTAAACAGGTGTGACCGGCATTCCTGTACTTACAATTGTTACAAACACCGAGAATTTGCTATATGGTCTACTGCATTCTTTCTGGTTTATTCCATAGGCGCTGAAAGTTTTTCTGGACATTTTAGGTCATTTTTAGTATGAATTTTTCTTAAAGTTTAAATTTAGTATTAGCTATGCAGTTTTTTACACCTTGACAGTATTTTGTGTTAGCGTTTTTTCATTTTACCTCAGTCCAAGTGCTTGTGCTTTTTAATATTGTTTTAGAATTATGTAATTAGACTGTGGGGGCAGTTGATTTTAGTTCTCTCTCTTTTTACTTTATTTTACTGTACAATATTGTTTGTACATTTATGATTTTATGAGAAAATCAAATGAAGTTAAAGTTGACTGACTGACTGATTTCAACACTCCTTTTTGTGTTGATGCTAGACCTAAGCTAGCCCAAAACATGGATTTGGACTTGCCATTTAAGCTAGCAGAGCTGACCGTATCGTAGGCCTCATAAGATTCAATTTTCCTTTGGGAAAGCATCTGTAAACTGAAACTGTAAAGTCTATTCCTTAAAGACTGCTGCTATCTCTTCCCATACATAATAATTCCTGTCTTTTCAGACTTAACTATGTATAAAGTGACATATCGAGCAACAGCAATAGAACTTTCTGCTGCAAGCTTAATATCCAAGTTAGCCTTCCACATAGACAGGATTATGGGAGTGTAATCATTGGTAAGTTATTATGCCTCACTTCTCTTCGGGTTGTATGTGTTTTTAGCCGATTTTCCAGTATTAGCTTGTCCGACTGCAAACATAAAACTGTTTTCTCTTCCTTTTGAGATTACAGGCCTAGAGAAAGCAAAACAACACTTAGGGCCTAATTACAAGTTTGACGGTTCATAGGACCGCCAAACTCGCGTTAGAAGTGCAGTAGCTGTTGGGGACCGCCGCACCATCGATCTGACTGCCGTATTACGAGTATGGCGGTCAGACCTCTATGGGACCACTGCAACCGCCAGGGATCCGCAATCCCTGGCCTAGATGTGGCGATCTTGAGGCCGCAATATGCTTGGTGGTGCCGCCGCAGCACCGTCAAGCATATTACGAGTTTCCTCACCACCAGCAGTCTCATGGCGGTTCTCTTGCTGTGAAAATGCTGGCGTTGAGGAAACTTAGGGGTCCCTACAGGGCCCCCGGTTCCCTCAGGGCCTAGGGATGCGTGCAGGGGAGCACATGGTGTGCCCCATTGTCTGTATGAGCCCACAGTTCCTGCATGGTATGATCTTTACAGTCCATGCCATTCTTGAACCTGCTATGGCAGGCCTACGGCACTCCCTTTCTAATGCTCTCCAATGAGCCTTTGAAAGGCAGTGCTGTGGGCCTGCCTCCTCAGGAATTCCCGACCGGATTCCAACTTGTAATCCGGTGGGTGGCGGCTTTGGCGGTGTGGGAGCGGGGCGGTGGCAAGGCACCCCGCTCCCACACCACCAAAGTCATAATCAGGCCCTTAGTATTTCCTTTTTGCTCCGTATCCTTGTCAACAATATTTCCTACGTTTATGGGATTGGAATTGTAAGACTTGTTGCTAGGAGTTCTGTTGTGTGATTCTTCTGGAATCTCACATCTTTCATACTGCTCCATGAATTCTAACACTGTTTCATCAGAATCTTGTCCAAACTTCGGTGCATTTTATACCCACAATAACATATGTACATGCGGTGCACCTCTAGCTTGTTGTTCTTTTATCCAGAAAAAGTAAATAACCTCAACTAGTGGTGGTTACAGATAAAGTGTAGTATGGCTTAAATTCTATGCTTAAATTACCTACAAACATTTGCAGTATCAATGAAACCCAATCCTCCAGGACTTTTAAAATTAATGCCTGCAATGTTTGCATTAGCTTGCCTGGGAAAGTTATGAAGATCATCCCAAGCATACTCCTCAAAGCTCAAAGTGACAAACCAGGTGGGTGTACCTATATTGCATAACATACATTTTAGCTCACTGTGGCGACGGAACAAATATTCACTGGTACCACAAAGTCTCTGGCAGTGATATCATTGAACATGTCCCTGTTTTCATAACATGGGTACAGCATAAGATAGCACTGACAGATCATTTTCAAACAAAAGATAGAAAATGTATGGAATGATTTCCCTAAACTGGGGATTTTAAACATATAATCTACTTGATTTATATTCTGATGTGGAAATCTATATGAAACATTCATCATAACGACCACCTTCTCTAATTGGGAACAAAATTGGAAAACACTGCTTCTAGGCTCTTTTCCACACACTTACTCGTTCTCCTTTTGCTTGCTTTATTTGATACAATTCTAAAGAATCACCCTTCATATCCCTTGGGTGTAGAGGATGAATGCTGTAGTGTTCATGTATCTCTTCTGCTTAACTTCAGTCAACTCATTCAAATTAATTACAAGGACCTGAGCTGCAGGTGTCTGTTGTGACACAGGTAACATGTCTCTCTACATCAACATATTTTTAAAACACATTTTCTAATTTAAGATATAGCAAAGCTTTCTTAAAACTGTCAATGCTTACAAGTTCCTGCTAAAGTCTTTAGTAGGCCCTCCATTTACGTGGTTCTTTTTGATCTACACCTATAGTTTTGATGTACTTCTTCATATTCAAAGGCAAATATACACCTTTACTAGGGTTGGGAGGAACTCGCGGAGCTTCACTCTGCAGAATTCTGCGGAGTTATATAACATCTCAGAGAGATTCCACAGAGTTCCGTATGCAGAATCGGCCCATCATGCTGATTTGTAGTCACAGGAGCTTGTTCCGCACTGCAAAATCAGCGTGAACGGCACCCTGCAGTGCGCCAGAGGGCGCTGCTTTTTTGCTGTCACTAGAGTAGATTTTCTACTCAAGCGACAGCTTTCTCACTGTGAACAGTTGGGACTTCCATTGACCACTCGTGTTGAGAAAATCTTGCTGGGTGCCATCCTACCATGTGAAAGTCACTCTAGGTGATGCCAATTCTCGTCTGCGCTAGCCGATGTAATGTTGGCAATCCACATGTGAAAAAAACTCTGCCACGCTGCGGTTGGCGGAGTTTTGCTGGAACTCTAAAATACAAGAGCAACACAGAGTGGGCAAAACCCCGTGAACTCTGCGGGCGGAGTGGAATTTATCACCCACCCCTAAACTTTACCTTTTAGACCTTTCAATAATTCTGATGGTGGTGATTTCTTTTTTTATATCTGCATTCTAACAATTGCTTGAAATGGATGCACTGTCTGGATAATAATATTCTCATGGATATTGTGGTGTGGACGTTCATGAGGAATGGGAAAAAACTTTCAATTTGAACACCTCTTGCAGGCATTTTATTGTCATCCAGTTGGTCAATACAATATTTACAGATAATCTGGCTTATGCACAAGTCAATCCGATCTTCTGCTATTAAATAAAGAGCCAGTTTAAACCACTGTAGTAGATCCCTCTATTCTGTTTTTCACAAATATCACATGTTTTTGTTTGTGGTTTATAGTGGATTTGCCTACAACAAACACAAACTTTATTAGGAATATCTGCAGATGTTCTAGCAAATGTAACAATTTCCTTTTTAAATGTTTTTAAAACATTGCATTGGAAATAGTACTTATTCATCTCCACAATCTCCCCATTCTCTTCAGTTGGCTTTTCATGGCTAAAGTACATCATCTGAATTTCATCTATATCAGAGGTCTGTTCAGAATGACTACTTCTAAGTAATGTGTTATTAGATTTTCAAGATGAAGTGCTGGACTTTTGACAAAATACAACTTTACTAGATTCTGCATTTTGGTGTGGTGCACAGTCAAAATCTGTATCTGCTGAAACGTACTGTCATAAATCTTAGATAAGCAAGCCAATGAATGTCTGTGAAGGTGTGTCAGTCTTCTAAGTCAACAAGGATCAAGGCATTGCAATATTTTAATTTTTTGTTTCATAATTCCTCTGTTATACTTAGCTAAAAATCATGAGTTTCTTAATAGACTCTTGCATTATGTTGTGAATTTTCTTGCACTTCCGCTCAAATACTGGATGTCGGGGACATTGAACTAAAACATCATTGGTTATATCTTCTTGGACATTTGTTGACACTTATCTTTCTTTCTCAATCAATGTACCTTCATTCATTTTATATGCATGAGCATCTGTGTGAAATGCAAACATTAGTTCATTTTCCTGTAAATAGCTTTCCACGTTGAAAAGTGCCTCACTACTGGAAGTGTGTATCCACTCTCCCTTGAAAATAGTGCAAAAATGATTTGTATTAATTTGCACCTTTTGTCAACATTTCTTTTTAAGTGATTTAACCAGTTTATCTAAACATCTCATTCTGTTTAAAATGAGAATAAATAGCTTTCTCTATAACACAAAGGGATTATCTACTAGACACTCAACAAACTTTCTGCTGAAGTTATTCTTTTCTCCTTTTCATTGTCTTCAAGCTTCCCAAAATGTGATTCTACTCTTCTACGGAAGAACATCTGACAAAGTTCTTTTTATTTCTTTGTCTTGAATCTAGTTTTTTAATCAGTGCCTTTTCTGATATTTTGTTTTTTGGAAACAGAGGAACATATATTCTTAGACTTTAACACATCTTCATTACTACTTTCACCTGCATGATAAGTTATATGATGTTATTGTTTCTTTAGTGAAAGACTTGGTGATCCTAGTAGATTTCAATCTTTGTTTTATCATCTTTTGCTTCCTCTTGCTGTCTTGCACATCTCGAGACTTGCTTGTAGTAGCTTTGGTTATTCTTCTTTTTTCTCTACTCTTTTGTAGGCATCTTAAATTGATTGAAAGGCCTACATAAAAAAACAAAGACACAAGACAAATAATATTGATTTCTTCTTCTTACAAAGTTAGAACTAAAGAAGCTGAATATTTATTAATGCTTTAAATATAATTATATTTACCACTGCACTGTTATGCTGTAATAGTTGAAGAACATCAACTTTTCACTAAACGGTGTACTTTCTGTATACAAAGAATAAGTAAAAAAGTAACTTTCACCAACCACATTTCTGTTTAGATGTTAGAGAATCACTAGTCCCATTTTAAGAGGTGAAGACTCGGTACAGTAAAGCTTGCTCAAAGACTCTTTTTACATCTCTATGAAGGTGATTACTTCAGTTTCATAACAACACAGGCTCTTTGCTGAAGACATCTATAGAGGATGAAGGCTGGGTATAAAAGGCTATACTAAGAAACACACTACTCTGTGTACACCTTTACTGTATGTCTATATGGCATATTTTTCAGACTTTACAGTGGCCTCTATAGTAACAGCTCTGTACACAGTAAAGACTTTGTGTACAACAATTTACAGAAACAGTAAGCCCTGCCTTATGCTATTTTAACTGAATGCACATTCTGTATGAAACAGCTTATTCTAAAACTAGCTCATTTTCTTACAAATCTCCACAGAGTGAATGTTTCAGATTTATAACAAGATGGCCCATCTGCTGAGAACTCACTACAGGGTGAAGGCTGGGTGTGAAAGGCTTTATTGAGAGTCACTACTTTACAGATTCCTTTTCTGTGTCTCAATAGGAGTTATCATTGAGTTGCATAAGTGCACCCTGTGTACTTAAAGCTCTACACAGTAAAGGCTTTGTGTAAAAGGATTTAGAGAAAGACTAGGCCCTGAATTACATCATTATAACTGGGTTCAGGTTCTGTATGATGGGGTTTCATGTAAGACTGTTTTCTTTTCTTACACATATATACATAGGAGGAATGGTTGTTTTATGACTGCATGGTGTCTCTGGTGAGACCTCTCTATAGGGGGAAGGCAGAGTGTAAAAGGGTTTGACGATGAAGAAACCACTCAACAAAGAACATACAATGGGATTATAGAGTATAGATCATCTATGGCAGAGTTTCATGAGAGACTGGCACCTTTCCTTACAACTCTATAAAGGGTGAATTCTTCAGTTTTATGGATACATGGTCTCTATGATAGGAGCTCTCTACAGGGTGTAGGCTGGGGGTCAAAGGCTTTACTGAGGAACTAGTCCCTCTGCAAAGACCTTTTCTCTGGGTTAGCAGGGTGTACAATCTGGTTTCCTAACAACGCCTTCTTTAGTGACACCTCAGCACAGAGTTAAAGCTCTGTATAGAAGAATTTAGAGAAAGTCTAGGCCATGTGTTATAATATTAGAAAAGGGTGAAAACTCTATGTAGTACAGTTTCATAAGAAACTGCCTCCTTTTCTCACAACTCTATACTGGGTAAATGCTTCCGTTTTTATAACATCAAAGTCCTGTCTGCTGAGAGTTCTGTACAGGGTGAATGATGGGTGTGAACATTTTTATTAAGGGAAGCACAACTCCCTAAGAAACCTTTCTATAAGCCAGTAGGGTACAGTATAGGGTTCAGAACAGCAGCATCAGTACGCAAAGCTCCGTACACAGTAAAGCCTACTTGTAGAAGGCTTTAGGGAAGTAGTAGGCCTTGTGTTAAACCATTGTAAAGCACTGTAGATGCTATATACTAGAGTTTGATGAAAAACTATCTCCTATTCTTACAACTCTATACTAGTTGGCTGTAAAACTATAATTTGAGAAAGGCGCCATAGTAAAATCTACGCGCAGAAGGATTTAGAGAAGCAGTGGACCCTGTGTCATACCATTATAAAGCACTGTGGGGCCGATTCCGATCTCGGTCGGAGGCGCACCCAATACCATTCGGTCGGGAAAAAAGCCATGCGAATGCCTGTTTCCCGACCGATCCGTACAGCACACCGAACGAGTAAGTACGATGCGCACAACAGCACAGAATCCGGCCGAGTCGTACTCACCCAATCCAGGTCCTGTTCTCCGACCGAGGCGAATCCGGAAACGCAGAATCGAGTCGCACGGAAGGGAAAATGCAGCTCCGTCCGGCCGAACAAGTACGATGCGCTTTCCGTACGCGCCTAACCCGTCGCTACGCACGGCACGTCAAAGCATCCGGGAGAGGCGCACAAAAGCTCCGATTCGCGCCACAACACGATCCACGGCTACGAGGCGAACAGGCCAGCGACGAGGACGACGCGAAGCGACGAGGACGACGTGAAGCAACGAGAAGGACGAACGACACGAACCAACCATGAATCCCTTCGTCCCGATCATACCAATATTCTACATTTACTACCGGAACAGGCACGGACGCGTATGGCGCAGAAGGTAAGTCAGACACCAACCACAAAACACATACAACACGTACACGACACATCACACACACACAGAGGGATGCAGAATTTACTTACACCAGCAACAGCAGCACCATAGGGGCGGGATGCCCATCACCAATGCCACATATGCACACAGGGGCCTGAATGCGCACCACCACCCCTACCCAGTGGGGGCTGGATGCCAACAACCACTACCACCCTTAGCCAGGGGGGTGCCAGATGCCCACCACCACTACCACCCTTACCCAGGGGGGCTGGATGCCTACCACTACTACCACCCTAAGCCAGGGGGGCTGGATGCCTACCACTACTACCACCCTTACCCAGGGGGGGCTGGATGCCTACCACCACTACCACCCTTACCCAGGGGGGGCTGGGTGCCCACCACCACTACCACCCTTAGCCATGGGGGTGCCAGATGCCTACCACTACTACCACCCTCACCCAGGGGGGGCTGGATGCCTACCACTACTACCACCCTCACCCAGGGGGCTGGATGCCTACCACTACTACCACCCTCACCCAGGGGGGCTGGATGCCTACCACTACTACCACCCTTAGCCAGGGGGTGCCAGATGCCTACCACCACTACCACCCTTACCCAGGGGGCTGGATGCCTACCACTACTACCACCCTCACCCAGGGGGGCTGGATGCCTACCACTACTACCACCCTTAGCCAGGGGGTGCCAGATGCCTACCACTACTACCACCCTCACCCAGGGGGCTGGATGCCTACCACTACTACCACCCTTAGCCAGGGGGTGCCAGATGCCCACCACTACTACCACCCTTACCCAGGGGGCTGGATGCCTACCACTACTACCACCCTTAGCCAGGGGGGTGCCAGATGCCCACCACTACTACCACCCTTACCCAGGGGGGGCTGGATGACTACCACCACTACCACCCTTACCCAGGGGGGGCTGGATGCCCACCACCACTACCACCCTTAGCCATGGGGGTGCCAGATGCCTACCACTACTACCACCCTCACCCAGGGGGGCTGGATGCCTACCACTACTACCACCCTCACCCAGGGGGGCTGGATGCCTACCACTACTACCACCCTTAGCCAGGGGTGCCAGATGCCCACCACTACTACCACCCTAAGCCAGGGGGATGGATGCCTACCACTACTACCACCCTTAGCCAGGGGGTGCCAGATGCCTACCACCACTACCACCCTTACCCAGGGGGTGCCAGATGCCCACCACTACTACCACCCTAAGCCAGGGGGCTGGATGCCTACCACTACTACCACCCTTAGCCAGGGGGTGCCAGATGCCTACCACCACTACCACCCTTACCCAGGGGGGCTGGATGCCTACCACTACTACCACCCTTACCCAGGGGGCTGGATGCCTACCACTACTACCACCCTCACCCAGGGGGCTGGATGCCTACCACTACTACCACCCTTAGCCAGGGGGTGCCAGATGCCCACCACTACTACCACCCTAAGCCAGGGGGCTGGATGCCTACCACTACTACCACCCTTAGCCAGGGGTGCCAGATGCCTACCACCACTACCACCCTTACCCAGGGGGGCTGGATGCCTACCACTACTACCACCCTTACCCAGGGGGCTGGATGCCTACCACTACTACCACCCTTACCCAGGGGGCTGGATGCCTGTCACTACTACCACCTCTACCCATGGGGGGCTGGATGCCTACCACTACTACCACCCTTACCCAGGGGGCTGGATGCCTGTCACTACTACCACCTCTACCCATGGGGGGCTGGATGCCTACCACCAACACCACCCCCACTCATAGGATGGACAATGCATGACACAACCAGCACACCACAACCTAGGGAATGCAAGAAAAAGACATCCCCCAACACCATGACAAGCGTGTGTAGACTGTGTCAAATGCCTACAACACTGAACATGACTTTGAACATACAATGTGACCCCCTAGCACATGTGCCACACATATATGTGTGTGGCCCCCACAATGCAAGCAGGCCATGACCATTGTGGCAATGGGGTCCAAACCCCCATCATCACAGTGACCAAAAGGTAAGTGTGGGGTCCATAGCTGAAGCACATTTTGAACAGTGTGGCAATGGGGTCCAAACCCCCATCATCACAGTGACCAAAATGTAAGTGTGGGGTCCATAGCTGAAGCACATTTTGAACACTGTGGCAATGGGGTCCAAACCCCCATCATCACAGTGACCAAAATGTAAGTGTGGGGTCCATAGCTGAAGCACATTTTGAACATTGTGGCAATGGGGTCCAAACCCCCATCATCACAGTGACCAAAATGTAAGTGTGGGGTCCATAGCTGAAGCACATTTTGTACAGTGTGGCAATGGGGTCTAACGCCCCATCACCACAGTGACCAAAAGGTAAGTGTGGGGTCCATAGCTGAAGCACATTTCGAACATTGTGGCAATGGGGTCTAACGCCCCATCACCACAGTGACCAAAAGGTAAGTGTGGGGTCCATAGCTGAAGCACATTTTGAACATTGTGGCAATGGGGTCCAAACCCCCATCATCACAGTGACCAAAAGGTAAGTGTTGACAAAGAAAGAGCTGCAACTGCCAAACTGCATGGATGATTCCTGGTCACAGAACATAAAACACATCAGTGGCAAAGTAGTGCATGTGTCCCATTGCAACATAAATTGGGGAGCCAAATACTGCAGTGCAAATAAGACATACCTTTGGCCATGTGCAGACAAGCAACACCCATGGGGGCTGACACTGTCAACATTCATCAATGACACAATGACAGAAGTGACCATCAGAATGCAGACCCACATATTTGCACCAATGGGCACACAAATGCAGATACCCTGTGGAGACTGTAGATGTGAGGTGAACAGATACCATACCATGGCAGCAATGGGACACACAAACCATGATCATTGTGCTGACCGATGACCTAGGAGTCCCAGGGACAGCAGGGGGAACCCACCAAACGACACACAGCCAATGGCACACCCAAGATATGCCAATGCAGTGGTGCAGATGCACAAACACAAACAGGCAGACCCACACTGCACATCATACACAACAGGTGAGGGGGGGTGCCAGTGTCCCCAGGCAACCACACAACACATGAGGAGACCTGAATACCAATCATACAGATGTGCATACAGTGCCACACAAAGGTAACTCATGGATCCAAATCCCCTATGTGGGCAAGCAGGCATTGTCAGATGAGAGGGAGCACAAATCACACATGTCACACAGGCACGTAGGAACAGCAACTGACACAGCAAGACACAGACACACCACAGCACTACCCCCAGGGCCCCCACAATGTGGTGACCCTGGGCTGCATTACAATCCCACTGTGATGACAAAGCTAAATGTCGTTCACACTGTGAACCACAGTCATGTGTCCTGAGCAACAAACTACCATCACACCTACACAAGCACAAATCAATCAGCATAGCCAGTAAGCCAAGGCCAACATGGAGGCAGGGGCCTAGCCGGGCAACAACTCCCATCTGCACACACTCAACACCACACCCCTCGACCTCCAACAATGTGCAGCAGTGAAGCACACATGCACTGGTGACATTGCACATGCACCCATGACTATTCCAGGGTGGTGGGTGGGAACCAAGGTGCAGAAACACATCACACATGGCCACTCAACAAGACTCCTGAATGTCTGACACACTGCACACTACGCTGTACATGGACATGACGGCAATACCACACCAACCAATGGGATCCCAGCCACAGTCACACACCAATGAAGAAGCCAAGGTCACCACAAAGAACACACATAGACAACAACCAACATTTCAGCCCGGACCCTGAGGAGTGCCAGCAGTCACACACACAACGTGTCACAATTACTGAAAGATAACACAAACTGGAAATCACATGACAGGGGCAAACAACAAGTGCCAAGGGGAAACCTGACTGTGACCCATCTGCGTCTGCACACAAACTTAGCCCTGACAGCAAACACACCTATGGGTGACACCCTGATGACCAGTAATGTGCCATGCACCCACATCACAGAGAACCCAGGGAGAAGACTTTGGGGGAACATAGGTCAACTCAGCAAGCATCACAAACAGGTACAACACTAGGGATCACAGCATGCACAGCTAAACGGAAGTCAACACACAGACATGCACATACAACACACACCTTGGGCGCAGGCAATGTCACAGGAGTACACACTGCCATGAGGGGACTCCACTCCTGTGTGAGGAAAGCTGTGCCATATGTTGCCTCAGTAGGGCCCCATCATGTCAGCTGAGCACTTGGTCACACAATCAACAATTAGCACCAAATGAGGGCTCATGTCACATCAGCCTGGTCATGGAAGTGCCAACGAAATCATCAGCACAGATCCAACACACTTGTATAGCAATGTTGCACTGACAACACAGATGAGTCCTTCCCCATTGATGCCCAAACCTGCATGTCCAGTGGAGATGGCCACACGGTCAGGGAAGTAGACGAATTGAACAATGGCAGGCACAACAGATGTGCAGGGGTGGAAGCCACAGATGTGAAATAGCTAATCTAAGTAGGAAATCCCATTGCCAAATACTGAACACATGACACCCTCAGATGCTGCTATGGATGACATGGATACACCACAGGATAGGACACATTCCCCCTGGACCACATGGGTTCCTGCACAGTAACACTTCATTATCATGAGACCAAATATCACCATCACTGCAGCAAGGGCATGGTTAGCATCATCAACAACATGTACATCAGAAGCATAAGCACTAGAGAACAGAAAGTTGCTTTATTCAGCATATGTGTGTAATGAAAACAAAGTCCAGAAAAAACACAAAGGCCAATGGCCAGTCCATTGTCAAAGTCCAAACAGGGTGACAGTGGCAGATGTCACCCTACGCATGCCTGCACAAAACCAGGGACAATCCACTAGGAGGGGCAACCGGGGGCAGGCCAGGCACCGCAGGGACAGGATCAGGGCTCACCAGGAGGAAGCAGAAAAGGGGTGGTGGGTGCTGGAGAGCCACTGACAACTGCAGTGGAGGTGTCTGACATGGTGTGTGCCGGCACAACTGGGGGGCATGACTCAGATGTTGTGGGTGCCGGCAGGACTGCAGTGGACCCTGCAGATGGAGTGGACAGGTCCGCCACTGCAGTGCCCAAGTCAGACAGGGTGGTAGTGGACTCCACTGTAGTGCCTACCACCAGGGGAGGAGAATGGGGAACAGGCAAGGTGGGCTGGACAGAGGGGGAGGACACCCTCACCACATCAGTGGCACAGACAAGCGCAGCGGGGGTGTGGTGCCGGGAGAGCAAGTGGCAGGGGGAGAAGGCCGGATCCTCTTGGGGATGGTATATCTGTGGGTGGGGGAACCTGGGGCAGGGTGTGGTGGGGGCACCTGTGGAGTGGGGGCCTGAGGGATGGAGGAAGGAGACCTGGTGCCTGAGCTGCAGGGCGGCGGCGGGGTCTTGCTCTTACG